>OY728128.1:1457104632-1457773186 GCA_963277665.1 Viscum album
GGGGGTGTAGGTGGGGGGTGGCTGTGCAAGTGGGTGGGTGGGAGGGGAGTGTGTGGGTTGGGGGTGGGCGGGGCAGGTAGGAGTATGTTGGGGGGGTGTACAGGTGGGGGTGGGGGGTGGGGTGGGGGGAGGGGGGTTATGCAGGTGGGGGGTGCAGGTGGGGGGGGGGTGTGCAGTGGGTGGATGGGAGGGGGCTGTGCAGGTGGGGGTGGGGGAGGGGGGGGGGGGGTTGTGCAAGTGGGGGGTGCAGGTGGTGGTGGTGGTGGGGGGGGGGGTTTGTAGTCGGTGGATGGGAAGAGGGTTGTGCAGGGGGAGTCTGTTGGGGGTGAGGTGGGGAGGGGGGGCTGTGCAGGTGGGAAGTCATCACTTCCATAGTTCACCAATAAGCACGAATAATTCACCACTTCTAGAGATTTGGATAGTTTTGAGGCCTATTTGGTTTTGGTTTTTGTCTAGTCATCTTGATGAGTAAGGAATCACATGATCTAAAAGAGACATCAACTATACAGGATGAATTCCTTCTCCCACAATTTTTTTTTCTAGAAATAATATATCCTTGGAAGGTTGTGGGAGCATTTTAGAATCCAATTCCCCAACATTTTCCCAATTGCAAACTTGATACCATCATGTTATCAAGTCACTAATCCTACCAAATTGGATTTTAACTAAAAAATACTATTCTAATCCTTAACACCCATATTTTATTTTTCATAACATGAATTAAAACCCAATTAAATCTCATAGCTCTCAGTCACACACCCCTATGGACAGCTCGCCCACCCCCTGGACACCCCCTACCCCCTGGACAGCCCTGCCACCCTCATGGACAATCCGCCCACCCCCTGGACACCTTGTACCCCTTGGACAACCCCGCCACCCCCGTGGAAAGCCTGCCCACCCCCTGGACACCCCCTACTCCTTGGACAACCCTCCAACCCCGTGGACAGCCCGCCCACCCCCTGGACACTCCCCCCCACCCCCCGGACACCCCCACCCCCTGGACACCTTGTGCCCCCTAGAAAGCCCCCCCCACCCCATGGATAGCCTCGCCCACCCCCTGGACACCCCGTACCCCCTAGAAAACCCCACCACCCCCGTGGAAAACCCACCCTCGATTACACAGAAGCAAATAACTCTGCATTTCCCCCGATTTTCAGAAGCCCCCACGCAGGTGAACCCTAACCTGTGGTCTTCCATCTGATCAGCTGCAACTCCCCATCCAGGTTAGACTCCTTCAACATCTCCCAAATACAAACATAGAAGACCTCATTGAGGTAATTGAAATGGTTGGGGTAGTGGGGTAGGTGGTGTTTTCCTTTTTTTTAGTGGGGCGATATGGTACTTTCTATGGACTTTAGTTTGGGTGTTATGAAATGTACTAACTTTTCACAATATTTCCATTTTTTAGAATCAATAACTTATTTAAAAAACTCTCTTTACACATTCTGAATCTTTCATGAAAAGCCTTCACTTTGTAATATCTTGAACAATGTTTTATCAGGTCTATGGTGTCTTCTTGGTATGTGATAAATGAAAAAATTACAAAACACATCTCACCTCAAATCTAGGCTCACATAACTGAATTAATTAGTATATCTTTACATTTTTTTAATAGTTCACTACATCAACTAGAAACTCCTTCCTTTATCGTTTACTTAAATGTATTTTCTATTAAAGTTCAATCCTATTGAATTGTTTATGACAAAATGACTTATATAAATTCTTTTTACAGAATGGACAGAAGTTGGATGTATGAAACCGATCAGATATCAAGCGATTTTGAAAACAATTTAGAGAGATTTATAGATTTTTCATTTCACAATGCTTCAGATAGTGGTCACATACACTGCCCATATTCCAATTATGTTGGTATACCTTGGTTGAGCCGTGAAGAAGTCAGCTACCACATAACCAAAAATGGTTTTCAAGCAAACTACTTTGTGTGGTATCACAATGGGGAGAAAATAAAATCTCAAATTGGTGATGATCTAAATGAAAGGACTGGAATGGAGAATTTGTTAGATTATCGGTTTCCGTTTATTATTCATCATGAAAAAGAAAGGATTTCGACTCAAGAATACTTTGATATGAGGACAGTTGATGCATCTAGTGAAAATGATGATTTTGATAGGGTGAAAAAATTGAGATGATGCTGCCACGACTCTAGTATATCGACAATGCGATAAAATGAAAAAGCTGGAATTTTTAATCCGATTGTTTCATGGGAAAACTATGTATAGTATTTCTAATACAGAAATCAATTACATTCTTACCCTATTGAAGGATTTACTTCCAGATGATGCAGATATTCCCTCAAACCACTATATGGAATGGAAGTTAGTTGAGAAACTTGGATTTTCAAGAAAAAAAATTCATTATTGCCCGAGAGATTGCAGTTTTTTTTGGGAGGAAACCGCTGAACGAAATGATTGTATAAAATGTGGCACATCCCGCTGGAAGTCAAAATCTGATGGAACACCATCCCGCATTCCACAAAAAGTAATGTGGCACTTTCCATTGATCCCTAGACTCCAAAATCTTTTTATTTCTGATGACATATCAATAAAAATGAGATGGAATGATACTGAGAGAAAGAAGACTAATGATGAGTTGGTTCATCCTGTAGATGGATTTTCATGGAAGAGATTTGATGCTCGACATCCTGATTTTGCAGCTGACGTGCGTAATGTGAGGCTAGGTCTTTCATGCGATAGTTTTAATCTATTTGGTCATTTTCTTACTTCGCACAACACATGGCCTGTTTTTATACACATTTATTATCTTCCCCCATGGTTGTGTATGAAAAAACCTTTCACTTTCATGAGTATACTCATATCTAGTCCTTCTGATCCCAACATTGATATTGATGTATACATTCAAACTTTAATAAAAGAGTTGAAACTTCTTTGGGATGTGGGTGTGCGCACATACAATGCATGTTCAAAAGACATATTTCAGATGCGTGATGCGCTTATGTGGACGATCAATGATTTTTCGGCTTATGCAATGATGTTTGGATGGAGCACGAAGGGAAAACTTCCATGTCCAGTTTGTATGAAGAATACACGATCTAGAAGACTGAAACATCACTGTAGTTTCAGTTTTATGGGACATTGACGATTCTTACCAAAGTATCATCCATATAGAATGAATCATTGAAGATTTGATAATACCATAGAGACCGATGATCCACCTCAGCGTATGTCTGGAACTGATGTGCTTAATGAATTAAAAGATTTCAGTTTTTCATTCGGGAAGGGTCAAATGAAATCTGGAAAGAGAATGAATGTTTCCACTGAAACCTGTTACAATTGGAGGAAGAGGAGTATCTTTTTTGATTTGACTTATTGGTCAACCAATTTGTTACGTCATTTCTTAGACATAATTAATATTGAAAAGAATATATGTGAAATGTTGCTTTTGGTTCTTCTAAATGTCAAGGGGAAGACAAAAGATGATTTACGATCTCGGCATGACTTGGTGGATTGGGGAATCAGACCAGAATTGCATCCTGTGCGTATCAGTGAAAATAAATGGAAACTTCCATATGCTTCTTATGTGATGACACCTACAAAAAAAAAATTTCTGGAAGTATTAGAGGACTATTAGAGTTCCTAATGGTTATTCAAGAAACACATCTAAATGGGTCAACAGAAGAGAGTTGAAGCTAAAATCTTTGAAGACTCATGATTATCACGTTCTACTGCATGAGTTGCTTCCAATAGCAATCCGTCATCTTTTGTCCAATAATGTAAGGGTGGATGTTATTTGGTTGTCCCATTTGTTTAGAGATCTTTGTGCTAAGAAGTTGTCCAAGTCTTTCTTGAAAAAAATGTTGACAGATGCCCCATTAATTTTGTGTGAGTTGGAGAAAATATTTCCTCCATCATTTTTCACATGCATGCTGCATCTGACTATCCATATTCCCACTGAAATACTTCTCGGAGGACCTGTTTCTTTTCGTTGGATGTATCCAACTGAATGAAATATGTTCAAATTAAAGTCTTATGTCCGAAACAGAAATCATCCCGAAGGTTTTATCGTGAACGGTTACCTGGCTCAAGAATGTATGGATTTCTGCTCGATGTATTTGTCTGATCTTACTACAAGTTTGAACAGACCAATGAGAAATGAAGAAGAACAGTATGAGCAAATTGAACCCAATTTTCCATTACTTCCTCAAACAGGAGGAATTCCTGGATCATATACATTGAAGATATTAAGCCATGAAGAGCGGGAGATGGCACATCGCATAGTTTTGTTCAACTGTGATTTGTTTGATGACTATATCAGGTAACTAAATTAATTATGTATATCTTACATATATATATATCTATTAAACTATTCATATTTTTTATCTACAGGGAACATAAAACAATGATAAATAGGAATCATCGTTCTTTATCTTTGAGAAAGAGAGAGACTTTTCATAGCAAAGAGTTTTCTGCTTTGTTAAAATTGAAGGTAAAAATATTACTATTTAAATTAATTATTTCAATATTTAATTAAGTTTAACAGTCATTTATATTGTAGGTATTGAGTTTGTCTACTGACTCTGTCTCTGAGGAAATAAGAGCTTTGACTTTTGGTCCTAATACTGTGGTTCGTGACTGTAAATCAATTGTTATCGATGGGTATAAATTTATTGTCACTGAACGAGCAAAGAACATGAGAACACAACATGATGGTGTTATGGTTACTGCCACAACAGATTGTTATTCTAGTGCATTAGATAGTAGACCATGATTTGAAAATGTGGGTTATTATGGAGTCGTTGAGAAAATAATAATATTGGATTATTACTCTCATGGATGAGTCAAAATGATGAAATGCTATTGGTTTGATTCAATTATGAGACATGGCACATTTATTGATGATTGTGGATTTCGAGTAATTAATATGACTCACACTCTTGCTACTGTAGAACCATATGTGTTGGCATCAATGGCTAAACAAGTTTTTTATGTCAAAGACCAACTTCGACCTGAATTTGGTGTCATAGTTGAAGTAATTCCAAGAAATATTTTTGATGATGGTGATGATGGAATTGACATTGTCCCTATTTCCATTGGAACCAATCCATTTATTTCTTTTGATGACTTCAATAGCTCAATTGTCAGAGTTTATTGTGAACCTGAAGTTGTGGTTGGAAATATATAGAATCATTCACCCATGTTCTCAATTCTTTTGGTTTACCTGGAGTTGGGTTGTTAAGGTTGGTAATATTCAAATTGATTTAGTATTGATCACAAATATGTTTTAGCTGACTTGACCGTTATGTGAATTTTCAATGTTTATTGGTTGCTGTTTTATTTGAATTGCATTTTCTAATTTGGAATTGGACTGTATTCAAACCTAGTCAAATAATATTTCTAACTTGGTGAACATTACAACTTATATGATTTATTAAATTCATTCAAGTTCTTCTAAAACAATTGATAGCTAAATTACCAATGAATCCCCCTATTTCCTCATATATTTAGTTTTTTGGTTTACACATTAGTTTCCTTTTTCTAATTAATTACATATTTGTTTTCAAAAGCAGGAAATACAGCCAATTGAAGAGAGACGAAGAAAAAAAATGATGGAGAACAATCGTCGGATGGCAGAGATGGGAGTTCCACCATTAGTTCCTATTGTGAGTACTTTATTTCAATTATATATATATTTAAAGAATATATAATGTCATGTGATTAATTTTTTTGTAAAATTTTTGTATGATCCACCTATACGTCGACAGTTATTCGATGAGGAGCCTAGTAATGGTCCTATTACTCAGGCCGGTGGTACGAGGAGGGTTCGTACCAGAAGTGGACGATCAACTGCGCGTGCCCAACTAGACCCTAAACCTCCCACTGACATGTCATCCTTCCCACATTCTGATCTGGGTGTGTCATTAGGGACACACATGATATTTAGGCCTCCCATGTTTTCGCTACCTTCTGCATCTTCTACTCCATCATTTTCACATCCCATGATAATTCCCACTCCCCAGTCAGAATCCGGTCATACTGCTGTCCCATCTTCTTTTCCTTCTACTTCTATCTCTCTGAGCTTCTATATTCCATCGTCTTCAACTCCTGTTCCACCACAGGGTGTTCCATCAGTTTCTGGGGATCCGGTGGTGCTCAGCGATCAGACTGGCACAAGTATATAAATAAAAACCTTAAAATTTTTTATAGAAATATTTATTTTCATTATAACATGTTTTGATAAAATATTTGTTTTTCTTTCATGACAGATATATCTACTGATAGGAGGTAGGGGTGGGGGCATACACGCATGCATTTGGTGTGGAACCGCCGCACACAGGTTATGGTGGATTACAATGAAGACAACCAAATGGTTGAGAAATCAGGGCAGCAATGTCAGAGTTTTTTGGCGACGCTTGCCAAATACTCCGACATCATTCTCGTCAGCCCGCTGTAATGGAGAAATTTTCCACATGAGGTTAAGGATAGAGATTAGGCAGAGATATGGGTAAAAAAATCTGTTTTATTTAATTCCATGAATTATTTTTTTTATTTATATGAATTAATATTTTGATGCCAGCTTCGATTTAATTTTCCCGATGGTGAGGGTGCTTGAGCGGATCGTCTAAAGGATTTAGGCGAGATTTGGAGAGCCTATAAGCATGAGTTGTATATTGGTTGGCATGATAGAGTTGGCACTGAGTTGGAGGTGGTACCAGTCGTGGATGATTGTCCTATAGAGCAGTATCATCAGATGATTACTCATTGGATGAGTACCCAATTTAAGGTATGAATTACATTTGAGGTATTTAAATAATAACTTTCATGTTTTTCATTAATATTATCATTTTAATTATTGAATTTTATTTATGAATCATCTAGAAAAAATAAAAAAAACATTGATGCAAAAAAATACCTCCACACACTAGGACGTACGACGATGCCGGATCATGAGAGGAAGCAGGTATGACAATTTTTTATAAGTTTTCTTTACGACTTACATTTTCTTTTGTTTTCAAAATTATTTAATAATTTTCTAAAATTTTCATATAACTTTATTTTTCAATGTCATTGTAGAGGCAAATACAGAATATTGAAGGACGTGTGCCTCGAGAAAAACTGTTTTGCTCGAGTAGACGGAAGAAGGATGGAAGTGCCGTCAACGAAGCGACTCAGCAGCAGATTGTAAGTTTTAATATGTTGATTTTATATTTTAATATCTATTTTGTAACTTAATAATATATTTATATTTGTAACAGGTTTCTTTAGAGACCCTCTATGCCCAAGAACCAGAAAATTTTGGGCCAACAGATCATTTACATCAGGTGTTGGGAGAGGAGCATCCTGTCAGAGTATGCTGCCGACCTAGGATAGCCCCGAAGAGGTATTGGCCCTCCTCAGGTACGAGATGTAGTGCCACAAAGCTACATAAAGTTAGGGAACAGGAAGAATATGCTGATAAAAGGGCCACAGAGACAGCATAACAGTCTGCTAGGGAAAACAGTGCGTTTATGAAATTTATTGAAGTTCTACGTCCAACACTTCCAGCAGAGGCCAGCCCAGCTTTTGATGAGTATATGTCGTCGATATGTTCTATATATGGTGCACCAGGTGGCAGTTCTAGTGGTGGTCAGGATTATGTCCAGCTTGACGATGATGATGGCGAGGAGTCTGATGCGGAAGAGGAGGGAGAGGAGGAGGGCGAGGTGGGTGGCGAGTGCGAGGAGGAAGGCGAGTGCGAGGAGGAGGGCGCTGAGGAGGGAGAGAATGATGATGGGGACGAGGAAGAGGGTGATGATGATGGTGATGGTGATGTGGAAAAAATTGATCCATTACATTTTTGACTGATATTACTGAGATTTGATATTTAATCTATTCTAGTTTTTGGTTTTATCTAGAGTCATAGTATAGTATTGGAGTTGAGTTATTTTTATATATTATCTGTTTTTATGGATGTTGTTGTCTTTTAGTGGTTATGTATTTGGGAACCCCCCTCCTTCCTGGACCCTGGACAACCCCCCACCATCCTCCTTGGACCTCAGACACCCCCCTGGACAACCCCCAGATAGCACCCTGAACAGCCCCCCAAACAGCCCCCCGGATAGCCCCCCCACCCTCCTCCTTGGACCCCGGACAACCCCTCGAACACCCCCCGAACAGCCCCCCGCACAGCCCCCCCACCCTCCTCCTTGGTCCCTGGATAGCCCCCCGGGCACCCACCGGACAGCCCGCCGGACAGCCCCACCGAACAGCCCCCCACCCTCCTTGATTTCATTTACTACTAGAAAACCGACCAAACACATTTGGTTTCCATTGAAACTTTAGGAAAACGATCCATGGGTCATATGTGACGTGTATGAATCAACCCCGACTCAATATGAGACGTGGTGTGGCTAGCACCACTCAAAGTGTCTGTCTTTTGTTTCAAAATGATGTCATTTTAATTGAAAAACATCAACTGGCATACGGAAAACTGACCAAACGCTTTCGGATTATAAGTGAAAAGAACAACTGACATACAAAAAACTGACCAAACACCTTCTAATTCTATTGATAATTTATCACAATGATCCGTGGGTCATATGTGACGTGTGCGAGCTAACCCGGGCTCAGTCCGAGTCGCGGTGTGGCTGGGATCACTCTAAGTGTCTCACTTTTGTTTAAAATGGACAACATTTTAAGTACATACGGAAAACCGACCAAATGCATTTGGTTTCCATTGAAACTTTAGGATAAATATCCATGTGTCATATGTGATGTGTATGAGTCAATCACGCCTCAATCCGAGGTGCGGTGTGGCCGACACCACTCAATGTGTCTCTCTTTTGTTTAAAATGGACTTATTTTTAAGTGAAAACAACAACTAGCATACGAATAACTGACCAAACGGATTCTAATTGTGTCGAGACTTTAGCACAACGATCCATGGGTCATATGTGACGTGTACAAGTTAACCCCTCCTCAATCCGAAGTGCGGTGTGGCCGAAACCATTCACAATGTCTCTCTTTTGTTTAAAATGGACTTCATTTTAAGTGAAAACAACAACTGACATATGAACAACTAACGAAACACATTCGAAATGTGTTGATGCTTTAGGAGAATGATTCATGAGTCATATGTGACATGTAATAATTGACCCCGCCTCAATCTGAGACGCGGTGTGGCCGACACCACTCAAAGTGTCTGTCTTCTGTTTCAAAAGGACGTCATTTTAATTGAAAAACATCAACCGGCATATGGAAAACCGACCAAAAACATTCTTATTGTGTCTATACATTAGAAAAATGATTCATGAATCATATGTGACGTGTACGAGTCAACCCCACCTCAATCCAAGGCACGGTGTGGGTGCCACCACTAAAACTGTCTGCCTTTTGTTTCAAAAGGATGTCATTTTAATTGAAAAACATCAACTGGCATACTGAAAACTGACCAAACGCATTCGGATTGTGTCGATACTTTGGAACAACGATCCATGGGTCATATGTGATATGTACGAGTCAACCCCGCCTTAATATGAGGCACGGTGTGGTCAGAATCACTGTAAGTGGCTCTCTTTTGTTTAAAATGGACAACATTTGAAGTACATACGGAAAACTGACCAAACTCATTTGGATTGTGTCTATACTTTAGAAAAATGATTCATGGGTCATATGTGACGTGTAAAAGTCAACCCCACCTTAATCTAAGTCATGGTGTGGCCAGAATCACTCTAAGTGGCTCTCTTTTGTTTAAAATGGACAACATTTTAAGTACATATGGAAAACCGACCAAACGCATTCAGATTGTGTCGATACTTTAAAAAAATGATCCATGGGTCATATGTGATGTGTAAGAGTCAACCTCGCCTCAATCAAAGGCGCGGTGTGGCCACCACCACTCAAAGTGTTTGCCTTTTGTTTCAAAAGGACGTCATTTTAATTGAAAAACATCAACTGGCATATGGAAAACTGACAAACTCATTCGGATTGTGTCAATACTT
This sequence comes from Viscum album, assembly GCA_963277665.1. Lineage (NCBI taxonomy): Eukaryota > Viridiplantae > Streptophyta > Magnoliopsida > Santalales > Viscaceae > Viscum > Viscum album. The sequence continues at coordinate 1,457,114,588 of OY728128.1, forward strand.
TATCACAATGATCCATGGGTCATATGTGACGTGTACGGGTCAACCTTGCCTCAATCTGAGGCATGGTGTGGCCGCCACCACTCAAAGTGTCTGTCTTTTGTTTCAAAAGGACGTCATTTTAAGTGAAAAATATCAACTGACATATGGAAAAGAGACCAAATGCATTCGGATTGTTTCGATACTTTATAACAATGATCCATGGGTCATATGTGACGTGTATGAGTCAACCCCACCTTAATCTGAGGCACGGTGTGGCCATAATCACTCTAAGTGGCTCTCTTTTGTTTAAAATGGACAACATTTTAAGTACATACGAAAAACTGACCAAACACATTCGGATTGTGTTGATACTTTATCACAATGATACATGGGTCATATGTGATGTGTACGAGTCTACACCGCCTCAATCTAAGGCGCGGTGTGGCCGCCACCACTCAAAGTGTCTGCCTTTTGTTTCAAAAGGATGTCATTTTAATTGAAATAAATCAACTGGCATACAGAAAACCGACAAACGCATTCGGATTGTGTCGATAATTTAGCACAAGTATCCATGGATCATATGTGAAGTGTATGAGTCAACCTCACCTCAATCCGAGGCGCGGTGTGGCCGCCACCACTCAAAGTTTCTGTCTTTTGTTTCAAAAGGACGTCATTTTAAGTGAAAAATATCAACTGGCATACGAAAAGGCTACCAAATGCATTAGGATTGTGTCGATACTTTAGAACAACGATCCATGGGTCATATGTGATGTGTATGAGTCAACCCCGCCTTAATCTGAGGCACAGTGTGGCCGGAATCACTCTAAGTGGCTCTCTTTTGTTTAAAATGGACAACATTTTAAGTACATACGGAAAACCGACCAAACGTATTTGGATTGTGTTGATACTTTAGCACAACTATCCATGGGTCCTATGTGACGTGTACGAGTCAACCTCGCCTCAATCCGAGGCGCGGTGTGGCCGCCACCACTCAAAGTGTATGCCTTTTGTTTCCAAAGGACGTCATTTTAATTGAAAAACATCAACTGGCATACGGAAAACTGACAAACGCATTTGTATTTTGGCGATACTTTAGAAAAATGATCCATGGGTCATATGTAACGTGTACGAGTCAACCCAGCCTCAATCCGAGGCGCGGTGTGGTCGGAACCACTCAAAGTGTCTGCCTTTTGTTTCAAAAGGACGTCATTTTAATTGAAAAACATCAACTGGAATACGGAAAACTGACCAAACGCATTCATATTGTGTCGATAATTTAACACAATGATCGATGGGTCATATGTGATGTGTACGAGTTAAACCCACCTCAATCCAAGGCGCAGTGTGGCTGCCACCACTCAAAGTGTCTGTCTTTTGTTTCAAAAGGACATTATTTTAAGTGAAAAACATCAACTGGCATACGAAAAACTGACCAAACGCATTCGGATTGTGTCGACACTTTATCAAAATTATCCATGGGTCATATGTGACGTGTAAGAGTCAACCTCGCCTTAATCGGAGGCACGGTGTGGCCAGAATCACTCTAAGTGGCTCTCTTTTGTTTAAAATGGACAACATTTTAAGTACATACGGAAAACCGACCAAACCCATTCGGTTTCCATTGAAACTTTAGAAGAACGATTCATGGGTCATATGTGATGTGTACGAATCAACCCCGCCTCAATCTGAGATGCGGTGTGGCCGACACCACTCAAAGTGTCTGCCTTTTGTTTCAAAAGGACGCCATTTTAATTGAAAAACATCAACTGGCATACGGAAAACTGACCAAACGCATTCTTATTATGTCGATACTTTAGAACAACGATCCATGGGTCATATGTGACGTGTACGAGTGAACCCTTCCTCAATACGAGGCATGGTGTGGCCGCCACCACTCAAATTGTCTGTCTTTTGTTTCAAAAGAACGTCCTTTTAATTGAAAAACATCAACTGGCATACGGAAAACCAACCAAAAGCATTCGCATTGTGTTGATACTTTAGCACAATGATCCATGGGTCATATGTGACGTGTATGAGTCAACCCCGCCTCAATCCGAGGTGCAGTGTGGCCGCCCCCACTCAAAGTGTCTGTCTTTTGTTTCAAAAGGACATCATTTTAAGTGAAAAATATCAACTAGCATATGGAAAAGCGACAAAACACATTCTTATTGTGTCGATACTTTAGAAAAATTATCCATGGGTTATATGTGACGTGTACGAGTCAACCCTTCCTTAATTTGAGGCACGGTGTGGCCGAAATCACTCTAAGTGGCTCTCTTTTGTTTAAAATGGACAACATTTTAAGTACATATGGAAAACCGACCAAACACATTCGATTTACATTTAAAATTTAAGAGAACAATTCATGGGTCATATGTGATGTGTACGAATCAACCCCACCTCAATCTGAGACGCGGTGTGGCCGGCACCAGTCAATGTGTCTGTCTTTTGTTTCAAAAGGACGACATTTTAATTGAAAAACATCAACTGGCATACGGAAAACTGACCAAATGCATTCGGATTGTGTCGATACTTTAGCAAAACAATTCATGGGTCATATGTGATGTGTACGAGTCAACCCCGCCTCAATCCTAGGCACGGTGTGGCCACCACCACTCAAAGTGTCTATCTTTTGTTTCAAAAGGACGTCATTTTAAGTGAAAAACATCAACTGGCATACGGAAAACTGACCAAACGCATTCAGATTGTGTCGATACTTTAGCACAACAATACATGGGTCATATGTGATGTGTACGAGTAAACCCCGCCTTAATCGGAGGCACGGTGTTGCCAGAATCACTCTAAGTGGATCTCTTTTGTTTAAAATGGATAATATTTTAAATACATACAGAAAACTGACCAAATGCAATAGGTTTCCATTGAAACTTTAGGAGAATGATTCATGGGTTATATGTGACGTGTAAGAATCAACCGTTCCTCAATCTAAGATGCGGTGTGGCCACCACCACTCAAAGTTTCTGGCTTTTGTTTCAAAAGGACGTCATTTTAATTGAAAAACATCAACTGGCATACGGAAAACCGACCAAACGCATTCGGATTGTGTCGATACTTTAGAACAACGATCCATGGGTCATATGTGACGTGTACAAGTCAACTCGGCCTCAATCCAAGGCATGGTGTGGTTGCCACCAATCAAAGTATCTGTCTTTTGTTTAAAAAAGACGTCATTTTAAGTGAAAAACATCAACTGACATACGGAAAACCGACCAAACACATTCATATTATGTTGATACTTTATCACAACGATCCATGCGTCATATGTGACGTTTACGAGTTATCCCCGCCTTAATAGGAGGCACGGTGTGACCAGAATCACTCTAAGTGGCTCTCTTTTGTTTAAAACGGACAACATTTTAAGTACATACGGAAAACCGACCAAACGCATTCGGTTTCCGTTGAAACTTTAGGAAAACGATCCATGGGTCATATGTAACGTGTAAAAATCAAACTCGCCTCAATCTGAGACACAGTGTGTCCGGAACCACTCAAAGTATCTGCCTTTTGTTTCAAAAGGATGTCATTTTAATTGAAAAACATCAACTGGCATACGGAAAACCAACCAATCGCATTCGGATTGTGTCGATACTTTAGAACAATGATCCATGGGTCATATGTGACATTTAAGAGTCAACCCCGCCTCAATTCGAGGCGCGTTGTGGCCTCCACCACTCAAAGTGTCTGTCTTTTGTTTCAAAAGGATGTCATTTTTAGTGAAAAACATCAACTGACATACGGAAAACAGACCAAACGTATTCATATTGTGTTGATACTTTAGAAAACTGATCCATGGGTCATATTTGACGTGTACGAGTCAACCACGCCTTAATCGGAGGCACAGTGTGACCATAATCACTCTAAGTGACTCTCTTTTGTTTAAAATGGACAACATTTTAAGTACATATGGAAAAACGACCAAACAAATTCGGTTTCTGTTGAAACTTTAGGAGAACGATCCATGGGTCACATGTGATGTGTACGAATCAACCCCGCCTAAATCTGAGACGCGGTGTGGCTGGAACCACTCAAAGTGTCTGCCTTTTGTTTCAAAAAGACGTCATTTTAATTGAAAAACATCAACTGGCATACCGAAAACCAACGAAACGCATTCGTATTATGTCGATACTTTAGCACAACGATCTATGGGTCATATGTGATGTGTAAGAGTCAACCCCGCCTCAATATGAGGTGCGGTGTGGCCGGTATCACTCCAGGTGTATGTATTTTGTTTAAAATGGACATCATTTCAGGTAAAAATATATGGTATACAAAAAACCGATCAAATTATGAATTGACTTCCGGATTCCACATATAATTGTCATCTAAATTTTAAATTTAATTCTAAATGAATTATGTATGTTTATAATTACGTTATGAATTCTAATTTAATTATGGATGTGTATAGTTCCAGCATTATATGTTAAATGTGCATGAATTTGTTCTCTACATGTAAGTGTTAGTTGGTTATTGCAGGTAAAATAATTGTATATGTATGTGTTAGTTTATTTCAGGTATAATAATTGGATTGAAAATGAGAGGGAACCCACAAAATGAGACCTGGTGGGCAAATTGCAGAGCTGCTGGGCAAATTGCAGAGCTACTGTGCAATTTTCCCCAACATAGGCTATGCCAACGGTTTGAAACTGTTGGCATAGCATGTCTGGGTTTTTTTACCAATGGTTCATAGAACCGTTGGTAAAACACTTTTCCCAATGGTTTAGAAACCATTGGGAAAGAGCTGACATTGGGGTTTTCCCAACGGTTTGGCCAAACCGTTGGAAAAAACTTTGTAATTTTCTCCACTCTATCCCAACGGTTGTAAACCGTTGGGAAAAATATTTCCCAACGGTTTTCCAGAACCGTTGGGATAGGGTAATTTTTCTCCACCCTATCCCAACGGTTCACTGTGAACTGTTGGGAAAAGCTTTACCAACGGCTTACTTCTCTACGGTTTGCAGAACTGTTGGTATAACATATACCAACGGTTCTGCAGCCTTTCCCAACAATTCTAAACCGTTGGGAAATCATGTATTTCCAGTAGTGTATCGTCCCTCTGCAACTATCAGCTACTGACTTAAGGGAGCACTTCCCTCTACCGTAAGAATCGGACGAGTCCTCCTGGGGAGACAAGGCCGGTGGAGGGAGTCCGTTGGAGGAGGGTAAAGTTGACGATCAGCCCTCAGATCTCGAAGATTTCGCGGAGGCCCTCAAGGTAAAATCCCAAGTCCCTTCTTCAGGGTTTACTCTTGGGTTACTCTGGATTCCTTATCAGCGTCTACACTGTGCAGGAGGACCATGTGCATAGACCTCGTTCCCACCCCTCAGTGGGTGCCGACGCAGGACCTTCGGGATCCATGCCCGTGGCTGCATCAACTTCCACGTCTGGTGGGGCTGGGACATTCGAGGCGGCTCCCCTGGAGTCTTCATACCTTCCAACCATATACGAGGGGCCACGTCTCGGGGTTCCAATGACATTAGCCCGAGAGCGAGACCAGGGATTTAACCTCTGTAAGTCTCCTTTACCGAACTTATAACTTTCATCCCCTAACCACGCTAACTGACATTCATGTCACCATTTTTTTTGGTGCGAACAGTCCTTCAATTGGCCTGGGCCACTACAACGAAGTTGGTCGGGAATTCTGGTAGTGCCTTTCCCAGAGGCATGCCAATGATCGTGGAGGTCGACATCTGGTCGGCCCAAACTGCATCACTCCCGATCACTGGAGGGGACTTCCGAAGGACTGCGCCTGAGATTATTGAGGTGGGATCCGATGATGAGGATCAACCAGATGGTTCAGGCCCCACCACACCCGATCCAATGCCAGACGTGGACCCAGATGAGGAGTTCCTGGGGGAATTACCTGCATACAAGCCTTCCAATCACACCGACTGCGATGAGATGAACTCTGACGAGGAGGACAACAAAATAGTCCATCACCGATCATGGAAGTTGATCACGCGCTTCATCAATAACAACCCCAAGCACTATGGTTGGACAAGATGGATAAACTTTGCTTACGGCTACGCGAACTGTGTGCTGGGGGAGTGGATGCCTAGTGCCCTCATATACTCGTCTGAGATCTTATGGAGGAAAATGTTCTGGAGTATGACTGTGGCCTCGGTGTGGGCTGGCAATGAAGGAAGTTAGTAAACATCAAGCAGCTCTAGGAGGCTGAAGATAAAGTCCAGTGGCTGCAGAATCAGGCGGACGAGCACTCGATCTCCCTCAACATGCAATCTGAGCTAATATTGTGATTGAAGGCCCAGCTAGCAGAAGCTGAAGAGGGCCTGAAGCGGGCTTCTGAGGAGATGATCTCCATCTGGGCCAATGTGGAGTGGGCCCAGATTGCAGCCAACGAATTGCACCCTCTCGCTGCCGAGGAGGATCGGGAGTTCAAAAGGCAGCAGCAACTCCTGGATGCCACCAGCCGGAGGGTGGCAGAGCTTCTACACTATTTTGATGAGGTCAACCCATCCATGGGGGGAGTCGACCCTTGGGTACTATAATTATTACAAACCCTCAAACGTACTTTCATGCTTTAATTGTTTGATGCCGTAGAATGCATGATTTTTGTTGTTTACATTGGTTTATTTCATCCTTGTGATGATCACGGAGCATCCAACGATCGTTCCCTAAGCTCACCTGGGTCTGGCCCAATGTGAGAAACAAGGGATGACCACCTTATCACCCCATCCAAACATAGGAGTGCAAGACAAGATTCAGGAATCCAGGGTTTTAACAACCAGTCTGGATTTCCAGGAGGAAATGGGAGAGACCTGACTGGAGAATAAATCTCTCATAATAGCCGAATTACCGTTTTCCTAGCGTGATCTTGTGCACGAACAGTGTAATTACAGGGGTTCTGAAATCAATCTGAACAGATGGGAATGGGAGGTGTGAATCACGATACCTAGGATTCAGAACATTGTGGGGGTGGCATGACAATAAAGAATAACTGTTGACCGCATTTGAAACACATTCTTCTTATTGTATTAGCCTAGAGTGAGGATAGAAAATGAGGGTCGGCCGTTGAACATGTTCGAAACATGGGACTTGTCGCAAATGTCATCTGTTAGTCTTCCGGAACGTTGGCCCAGGATAGTAGGTGGGCCATAGGCCGAGAATCTATACTGTTATGGGGTTCCTCCAGACGTGAAATAGGATGAGGGTCCAAATAAGGGGAACGCAAAGCGTGGAATGTGGAGTGATGGTTTGTTCGAACAAAATCCAACAATCTCAAAATTACACCACCATGGTGGAAGCACATTAGATGGATGCATCGGTCTGGTCATGGATCATTCATTCTTTTAGGCAGGACCTCTCTGGAGAGGGATCCATCGCTTCCCAATGTCACCTTGGGGCATTCTGAACTTGTTTAGTGAAAAATTTAGACTATACCTCTCTAGCGAGGGAGCCGTTGCTTCCCAATGTCACCTTGGGGCATCCCAAACTTGTTTAGGGCAAAGTTGAAGTTACACAGTTCCCCACAAGGGGTCAGTCCAGGGGCCGGAAATGAGGAGGAATAGGACTTATGATTCCTGGGGCTGGACCCTAGGTGAAATACCGGGGTGTCTCTACGTATCCCATGAGGATGGAAATCAAGCTGTATGTAGTTCTGGAAGCACAGTTTAATGTCATGCGAGACAATGAGAAGCTTGGCTGTGCCGGTACACATCCCACCAAAACTACTAAACCCACGTGAGTCATGCTCGATGTGGGAAACAAGAAGTAATGGGGAACTTTCCCGATGTAGGAAGGGACATGTTAGGGCGAAGGGACGCTTGGTGACTGCCAACCCAATGATGCTAACCTGTCCATGTAATGCACCTAGGTGCGCGAATAGGTAAATATGAGTATGTCAGAATTTCACTTGAACATGAGGAAGTGGAAATGTGTGAATCGTGATGCTTGAAATATAGATCACAATGATGGCAGCACGACGATGGAGGATAATTGTTGACCGTGGCAGAAATGCAGCATCAACATCACGTTAGCCTGGAATGGGTATGGACAAATGAGGGTCAACCTTTGACCATGTTCGAAACACGAGACCTGTCGCAAATGTCGTCCGGGATCCTTAGGGATGTTGGCCCGAAACGGTAGGAGATCCCTTAGGCCTAGCATCCATTCCATCTTGGGGGTCCTTTTAGATGTGGAAGAGGATGAGGATCCAAATAGAGAGCTCACGAATCTTGGAAATGGAATGAGGGGAATGTCTCCATAAAAATTCCACACTTTGGGCTCTTTGTCAAAACACATCTAAATACAACAATGAGACGTATTAGATAGTGGGAGTCGAGTCCCTTCCCATAGGGATATCTTAGTTTAGGGTCATAGAATTCAGACCATGTATGGGAGGAAACGTGGGAGACTCATGGTGAGTTAATTATAAAACCTGACGTGGATGGGAACCTGGGGTTCCGACCACCACGTGTTCCCTGGGAAGATTTTAGGTCACGAAACCAAAAACGAGAGTTAAGCTGGGCCCGAAGCAAAGTGCACAAGTGTTCCTATGCACCCCATGAGGATGGGGATCAAGATGCACATAGTTCTTGAGGTGGCACGGTAAGGTACCAGTGCCATGGATAAAAGGGGCATGCGGGCATGGCCCTCACACCAAAAGAAGTGGTATTTGATAAATCTTGTTTGTCCTTTAAGGTGAGTGGTTTTTTTTGTGAAGCGACAGGCCTAGGGTAGCAGGACCTGGAATTTATACAAGAATAAAGCTGTAGCAGGCATTAAAAAATGGTATGGCGTGTGCCCAATACCAAACATGATGTCCCCTTGGGTGAGGACATCACGATGCAGTGCCGTTTTTCGTCGTGCAGCCAGGACGATAATGTCACAGTTTAGGGTCATGTGATAGGACCAAGAATGCATTTTAACTTCATGTAGTGCAGACTTAGTAGAGATGATGCTAGGTGGGGAATGTGTATGGTGCAATAAAACACACCCGACGTGAATGGGGACATGATATTATATCATACCGTACGCAATTTCGAGAGGGGAACCTCAGGCCAAGGGGCCCAAATATGGGTAAGAGAGAAAGGGGCAGGAGAAACTAGCTCCCAACTCAGCTGAACCCGAAAAAAAGACGTCCGGGTGGTCCTATGTATCCCATAAGGATGGGAATCAAGCTATACATTGTTCTGCAAAAGGGGAAATACGAAAGGATATTAGTTTAGGGTCTTAAAACTCGGACCATGGAGAAGCAGGACTATCCCAAGTAAAGGTGGACCTTAACCCAATCCCTAATCCTACTTGAGTTTAAGTCGGCATAGGAAATAAGGGCGGATACAATATTCACGATACATGAGATTCATGCAAGGGGGAAAATCAGTGAATCCCTGAATGATCACCTTTTTGTGTATTTTTTCCTCCTAAAGTGTAGATGCACACTGAGGAATTGTACCAAGAGTTTCAAAGTTCTACTTGGACATGATGAGGTGGAGAAGGATGTGAATCATGTAACCAAAATTTTGGGCTTAAAGGGGTTGGCGTGACAATGGAGGATGACTATTGACCGTGTTCGAAACACAGCATCCATATCACGTTAGCCTGAGACGAGAAAAACAAATGATCATCGACCATTGAACATATTAGCAACATGGGATTTGTATCGGATTGTTGTCCACGACCCTCGAGGACACTGGCCCGTAATGGTAGGAGAGCCCTTAGGCCAAGAATCTATGCCACTCGGGGGTCCCTTAGGGTGTGAAATGTGATGGAAGCCCTAATGAAGGGGAACACAAAGCCTGAGAGATGGGTGAAATCATGTCTGAGTAGAGTCCGTCATTCCAGGCATTAAACTAGAGTACCCTTGGGCATGTTGGTGAATCACCGAAGAGGATCGAGGGGCTCATCTTGAGAGCGACCGCTTTGAAAAGACGAGGATAGAACAATGGGATAGAGAACCCTCATGAGAAAGAGGTACATGATGTGGTTTCTATAAACCCGACGTGAACGAGGACATAATCCTGTACCACACCATGTATCTATTTCATGAAAGAATGTGGGCCGAGGGGCCAATATGGGGTTGGACCAGAGGACGAGATGCCCGGGCAGTCCTACGTATCCCATAAGGATGGGAATCAAGCCACACGTAGTTCTTAAAGGAACATGGGGGTAAGATACCCTAATGAGGGGGGTGTATGGCATGAAAAACAACCCGACATGAAGGAGGAAATAATCTCGAACCACACCGTACACTCCGGGTAAGAACTTGGGCTGGGGCCCAAGAAGGCCAAGGGGCCTGAGGCTGGGCCTCAGTCAGGAAGGCCTGACCAGTTTGCAGTTTAACATCTTACAGTGTGGATGAAGAAGGGGAGTAAGATACCCCAAACAAGGGAGGTGTACGACATGGTGAATAAACCGATGTGAATGAGGACATAATCCCGCACCACACCATACACTCTGGGTAAGAACTTGGGCCGGGGCCCAAGAAGGACAAGGGTCTTGAGGCTGGGCCTCGGTCAGGAAGGCCTGACCAGTTTGCAGTTTAACATCTTGTAGTGAGGACGAAGAAGGGGAGTAATATACCCCAAACAAGGGAGGTGTATATCACGGTGAATAAACTGATGTGAATGAGGACATAATCCCACACCACACCGTACAATCTGGGTAAGAAATTGGGCTGGGGTCCAAGAAGGCCAAGGGGCCTGAGGCTGGCCCTCGATCAGGAAGGCTTGACCAGTCTGCAGTTTAACATCTTGCAGTGAGGACGAAGAAGGGGAGTAAGATACCCCAAACAAGGGAGGTGTACGACATGACAAATAAACCAACATGAATGAGGACATAATCCCACACCACACCGTACAGTCCCATAAGAGAGAACCTGGGCCGGGGGCTTGAAAAAGGCCAAGGGGCCTGAGGCTGGGCCTCAGATGGAAGGCCATATGCCCTCTTGTATGGTTATTGCCTTGTCACAGCTCCTAAGACCACATGAGCAATGCTCGATGTGGGAAACAAGGAGCCGATCTCATCTATCCCTGTCAAACGAGGCCTGATAGCTGGCATCGCCTGAAGGGATTTCATCTCTTAGAGATACAACAGGTCAAAATGAACCACTACACTCGATGTTTGGGACATCTTGGGGTGGTCCTAATGATCCAGGACAACTATTGACCATGTTTGAAACACAACATCCCTATAGTGACCTAAAGTGGGAACAAAAAATGATCATCGACCACTGACCATATTTGAAATGTGAGACTTGTATCGGCTTGTTGCTCAACATCCTCAAGGGTGTTGGCCCGAAGTGGTTAGAGAGCCCTTAGGCCTAGCATCCATACCATTCAGGGGCCCTTTCGGATGAGGAAGATGATGGAGTCCCAATCAAGGAGGTGGGTGAAGCATAACTATACCCATATATGAAATATGCAAACATCTCCAGGGAGTGGGATGTACAACCAGATCGAGGTTAGCTTGACATGAATTGGGGAAAAAGTTTTCACCCCTGCTATACATCTTGACCTGAGGGGAAGATTCTGGCATTTGGGCTAGGCCAACAGATGAAATGTCGAGGCATTCCTATATATCCCATGAGGATGGGAATCAATCCATATGTAGTTCTTGAAGTCCATGTAGTTTAATGTCGTGCGGTGAAGATGTGGGAGGATAGAAGAACAAAAGTGGGCACATGGTGCGACCATTATAATCCTTGTATGAGGGGGGCTAAGGAAGCCTACACCATATCATGCAAAGATCCTCCGAGAAAGCTATACCCATGGGGGATAGTTGAATAGAAGGGTTCGGGGCTGGGCTCAAGATGAGGCGTCTGAGCATTCCTACGTATCCCATGCGGATGCAAATCAAGCCATACTTAGTTCTCAAAATGCAGTTTAACATCATGCAGGATGATGCGCAGTTTAAAGTCAAGTAGGACTGGACAATTTAAGGTCATGTGGGACCATCCAGTTAAAGTTGTGTAGGACCATTAGGCTTATGCAAATTATTTCTTGAGAAACTTGGCATTGGTGGGAGGAGTTATACGCTCACCATCCATGGTCACCAAGGAGTATGCTCCATTGGGGTAAACCTTGTGGACTATGTAAGGTCCTTCCCATTTGGGCTCCAACTTGGGTGGTTTCCTGCCAGGGATCATTGGCACTCGGAGGGTCAATACCAGGCCACCTTACAGAAATGAGCGGAGGCTATCCTTCTTGTTGAAGGCTCTAGCTATCTTATTCTGATGCCTTTCCAGATTGTGCAGGGCACGAAGCCTATTCTCGTCAAGTGATTCCAATTTAGCCGGAAGAATTTCAGCCACCTTATTTGGCACCTGCTAGTCATAGACCAATGTGCGTAATGAAGGCAGCTGGATCTTGATTGGCAGGATGGCCTCAGCCCCGTACACCAGGGAATATGGGGTCACCTAGGTGGAATTGTGAGTCGTCATCCGATAAGCCCAGAGGGAATTGTGGAGCTTTTCCGGCCAACTCTTCTTGTTCTGACCAACCATTTTATGCAAAATTTTAGAGAGGGTTTTGTTGAACACCTTGATATGCCCATTTTCCCGCACGTGATAGCGAGAGGTATGGTTTGAACAGATATTGTACTTGAAATAAAATTTCTTGAGCTCGACTGATCGAAAGTTAGTGCCGTTATCGGTGAGGACGGTGTGAGGGACTCCAAACTGGTGGATGATGTTGGAGCTCACAAAGTCAACAACAGAGCAAGCCTTGACCTACTTGATCGAAACTGCCTCTCCCCACTTGGAAAAGAAATCTGTGGCGGTCAGGATGAGCCTGCATTGGCGAGCTATCACCGGTGGATATGGTCCCACAACATCGAGTCCCCACACTGCAAATAGCCAAGAGTACTTGGTAGAGTGAAGAGGTTCTGGCGGTCAATGCAGGAATTTAGCATGAACTTGGCACGTGTGATATCTCTTGGAGAACTCGATACAATCATGGATCATAGAGGGCCAGAAGTACCGCAGTCTTCGGATATGATGGGACAACTTCAACCCATCCTGATGGGCACCACATGAACCAGCATGAACCTCCTGTATGACCTGAGAAATCTTGAATCCCTGGATGCAATAGAGGAGAACACCATCGAACCCACATTTATAGAGGATCTTCTCAAGACTGGGACCACTCTGGAGGGTAAACTGTAGCACGCGGTGTCGGATTCGCTCACGCTCAGCTTGATCAGCAGAGAGGTAACCATTTTGGAGATACTCGACAAAAGGGGCTCTCCAGTCGGGAGTCGCTTCAACCACTACATCTGAAGAACCTAGGGGTCCTAACATGGAGGATTTGGTGGTAAGATGGATTACTCACAGGCCATCGTCATCTTCTGGGGTGACGGGGGCAATGACTCTCCGGTGTGCCACGTGTATAGTCAGGTCATCCTGCTCAGGCTCTGAAAGTGATGTAGCTAAGCTGGCCAAAGCATCCGCTCGACCATTCTATGACCGAGGGACATGGGTAACCTCCAGTCGAGAAAGGAACTGGGCCATTAGCTAGAGGGTGCGTTCCAAAAATGGTACGAGCTCTGGCTTTCTGAAAATATAGTCACCATTAATCTTCCTGATGACTAGTTCGGAATCCCCTTTCACATGAAAATAGGGCACATTGATCTCGAGGGCTAGCTTGAGGCCAGTGATAAGAGCCTGATACTCTACCTCGTTGTTGGTGCATTCGTCTGAAAATAGGAATGAGTACAGTAGAACGGCTTGCGCCGGGGTAATGAATATGATACCCAGGCCCATTCTGTTGAGTCGAGGATCGTTGAGCCTCCTACTGGTAAGGCTCGAGGAGGCACTGTCGAAGTGCATCTGCCAACATGGGACGACATGATCTACCGAGAGGATTGACTCATCGGTAAAATCCAAGTCCGGGGACTGGTCTGTAGAGGTTGGATGGGAATCTAGGAAGTCTTCCAATGACTGTCCCTTGATATCCTTCTGGGGCACGAACCTGATGTCAAACTTCTGGAGGATTACCACCCACCGTGCTAGATGGCCAGTCAAATTGGTGTGGTTTAGAATGTATTTCAGTGGGTCTACCCGAGAGACTAACTGTACCTCATGGTGCTGTAGGTAATGTCGCAAATTCTACACAGTAAATACGAGCACAAGGCAGATCTTCTCATTGGGGGAGTATCTGGTCTCTGTATCGAGGAGCATGCAGATGAGGTAGTAGAGATTGTAATCTGTCACCTCGTTGTTGTTCTGGGTGAGAAGGGCGCCGAAGGATCGTTCCAGGGTAGTCACATATAAGATTAGTGGCTTCCTGAAGATGGGTGGCATAGAGACTGGAGGCTGGAGTAGATACTGCTTGATTTCCTTGAACGCGGTATGGCACTCTTCGTTCCATTCGTAGGCAGAGCCTTTCTTCATTAACTGAGAAAAGGGCTTACACTTGCCATACAGATTCACAATGAATCCACGTATGTAGGATAAGTGGCCATGGAAGCCTCGAAGCTCCCGAATATTTCTCGGCGGAGGCATCTGGATGATGGACCTGATCTTCTCTGGGTCGATCGCGATGCCTCGGTACCTGACAACAAATCCAAGAAACTTCCCGGAGGTGACCCCGAAGGCACACTTCAACGGGTTCATCTTCAAGTGGCGGGAGCGGAGGAAGCCGAACACTTTCTCAAGGTCCTTGAGATGGTCCTAGTTTTGGCGAGACTTGACCACCAGATCGTACACATAGCATTCCACCAATTTATCGAGGATTGGATTGAATATGTGGTGTAAGGCCCGCTGATAGGTGGCGCCTACATTCTTTAGGCCGAAGGGCATAACCTAGTAACAGAAAGTACCTTGGGGCACCTTGAAAGCTATGGAATCTTCATCCTCGGGGGCCATCCGGATTTGATTATATCTAGAGTAACCATCCATAAAGGAGAGGGCTTTGAACCCGGCTGTAGCATCGATCAACAATTCTATCACTGGAAGGGGAAAATCATCCTTCAGACAGTAACAGTTGATATATCAGAAGTCGATGCTGACTCTGATTTGTCCATTCTTCTTCCTAACTGGAACGGTGTTGGCTAGCCACTTGGGGTACTAGACCTCCTTGACAAAATTAGATTTGATGATCTTGTCTACCTCGACCTCGACCATGGAACCGTGAGAAGGTTTCATCTTTCTGGGAGGCTGCTTGAACCCGCAATGATTTGTCAGGAGACCGAGGCGGTGGACGACTACCTGAGGATCTAGTCCTGACATCTCATCATAACTCTAGACAAAAATGTCACAGTGTTACTTAAGGAAGTCCATGTACTACTGCTGCTCCTCGAGGGACATGGAGGCACTGATCAATGTGGGTCTCGGATCTACCTTGCTACCAAGGTTCACCTGTACCAGTTCATCTACCGTGGCAGAGATGAATTCCTCAAAGGCATAGGGAGTATCCTCCAGATCCTCTTCTTCACTTGCGGAGGAGAGATTCCCAGTGGGTGAAGTTTCCCCTGGATTGGAAGAACCTGACGGGAGGCCGGTACCTGCCTGGACAGTAGTAGACAACATATTAGGATATTCACGTGCCGCTGAGACCATAGCGATGAAGGAAGTCGATCCAATCCCATCTGACCTTCGGCCCAAGGGGCCACGGTTGATGATATCAAATCAATAATGGCACGTCGGCTTGAGCCGGATAATTCCATCCTAGTAAAATAG
Organism: Viscum album; assembly: GCA_963277665.1. NCBI lineage: Eukaryota > Viridiplantae > Streptophyta > Magnoliopsida > Santalales > Viscaceae > Viscum > Viscum album. The sequence goes on from OY728128.1 coordinate 1,457,130,220, forward strand.
ACACATATGTCATACTGCCATTTCCATGGGGAAGACATCCCGATATCGTATGGGGGTAGGAGGTTTTGGGATCACCCGAACATGGTTTTTGTAGGAGTACGAGGTGATTTTCCACCTTCACTTGGACTTGAGAATATTCCATCCTCTTGTACCCGAGACGAAAAATCATTGCCCCATGTCGGGGGTTGTGGCCTCCAATCGATGGATCTGGAAGACATAGGCATCATCTAGACCTGCCTAGGGGTCACTTGTGACTGGGGCGGGCTCAACCTCACTTGAAAGAATCTACTTATACTTTCTCTTGTAATAGTCAGCATCTAGATAACGGGATTCAAAAGAGGAGAAAGGAGATGCATCACCTTGGAGCATGCCCACTCGACCATTCAGGGAGTATTTGAGGCACTGGTTATATGACGAGGGGACCGCCACGTGCAGATGGATCTATGGTCTTACCATCAATGAATTGTACATGGTGTCCTAGGAGATGACCCTAAAGTCAGTACTGGAAACAAGGCCACTGAATTGGGTCTTCAGACAGATCTTGCCGACCAGGTTCTGTTCTGTCCTTTCATATCCCTGGATCCTTAAATTAGAGGGAGTCAGGTCTTCCTCGGATAACCCCAGCTTTTGCAGCGTCCATGTCGAGATAAGGTTGATCCTGTAGTCGGTGTCAATGAGACTGCGGTGAACCTACACGCCGTTAAATTGGCCAATGATATACAACGGGCAGATGTGCCCTTGTATGGGAGAGCCTTCATCTTCTCCTGAGAACGAAATGATGGCCTGAAATTCGGAATTCTTGACTGCTTCAGCATGAAAGGCTTCTGCAGCTGCTACCTCCATCTCAAACTGGAGGGGGCTTCTTAAAGCCTCAGCGAGGGCCTCACGCATATGTAATGACAGACGGAGAGCTTCAAGTATGGAAATACTCACTGGGATGCCGACGAGGTGCTTGAGGACATTGTACTTCCACACCAGGTGTGAAATTCTACTTACGGGAAGACACTCTATTATTGGAGGCATGGCGGACCCTACCGGTTGGACTGGCGACCGGCTGGTGCTGGGCATATCCCACTGCCCACTAGTCAAAGCCTGAAGAGTAGCTGCCAGATGAGGACCAGACGACTGAGATTGGCCTGTAGCGGGGTGAAGCTGGTCGCAGAATGGCCGAAGTGGTTCTTCCTGATCCAGTAGCACAAACGGTGGTGGAGGCGGTCTTGACGACACCGGATGAAGAGGCTGCAAGTGCTGGGCTCTGCGCTGGGCCTACTGTCTGGTCTCAGTGGCATGCACGGCCTGGCTTAAGGTTCCAACTGATGCACCTTGATGACCCATATGGCCATGGCTCCGCCGACATTGGCATCAGCTGGGGACGTTGGGGAGGTTCTCCTGACATTCCCCCCAATCAGGAGTCATATAGGGGTTTACCAACTCAATGGTGTTAACCGAAGCATACCCTTGACTGTCACTTGAAGAATCATCCACCACTGGGAGGATTTTGGGAGGGATCCCCATCTCATGGGGCATGAAGTTTCTGAGAGTGCAGGACGACGATGACATTGGCGGGGCGCATTGCTTCTTCTTACACTGATGATGCTCGCTTTTCTTGGAAGAGGTTGACTGAGATGATGATGCTGAAGTGGTGGCCACAGCTTCTAAAGGATTTGGCTGATTCAGGCATGCCCGAATGATTCCACGGGTGTGAGAAACCATCTTACGAGCCATCCAGTCATTATACTTCTGGGATCCACGGCTGGAAACCTGCTGCTAGTCGCTTTCACTGTCACTACCACTGTCTAACCTTAAAAAGACACCCACTACTTATGCAGGGGCTGTGCCCAACCTGACTATGTTGTTGTCGACCTGGTCTTGGAGCCAGTCTTTAAACACATAACACTGCTTGAGGGTGTGCCCTATAATCCGATGATAGGGTCTGTAGTTGGGGCAATCAGTGAGATTTGCCTCTTCCAGCCTTCTACACTCAGGAAAGAATACAATCCCCTACTATAAGGTGCTACAGAAGTAACCGAGGACCTGATTCTCGCTGAACGAGTAAGTCTGGTGTCTTCTTTCCGGATAGGGGGCCCTTGTAGCCTAGCCCTGATGAGGAGATGGATGGGCCTATCGAGGAGGTGGATCCTGATTATCCCACCTGGGTGGTGGCAAAGCATTACGCGGAGGTGCCTGCCAATTCTGAGGATGCTACAGAGCTGGAGGCTGTGCCTAAGGTGGAGGACCTCGGTGGGGCTGCGGGGCCAGTGCTACTGGTAGCAATTCTAGTTTCCTGGGGGCTTCTATTTGGGCCACCGTGGCAGGCTTGGCTCTGAAAGATCTCTTTGCTGGGATTACAGGGGGCAACGAACATGCCTAGCTGGCCTGTTGTAGGGATTCCTCAAGGCACTGGGCCTTGTTGGAGAAGTCTCGAAATCCTCCAGGATAGTTCTGAGTGATTAGGGAAGGAACCAGTTCCATCTTGACATTCCCCATGCACATCGTCAGTAATTTATTCTGAGTTAGTGGCACGTCAAGGGAGTATGTGAGCCCCTTCCACCGGGTGATGAAGTATGCAACATGCTCATCAGGCCTTTGTTTTCCCTTGAAGAGGTTTGCAATGCTGTTCTTCCAGGTGGTAGAGCTAAACTGGTAGAGGAACTGCCTGCGAAGGTCCTCCTAACTGGTCGCAGATCCGATGAGGAGCTGGGTGTACCAGACGAATGCTGGCCCCTCCAGTGTCTGAACAAAACAGCAGATATTGGAAGCCTCCTACTGCACTGGGGTCCCTAACATGGGCCCACACCTCGAGTTGAAGTGGGCCAGGTGCTGCGGCGGGTCCCCCGTCCTGTTAAAGGGGGAGAAGGTGGGATTCCCAAATCCCAAAGGTTCCGACATGTCATCCACCCATGCCAGATATAGATTTCCATCTGGTGGGATTGCCACCTACCGCGTTTCCAATGCCACTAGGCGAGCTATGAGCACCACCATTGGATCATCTGGGTGGGGGTCCTTGTCTTGATGGGGATCCCTAACCACGAGTGCATTGCTGGGTTCTTCAACACGGTAGACAGGCTCAACGGCTCGTGGAATGAATGGTGGAGTGGCTTGTGAGGCAACTGGAAGAACCTAGGATGGATTCCTTAGATTGTCGTGCCGTTCAGGAGGGTTTGATGAGACATACCACACCCTCTTACCGTGATTTCTGGCTTTAGTCTTGTCCACAGGATCGGTATGATTAGGTTTGCCCAGAGGCATCTCGCCGGGGGGAAGTTGTTCCTGCCCCTGCTACCTCAGCCAAGGATCGCTGTAGTCGGGTCGTCTCTCTACAGCGCATTTATCCAGGAGATCGTCGATCAACCTCTTCTGCTCAGCAAGTTTCTGGTGCAACGTGGCCTTCTCGAGGTCCTCCGTCTTCTGCACTGAGGCGAACAGGTCAGAGTGCTTGACAACTCTGACATGCTCTTTTCCCTTACCGGTATTCCTTCCGAGTACCAACAACTCGGTGGGCACAAGGAGACTTAAGAGGTTCCTCTGCTGATGAGTAACCCTCCCCGATGGGTCCAACAGTGGTGGGATACCCTCAGGGGGTAAGTCTCCATCGAGAAACTCCAACTCATCCTCCTTGTCCACTACGTCATCCATGTTGACTGTGACCATACATGGGGGCATGTCCTCAATATCGCATAGCGAGTCGGGCTTCTGCCAAATAGGGCTGAAGAGGAGGGCAGCATACTGTCCCCAGCCATGGATTTTCATGTGGGGGGTAGCCTCCCTGATAATTCTGTAGAGTACCTTGATACTCTAAATGTATTGCTGTTGGAGGGCCTCACGACGACCTGGTGACTTGGGGCACTGGGCCATAGGGAGTGTGGCCAAATCAACTAGATGACACTGCTCGTTGATGTCTTCAAAATGTGCTTGGATCCTTAGATATACCACGCACATATAGAGAATGAAATGTGTCGCCCAGAGGGTGTAGCGGAAACACTCAACTTCCTCTGGGGTTAGAGACTCGGGTATGCAGAAATACTGCACTTCCACGGGCCAGAACTCCTCGAGGAAGTGGTCCGCCGCAAGGATGCTCCAGAGGCTCCTCGACTCAAATTCAAGGTCTGGCCCTTGTTTTCCCCACTCACCAACTAGGGGTGGTTGAGGTACTGGCAGCGGTACTGAGGCAGACCACTGGGATGGCAGGTTGACCGGTGGAGAATACGACGAACGGGCTGAATGGCCACCGATTCTCGGGTTGTCCTCCAAAGAGTGGAGTGACCTGGCCGCTATGTTGCGATAGGAGGGGATGATGACTGTCATTCCTGGCTCAGGGGCCAGGGCTACTGGTGATAGGTCGCGATGCTGCTCGCCTGCCATCGGTCCCCAAAATAGCTTCCCATGATCTCTTGTGGAGGTAGAAAGTGCTTCTGGTGACGATGGTGGTGGCCGCACGACCGTAACCTACGGGGTAGCCATATTTTTATCCTCCTAGATAAACCTGCGGATGGAGGTGATAATCCTATGGACCTCGCATTATGGGAAAACTAGGCTGATTCGCCTCATCCCTGCCCCGACCCTTGACTCGGATGAGCAAGGGGAGGGTTCCCGAGCTGAGTCGTACTCCGCTTTAGTGTCTAAGAAGCGGACCGGTTTGATCTCCATCTAGGCCCTCCTAGGATTATTCTTGTGGCGGCGACGCCAGGCCTTCTTACCCCTAGGTGGATCCTTGGGATAGAGCTGATTTCTAACATGGGGTCCCTCGGCCGCACTGGTGCTAGGGCGGAGAGGGTTTCCACTCGAGAAAGACAAGGTGCGAGGAGCACCAGGACAAATGTCGAAGGAGACATGGGTAGGAACTCCATGAACAACACTAGATCGGGAAAAACCTCCGCTAGAATCGGAGGGCACATGGAGAGGACCTCCATGCTTGGTGCGGGTGGAGTGAGGCGAACCTTCACCCTTCTAGTTGCCGGGGCGAGGAGGACCTTCGCCAGCTACGAAGAGGATGTATGGAGGATCCCTACATTGGAGAGGGATAAGAGGGGCGATGTACCCACATCGGTGGTTGGGGGCAGGAGGAAGGACTCCATACCCAGTGTGATGGGCACATGAGAGGATTCCGTGCCGAGCATCACTACCGCGGGGCGGACCTTCATTCAGATTGGGGGTAGCATGGGGCATACCACCATGATGATCCTCGGAGCAAGGAAATCCCATGCTCTGTGTGGTAGTGGTATGGGGAGGACCTCCGTACGGGGTAACATTGCTGCAGATCGGTTCGTGGCGACCACCGCTCGTGCCTGTGACCAGGAGAGTCAACGCAGCCATCCGATGGGGCGATTGGGGCCTCAATCCCGGTTGGGCGTATATGCTCCCCTACTCAGTGTATGCAGGGAATTGATGATATGCGTCGGCAGTGGATCAGGCCACAGTAGCCGTCGACGTTGATGCACCTTGGTGGGCGTCCTCCTCAGCTCATGCCTGACGTTGGTGTCGGGTCGGACAAGCCGTGGCTGGTGGTGCAGGTGTATAGATTACCTGCTCCTCCTTCGTCAAGGCCAGACGACGGTGCTGATGCAGCCAGGTGGGAGCCCTTTCTGGGAGCCCTTGGATTGGGACTCTAACCGGGCTGGGCCGGACATCGCCCACCTCATTAGCGTAAGGTAGGGAGTTGTGAATGTGCTCCGGGGACAGGCTCCCAAAACGATTGAAAGTCGGGGTGGGGAGCAATGGCTCCCTGCACGGCCCTCGGGGGTGGCATAGACAACGGGGCCTAGACACCTCCAGGTCCAGGCGGGCCATGTCCTGGGTTGGGATTATTCCCTCCTCCTCGTAACGATGTATGAGTTAGTTAATTACCATTCGTTGGATAACTTCCGATGGGGAGAGGGGGTGTGAGCGCCCCACGATCGTGGACGCAGAAGCCATTGTGGAAGCGGTAAAGCCACATGGAGCGGCTGTGCTGGCATTTCCCCTGCCCTTGCGTAGGCGAGCAGGCGGTGATCATGTTCTTGTGGCAGTAACCTGATTCCTAAGAAGCATAGAGATGAACTCTTCAGTGCTGAAAGAAAAAGGAATCGATGACCAATGCCCCAACACCATCCCATCTTCCATGACCGGTAAGAGGGATCCATGCTGACAACATCGCAAAACGGGATATACAACATCCTACTACCCCAACTTCTAGTGTGTTTCACGCCAGGCCCGCTATTTTCTTGGCGGGACCCAGTTCCAGATGGCTGGATACGGTGACATCAATCTATTGATGCTCCGAGTGCTACTAATCTCCATATTGAGGAGAAGATCTTCACGTCGGGTTCTCCATTTATGTTTCTAACACTTTTGTTGGGGCGCGTGCATTTTCTCGTTAGGGGACTAAGGACGCAACTTTGTTACCCCACATTCCCGCTTTCCAAAGTTGGGTGACATATGCTCCTTATTCAGGGACGTCTGCTCCTTGATCAAAACAGGATGATGGGATGTCAGTTATTCCTTCCGTGGATTCCTCCTTGGAATTCGTCACCTCGTCCAGGTCTCCCTCATATATTTAATACGTTGTTCATGAAACTCTTCCCGGCGCCATATCCTCATGGACACCAGTTAATTATGCTACTTCTGTCAGGACATTCCAAGGTGTCCGATCAGGGCAGCAACCTTCGGTTAGAATAGTAGTCACGTTGGGGCATCACTGGCATGTCTGGATTCTGGGGGATTGGCGTGTCTGTCTTCTGTCTCTTATTATAGGGCTTCTCGAGGGCACAGAAGCACGAGGAATCCTACATCGAATGTGGGGAATCATATTCCATAGACATGTATATGAGGTTTTCCTCATCTTCCCATGTTCAACACAGGGTATGCCGCAAGTTTAACGTCTAGCGGAGACAAATTGGGCTGATCAGAACACTGACTAGAGTGGATCAGACGGAGGAACCCCCTGGAGGGAACACCAATATTGGGTCCAACACGTGGGTGGATTCTCGAATACTGCTTGTGGGATTAGGGAATGGTGTGGCATGATTCCACCAGGATGTGGCGGCCCGGGTAAGAATCAGGATGGATAATGGAGCAGTTGAATTAAGTGGGTGGTGAATGGGATGGAACCGTCATGGGGTGACAATGGTTTTGGGCTTGAGCCTCGAAGAGACCTCCTAAGTATCCCTTTGGTAGGGAATCAAAGTCCACATAGTTCATATAACGGCTTGACGCCAATTGAGGGTTTTAACGGCTTACCACTGGATTGGGTCACAACAGATTACCACTGGAATGGGATCGCAATGGCTTACCGCTAGATGGGATGACAACAACTTACCGCTGAATGGGGTCGCAACAGCTTACCGCTGGATGGAGTGAAAACGACTTACTGTTGAAGGTGGACAACAACGGCTTACCACTGGAGGTGGACCTGGGGTCCAATGATTGTTAGGCTTGAACCTCAGGGAGGCTTCCTACGTACCATGGCTTGACATGGATCAAAGTACCCATAGTTCGGGATGGGTTGGGGATTGGAACACTGACACAGAGGCGGTCAGTGCAAATGATTGTTGGGCTTGAACCTCATGGAGGATTTCTACGTACCATGCTTGGACATGGATCAAAGTCCCCGTAGTTCGGGATGGGTTGGGGCTTACACTCTAGGCTACCCAAGGTGTTGGTGAACTGACGTGAAGATGGTCGGAATGACCGGGTGGTGGGCTTGAACATCATGGAGGATTCCTACGTACAATGCCTTGACATGGATCAAAGTCCCCATAGTTCAGGATGGGTTGGGGATTGCACTCTAGGCTTCCCAAGGTGTTAGTGAACAAATGTGAAGATGGTCAAAATGACTGGGTGGTGGGATTGAACCTCGTGGAGTATTCCTATGTACCATGCCTGGACATGGATCAAAGTCCCCGTAGTTTAGGATGGGTTGGGTCTTACACTCTAGGCTGCGCAAGGTGTTGGTGAACCGACGTGAAGATGGTCGGAAGGACCGGGTGGTGGGCTTGAACCTCATGGAGGCTTCCTACGTACCATGACTTGACATGGATCAAAGTCCCTGTAGTTCAGGTTGGGTGTGGGGATTACACTCTAGGCTGCCCAAAGTGATGGTGAATCGACATGAAGGTGGTCAGAATGACCGGGTGGTGGGCTTGAACCTCGTGGAGACTTCCTAGATACCATGCCTTGACATGGATCAAAGTCCCCGTAGTTCGGGATGGGTTGGGGCTTACACTCTAGGCTGCCCAAGGTGTTGGTCAACCGACGTGAAGATGGTCGAAATGACCAGGTGATGGGCTTGAACCTCATGGAGGCTTCCTACATACCATTCCTTGACATGGATCAAAGTCATTTTAGTTTGGGATGGGTTCTGGATTACACTCTAGGCTACCCAAGGTGTTGGTGAACCGATGTGAAGATGGTCGGAATGACCGGGTGGTGGGATTGAACCTCATGGAGGCTTCCTACGTACCATGCCTTGACATGGATCAAAGTCCCCGTAGTTCGGGATGGGTTGTGGATTACACTCTAGGCTGCCCAAGGTATTGGTGAACCGACGTGAAGATGGTCGGAACAACCGGGTGGTGGGATTGAACCTCGTGGAGGCTTCCTACGTACCATGACTTGACATTGATCAAAGTCCCCGTAGTTCAGGATGGGTTGGGGCTTACACTCTAGGCTACCCAAGGTGTTTGTCATGGTCAGTGATCACTCTAATCCCAAGTTAGTCATACTCGGTGTGAGAAACAAGAGATAGTAGAGACCTGACTATCACGTCACGAAAGGTGTGTCCATGGGAAGTGAAGAGGGGCTTACGCGCAAAGTGGCCCAAAGAGGAAATAGGGGCTTATGCGTGGTTAGCATCCCAGGAAGTTAGGGATTACTCCAGGATGGAGTCCCGAGGTGACAAATCACAGTGGGAGAGGGATTTGGGACTGAAGAAATAAGGATCCTCGTTCCCTATCACAACCTCCGCTGGCCTTGGGGGCCGAAGATGAAAGGAGGATCAAGGATGCTGCCTCCCGGAAGGAAAACTAGGGGCTTACACCAAGGTGTATTCTCTTCCCTCGTGGAAAAAAGCCACTCCCAGAAGGATGATATCATCCCCTGTGGAGACCAGGGGGCTTGGAGAATGTCCATGGTGGGGGCACCCCGCATGTGAGGCACGGGGAGAGGTCACAATTTAACGTCATGTGCTGAGGATGATGGTACTTGACGGTTTAACGTCCTGTAGCTCGGATGAGTTGGGTTCACTCCACACCCATAGGACTTACATAACCGGTACCCCCTGCTCCTTGTGGAAGGGAAGGCATCAACAACGCTGTGGTGGTGGTGGGGGGGGGGGGTGTCACGGAGCGAACCATTGAGGGGTCCACGTTAGCGTGGCTATGTGAAGAAGCAATAGCCGTTAGCGTGCCTATTAGAAGAAGCATGAGGCGAAGCAACGCAACAGGCAGTATCGTCCAGGGGACTTTGAAGTCAAATCGTGAAAACCTAGAGGGTCGCATGAGAAAAGGAATTTCCAAGTAGAGGGGTCCATAGGCAAGGGCCTTGTGAAGCTCTATTGCTCCGCATGGAGGAGGGAACTTGCGAAGGGGTGTGCTTCATGAATTGGGGTGCCTTAGCCTAACCATAGAGTAGAGGAGCATATGGGAGGTGTTTCGCGAAGTGGAAGGGAATTCACAGAGCACTTACTCGTGGAGCAAAGGTGCCTCATGAAGCAAGGTGTCAGGAAGAAACGTTCTTTGCGAAGTACAGTGGCCCTGCCTTAACATGTGGATCATGTGTACATGAAGGGTGTTTCGTGATTCATGAACATTACATGACAACACGGGTCCCCTTGGGGATCCCCTTCCTTCGTGAAGGCCTTTGGTATTAGAGAAAGGAATACCTCTCGAAAGAGGGGTTCAAAACGAGATAAAGGGGAAGCACTTCACGGAGCAGAAGTACCTCGCACAACTCATGGTTCGCATAGCAGAAGGATGCTTCACGATTCGGGAGTTGGGAAGTTGAAAGGTCAGATTGTCCATTCCTTGGGATGAGGGGGCTCCTGATATTTATAGGCAAGAGGTGCCGTGGAGTGGAGCTGATGCGGCATGAAGAGGAATTGAGTTTCTTCATGGCGAGCTCACGAACATCAAATGCGTTTGTAGAGCATCCTGCCTCCTTGCTTCACGGAGGGTTAACGAACGTCAAATGCAGTCATGGAGCATCCCGCCTCCTTGCTTCACGGAGGGTTCACAAACGTCAAATGCGGTCATGGAGCATCCCGCCTCCTTGCTTCGCGGCGACCGCAGTGTTGGGGAACTCTGCGAAGTGGATTCGCGAGGCAGTCAATGGGGCCTTCTTTGGGCCTCTTCTTTGTCCTGAATTTTGGCGCCAATAGTTGTAAATTGGGATTTGGATTTTCTTTAGCATGAAATTGAGGAAAATCCCAAATTCCATTGAATTGGGGTTTGTTTGTGGAAATTGGATGGAAAACAATGAAAATCAAACTGTAAAATGTAGTTTTTGAATTTGAATTATTAAATTGATTTAAAAATTATATTTGAGAAAAATGTATTAATTTTTTTTGATAGAAACCCATTTTTTTTATCTTGGAAAAATTCATGATTTGATGAAAAATCCATTTTGATTTTTAAATGTAAATTGGCATATTGAAATAGAGTAAAATTGGTTAATTTTATTTTGAATAGTTTTAAAGTAAATTTAACATTAATGATTGTTGTTAGAGCATATTCAATACAAGTTAGTTGGTGAGTTATTTAGGAAAAAAATCTATTAACACTTTACAAATTTAACTAAACATAGTGCAAAAATTCACATCCCAAATGGGATGGTGATGGGTCCTCTTTGACCAGTGTCATTAGGGGTGTCCAGACCCGGACCGACCCAACCCGACCCGACCGAGTTGGGTCGGGTTGGGTCAGGTTCAAGATTTCATATTCACGGGTCGGGTCATTTCGGGTTGACCCGTGATCGGGTTGGGTCGGGTCACAGGTTAGGAGAAAAATTACCCAACCCAACCCAACCAACCCATCACTACCCCTGCGCATCTTTTGGACCCACGCGCTACCTCGCTCAACCGTCGTCTGCAACCACCGCAGACCCACACGCCGACTTCTCCTCCACCTCCATCTCTAACTCGACCGCCATCCATGACCCCAGATCCACCAGATAAAACCTGCATATGAGAAAAATAGGCATCCCAATATTGGTCTTCGAACTGAGCATTGTTTCCCCATTTCGCTGGTTGAATGAAACCCCAAATTGAATGCCGGCATCCACTCGAGGTCACTGAAGGAAAAAATAGAGCATCGCCTTAATGGATTTGATTCACCGATGTGAACCTCCTCCTCAATGAATCTGTCTGAACCTGCGTTGATTAAGAATGAGGGAGACGACCTGAGATCAAAATTTCATGCACAGCGGCCTGAGATTAAAATAAAATTGTCAGGAGGAGATCACGACTGACCAAGCGCGCTGATGAATGGGATCACGATCAGTCTGGGATGAAGCAGATCACCCATCTTGAACCCTCGATGGCTGTCAGTGAGGATGAAATAGAGTCACAGGGAGGATAATGTGAAGGAGGCATGTGCGGTGGGATAATAATCAGCGATGATGATTTTTTTTACATAACCTGATCGACCCGTCGACCCGATCAACCCAACCCAATGTGATACGGTTTGGGTCGGGTCGGGTCCGAAAAAAATGAATATAACCCGACCCGACCCGACCCGACCAAAAATAGGTCGTGTTGGGTCCAAAACCCCCTCAAACCCGACCCGACCCGACCCATGGACACCCCTAAGTGTCATAGGGATGTATGTACACATATTTTCCTGATCACCTTCAAGTGTGTTAAAAACCCTTAACTTGGAACTAGCATACCTCATAAAAGATGACCATGTTGCTCATTTGTGATTATTTGATATCTATGTCATTTCTTGTAAATTATTTTACACATGCCATGTGAATATATATAAACTATTTTAAATAATTTTTTTATTTAATCCATTGTTTGAAATATTTCCATAATTTGAAATGGAAAGCATGATTTGATTTAAATATGATTTTAAAATTCCATACCCATTTATTTAAAATTGAAAGATTTATTTGGTTAATTAATTGTGAAATATTCTTATAGAATCCTTGGTGAGAAGCTACTGGGATTTTATCTCACACCCTACCCATGCCTTTGGGATTTTGTAGATTTCCTTATGCCAGGTTTGAGAAAGGGGAAAACACCACTTGGAGGTGGTAGTTGTTATTGATCTTTGGGCTTTGATATATTGTGTCTAGTGGGACTTGGATTGTTATCCTATTTTCTGGTACTTTTTTTTGTACTTTGGGTTGTTTATATCTATTTGAATTCAGGTAAAATTATCCCTGTTGGGTTTTATTTTGGTCGTACTGACCTATAACTGTTTCTTCCACTATTTATGTGGAAAAACCATTCCTAATTTTATCTTGTATGATTCTAGGTGCTAGTCGTCAACCCATGGGGATTGGGAACGCCCTTCAGGCCATGTTAGGACTAGCTCAGTTATCAGGATACCAGGGTATATGGGATGGTTCCTGAAAAAGTGTTATCAAAGGTTATAGGTTAAGTATATTTCCTTGATTTCAGTATGTAGTTGAGTATCTTGTCAGGATTTAGGAGCTAGTTGAAATTGAGTGCCTGGACAGTTCTCACCATAATAAGCCTTAAGTCACAAGGGGTGTTTTTGGGAAAGAAATCTTGAGGATTAGTTCTAGTCTTTTACCTTCTTTTGATTTGGATAGGTTGAAACCCAAATTTTATGTTCTTATCTGTTGGGATTAATTTCCCTTATTACTATGTTTGAGTGTTAATATGATGTCTTCTTTGTTGCCTACTGATGTTGTGAAACATCATGCCTTTGATAAGATGAGCGAATCAGTTCTAGGAGGAAGCTGTTGATGAAACACAATGAGTAAATCCTCTTGTGGACCAGAATATTGTTGAGGTTATTATGTGTTCTTTCTAAGCACTGGGGAAGGCACCTACACCCATTCTCATTTAGGCTTTAGTTATGTAACCTCAAAGGGATGTTTTACAAAATAGTTCTTAGGAGTTCCTTTTCCAAAATCTGCCAGCGTTCCAAGGCTCTAATAATAATAAAAAAATTGAGGATTGGTTGAGAGATATTGAGATTCTGTTTGAGTTCTTGGATACTTTTAATGAAATCAAGGTGAAATATGTCACCTTCAAGCTAGAGGGACCTAGAAGTAGATGGTGGGACATGATGGTGATGGAAAAGAAGCACGTAGGGTTAGGGTGTAATGAATTAAAAGCCATTTTCACTGAATAGTTCTATAAAAAGTCTATGATTTTGGCCAAGTCTTTAGAGTTATTCAAACTTGAGAAGGCTGATAAGATCATGATAGAATATACAAACCATTTTTCTGATCTTGTGAAGTTTTCACCTAATATTGAATCGAATGAGAAGATTAATACTAAACAGTTTGAGATGGGAATTTGATATAATATTCTCTCTCAGGTTTTCTTGTTGAAGATATATTCTTATACTGATGTGCTAGATAGGTCCTTAATGGTGGAGATGGACATGGATGAAAAGTCAGGGTTGTCATGAGTTCCTTTTTATCCCAGTGGTGGTTTTGTGGGTTCCTATAAAGGGAAGATGAAGCACGATGATTCTCGTGGTGGTTCTCGACAATAGGGTTTTTCTAGACCCCCTGCAGTCTTTGGAATAAGCCCTTTAATTTTCTACCAGTGTGGAAAAATTGATAATTCTAAACATGTTTACACTTAGGCACCTAAGGTATGTGGTTCCTGTGGATTCTCAGGTCACTTAAAGAAGTTTTCCATGTCTATACTACTCCATGTAGTGGAACGAGATCACCTACACCTATTAAAATTGCGATGCAATCAAATGATTCATGATCTAAGGGGTTCCAGCCACAGAAATATGAAACAAAGCTTCTTCACATAGTGGAATAGTCTCTGGAGGAAGAAAATACAAGTTCAATGACTATGAGTGGTATCATTACTATAGATTCATCATTAGTGACTGATCTATTTGATATTATTGCATCTCATTCGTTTATTTCAACCCGTATTGTCAATATGTTAAATATTACTATGGAGTTTTTATCTTATGTGATGGATATTACTATACCCATTAGAATGAAGAGAGAGTAGGGTCTCCATAGTCTTGCTTGTGTTTTCTTATTATCAGATATCGAGATTGGTTGGGATTTTCTGGTTCTTGACATGAAACCTCTTGACATCATTTTTGGGATGGATTGGATCATCGCCAATAAACCTCGAATTGATTGTTATCTTCAACGGGTATCCTTTACTGTGACAGATGGGGTTTTTCATATCTTTCATGGAGAATGTTACCTGAGGTCGAGTAGAGTCTGGCCTTCTTATCTATAGTTGGGAAAAGTAATATTTTTTTCACTTTTTATCTGGAGTGATAATCCTTGATTGATGATCTCCCTCCAGTTATCATCGAGTTCCCCAATGTTTTTCCTTCTAAATTATCTAGGTTTCCACCGGTAAGGGAGGTAGAGTTTTCTATTGATTTAGTGCTCGGTACTCAACCAGTGTCTATTCATTCTTACCACATGGAACCAAATGAAATGAAAGAGTTGAAGAACCAATTGTATTATCTTCTAGAGAAAGGATTTAGATACTTGAGTGTATCACCTTGAGAGATTCCAGTTCTCTTTGTTAAAAAATATAATGATTCAATTCACCTTTGTGTTGATTACTGAAAACTCAATCGAGTAATAGTAAAGAACATGTATTTTTTTCCCGTGAATTGATGATCTGTTTGACCAGTTTAAAGGGGTGAAGTGGTTCTCGAATATTGATCTTCGATCTAGTTACCATTAGTTGATAATAAAATAATCTAACATTCATAAAACTGCCTTTCAGAGAAGGTAATCCCATTAGGATTACCTTATCATGCAATTTTGTCTAAACAATTCTCCTGCAGTCTTTATAGATTTAATGAACAATATTTTCCATGAGTATCTTTATACTTTTTTGGTGCTATTTTTGGATGACATCCTAGTTCACTCTAAGTCTAAGGAAGAACATGTTTATCATATGAGATAAATTCTGGAATTGTTGAGAAATCACCAACTTTATACCAACCTATAAGAATTTGATTTATGGATTCAGGAAGTGAAGTTATTGGGGAACATGAAGTCATAAAATAGTATATTAGTTGATCTTGTGAAGGTGAAGGCTATTATGACATGGGAACTACCGTGGAATCTTTTTTATATTTTGTGCTTCTTGGGTTTAGTTGGATATTATCGCCAATTTATAAAGTACTTATCAAAGTTGGATTCTATGATGACTTCTCTAACTTAGAAGGGAGTAAAGTTTTCTTGGGATGAAAAATTTCAGAGTTCTTTTGTTAAGATGAAACACCTTTTGACTACTGCATTTGTATTTACTCTTATAGAGGATGAGCATGGCTATTTGGTCTTCTGTGATGTATCAGGTTCGGGTTTGGGAAACATTCTTATGTAGTGTGATCATGTCATTGCCTATGGATCTTGTCATCTTAGACCACATGAGAAGAACTACCTGAACCATGAAATTGAACTTTCATTTGTGATGAATGCACTTAAGAGTTGGTGGAATTACCTTTTCGAAGAAAGGTTTACCATGTATTTTGACCACAAGATCTTGAGTTATATATTCTCTCAAAAATATTTGAATCTCCACCATATTCATTGGGTGGAATACCTACAATATTTTTATTTTTACATCCCCTATACCTTAGGGAAATGGAATTTCATAGTAGATGCTTTGAGCAGGAAACTTCTGATCCTGGCCATGAAAGAATCATCTAAAGAGTGGAACTTGATGGATCTTTTTGAACAAATGCATATTGGAGTATGAGAATCAGGGGTCAAGGTTTCCTTGACCAGTGTTCACTTGACATCCACTCTTCCAGAGATGATTCTCTATGAACAACAGTTTTATAATGAATTCTGTAGTGCTAGAGACTCTCTTTATGGTGGGGAGACCATGGACGAGTGGTCATTATCTATGGAGTGTATTCAGTGTTTCCAGAACCAGTACATTGTACCTTTTTCAGTGATTTTTGTGATGGGGGATTTACATAGTTCCCAGTGGGCGGTGATCCCATAAACCACAAAGATGTTCTATGACATGTTGTATAGATTCTAGTGGCTTGGTATGATACAAGGCATTGTTGATTTTATTTCTTATTATTTTACATGCCAACATGTCAAGGCCAAGCACAGAGGCCTTCAGGTTTACTTCAAACACTTCCAATACTAACTTGGAAGCAGGATGAAATATTTATGGACTTTGTGGTTGGGTTGGATCATACCTAGATAAAAAATAATTCGATATGGTATGTGATTGATAGACTAACTAAATCATCTCAGTTTATACCCATTTGTGATATAAACAAAGTTAAGGAGTTTGGAAACCTATATGTGAAAGAGATTGTTCATTTTCATGGAGTTCCATATTCTATAGTCTCTGATAGAGATCCTTAGTTAACCTCTCTCTTTTGGATATGCATTCAAGTGGCATTGAGATCTCAGGTTCATTTAAGTATGGCATACCATTTGCAGTCAGATGACCAGATAGAAAGCGCTATACAAATTATTGAGGATATGATTCGTGCCTATGTTCTCAACTTTTGTAGAGCTTGGGATGACCATTTGGGACTACTTGAGTTTTCTTATAATAGTAGTTACCAGTCCGTGATCAAAATGGATCCTTTTGAGGCCTTGTATGACCGACCTTGTAAATCTTCGTTGTGTTGGTTAGAGGTTTGTGAATGTTCCTTGGTTGGATGAAGCTTGGTTTAATATATAATAATAAGGATTCAATTGATTCATCAAAGAATGTTGATGACACAGATTCGATATAAGTCTTATGCTGATCATCACTATAGACCATTGTAATTTTTGGTTGGTGACCATGCGTTGGTGACCATGTGTTCTTGAAAGTTTCAACACATTTGGGTCATTGACAGTTTAGAAGTCAAGGGAATATTGATCTTCATTTTGTGAGACCTTTTGAGGTTGTTGAGAAGGTGGGAAAAGTGTCTTACCATTTTTCACTTCCACCACAACTGACATTGACACATAACGTGTTCCATGTATCTGAGCTCCAAAAATACTTTTATGATCCATCTCACGTTCTGAGCTGGAGTGATCTTGACGTTGAGCCTGATTTATTGGTGCCTAAGAATCTAGTCAGGATAGTTGATTATGAAATCAAGGTACTTCATGGGAGGAAAATACCTTTGGTTAGATTTCAATGGTAGCATGGTTCTGATACTCATGATATGTGGGAGATATATATGCACTAATGAGAGAGTAGTTGACTCATGTTTTTGACATGGAAGTTTCTTAATAGGATTTCTAGGGATAAAAAGTTTCTATGATGGGGAGGTTGTAACATCATGTTACTATTTTCAGGCACTCCTAAACCTCTATATGGTTCATTATTTTTTTAGGTTTCATTTAGTGGTGTTTCAGGTGAAATTTGGGAAATTTTGAAGGGCTCTTGGGTTGTGCACGGTTGGCACATGGTTTTCCCAAACCGTGTGCCCTGATAGTGCAAACCGTGAAAACCCAAGTAGTGAGGATTTTCATGCTTTGCACATGGTTTGAAAAATCATGTGATGACCAAGGAGAAATTATGAAACCACACCGACAGGGGTTCATGGTTTGACAAACTGTGTAGCCTTACCCAGGAAACCATGTGTGTGACATTTAATTAATCTGAAAAATATTTAAAAATTTTCAAACCTCCCATTTAGACCCCCTCTCGAACCTAACTCAACTTAGAGCGTTTTCCTAGGTATTTGGAGCTCTCAAGGTCCAATTTTGTCTCCTCCAAACCCCTTTATAAGCGAATTAAATCATGGAGATCGCCGTTCAATCCTTCCCTGGTAACAGTTCTTCTCTCATTATCTATCTCCAATTATCTCCTTCTCTCCTCCTTAGGGTTTTTTAGATCTCCATGTTGTTGGAGGATCTAATCCCCATTGTTTCAGATCTTGAATCTAGGTTTGATTCTTAGATATTCATTGCCGACATTATTCATTAGAGAATCCCATTACGGAAGTTGTGTTACGCGATCCTGTGATCTATGATGGGTGGTTCTGTTTATGATTGGCCAATTGATTTAACTCTAAATTGTTTGATTTAAGTTAAATTGCTTTCAATTTCATTGTGAAAACCTAATTTATTGTAAATTTGGATTTGGATTTTCTTTGGAATGAAATTGGGGAAAACCCCCAATTCCATTGAATTGGGATGTGTTTGTGGAAATTGGATGGAAAATTGTGAAATTAAATTATGGAATTTGAATTATGAAATTGATTTGTGAAATTGATTTTAATTTTGTATTTGAGAAAAATGGATTAAATTATTTTGATAGAAACCCATTGGTTTTATCCTAGAAAAAGGAATTATTTGATTAAAAAATCATTTTGATTTTTAAATGAAAATTGGCATATTGAAATAGAGGAAAATGGGTTAATTATATTTTGAATAGTTTTAAAGTAAAATTTCTATTACTGACTATTGTTATAACACATTCAAGTCTAGGTAGTTAGTGAGCTATTTGGGACAACACTCTATCGATGCTTTATAATTCTAAATAAACATAGTAATGCAAGTAATATCGCCGATGGGATGGTGATGGGTCCTCTTTAAGTAGTGTTAGAGGGACGTGTGTAGACATATTATCATGATCAACTTTGCGTATGTGAAGATCCCTTAACCTAGAACTATTATACCTCTTGGTAGATGAACATGTTGCTCATTTGTGATTATTTGATATCTATTTCATTTCTTGTAAACTATTTTACACATGAATTGTGAATTTATATAAACTATTTTATATAAAATGTTTATTTAATCCTTTTTATGAAATACTTCCATCATTTGAAATGTAAAGCATGATTTGTTTTAAATATTATTTTGAAATTCCATGCCTGTTTACTTTAAATTTAAAGCTTTATTTAGTTAATTAATTTTGTAATATTGTTATAGAATCGTTGGTGATACCCTACTGGGATTTTATCTCAAACCCTACCTGTGCCTTTGGGTGTTTTTAGATTTTATCCTTCCAAGTTCGAGCAAGGGGAAATCACCACTTTGAGGTGGTAGTTATTGGTCTTTGGGATTTGAACTACTCTGTCCGTTGGGACTTGGGCTGTTATCCTATTTTTGGGAACTTTGTGGTTGTACTTTGGTTTTTTTATACATGTTTGAATTTTGGTACATTTCTCCCTATGGAGTTTTCTTTTGAGCATACTGACTTGTAACTTTTTCTTCCACTGTTTATGTGGAAAAATTGTTCTTTGTTTTGTTTCTTATGATACTAGGTGCTAGTCGAAAACCCATGAAGATTGGGAATTCCCTTTAGGCCATGTTAGGACCGGCTCAGTTACCAGGGAATCTGGGTATCTAGGCTGGTTTGTGACAACATGACCATCTGATAAAACACTCTGATTAAGTCTTTAATTAGAAACATCTATAAAGTAAGAAAGTTGGAATAATGGTGAGATTTAGGAATCATATTCCTAACTGTTCAACTTCTTGAACACATTCAAACTTCTTAACTTCACAAAATCAAATGTTATGATGTCAACTTATATTATATACTTATAACCTTTATAAGTTTATCACCATCATTCTTTAAACCCTATTCCATCAAAATTTATTCTTTAAATAATGTAACTACTTACATTATTGTTTATCGATCATATTAAATTTTTTAGGATAAAGTGATAATTACTTTAATATGATAACTAAATGTAACTCTTACATTTCTCTTTAAACACCCTAAATTTTTTTAGTATATCAATTGTAATTCACATTTCATTTTGATAGGTACAATCCTTCAATAAATAATGTCTTTCACTTTTCATGATAAGTAAATGAGACTCTTTACATTTTTTTCTTTATCATCATGTATCCTAAACTTCTTTAGGACATTGAGTGAAAACCACTTAAATCTTATACCGGTATAAACCTTTATTAAATATTGATATTCACTTTCTAAATAGTAAATGAATGTAACACTTTACATTTTTATTTACCATCACATAACCCAAAAATTTTAGGATATTAAGTGGGAACCATTTTAACTTAAGATAGGTTCAATCCTTTATTTGTTAACTTTGAACTTATTATGTCCAAACATACTCCCACTATCCTCTTAGACATTATATTCTATCATAATATCTTTCTAGGATACATAAACCCTTTTCTGTTAAAAAATAATATCTATTTCTTTTTAGTAGGAATATCTAAGAAATAAAATATTGTTTCCATATGTGATATTCTAAGTGTTTATATGATTTTTACTTCGATAAGAAACCTTTTTTAAAATATACTACTGATGGGTGGTGGGAACAAATTCACTCATATTTTAATAAAAATAAAAATAAACACTTTTATCATATATAAACACTTTTATCCATATATTATTCTATGAACATGTTATAGAACTCAATGAATCATAAATCATGTGTATAAGATTAATCATCTCATGATGTTCATAACAAATATTTGTTATCAAACATCTTATATTATCACATAAGAGAAATGAGATAAAGATATACATCTGTTAGTTAGAATCATTTGAGATTTATAAAATCCTTTACATTAAAATCCTATATATAGTTGTTGACATTGAAAAATGTAATCCATTCACTTTGTCATAGAATTCATGATGTAATCCTCACTTAGACACCAAATTTCGAGTTTGAGTAGAACTCTGTCTTTATGCCAAAAGGATCAGATTGGATTTCAATGTTACATAAGAATTATCAAACATCGGGGGATGGATATTACTTATAAATGTTTCCCAATACAATAGCACGATGGTGAAAACCTCCCTTTGAGAGTAGGCCATGGATTTGGAATAAGAGGTGGAGTTGTATGTATCGCAACCCAAAACGTCCTCAACCCAACCTAAACATTTTGTGGTGTGACTATCCATTTTTAATGGGGGTCAATGATGATAGTAAAAGGATAGGCCTAGAGGGTCAGGATCATATCCTGACACTGATCTTGAGAATAGGTGTGGGGGTGTAACCCTCATGATATGGAGCAACAGGCTTGCACAAGTGGTTCGTCTATGTGGTCCTGTGCTCACACAACCTCTGCAGTAAGAGGCTTGCGTAGGCCCAGCCTACACGACCCATAAGTTTTTTCCACCCCTGTATGAGGTACCTATGCTGGGTACCTATGTGAGAAACTTACTTCACCCAGGTTCCCATGTTTTTCTAAAAATAGGACCTTGGATCTCCTCATTTCACACAAAAAAAATCATAGAGAAGTATCGAAGCTCTGCTTTCCCTAGTCCTTTACCAAGACCCTCAAAACCTCCCAGGTTACTCTCCAAAACCCAAGATAAGATGGAATTAAGGGGGGTAGTTAGAAAAAAGTCCCTATAGGGTGTGAGACAAAAAAACACCTACATGAGGAGCCACGCCATCCCCGATCAAGAGAGACTAGGGTGAAGGTCCCTTCTCAAACCCAAGACCTATACGAGACCCCTCTAGGGATAACTGAGGAGGCCCTTAGAGCCTAAGGAAATGACTCCCCCAAGTGTTGTTTCCCGGGTTTTCTTTTATTTAGAAGTCACCTCCATATTGAATAGGCCTACCCTACGTGAATCACTTCTAATCCGCGCATGCCTTACCCTATGAAGGACACCTTTGGCTCGCCCATACTTTACCTGCATGAGCCTCATTTGAGCCCTCTTTCATGTCTCTAATGGTAGGGAACCTCCTTCCTTGGGACTCCCATTATAGGGAGACCAAAAAAGGCCTCCACCAAAGCCTCTAGACTTGCACAACCATGGAAAAATACACACCAACATGTCTCCCAATTGGTTATGCATTCCTTCAATCAGTGATGTCCAACACTTATCCTACCCAAAGGGTAGGGTCCTCAGGGTGCATGTAGTTATGCATCCCATCGGTCATGAGGACCCCAACCCTGGGAGAATTTCTAGGGACCTTTGAGTCTTATACGTGAGGGTTAAGTCCATTTCCTTAAATCTTTGTCTCTAAGACTAGGGACCTATGGTTCCAAAAAGGAAGTGAGGGGAACACACTTGTTTTTCCCTTTGATGGGGGTTAGTGGCTTATCCATATCTCTTATCTAGAACTAAGAGAAGGGAATCCATATTTGAGTAAACCAATAGCCTTTTCTTATGGGAAATATCCATATAGGTATTCGGATGTGACTATCATAGTTACGAGAAATGGGAGGAGACAGGCACATCAAATCCCTTTCTTCTTCTCCCATATCCCTAAACCCTTCCACCAGCAGAAGAAGGATCGTGTGGTTTTTTGGATCTTCCACTTCCTCTTATTCTAGATATTCCTCTTGCCTTCCTTTATAGGGAATCCATAGGAGTGGGTCCTCAAAGCCATGTATCTAACCACCAGGGCATCCTCCTATATAGTGTAACCCCCCAAATCCTTCCTTTATCTTCAAAGGGTCCATATTCCTGATGAATAAAGGCAAAGAGACTCCCATTCAATATAAGACCCGACTCAATCCTTTTAACGAGCCACATTACCTATGATACAAACCTTTAGAGGGACTACAGAGGTCCGAGTCCTCACAACTAAAATATTTTACCTTTGATTCCCATCCGAATGGGATATGTAGGAATCCTACATGAGGTACAAAACCAATACCCCAAAATCAACCCAAATTCTATCTGGGCCACATTCTCATTAGGGTCATTTATAACTTGGGAACCCATATCCCTTTTAGGTTCCTTAGTCCACTTCAGTATAAGTCTCACACCAAACATTGACTAGGAACCTTTCGCCTAGATTCCCTTTCCGTATGATGTTAAACTGTACAATTTGGTCCTCATCACATGACCTTAAAAGGTATTATGTGTCCCATTAAGTGGAAATGAACTATGTGGGTTCTTATTCCTTTCACAAAGATATGTAGGAAGTCCATATTATGGGTTTGATCCTAATATCAAAACAACTCTTGTCTCCCTGGATGATTATAAACTCCAGAGCACCTAACTGTGTGGATAAAAACTAGCATCATAATAATAAATGAAAAAAGAATCTCGAATTAGTTCATGAAAGAGTACCATTGATGGAGAACCTCACACACACACACACATCCATCAATTAAGAACCTCAGATACATATAGATGATTCTAAATCCATGCATTCTAATAATTGATTGTTAATTTAAGGATGACCCATGTCATACTTGAGAATTAATGAAGGATTTGTGAATATGTATTAAATATTTAAGAGAGTCCCACAGTAGGAAATAATTCCCCCCAAAGGGTGTGATGATCATGAACACCCATCCTCTTAACCAATGTGAGTCCCTAAGTGTTATTAGAGTTATTCTCGAATGACCACCTGCCTTTAGAAAGTAGGTTCTTAAAACATCTCGAATAAGGGGACCATTGGGTATTTCCGGTTCCAAAAAAAAAACCCATTAGAGGAAGTTCAAAAATAGTGAACTTGTTGTGAATTATTGTGCAACCATTCAAACCCCCACAATCATACCATTGAACATAATACACCACATGTTTTCTTCAGAAACAGTAGTAACTATTTACTTCATCTCATGAATATAAACTTCAAGCTCAGTCAATATTTTTCTTTGATTTTGAACTCCAATATGTTTATAACACTTTGTAAAATATACATTTAGAATCAAATACCTTTAAAAATAAAATAATTAATTTTTATAACATCTATACCTGACATGGAGATTCCATGGAGTTTCACAAACTCCTTCAGGTATATCTCATATAATATAATCATATTGAAGTATTAATCTTTATTCCTAACAACCCTAGGTTTCAATGACCTTGATTTGATTCTTGAATAAACTTTTTTGAAACTTTTTAACTAATTTTTCTTCTTTCAGTTTGAACTTTTACCCACTTTTACTGTCTATACAATACTTTAGAACCTAGACATAATATTCCTAATTCATATATATTCCCAATTCTTTGATAATATCAAGTAAAGATTATTTGAATTCAATCATATTGTCAAAATATTTTCATAGATGGAAATAGGATAAATTCCATAATCATAACAATACATTTTTAGTTTATCCTTAAAGTATGTTACAAATATAAACCACGTGTATTAAAAACACCCATTTCATTTAAATAACTATTGTTTACATGCTCTTATCAAGAGATAAATGAGATAAAAATACACATATTTTAACAATATTATGCAATCTTGAAGTATCCAAGTTATCAATGCAATAACTCCTTTGCTTCATTACTTGAAATAAACATCAAGCTTTAATTATTTTCATCTTCTGACCTTCTATGTATTTACAACACTTTATAAAACATATAATTGATATCATATATCTCTCACAATAATAGAATTGGTTTCTATAACAAATAATTTTTTAAGGAAACCTTGAATGAATCACTATATGATTCTATAAGAATATAGATTCAATTGTTGAATAATTTCAGCACTTAGTTACTTAGGAAGAAACTATTATGACACATAGAATTTTACCTCAGAACTTTTCTTAAATAACCAATCTTTCTTAAGAACTTTTCTTTAAGTTACCACTCTTAATAGTAACTTACATTAAGCTTCTCCTTATCAAGTACTGATCACAAAGTTATCTTGATGATGATGATGATATTATCTACAACATAAGCTTTTATCATATGAGTATCACTTATTATTAATCTTTTAATAAAGGATTTTATAAAATGATATCCCCCTGAAATGATGACCCCTTTTGTGCATCATATATATTAGTAGGTCAAGATACATATTTCACTAAGAAATGAGTCTACAATGGTGTTCCTCTCACCAATTAGCTATTTAGGTAGATCATTATTTCAATCATATCATATTTGATTCTTAGATAGATGAGAATAGAACTATTTTTCAAATCCATCATATGGATAAAATCAACTCTATTCCTCTAGTAACTTAATCCTATTAGGGTCCGTTGACTAGTGTAACCCAACAAAAATTCAAAAAACATGATAAAAAAGGACAATCTAGGGGCACCTGGTGTAATGTACCAACCCAAGATCCACTTAAATGGTTCCCCTTTTCGGTGGGTCACATGCCCTGAAGCACACCTCCCTATACGCCAAAGGCTACTGACTAGCAGCAAAGGTCCAAAGTCTTACAGTGAGAAGACTATACCTTCCTACTAGAGTGTCACAATGGATATAATAAATAAGTAGAAATAATGGAAGAAGAATATAACATATGGCACAATAGAAACAACACAATAATATACTGTGGAAGTGTAAACAACCAAGAAACTGTAATAATAGTCAAAATCCAAAGGTTGAGTCATATAAAAATGATGTCATGGCATGTTGATATATAAAAAAGGGAAACAGGGGATACAAAGTACATACGTATACATCATGCTATACAAAAAATACAAAAAGGTCAAAATAAGGCTCCACTAGAATCAAAAGTATACGCTCGTTCCTCTACTCCCATGCTCCAAGCTATAAGTAAAATAGATCAAGCATCTGTAGCAGGGTGCTTGCCCTTATCAACACCTGCAGTCATGAAGTCTACTCAAGTATCAAAGTCGGCCCGAGTAGGGTTTAAGATAAAATCAATATCCCACGACCAATGATGTCTAAAATAATCCAGCTAGTGTACATAGCATAACAATGTGAAAATATAAATGAATAATAAATAATGCTGAAGAATAAATCTTAGTTGGCTTAAGTTCCTATAGGACACCTAGTTGGCTCTACCTGATTCATCATAAGCCAAAATGAGTCTGATTAGTAACCATATACATATAATAATCATATATATATAATATATATACATGTATATGCACACTATATGTGAGGGATTTTGTAGCCATATACATGGATACTAGGTGCTAGTTGGACCTGGGGTGTAACTTAGGTGTCCATAACTAGTCTAATAAGTTAATGAATCCAATAAGGGTAAAAGATCATAATCTCATATGAATGTGAGACATCTTGTCTATCACTTGAGATAGTGGGGTGGATCTTCATGCCCAACACCTGAAGCACATGAACGTGGAGCATTCTACCCACCGTCTAGATAGAACCATAACGATGTGAGACATTCATGCCCAGCACCCAACATAAGGGAGTGTGAAATTCCTTACTCAAGATAACCCTTATCCATTTTTCAACAGCCAATAGTAAAGGCATACTCATAATGATAATTATAAACAAAGGGGATCTCCTCTAATGCATATATAACCATTCAACCCAACTAACCATGGGTATTATAATCATCTAATCCATATAAAGGTAAAAATGAAACACTTGGCATGAACTTTCCACCCATTACCATTTAATTAATTTAACCCATTCAACTATAAGGTAAGTAAAATCCAATTTGAGGTCAATCAAAACACTTAAAAGGTGCTTTGGTCCATTGAATAATTATATAAAAAGGGGAAATTCCATTTTTGGGTCAATCCAAACACTTTAAAGGTGTTTGGTCATTTAACAATTTATATATAAGAAGAAAAATTCACTTGGCACACCCAAAGGGGTGAAAATCAATAGGATCAACATTCTCTAATCATTTGAAATGATCTATGGGAGTAATTAGACATGACATAAATGTTAAAATAGGTTTACCACATTTTAGGAAACATGTGTAAATATACGGTGTGCGAAACTATGGTGAAATCGTATGAAAACACTTAAAATTTTGGAAAATATTACTTTACCACCTACCTTAGGTACATGGACGACCACTCGTCCAATATAAGCCTTTGATTTGAATAATAATAGAAGAAATCGGAAGAAACAAATAAAACCTGAAAATAGGGCATATTAACTTGCTCCAAAATAGCTCACAATATGGTGAGATAAACTACGAAAATGATAAAATAGATCAAAGATCCTACCTAGGGGGATCCAATGTGATAGACGACGATCTGATTAGAGTTCGGATGGAGGAGAACCGAAAGAACCTAGGTTGAGGCATGGAGGAGGTCTCTTGTTCATTTATGACTGTGTGTGGGAGGAAATATGAGCCTTTATTAGGATTTTCCTCCTTAAAAAAATAGAACCTTGACATTTACACGATGTGTAAATTCTTTACACGTCATGTAAAGCTCGGGGTCTTCCCCCTGGGAAAAACCTTTTACACACCGTGAACGTGGTCTGGCCAACCAAATACATGTTGTGTATTTTATACATGTAGTGTATTTGGTCTGCATCTTGGTTTCGACCTCTCTGCAACCTTCTTCAAAAAACAAAATTGACCCACCTTAAGGTGTAGTATCCAGTTTAAGTGATACTAAAAAGAAAACACACCTTGCTGAAAAGTTAGTTCGTTGCACCCAGATTTGACATGACCTACCCAAGGACATTCTAGTGTCACCTATCCTTAATTTTCTTACACAATATAATCTAGGGGTACCCATATTTAGCATGACCTACCCAGTTGGATGATCAAGGTCTTAATAAGTGACACTTTGGAATAAATCTTACACTTAGTATTTGAAGAGGATTTCAATCTTTCTATCTTATCTCATGTTATTATCTTTATGCACGCATGATTCTAGTGATTATAGTTTGGAAAATTATTACCTCCACCAAATAAATATGTTCAAACCATATTGATATGAAATTATTTACACAAACCAAATTTTTTTGTTACACACCCAAAATTGAGGTATATTGAATGATCCCCTCTGATCCATCATAAGTGTTACTCACCCAAAATTAGAAGTCCAGTATATTCATACATATCTAAATGCATTATATGCATAAGGTATAGGAACACTTCATGTAAAGACATAGAGTTATATAAGATTGATGATCTCTATATGAGTAATCCCATAATGATAGACAACTAACCCCATTCACCATCCTAGACAAGGCATGAACCTCCATTGGTAGTCCGACCCCAAATCCCTCTACCCAGGGCTACTTCAATCAAGAGATTATTTAATTAATCATAACTCTAAAACCTAATACGCATAAACTATAATCAACAACTAAATTAAAGTTTATTACTTCGATTACAAACTAAATTAAAGGTAAATAAAAAAATAAATTCATTATCATACATAACATGTAATGCAAGGGACTATCTTGAAACACTCTAACATTTTAAACTAAAGTATACATCATTCATCGTAAAATTTTATTTTATGATCATGACCTCAAAATAAATAATACATATACATAAATAGATATACACCATTCATCATATTAACATTTTATAACTATGGATAAACTAGGGAATAAGATTTAAATAAATGAACAATTCAAATATTTAAACATGAGGTAAAAATTTATGAACAAGACAACGAGCCTGTACCCTAGTGGTACAGGCTCCTACTTGGCATCCAAAAGACCCAGGATCAATTCCGAGCAGGGACTAATTTTCGGGTCACTGTAGCAGAAATGCAGCAGGGTACTGTAGTAGTACTGTAGCAACGGTGGAACTGTAGCGGCGACGACACTGTAGCGGCGGAGGCACTGTAACAGGAACTATAGCGGCGATTGTATCGTAGCAGGTACTGTAGCAGCCTAGGTACTATAGTAATACTATTCACCAAGGGGCTCTTTGGGCAAAAAAATGGGTTTTCAAGCCTCGTATTTAGGCCACTTGGCCTTGGGCCTTCGGGCTATGTAATGGGTCTCCCTCTATCCAGTCTAAAGAGGTATCTGCTTTAAATAATAAAATGAGGCTTCGGCCCCAACATTTAAAAAACAATTTATGAACAATTTATAAATAAAATCTAACTATAAACAGTTTATAATTTTAGCTTTATATTATGGAGATTCCATAAATATTAACATATATTCATTCCAATACAAACATTTTCATATACATCATTATATGACATATTATTTTAAATACATCATATTTTTCAATTATAAATATTTTTATAATCCAATTTTCTATTATGTAAACATTTAGCATAATCTAAATATAACATATTTAATCATCATTTAAACTTTGATCAAATAAATCATCAAAACCCTTTTGATATGGTTTAAATAATGTTCCAAATAACCCCCTTTAATTTTAACAATTCAAATTAATTAATTATGAATAATTCATAATTTAAATATAAAAACTTTATATTTTGATCTTATTTCATAAGTTGTAACCTTTTATAAATTATCATTTATGATTTCTTAATAAATAATTTTATTTATAGATCATAAGACATTCTATATTATTTGGTTAAAAGGTATTTCAAATATTAACACTTAATATTTAAGAATATAAAAGTTTCATAAATATTTATTTAATTATAAACCTTTTGTAATTAATTAATTAATTAACACTTTATTAATTAATAAATATCTCCAAAAATATATTTTAAAATGATTTATAAGCATTTTATAAACCATTTAAACCATTTTATATGTTATTTTTATTAACAATTGTTTTTTAAAGAATATGTTTACCCTGAAACAGAATCCCTATTTTGTGTAAGGGTAATCATCTTCCACCCTTTTGAAGACACTCTACGTAAGAGAAATACAATTCTAAATCCATCACGTTAGGGTAGAACCAGTTTTATTAATGTTGTGTAAGGGTGTGCCTCCAACTGCGTCAAGGTAACACAGTTGTTACCTTTACATAAAACTTAAAAACTAGATACTACCTTTATGAAATTCAGCTAAAACTCACTGAGTACAGGTAAATCAGGTGACCCTTACATAGAACTCTTATATGTAAGGGTAACCTAAAAATTATTTACACCACATAAAGGTAATTCAAGTGAAGACCTTTATGTAGAAATAGAAAATCCTTGGACACCTTTACAGCATGCATTTTGCGTAAGGGTAAGCTACAAGTTACATTTAAATAACCCATTTAAAAACACAACTACCTTTACGTGTAAGGGTAATCGCAATCATACCCTTATGTAATACCATTACACAAACCATTTACATAATGGTTACAATCCAAACTACCTTTATGCATAAGGGTAACACTATCATATCATTACACAACCTTTACACAAACCATATATGTAAGGGTTGCAATCCAAACTATCTTTACATCAACCCTTCACATAAAGGAAATTCTAGGGAATACTTTCTTGTACAAGGGTAATAAAGGGTGAACTTTATACAAATAGTGAACTGTGTAAAGGTGAACCATTTTTTAAAATGAATTACAAAAAGACAAAAATGGTGTTCTGTTTTAATTTCTTCTTCATTTCAAAAAAAGTTTTCATAGATCTAAAGCATGGAAACCTCTGATACCACTGAATAGTTTTAAATGAATCTAATAAAACTTATTAGATCAAGAAAAATAAATTTAAACCATATTTTGAGGATCACCCATTCAAGAAATATGAAACTATGTATAAAACTGAAATGAATAAATGCTATAAATAACATACCTTACACCAAAGATCATTTTCAACATCTTCAAACACCATCACATGAGTTTGATAAAGATTACAAAAGGGCATCCAAAAGACATCATATCTCCGTAGTGTATCCATAGGTCGAGAAAATTATCTGAAATTTGAATGAGATCTATCCTTCCTCAATAACCTACTAGATCCTATAATGAAAAAGAGAAGAATAAATAGAGTTCTCGGTGATGAGATTTTTGGACTAGCATCGATAAATAATCACACTTTACATCCATCATATAGATATATTATTTATAATCCTCAAGGACATTCTTTAGGCTCTTTCATTTACTCATGCATCTATAATTCTGTATTAAATGTTATTTTGGCCAATTCATGCATCTTATTCATGAATAATAAACTCTCACATTTTTTATAATATGAAATAGTTTATTTAAATGATAACTTATGTGGGAGAAAAATAAATGATAACAATTTATCATTTTTGCTACAACTTTCATGGAATGATATACCATGAATGAAAATCATAATTTTCGTGCAATATGAAACTTTATACACACACACACACACACACACAAGTCTTTAGGGTATATCTCTTTCACCCTTCACCTACAAGCACATATGGTAGGATTTTTCTTCTTCTAAATTCGTCTTCTTTTCCTTCTAGAATTCTTCAACTATAGCCTTTCCAAAACTATCACAAATAAATTTCATTATGTAGAACACCCCTCACCTTTGATCATTAGCTATGGGTGCATTTCCATTTTCCACAATATTTGTAACCACTTGATTAGAGATGATATGAACTGCTTCCTCTTAAACCTCGAATTTTTTTTAAAGGAATTAGAAGTCTCCATCACAGTAACTGGTGACAATGAAATATAAGAGGCATGCTATGAATCCTTATCCCACTACCAAGGACCAAAATTCTCACCCGAGGGGTTAGAAAAACCCCTACTATTTTTGGGTCCCTTCTTTGTTTTTTTCAATGAAGCATCTTTTTCCAACAACTTTTCCCCTTCTGATTACTTGATATCAACAGTTTCTTCTCAAGGAGAAACTGATTATAGATTTTAGCTTGAGAATCCATCTCCCCAGTAGATTCACCAAGGTACTCCTCACTTGACCTCTCAGTATTCCTAGAAAGATCATTCTTAAATGAGGCCCTTTGATCTTCCTCTTCATTGCAAGAAGTAGGAATATGACTCAAAGAAGGAAAATAACTACCGAGGTCCTTCACAGACTTGAAGTTAATCTCCTGTCTAGGATCCAACCTGATAGCATACTTCTCATACTACCCATTAATAGGTATATCCATTGAATATCCCCCCTACAGAGAGACCAAATCCCGACTAGGGACCTGAGGAGACCAGTGTAGGCCTTGAGGCTTGATTTCCTTTGATTGAACCAGAGTTAATGATGTTATCATTTACTTTCTTAGTAATTGGATTTTTATAAACCCACTTGGAAAAAGAATCAATATGATCTGAATAATTTGTATAATACTTTTATTGAATCCTTGAGGGACCTGAAAGCAAATCCTTCTCAATAGGATTCTTCAATATGCCTCCTACCTCCTTCCTAGGAGGACCTTTCCTCTTCACCTACAAATTATGCCCCTTTTTACAGCCCGAAATGGAATAACCAACCATATTTTAGAAATCATAGAATGGAGGAATGAATTCATACTCAAATTCAATGTTAATTTTACACCCATTAACTATGAGAGTGGCATTTCTTGACAGGGGTTAAAAATATTTGCATCAACCATTACTCTTTCATAATAACCAACCTACCTTCAATGGTGTTCTCAAGAATTTTTAGAGGGTCACCAATAGAAGATTAAATATCATTTAAAATTTGAGGATTCCAAAACACCCAACATAGTCTGTGAATCCTTACCTAGATTTGAAAAATGTAGAAACATTGATTAGGTGGGTTGAAAGTGATGTCTCCTTTTTTGATATTGAAGCCCCCTAGATTGAGATAATAAAAGCTGGACCCCCAATCCACAAATATTTTCATCTTAGAATAGAAAACCAAGTGGTAATACCCCTTACCAATTGGAATAAAATTCCTATTTTTGAATCCCCAATATTGAACCAACTTTGAATTTAGATCTTCTGTATTCATGGGTTCATCTCCTTTAGCCAAGATTAAGCTGCCAATTAGAGGGAACTTGTAGAAGTCAAGCCTATACTTAAACACATCTTGGTTAATAGTGATTATGAATCCCCCATCCTTTGTCACGACCCATCCCAAAGGGGCCTGTGCTGTGACTACTCCAAGCCCACCTCCGATAGGCCAGGGGTTGGTGACTAGCACTGAGTAGCCATATTCCAAAAATGGGAGCATCAATAGAACACATAGCGTCGATGGTTCACATAGTGTTGATGTTTCAAGAAACCCCCAAGTCAAGTAGTCACCAAGTCACAACCATCTATTGGATTCCTCTTGTAGTGCACTTGTTCTGAGATAACCTACTCCTTAATCTATTAGGTCACAAAACAAATTCCACAAAAACTCACTAAGAGTACCTAAAATGTACCATCTTGTATTAAGGGTACCAATGCTACAAATGAATCTTCAAACAGACACACGGTTTAAAAGATATGTTTGTTTTTATAAAATGGCCCAACCTGGGTCTGGTCCGAACTTGACTTGACCTGGTCCAGGATAACCCGACCCGGCCTGACCTGATGGGCGTTGACTGCTAGGCTGATGGGTCCAGCCCATGGGGCATCTAGAGAGGATCAAAAACTGTAGTCCGGCCCGCACTGTGGGTCGATTTACTCTGCCAGGCACGGTCCGCCCTGGTCACGCCACCTGGTTCACGCAATCCAGCCTGACGCATGGCTCCCCCATGTCACTTGGCCAAAACAGAACCAAACCACATTTCACGTAGTTTTCCTGCCTCCTCCGCATGCCCCCTGGAATCACCACTACGAATCCAAGCTGCATCCCAGATCGCCACCGCGGCCTCCTGCCGCGGCCCCTGGTCACCGCTCATAGCTTCCACCACCACAAGCTCCATGCAGTTCGGCCGCACCGCATGTATGGTTCAGCCACCACAGTCTGCTTCCACTGTCACCACCGTGGGTGACCACCATCCTCCACCGCACTCACATGCGGCCTCTGTCGGGTGCCACTGGATGCCGTCATGTGCCACCAGGCACCGTCGTATGCCACCAGGCTCCGCCGCCGGCATCGACCGCTGGCGGCCCTAGTTTCACTAGTCTCACCCATTACTTTGGTGCTCTGTTTTTCAAAACGAAGCCACATTCATGATTCTTGGGTCATTAACTTTACTACCTTGGGATTTGATCTATATTTCTTTCACTCTAGGTGCCCAACCGCATTCGAAGCCTCCCATAATATTGCACCGTGACCATGAGGGTCCAACAGTGAAGAATGCCAAGAACGAGGATAAGAGGAACAGATAGAATTCCTGAAGAATGGATCTTGTCCTTTTTCGTGACAGCCTTGATCCATTCATGTTATAAGGTTTAACAAAGAACAAGAACAGATGACCATAAAGATCTTTCTCCCTTTTTAAACCCCACAAAAATTTATCCATCCCATAAGAACGAAAGAACCATGGACCAAGATGTTTTGGGTTGGTCTGTGTTCATCATTTGAATCTAAGAAGGGAAAGAAAATCACCAAGAGATCAAGCACCCTACCTCATGGTTGGATCAGTCGTTGATGAAGAACAAAGGTCCGTTTCATTGTCGATCCTCAATCTACTGACATTAGTCATAAAGAGAGTTTCCTTCAATGCCTTAGAGGAATTCTGGGGTTATTTTGATAAACCTAAATTCATAAAAAAGGTTTCATTAAAAAGAAAAGCACTGCTGTGTCCTATAAAATATTTTTATTAAAATATTTTAATGACTATTACGTCTAAATTATAACTTTAACAGTCGACCCACGCCTGTCAATTTTAGGCCTCACCTAAGGTAAAGTCGCTACTCTGAATGCAACTGTGCTGTCATATTTTTGAGCTAGGCAACCTTTTAGAACTTATTCATGTTTTAATGAAAAATCACCTGCACACTTTATTAGAAACTTAACATTTTTCATCGTATTGTTCCGGGCACACCGGGCCTTGGAATCTCATGCCGTCTCAGCGCCTGGTCTTAGAATTTTCCCAATTAATTTATAAAAATAAAATTGAAGAAAATACAAGTCATTAAATTCTCCCCACCTTAGGTCTTTACATCCCTAAAATCCAAAACAGGGGCTACTCAATAAAGAGGTGATGGTACTGAGCATGAATATGAGCCTCCTGATCCCAAGTTTTCTCCTGGAGATTCCTGTGCTACCACCGAACACACACATGAGGAATCGACCACCCACAAAGGATATGATCTTGTAGATCCTTGATATCTACCGGTTACTCCACAAAAGTTGTCCCATCATCAATGTCTAACTCCCCCTAGTCGATGACGTGTGATGGATCATGCACGTACCTCCTCAACTGCGACATGTGGAAGACATCATGCACTTAGTGCAACTATGGGAGTAGAGTTATGTGGTATTCCACCTAGAAAACTCTAGTAAGAATCTAAAAACGGCCAATGTATCTCAGAGATAACTTAACACCCCAAACAAATATCCACAATCCTCATCTAGGTAAGACCATAAGGAACACATGGTCTCACTCCTCGAACTCCAAGGGCTTCCGTCTCCTATTAACATATGAATTTTTCTAGATCTTTTTAGTCCTCATCCACTCCAGGATGATCTAAACCTTCTCGGTGGTAGCCTGCACCAATTCTGGACCCATGTGCTCTGACTCTCCTGGGTCAGTCTAGCAAAGTGGAAACCTACATGCTTTCCCGTATAAGGCCTCAAATAGTTCTATACTAATGGTGGAGTGATATCTATTTTTGTACAAAAACTCCACCAGTGGTAGGTGATCCTCCCAATTATGACCAAAGTCTAGGATGCAAGCATGTATCATCTCCTCAAGAACCTAGATGGTCCTCTCCATATGACCATCCATCTGAGGATGAAACGCCATACTCAAGTGCAACTAAGTCTCAAATGCCTCTTGAAATCCCTTCCACACCCAGGATGTGAAATGATCATCATGATCTAAAATGATCATTAATGGACCTTCTTGAAGCTAAAATATCTCCTACACATAGAGGCTTCCCAAGCTCTCTACTAAACCATGCTCATGGATTAGTAGGAAGTGGGATGAATTGGTGGGTCGATCAACGATCATCTAGATGGTATCGTACCCCCTAGACATGCATGATAAACCTGTCATGAAGTCCATCAATATCCCATACCACTTCCACTCTGTAACCTCAAGTGGTTGAGTCAATCCTACTAGAACCTGGTGCTCTGTCTTCACCTGATGACAAGTGAGGCATCGAGAAATGAACTCTGCCACTACCTTCTTTATTCCCATCCAACATAACTGAATTTGGAGGTCCTAGTACATCTTCAATACACCTAGATGTACTGCCAAATGGGATTTGTGGAACTCTCTTAGAAACTCCTCCCACAATGCCATTGGTTCAAATATGTGCCCTATTAAAAGGATGATGTGATCCCCACCTATCGAATATTCATCAGGGGAATGCCCCATGGAAAAATGAGTACATAATGTCTCGTAGTTGATATCCCCAAGTTGTGCCTCCCTGACTCACTATAAGAGTGGAGGGGTGAAAACCATCAACTAGAGGTAATATTCTCTATCTACATCCATAAAAGATATCTACAACGTGACCAACTACTCTAACACATCACTCAGCAACTACAAGATGGATCTCCTACTAAGAGAATCTTCCACTATGTTCCCCTTCCCAGGAGTATAGACAATCTCAAAGACACAGTCCTATAGGAATTCTAGACATCACCTCTATCTCAAGTTTAGATACTTTTGAGAGAAGATATACTTGATACTTTTGTAGTCAGAGTAGATGGTAAACCGCTCACCCATCAGGTAGTCTTTCCACATCTTCAATGCGAAGACGACCTCTTCTAGTTCAAGATCATGGGTCGCATAGTTCTTCTCATACTACCTCAACTGGCGTAAACCAATGGAAATCACTACTTTCCCCTACATCAGGACACAACCAAGCTCGACCCATGATGCATCACAAAACCCTACATACCTGACACTCACCTCTAGTAGTCTCAATATGGGATCACTCATCAACCACTTCCTCAGCTACTAAAATCACTGATGAAACTTCTCTGTCCACATGAAATACTTCCCCTTCTATGTTAAGGCCTTCAATGGTACTACTAATATGTAAAATTTGGGTATAAACCTCTGATAGTACCCAGCCAAACCTAGGAAACTCCGTACCTTGGTAACACTCTTGGGTGGCTCCCAAGCAAGCACCACCTCAATCTTCACCGGTGCCACTACAACTCCATCCTTTGAAATGAAGTGTCCTAGAAAGTGGACCTCCCAAATCTAGAACTAACACTTAAAGAGATTCCATTAAAGTTGGTGCTCTCGGAATGTGTCCAGGACCATCCTTAAGTGTATCATGTGTGCTTTCTTGGATGCCAAGTACACTAGGATGTCATCGATGAAGACCACGATGAACCAGTCTGAGTAAGGCTGGAAGATCCTATTCATGAGTCCCAAGAACACTTCTAGGGAATTCTTTATGCCAAATGACATCACTAAGTATTACTAGTGGCTATATTGACATCTAAAAAATGTCTTTGGTACATCCTCGACCTGTACATGAAGTTGGTGATAGCCAGATCTGAGGTCTATCTTCGAGAACCACATCACTCCTTTTAGCTGATCGAAGAGGTATTCAATCCATGGTAGTGGATACTTATTCTTCATAGTCATCTGGTTCAAGAATCGGAAGTCAAAAAATAATCTCAAGCTCTTGTCTGCCTTCTTGGAAAACAAAATTGGGGCTACCCAGGGTGAAACATTGGGTCTCACGAATCCCTTCCTCTACAAATCTTCCAACCGCACCCTCAGCTCACAAAGATCTACAGGATCCATCCGATATGTAGGGGTAGATATCAACATCGTCCCAGGGTATATATTAATGTAGAAATATACCTCCCTATAAGGAGGTAATACTGGAACATCCTCAGGAAAGATGTCCTCATACTCATCCACCACTATAGGAAACTGAGGACTCATCTCATCCACTGTGCTGAGGGTCAGGCTATCCAATTGATGTGTGATCAGCTGCACCATCCTATGTGTGAGTCTATCCTATGTTGTATGTGTTTACTTTTCACCGAAAAAAGAAAACCCGGTCCCATCACTACGAACACACCACACTATGTTCCTAGAAAAATCTATATGGGCATGAACTGTGGACAACTAGTCCATACCAAGAATGACGTCGTAAGGCCTTGATGCCACTACTAAGAGATCCTTACCAAAACTATTTCCTCTAAGAGTAAGCTCACACTGTCATCACCAGTGTGTGATCATTGAATCCTTTCCTGTAAGAGTCTCTAAACATAAGGGCCGAGTCAACAGTTCCACTAGAATATCTGAGTCTCGAACAAGGGTCATTGTGAGAAAAGAGTGAATGGAACCTATGTCTATTAACACTCTATATATGGTGGAAAAGACACATATCGTACATCTAATAATCTCTGGAGCACCTAGTTCATAATCTTCCATCACCTAAATCTAGCTTCATCACTATCCACCAGCTCCCTGAGCCCATGGTGGACCACCTAGGGGTGGTGGTGGTGGCACCTCGAACCTCCACCCACCTTCTGCTGCCCAAACTACTCCTCTTCCATGCCCTCAACACTACATAACACCCTACTCCTACCTCTGTCTCTATCTCGGTGGTTCGTCAACCGTCTCCTGATTGGTCATATGACGGGTTGAGAAATATCTATCCAGATGCCCCTGACCGCCACACGAGGAACACAACATTTCCTTCATCTGAATTGCTCTACCCTAGAAGCCCCACACCATTTATCCTGTATCCTAGGGTCATCCCCTAGAGTTATTGATCTTCTTGGGTTCATGTGTCTGTTGTCAGCTACTTTCCACCGAGGACTCAACTGCCTGGTGCCTACAGATAGCTCCCACTATTGGCATCTACTCCGCTAGAAAGATCTCCACTAGAAGAGATCTCTTCATTACCCCAACATATGTAGGGATGCTAAGGGATATCATGGATGCCCTGATCTACCAGCGTAGACCCTATATGATGGTACGAGCCCTGAAGAATGGGTCATGCACTATATCTATGGTGTAATGAGAAAGGTCTATAAATCTCGCTGAGTACTCTGCTACTGTCTGACTGCCCTACTGTAGATACAGGAGATCCTGGATGTGCACTGATCATAATGTAGACAGGAATAACTCATATCTAAACAGGTGATAAAATTCAATCAAAGATAGAGTTGCCTCATCATGTGTCTGGGTCACTAAGCTCCACCACCGTCCTGCTGATCCTTGAAGAAGACTCATGGATAGGTCTTCCATTAGTCAGTAGACATCCTTACAAGGAGGAAGAAATGAGTAACTGCCTACAACCAATCCTCATCTATTTGGGGGTCTTTATCACCCCTAAACCTCAAAGGTTGCTACCTATAGAACCAGTGAAACTCACTCAGCCTGCGTGCATCCTCAACTGGTAGTGCTGGTAGTAACTGTTGCTCGACGGGTGGTGGCATCACTGGTAAACCACCCAGAGGTGCTATCTCTAATACATGGAGTATCTCTGGTACATGACCATGTACCAACACCTCATCATTAGGTGGATCATCCCCGTGATCATGCAATAGAATCCTAGTTGGCTATCTGTGTGGAGGCATCCTAAAACAGAACAAGATGTACCACAGTCAATAGAGTATACATGGTGAGCTGACTCAAGAATGACATGATGGAACACTCAAATACTATATGATTAATGTACCATTGTTTCCCCTGTAACCAATGTTTTCATGTACCAAGTTGAAAAGCAGGTGTCCAAATTCCTGGTGTATGGATACGTTAGCCGCCACACTATCTCTGGATTCCCCGACCTAAAAGCTGAACTCGAAACACACACTGTTTCCCCAACCCAATCACAGAATCTTGGTTCTTTAGGTAGAACCGAACTCCATTGATACCACTATGTCACAAACCATCCTAGAGGGTCCCGTGTTGTGACTACCCCAAGCCCACCTCCAATAGGCCAGAGGCTGGTGACTAGCATTGAGTAGGAATATCCCCCAAACGGGAGGTATTTGACTAAGTACTCGTACACTCACACATCTCCAAGACCAAAATTATGAAATATAAAAACCCTAAGTAAACAATGCATGTAAACACTAATATACCAAACAAAGTGTATGACCATAGGAAAAATGGAAAGTAAACACAGCCAGAATACAAGACCACCAAAAGAAGAGTCTGTCAAAGTGAATGCAAAATTTACTAAAACTCATCCGTAGAAAACCCTACCTAAAGGGTAGGTGTAGGAAAGCTTTCTAAAGCTGTAGAATCACTCCTCATCTACCTGATCACTCTAAGAACTACCTGGTCCTGGTCCACCTAGAACTCCGTCAAAGCATCAATTGTCTTCACAAGACATGAAACATGTAGACAATGCTCGTTTAGGTGTGAGTAAAACAATTCTCAGTTGGATACCCTGAAACCACAAAGGAATACCAATAAGAAACACACAATGTAGACCACAAATAAATACATGAAGTACACCACAAAGAAATAAATGAAGTGCAGTCATCTCACACAGGAAAATGTCTAAAGTATGAAGAGAAGTATTTTCAGTTGTAGTCCACAGATCTCCTAGTTTCTATGACACACGAAGCGTCAATGGTGCACAGAGCGTTGATGGAACACAAAGCATTGACAGTGTGTAGAGGGTTGATGGTGCACAGAGAGATGATGGTTCATGAAGCACCAATGGTGCATGGAGTAGAGATGGCACATGGAGCATCAATGGAGCATGTAACGTCAATGGATTACAGGGCATTGATGGTGCATGGAGCATCGTTGGGTCATGCATCCCCCAAGTCATGTAGTTACCAAGTCACAACCAGCCATAGAATTCTTCTTGTAGTGAACTTATTCCGGGAGAACCGCTCCTCAATCCATTAGGTTGTAAAACAACATCCACAAAAACTCACTTAGAGTATCTCAAAAGGAAAACCTCCTCATAAGGGTCCCAATGCCGCAAATGACTCATCAAACAGAAACATGGTTTGACCTAGCCCACACTGTGGTCCAGTTTACTCCACCAGACGCGGCCCGCCCTGGCCGCGTTCCCTAGTCCAAATTGTCCACCCTGATCATGTGGCTCCCCTGTGTCACCCGGTCAATACAACACTAAGCCGCATTTCATGTGGCCAGATCACCTCCTCTGCATGACCTGTGGCATCACCACCATGAGTTCATCTGATGTGGCTCCGAGCCGCATCCCAGCTCACCACCGAGGCCTCCTTCCGTAGCCCCTGGTCACCGCCAATGGCTTCCTCCTCCATGGGCTCCTGGGGTCTGGCCTCTACCACCTACTCCTGTGTTCACCTCTGTGGGAAACTACTATCCTCCTCCGCAACCTCAGTGTGCCACCTCTAGTGGACTTGGTTCCGTAGGTTGCCCCTGTTGCTTCGGTGCTCCATTTTTTGAAACAGAGTCACATTGAAAATCCTTGTGTCGTGAACTTCACTTCCTTGGGATTCAATTCATCTTTCCAGTACTCTGGGTGCCTGATTACATGCGGAGCCTCCCAAAAAATTGTGTCATGACCATGAGGTCCCAATAGTGAAGAACTCTAAGAATGTGGATAGGAGGAACACATAGAATTCCTGAAGAATAGATCTTGGCCTTGTTCATGTCAGCCTTGATCCATTCATGTTAGAATGTTTAACAAAGAACACGAACAAATAATCACAAAGATCCATCTACCTTTTTAAACCCCGCAACAATTTATCTATCTCGCAATAATGGAATAATCATAGATCAACCTGCTCATGGGTTGGTCCACATTCTTTTTTTGAATCTAAGAAGTAAAAGGAAATCACCAAGAGATCAAACACCCTACCTCATGGTTGGATCTGTCATTGACAAAGAACAGAGGTTCATGTCTTTGTTGATCCTCAATCCACCTGTGTTCTTAGTTGATAGAGTTTCCTTACACACCTTAGAGGAATTATAGGGTTATTGTGATAACCCTAAATTCCTAAAAAAGGTTTCATTAAAAATAAAAAATCTGTTGCATCCAATAAAATATTTTTATTAAAATATTTTAATGACGGTTACGTCCAAATTTAACTTTCACAGTCGACCCACATTGGTAGATGTTAGGCCTCACCTAAGGTAAAGTCGCTACTCTAAACACAACGGTGCCCTAAAATTCTGATTCAAGCACCAATTTAGAAGTTATTCCCATTTTAAAGAAAAACCACCCACACACTTTATTAGAAATTTAACATTTTTCATCATATTGTTCCAGGTACACCGGGTCTTGGAATCTCACGCCGCCTCAATGCCTGGTCTCATAATTTTCACAATTAATTTATAAAAATAAATCTAGAGAAAATACGAGTCGTTATATCCTCATTACTAGAGATCCTCGACTCACTTGAGGCACTCGAGGAAAGGGTTGCTAAGAAATACCCTATTTATCTTTTTTCACAAAACCCATGCAAAAGTTACTCCCTTATTAGAAGATTGAATTGGTTTCCCTGATTTCTCTAGGGACACTTCGATGACCATATTCTGAAGATCAAAATAAACATAGAAGCAGGCGTGAGATCAGATCTGTGATTACTTCAAGTTTTTCTTCGAGCATGCTCTGAGAAACCCCATCCTCATTCATTATATTTATAAAAAAAATATTTATTTATTTAGAGTTTATATCATATTTATAAGAAAATTTTAAATTTAATTTTTTTGACTATTTTTTATTAAATAAAGCACAATAATATAATAAATTCACTTAATTTTTAATATTTTTATTTTAGTTTTATAAATAAAATTTAAATATTTTAATTTTAATCAAGTAATTAAAAGGGTTATGGTGGTTAAATGAGTAGTTAAAAATATAATAGGGTAGTTTTAGGGTAGTAAATTTAAAAAATAAATAGGTTAAGGTTATAGTTAGAGTTTTTTTTAAAAATAAACAGGTTAGGATTCGAATACCCCACATTTCATAGGCACCTAACCCATTGACATCCATATATATAACACATAAGATAAATAAATTGTTTTTCTAAAAAACACTTTGAATTTAAATGATTTGTGGAAATTTTTATTAAATTTTATGTCAATAATAGGTTAATATAAAATGTGTCATGTAGATTAAAATTTTAGATGAACATTTATAAAAAATTTTGTGAGAGTTTAAATATAAGGTGCTAACATCATATTTAAAAAAACACATCCATAAAACATATTTTTTTTGTGAAAAATCTAAAAAAGACATCTAAATAACATATGTTTTATGGAATTGTGTAATATCAATAATATAAATGTGCACAATCGATATTATTCCCAGTTCATATATTATCTATACTAAACAATATGTCATGTGGATAATATTAATGGACATATGATATATAATTATATACATATAAATATATATAACTATTAATTGTTCATATAATATTATATTTCATTACACTAGTATATGTTTTTCCCTTATTTATTTATGTTCAATTTATGATTTTATAATATTTATTTTAGGTTATATTAGAAGCAAAGGGGAGGAATGGGTAGTGGGAGATTTGCAAGCTTGAGCATGGTTAGACTTAAAAGTATTTTTCAAAAAAGATATTGGTTTTCATGAACCTCATTCATGTAATCCATACTAGGTGCTTGCATGAATAGTGTTCCAACATTATATAGCTTGAGTGAACCCTATTCATAAAAATATCATTTATTTTTTAAAACAAATTGATCCTCTTGTGTGAACTCCATTCATAACA
The DNA here is from genome assembly GCA_963277665.1 of Viscum album. Classification (NCBI taxonomy): domain Eukaryota; kingdom Viridiplantae; phylum Streptophyta; class Magnoliopsida; order Santalales; family Viscaceae; genus Viscum; species Viscum album. The sequence continues at coordinate 1,457,173,480 of OY728128.1, forward strand.
CTGTTCACACAAGTCAGATTATATGTAGAAATTAAAGCATATTCATTTTATATATATTTGAGTTAATTAAAACTTTATCATCAATAGTTAATTAAATTTATTTTATGGAATTAAAAAATGAAGTTGAAGAATTAATATGGATGTATAAATATGATAAAGAAATTATATAGTTTTGATTTTAAAATAAAAAATCAGTCAAAATAATACCAATGATGTCCACATCTACATATCATAAGATCATATGTGCCACAAGTTAGTGTATAATACCTTTTCCTATTGTGGGAAGTAAAATAGCTGATGTCTAAAACTTTCTACCATGTGTGAGGAAGACAACAATCTCAAACCGTCACCCATGTTGGTAGAATATTGTTGCTATGTAATGGGACTCTCACCACAAGGGGGAATATGTATCCTCTAATACACTCCAGCCACCAAATATAACTACAACATAATATGATATAAGGGAAAACGCAATAGAATAACTAGAAGAAACATTTTGAGCCTCTGTGTCATAGTTTCTTAAACTGGAACCTCTATATGTTGAGCTATGGATGTAGTACGGGGACTGCTACAATGTTAGTGTCTAGGCTATGGCTCGTTTGTAGTAGTAAATGAAGGGGAATCTCGATGATAATGCTGAGAATACTCCTCTTTTTCCACATAATCATGTGGCATGTCTACATGATGCTGATCACCCTATGACACATCGACCAGGGTTCATCATCCCGTGACACATAAAACTAAATTATTTGCTAAATCTCATCCCTGATCTGACTCTACTCTCCCACTAATGTGTGAAAATAGCCATAGTTGAATACAAATCACTCTATGAGATTAGAGATGTGTTACATGACTATGATATGAGCATCCTTTTAAAAAATATTGCATTCAATTATAGTTAACAAAAAATCTATTCAATATAGGGAAGAGTTATTACTAATTTATGATAGCCTTATCTGTGTCACATAATATAAAACAAAAACCTCATGCAATACCAGAGCTCATAATCTAGCTGATCAGATAGATGCATGTGCACCATAGACACCCCTATAATTAAGACTCCACACATCTGTCCCATACCCCACTATATCATGCATGAAACTACTTCCAATCTACATCTTACTTCCCTAACATCTTTAGGGAATGAAGCAATGAAAAATGTCTGGGTGGTGTGGGAATGGGTTGTAGGAACCCAAAATACCTCATAAATTGTTCATTATGGTGCCACTCAACCATGTGAAATTGGGTAAGAGACACCACACATGTGTTGAAAGCAATAACCATATTGCAACAAGTCTAGAGACTCTGGAGAACAGGTTTGAGATATGATATCCCTGAAACCTAAAATAAAAAAATGAATGTGAAATTTAAAAAAGGAAGTACTACTACAAAATATGCCTACATAAGTGTTCAAATTAGCTTTTATTAGTGATTATAAAGTATTGGTGATGCAAGCTCAATTATAGGCATGAATATTCTATCAATGATAATAAAGTACTAATAAATGCCATTTTCATCAGTGCTGGATTTAGCACTGGTAAAACCCATATTTTATCTGCATGAAATTTAACACTAATAAAAGGTAGTTTTTATTAGTGATAATATTATCACTCATAAAAATGGACTTTATTAGTGTTTTTATCTTTGATATAGGAAATCACAATAGCTGTAATATATAGCTACTTAAAAAACTCATTGGAGTACTCAATATAGATCAAATAACAAATTTTATATAGTATAAATTCAACGATTTTCATACAATAAGAAATATATGTACTCTAAACTTATTTTTTTTTAATTTTTTAATTTCAATGACCACATTTAAGGTTTTAGTGGGAACCTGGGATTTTTTGGGTGACCCAACCTAGTAATATAATACAAAAAGGTATTTTTTATGTTACCCAACCTAAGAAACAACCAGTACAAAACAAAAGCACCAACCCAGAACACCAAACAACATTCCAAAACATGACCAATAAAGCAGTTCCAATCATGGTCATCAAAAAATGTGGCACCCTAAAATCCGAGTGATAGCAGGGGTCAACTTAGTATGCCATCCAATTCGCATCATTATTTTCTATTACAGATCACCGTCATAGGAGAACAACTTCTCCATGGATCAACCCAACCCCATAGAAAAATAGATCATGCCTGTAATAAAAAAATTATTATATTAGTATTGTTAAATAAAGAAATAAATAAATCATAAATACAATTCAATTCATATTTGAGTCCGTGACACGCGTTTTGAACTAAATTATCTATTTTAAATGAAAACTTGTAGTTTTAGTCATACCAGTCACACCATGTGTTGGATTGATGAAAGATTAATTATTACACATAAAAAATGAATAACATATCATTTTACTAAATTATCAAGACAATCTGAGTGTGTTTGATCAGTTTTTGAGTATGTGCTACATGTTTTGAACCAAGATGCCACTTTAAACTGAAATCATACACTTTTAGCCATACTAGACATATCATGTATCACATTTACAAGTGGTTAATTATTACACATTAGAAATGAATTATATATATTTTTACTAAATTATCATGATTTTTATAGCACATTTTCTTGGTTTGAGTATGTGATTTGTGTTGTGAACTAAAATGTCACTTTTAAACTGAAAACACGCACTTCGAGTCATACTAGACATATCATGTATTGGATTAAAATACAGTTGATTCATGCATATCATAAATGATTTATAGATCATTTTTATCAAGTATTACAACAACCTGAGTATGTTTTCTTGTGTTTGAGTATGTGATGCATGTTTTTAATTAAAATGTCATTTTTAAAAGAAAACATGCACTTTTAGTCATAGTGACCACACCACATGTCGTATTGATGTTTGTTTAATTTATAGAAACCATGAATGAATTATCAATCATTTTACTAAATTACCAAGATAATACAAGAACATTTACTTGATTTTGAGTATGTGATGTGAATTTATAGTTAAAATTTCACTTTTAAACTGAAAACACACACTTTCAGTCATAAAGGCACTTATCATATATCAAATTGACATGATATTTATTTATACATGTAGTGGATAAATAACCAAAAATTTTATTAAATCGTCATGAAAATATGATTTCATTTGATTGGTTTTTACTACGTGACACACATTCTTGAACTAAAATGTAACTTTTAAATTGAAAACACACAATGGATGTAACCTTTTCCAGCCAACAACATTCTTTTAATTCTGAAATGCATTCAGTATTCTAGGTCATACGATAAGATTATAATCACATAAAACTAAAATAAATGTCACCAATAATGATACTCAATGATAAGAAAATTAACTAAATAAGCAGTGGATAAACCACCTCTTTTCAATCTATGTGAAATAAAAAAATTACATGCATGATTGGAAACTACCTCTTTATTATGTCTATAAATATTTAGACACTATGTAAGATTACCACTCATTTTAATGAAATTATATCTCCTATTTTGAATATGTAGATTTTCAACAGTCTAGGTATTACTGGAAAAATATCTATTATAAATAATTAATAATTTTTTTTTGAAATTGTAAATAAATTTAGAATTTCCTCTTTAGAGATACTAGTTTATAGATGAAATATGACATCTTTTATAAATTTAAAAAATCAATAACCATAATCGATGTGATTACTTTTTTTCAGACATTGTAGAAACATTGACAAAAATAATTAATTTATTTTGATATATGTTTTGATAGTGAAATCTTGTTATATATACCCTAATACTTATCCATTCATAGAAATACATATGTTTATTATGTGCATTGACCATCGTTGCACCATAGTTTTGACGATAAATAAATACTATCCTATCATAAAAAAATAATTGTTAAAATATAATATAAAACATATAATTTGAAACATATTTGTAAAATATTGATGTAGTGAACCAAAAATTCATAATGAACACAATGTATAGTTGATTTGTTAGATGTACATGCATTGGATTCAAAAAATATATCTTTGGAGTTTCCAAATTGATTGCAATGAACACCCAATGAGTCCAAAAAAAGGGAACAAGTAATGGAAAAAATTATATTCTATTTTATATAATCAGAGTGTATATTTTTACCCCTACATTACAGGTATTAAAAAGATTTTATCATTTGTTATTTTTATTTCAAATGCTACAACTGCTTGGTGTGATCTTAATAAAATTTCATATTCTTCCATTAATGCTTTTTCTATAGAAGGGACACAAGGGATAATGAATCCAAATTTTTCTTTGAGGTCTTCCCATTTTATTGGTATGATATAAAGAACTATAGAAAATATAAATAATATTAAATTTTAATTAACATAGTAGATCCATTATTGGAAAAAATATATGAAAATGTACCTCATGTATAAATTCAAAATTGAGGCACCCAATCATTCATGGTTGAGAAATACATTTATATTCTCAAGGTCTATCGTGTTAGTAATTGCCTCTCCATACATTTGTTCTTAATATTAAATGTTGGATATATTTCTCTTTTATACCATTGCATCTACATGAAATTGTAAAGTTAATAAATGTGATGGTGTAATTAGTAGGGGTAATGGTACTCTGAGAAGGTCATTTCTATCTATTAGTTGATCACTTAAATTGACTTGATTATGCCTTATATTTTCCCTACTATTTCTCCTTATATAATAACATACCTTATTTTAAACCTTTTTTATTAATTGTAAAAGGTTTTAAAATAAAATAAATGAATGATACCAGATTTTTTGAAGGTATTTTATTGTTTAAATTTTGGTTTGAATCCCTTAAAGATGGATAATTAAATGTTTACCTAGTATATGAGGAAGTTGGGGGTGTTTCAGGGGTTCAGGGCACGAAATAAAAGGGGAAATGACCATTCTGTTCATGTTGCACGGTTGGCGCACTATTAGTATAAACTATGTGCCCAAACTATGATAACTAGAAGGAGGAGGTGCACAGTTAGGTAAACCGTGCAAGGGGGAGATCCAAACCATATAGCCTTGGATAGTGGTGTTCTGCATGGTTGGTGCACTATTTTTCAATCCGTGCGAAGTTTCTTAGGAAACTGGGTGAACTCACCCCTCTTGGAAAGTGGCTGGTGCACGGTTTTTGCATGGTTTGAAAAACCATGTGGATAAACCGTGCACCCCATTAAAAAGTGAAAAAATTACCAAACTGCCCCCTCAGGATTTTAAGATCTTTACTCGATTTTCCTTCCTATTTCCCCCTTTCAACCCTAGTGATGAACCAAAGATTCCAAATCTTCCCAAGGATCATTATCCATTGATTCTAGACCATTTGGATCACCTTTGTTTGCATATCAAAGCTCCAAGTAAGTCCAATCTTCCTCTTATTTCTCTTTTTCAGATTAGGGATTGTAGTTTTGTTCTTCTCCTTCTAAAGGTCTAAAACCCTTTTTTTCCAGTGGATCTTAGGTTGGAGATTCAAAGGGTTTTTGAACCCAAGTCTAAGGCTATGAGTAAGAATTCTTTCATCACTAGATTTGAGATAGGTGGTCTACAAGTTATATCCCATAATCATTGGGTTTATTTGTGCATGTTTGGTTTCATTCTTGTTTATCTCTTATTGTGATTTTGATTCCTTTGGTGAGATTTGGTAAAATGAGTATCTAAATGATGAATTAAAACCCTCATGATCTCCATGGGATGCATTGAGTATGATTTGACCAATTTAGGACCACCCATGGGGTGCATCGACTTTCCCAAATCTAGAAATTGGTAAGGTTAATTTTAGAGTTGATGTGTGACAACGTAGAGCCCATGAAGAACATGTTACTATGGTTGGTTGAGTTGAAAAATTTAACAATGATAGTTGGGCCTAATTTTGATAATGAAATAAGGAGTTGTCTGGAATGGAATGAAAATGGGTTAATTGGGTTAATTGAGATTGTGTAAAATGGATTATGAATTATTTTAGAAATTACTAAGAGGGTTAGTGCATATGAAATGGTGAACTTGTTAAATGGGTAAAGACTTGGGAATTGAGGAATATGTTAAATGGTTTTCATAATGGGGTTAATGAATATGTTAAATGGGTTGATATATAGGGAATTATTGAACATGCCTAATGGGTTGGGGAATGATAATGGGAGTTGGGCTAAATGGGCTTTGTAATGTAAATGGTAAATGTGTTATTAGGTTATAGAATAATTCCCATGTTGATTATTATGGATTGTGATTGTTATTTATATTATTTTGTGTATGGTTTGTGACATGGTATGTGTGTGGTGATTGGATAAGTAAGCATGTGCACATGGATTGGTAGTGTGGGGTATTGACTTAAGGTTCTATGCCCATGGGTTGAGTTAGACTAAGGCTATAAACTCTACCCCAAAATTCATGGGTTAGGGAATGGGATAGAGGATTTATTGCCCTAATAATTTCATTTGATTATACCACCCATACCGAGGCTTTGAGGTGAGTGTAATTTATTTTTTGTGATGTGTTTAACTCTAGTGAGATAGGGTCTTGACTTATTCCCTTATGCATGGTGATTGAATGCCTCAAACCCTTATGTAAATTATGTAAATACCTAACCCATGAAACACATGATGAAAATGTATTAATTAATAAAGATGGTATAAGTGATTAAAATAGGAATAGTGATATAAATGGTTAAAGTAAAGACTGTTAACTATTGACACCCGAGTTATGTTTTGCTTATATTTTTATTTACTTTATATAGGTATGAACTATATTCTTAGACTTGATAATTTTTACACACCATTTGTGGTTTCCTAATTAGTTATAATCATACCCTACTCAGGCATCATTGGGAACCTGATCAAATTTCCTAGTTGTAGGTCAAGGAAAGGGAAATGCCTAATTATTGGGAGTTGAGTCAGGCTTGAGAAGTGCTTGGATGAGGTTCTAGACATGGAGTCAGGATCATTTTGGGGTTTAGATATTTATATTTATTTGGTTTTCTTACAACTTTGTCACTATTATAATTACATTACATAGTTATTATTGGTTTTTAGTTTTTACCCAGTTTTGGTAAATGTTTGGTTATGCTTGTTTATTGGTTATTGCATATTGTTTATGCTATTTATATTGTTATATATTGTGTATTAATTTGTTAAATTGGGTATAATATCCCCACATGACTTATTAGAACCTCTCTACCAGTCTGAAACCTCTAACATATGGGGATACACCCTTGAGGTCATGTGACAACCTGGCTTGGAGCATTAGTTTAGTGGATTCTGGGTCGGGTACGTTACAAATTGGTATCAAAGGGGTTCTCTTCTGTGAATTACTATTTGGGTATGGTAGATATAAGATTATAAAAGTGTCAATCCTTAGAAATTAGCTCATTATTGGGAGTAGCTAACCCTTGTATGAGGGAAAACCTATGTGCCCTGGGGTGGGAATTGTTATTCTTATTGTGTGTTGTTACATTTGAATGATATTTAACCATTGGGCAATAAACATGTTGTGTGATGTGATTGTTTGATGATATTTTATTCATGGATGAAATTTCATAGGTATGTGAATTCATGAATCATTATAGGAACCTAGGGAGATAGGTGGCATGCATCATGTTAAGAACACAAGGTTTGGGTGTGTGGGACTTGAAAGGAAGAATGAATTTTTCTTTTTTTGAGAAATTTAAGAAAAATATGGTGTCTAATAAAAATGATTCAAATGGGTAAAAATGTAAAGAATGTTAAATAATGGTTAAATAATTGTTCTTAATTAAGGGTTCAAAGTGAGTTGGAAATGTTTTCCGTAACACTTTGTGAAATGGAAAATGTGCCTAGGAGGAAAGATTTTCATTGTTAATGTGGAAATAGTTTTGAAATGGTGTATAATGTAAGAATTGTGACAGTGTAAGTTGGTTTCCCCCATTTTATCCATGAACTATGGTAGGGATAGTGGAGAGTAGTGTTTAGGTTGTGATAATGACCTTTAGGATAGTGTTTGTGAATGTGTTTTTTATAACTATTAGAGAACCGTCTTCTATATGAACTGTGAAAGCTTTATGTTATGTGTTCTAAAGATCTTGTTTGTCATTGTAGAGAAATGACACCACGAATATGTGTGATGATAGGGTTACAAGAAGATATTTATTAGAATTATCTCTTAGTAGTGGAGAAAGAATAGCTGGAGATTTAGGTTAATAAAGAGGATCATTTTTTTGTGAGAAATTTTCCCATTTTATGCAGATGATAGAATGAGACCCAAGTTGAGTCGTACCGAGTATGTTCGAGCTGCCTAGAGAGTTTCACCTGTATCACCCTATGACCTTTACCAAATAGGGTGGAACATAGGCATATGAGTTCTTGATAGATTATATCTTGACTATTTAGAGACTCCTTTTAAGAAGAGAGTTAAGTTGGAAACCTATATGTTGCAAGGTCAGACAAAGAATTGGTGGGACATCATGGTTCATACTAAACAGGTCGAAGGAATGATATGGAAATATTTCTAGGAAACTTTTCTAGAATACTACTATATATAAACCTTGAGGTAGGAGAAGGTTTTAGATTTTATGAGTTTGGCCCAAGGGGTTGTGTCAGTTATGGATTATGCTATCTATTTCACTAACTTGCATCACTTCATTCTAGTGTTGGCAGGAGATGAGGAAGCTACGGTGAAACGTTTCTAGGATGGGATTAAATATAATATCAGGTCCCATGTGAATATTTTCCATTTTAAGAGGTTTTTAGTGGTAGTGTATCAAGAACTTATCTTATAAGGGAACCTAAAGGGGGATTCAGGTAGTGGACTTGTGGTTCCAGTTGGAAAGACGAGTGAGGAAACTTATGAGGGAAGGAAGCACCATTTTGAGAGTTTCTATTAGGGAAGAAGTGTGTAGAGTAGATAGAAGAGAGGGTCATCCAATTAGGGTGGTGATCAAGTGTTCCATAATCAATGTGTAAGGCTAAGACACATGTGTGGTTAGTGTCCCCAACCACTAGTAGAGTTCCGGTTGTGTGGCAGGATGTGGCATGTGTAGAGGTCCTATAGAAATATTCAACATCTAGGTGTAGATGGGGGATTGAGGTCGATGCTGAGTGTAGGTAGGGATCAGTTATCCAATATCAGGTAGGCATTTAGAGCTCCCTGGTCTGTACTGATTGGGGTGTTTGAAATGGTACTCTGAGGCGAGAGCACCCATACTAGTAGGGTAGTGAAGTGCCAGGTACTCAGGTCGAAACCTAGGGTAGAGGGGAAGGTCAGCTTCATGCAATTCAACATACACCTTGAGGTGGTGAGGCTGGACCATTAACTATTTGAGGTAAGATCCTTCTAGATTCAATGATTTCTAGTGTTTTATTTGACACAGGTTCTATATATTATTTTATCAATGATCAGTTTGTAGTTGTGTTGGGACTAGAAGCAGAACATGTGTGTGAGATTATATTGATTGATACTCTATTGGGGGTGAGAGCTGAGGATATTAGACAATGTAAGGGTTGTTCTCTGGAGGTTGGAGAGTATAATTTTCTACGAGACTTGTTCATCCTCAAGATTTTAGGTTTTGACCTAATTTTGGGAATGGATTGGCTGGTGCTGTATTAGGCCCATATCGACTGTTACCATCATTGGGTAACATTAACGTAACTTGAGGGAGACATTTATGTCCATCATGGTGAGTGATATGTTTGGGTAGGTTATGCAGGGCTAGTTCTCCAGTAATTTGGATAACTCATGACCCAAGTGGCTTGTCTTGTGCTTGATGATGGAGGAATAGAGAATCTAGTATTTTCTCCCATTGTGGATCAATTTCAAGATGTGTTTCCTAAGGAATTATCAGGGTTACCACTCAAGATAAATATTGAGTTTACAATCGAGTCACTGTGAGGGGCAGAACCAATTTCTATTTCGCCTAATAGAATGGTTCCAGTATAACTCTAGGAGATTAAGGCTCAGTTGGAGGTGTTGGAGAGGAAATGGTTCATCTGTTCAAGTATGTCACCTTGGGGATCTTTAGTATTTCTTTCTATGAAGGATGTAAAATCATTGAAGTTATATTTTTATTATAGGAAGTTGAATCAGATGCCAATTAAGAACTGATACCCTCTTCTTTTAATTGATGATCATTTTGACCAGCTGAGATGTGTATCGGTGTTCTCCAAGATTGATATGAGGTTTGGGTATGATCAACTGAGGGTGAGACCTTATTACATGCTACGAGATTCTTTCACGAGTAGGTATAGATTGTATGAGTTTGTGGTGATGTCATTCGGGTTGACCAATGCACCAAAAGTGTTCATGGATTTCATGAATCAAATCCTTCACCCCTATTTAGATCAGTTCGTAGTTGTATTTATCAATGAAATTTTGGTGTACTCAAAGACTCATGACAATCATACCAAACATCTTAACATCATCTTGGGTACACTAAGAGATAATAGGTTATATGAAAAGCTATCCAAGGGCCACTTCTAGATTTATAGCGTGAATTTCTTGGGTCACATCATCTCTGAGTAATGTGTGTCAATGGACCTGGAGAAAGTACAGACAATGGTATCTTGGGACCAATCCAAGAATATTTTTGATATCTGAAGTTTTTTGGGATTGGAAGGATATTACCAGAGATTTATCAAATACTTTGAAGTGAATAAAATTATTTCCTATCAAATTTTCAAAGGTCTGTTGCTCTACTAATGTGTATAGAGGCAGTCGGGTCAAATCCTTAGATATGATACTTTTTTAATAGTCGATTGTTTTTGTGATTTATATTTTGACTGGGGGGTTTGTTTACAGAGTTTAATTAAATTTATTTATAGATTAATTTTGATTTAATAAATTGTTAAATATTGGGGTGAATTCATTATTGGGGATTTAATATTATGATATCCTTGATATTTTCTTTATATTTTATTAAATTAACACCCACTTTCCAAGATGATTTTGATCATAATTCCAAAGTTTTGAGGCTTTGGTCCAAGCCTTAACTTAACTAGGATTCTAATCTAAATCTGTACTTGTTTATGGTAGTGCATTTATGGTTCTAATAATTCATGGAATCCACATGTTAAACAAAACATGCCATTAATCCACGACATTTTAAGTTCAACATACACAATGTTAACCTAAAGAATATTCAAATAGGAAATGCCTTAAATCACGTAATATGACCAAATTATAACTCACCCCAATGGAAGATTTTATCATCCATTGGGATGGTTAGTAATATGTTTTATTATTATTATGTAGATTATTTATAAAGATAAGAAATATAATGGTATAATAAAAGTGCTGTGCGCTGAACACACACATGAATGATGAAGAGAGTTGAAACACACTTTCGATTGAATGAGAAAGAGAAACAAGGTAATGATTTTCAACTTTATTTAAACAATTTCAATAACATTAATATTAAAAAACATAGGTTGTATGAGAATTATAGATTATGATTATGAAATATACAATAATATTTAATTAAAATGAAAATAAACTTACATGATTACAATAAAAAAACACAAATTAATATGAAAAGTAAAGTAAAGGATAGGTACCTCTTGTTGAAAAAAGATCAAGTAAATTCCTACCAAGAAATATTAAAGTCTCTATTCATAACAAATATCCTCCTTATGTTCTTAAATGATATCTCCTTGCAAGGAGAAGAAGGGGATGTACTTATAGCCCATGGTGGTGGAATGTTTTCATTCCAAATATTAACCTCGAATAGAATTGAAAATTTTATAATTTAGATAGTATAATATCAATAAATATTCTTATTAAAATTTTTAGGTATGGATTTGGAAATTCTACACTATTTTTTTTGGTAATTGGACTTTTTAATCTAAATTTATGACTATTTTACTAAACAACGATCTACTGTACATTTTAATCCAAACTTTTTTAAGGCCATAATATGATTGGATTTTTGAACAATAATATGACCTAAAATATGAAACTTTTATTCAATTTTTTTGAGGCTATATATTTAATTTCACACTACAAAATATCATCTCAATTGGATGTTTATATTGGGAGAACAGTCAAGGATTTTGTGCTTCTTTGAAATCCCAGACAAAATGGTGGGTTGGACTTTCATGGATCAATTGAGCCCCTTATTAGTTGAGTTGGGACTTATTTTTTTATAAAAGATTATTATGGATATACTAGATTATATTGTGAAGTTTAATTAAATTTAGGCTTCTAGATTAAGCCCATAAATTTAATCATCATGGCTAGTCTAGTTTCTTTGAAAGATTCTTTAGGTCTTCTTGTGCAACCATATGACCCTTAAAATGGTCGAATTGTCCAAATATCTAGTATAATGATATGTATTATTATGTATAAGGAACCCAAAAAAATAATAATAACACAATTTGGATAATTATTTTTATAGTTATAATTAAAATAGTAAATTGACTCAAATCTGGATTAATAAAAATAATTCTAAATTTTATATTTAATATTAAAACATGAGTATTTCACACCAATTATGAACTTTTAATTGAAAATAACTAAAGGGAGTAAATACAAAGTTATGAATAAATTAATAACACCAACTCCCCCATAATTAGTCTTGTTCATGTCCTCATGTACAATAGATATAAAAACATAACTAAATCATTTTCACTCACCAACAAATATTAAAATTTTGTTTTAAAAAATTAGGGGGTCTTGACTAGTTTAGTCATCCATAAATAATTCCAAAAAAAATTTATAGAGATAATTTTCCAAAAAAAATTCATTTTTCATTCTCATAATTAGAAATGGAAAAATTCAGGCACTCAGAACTTACTCCTCTCAAGATGATAAAAACTTTTTATGGAGGTTTACTCATTCACCAACCAAAAGTGAAAATCTTAGAGCTTGTAATATATCTCATCTTCAATTAACTATTATAAAGTAAAAAATAATGAAGAGGTATTTTCAATAGCTATGGGATGGTAGGAAAATAATATTAAAAAAGATAGGAAAATAGGGGGTAAAACACCAACATGGAAAAAGAAATGCACATTTTTTAAAAAATAAAACATGGAAGTAAATGGAAATACATATTTACAAGGGAATGAATTTGTAAAGGAAGTTAAGAGATGGAGAAAATTTGAAGGGGATGAAATATTGAAATATTTACAAGAACAGAAAAATTCTTCCAATAACACAATAAAAGATGATGAAAGTGTTCTTTTTTTTTTTCTATCTTTTTTTTTTCAAAAGTTGATCTTGAAACGAATCTTACATAACTCCCAACCCATTTTTGATATCCTCATTACACTAATTTTAATATTTATAATAAGATAAAAGGTTTAGGTAGAGTGACTTTTAACCCGACCAAGACACAACCCATTATTTTTTTTCATTTTTTTTTCATTTTTTTGTTTTTTTATCATATATATTTTTTGAACACTTTTCAATTTTTTTTCAAGATGTCAAAAACATATATACATTTCCAAACCTAACTAAATGACAAAATACCCCCCCATAGTTAAATATATGATTTCCCTCAAGAATATGATAACACAATAAAAATCAAGGAAATGATACCAAAAATGAAATCAATTCCCCAAAATTGTTACAAAAACAATGTTCCAAAAAACAATTAAATTTTCATGTTCAAAATTAGAAATGGAAAAATTTGACACTAGAAACTTACTCCTATCAAGATGATAAAAACATTTTAAGGAGGTTCACTCATTCGCCAAACAAAAGTGAAAATTTTAGAGTTTTTAAGAGCTGTCATCTTCCATTCCCTATTCTAAAGTGCATAATTATAAAGAGGTATTTTAAGGGGTTTTTTAGTTTCTATGGGACGGTAGGAAGATAATGTTAAAAAAGGTACGAAAAGAGGGGGTAAAACACCAACATGGAAAAATAAATGCACAATTTTTTTGAAATAAAACATTTAAGGAAATGGAAAAACATAATTACATGGGAATGAATTTGTGAAGGAATTTAAGATAGGGAGAAAATTGTAAGGGAATGAAATGATGAAATATGTACAAGAACACAAAAAATATTCCAATGACACAATAAAAGATGGTGCAAGTGTTGTTTTTTCTATCTTTTTTTTTCAAAATTTGAGATTGAAAAGAATCTCACACTCATCTACCAACCCATATTTTTTCTCCTCACAAGACTAATTTTAATATATATATATATATATATATATATATATATATATATATAACAAGATCAATGGTTAAAGAAGAGTGATTTTTAACCGACCGGAGACACAACCCATTCTTTTTTTTTCATATGTTTTTTTGAACACTTTTCAATATCATTTTTTCAAGATGTAAAAAACATATATAAATTTCTAAATCTCACTTAATGATAACCCCCACCACACTTAGATGTATTATTTCCCACAAACATACGATAACACATTGAAAATAAAGGAAATAATACCCAAAATGAAATCTATTCCCACTGAACTTAAATTTCAATAAATTATTCAACATAAATCAATGAAAATGTTGGAAAGTATAAGGTTTTGGGCTTATAATGTGTCTATAAAAAAGGTTTTCATAGGTTCATAGGGGCTTTCAAAAATAGTATCAATATAAGGGTAATGAGAGGCTATTTCGATATTGTGATTCTCATGTAGTTCAGAAAATGACTCTATCATATTAATGCATGAAAAAGTATGGAATTTATCTTGAAGATACAAAAAATCAATACTCAAAATCAAGGGTGAAAAATAAACTTTTTGAAAAGATGGCCATAGGTGGCCTTGGCATGATATCTTAACTTTTTTCGCACAATAAGGGAAAAATAATTTTCCAAATAAAAAATTGAGCATTAAAAATTTATTATTCTTGACAAATAATTATTTGTACAAATTTATGATGAAAATAAAAAAAAATTATATGAAAACAAGTCATTAGACTCCCCAAAAATGTTAGACAAAATTTGAAAATTTAGTGGTGTATAATTATGACTCTTTATTTTTTTAGTTTTTTTTAGTTTTTTTAAATACACACCAACCCAAAAGAGAAATAGGGAAAAAAGGTTTTATGAAAAGTTTGATGAAAAAAATTAATTAGAGATGAATAAGAAGATAGAGAGATAGAGATAGAAGAAGGAAGAATAGAGGGAGAGGGAGTTAAAGGGAAAGAGGTGCCCCCAGTTTTGTATTTGGTGGGTCACCATCTCTATATAGTTATGAGTCTTCTATAGTAATTGGGGATGTGGTGGTAGTTGATGTGGTTCCTAAGATGTGTTTCCTTTCATGGTTAAGCTTTAAAAAATCTACATTAATCATGAATTTCCTTTTATAAGAGGGGTCTTGGACTTATACTGCACTAAATGGGTAAACATTAGTAATAATAAAATGATATTTCCAAAGAAAATTAAGATTACCTAGGTGAAGTAGAAATTGAGAGTTGAAGATCATTACTTTTTTCACCTTCATGAAATATCATTCATAGGATGTGTTTTTCATGGAGTTCCATATACTTTTCTTTGTAGAGATTGTAATTCTCATAAGAATCAAGTCGAAGATTCTCCGGTTCATTCGACCACAACAATCTATCTTCAACATATTTTTCACAATAAAAATTATAATTTTTAACATCCCAAAATGAATTATATTTTATTTCAACTGGTAAATGACACACTTTACCAAAAACTATCCAAAAAGTATACATCCCAATCTTTTTTAGGCAGTTTGATAAGCCCAAAGTGCTTCACCAAGTATTTTAGTCAAGTATTTTCTTGTGGTCTTGAAAATTATCTCAAGAACTCTTTTTACTTATCGATTAGAAAGTTCATACATTCCATTTGTTTGGGGGTGAAATGGAGTTGAAGTTTTATGTATAAATTCATTCTTTTTCAAAAGATATTCCATGGTACGATTACATAAATGGGTTCATAAGTCACTTATCAAGGCACAAGGTGTTCCAAATCGATGGAATATGTTGGTTTTTAGGAACTCAGTAACAATATGTGAATCATCCTTTCTAGAGGGTTTGGCCTCTACCCACCTAGAAACATAATCAACTACAAGAAGAATGTATGAGAATCCATTGGATGGGGGGAATGGTCCCATGAAATAAATACCCCAAACATCAAAGATCTCATAGAATATTAAAGGCTTTTGGGTTATTTAATTTCTTTTAGAATGTGTGAAAAACTTTTGGAAAGTGGGACATGATTGAAAGAACTCATGTAATTCTTTGAAGAGTGAATTCTAAAAGAATGCAGATTCCAGGACCTTTTAGCAGGTCCTTTTTGGTCCAAATTTTCCACCTATGGGCATTGAGTGGCAGAATTATAGGATAGAGGAATTTTCATCTTCATCAACACATCTTATAATTACCAAGTTAGCCCTAGTTTTCCAAAGTTTATTATCTTCCAAAAATACAATTTTTAATCAGTTTTTAGTTTCACTTTTTTTTCTTTTGAAACATTTTCTGAAAAAACCCCAGAAACTATTTAATTTAAAATTGGGGAATACCATGGTAACTTCAGAGTGAGATATGATAGGTTCTCAGTTGGAAATATGTGATCAATTATTTTATAATGATAAGAATTATAAATTATACTCAGGTGATCAACCACAAGGTTTTCTTTTCCAAGTCTATCTTTAATCACAATTTCAAATTCTTGGAGCATTAGGATCCATCTTATTAGCCTCGGTTTGGAATCACTTTTATTAAGTAAAAAATTTAAAGAAGAATGGTATGTGAAGATGGTGATTTGGAACCTAAGAGATAGGTCTGAAATTCATCTAAGTCAAAACCCATAGCTAAAAGTTCCTTTTTATTCACAGTGTAGTGAGATTGTATTTCATCCAATATTTTTGAGGCATAATAGATGACATGAGGAATATTTTCTCTTATTTTACCAAGAATATCCCCAATGGACCTATCAAAATCATCACACATCAATTCAAAGAGTAATGATTAGTCTACGGGTTGGATTATTTGGGTATATGTAAGAATATATTTGAGTTTAATGAAGGATCTCTTTTAATCCTCATCAAAATGTAATGTAACATAATTTTAGAGTATTTGAGTGAGTGGGAGGGAAATAATACTAAAGTTATGGATGAATCACTGATAAAAACCAACATAGAAAAGGAATAAATAGATTTTTTGAACTGATATTGGTTTAGGAAATGATTGGATCACCTCAATTTTGGCAGTATCAACTTGCATACCCTCTTGTGAAATTATGTTCCCTAGAACAATTCCATTATTAACCATGAAGTGACATTTTTCAAAATTCAGCACAAGGTTACATTTGAAACACTTTTTTAGGACCATAGAGAGTGAATGTAAGAAGGATTCAAATGAATCACCATAATTGGTAAATTCATCCATAAATACCTCCCTAAAATGCTCAATTAATTTAGAAAATATACTCATCACACACCTCTAGAATGTTGCAGGAGCATTACAAAGTCCAAAAGGGATTATCCTGTATGCATATGTTCCAAAGGCGCAAGTGAATGTATTCTTTTCTTGGTCCTGAGGTGATATTGGGATTTTGAAGTAGTTAGTGTATCTTTCCAGCTAATCATTCAAGCATTTGATCAAGGAAAGGAAGATGGTAGTGATACTTTCTTGTTTTTGAATTCAATTTATGATAATCTTTGCACACGTGCCATTTGTTTTTCACTTGATATGTCACCACCTCCCCATGTTCATTTGTGACAATAATTATCCCACCATTCTTAGGTACCACTTAAATCCGACTAACCCATTAACTATTATAAATTGGGTAGCTAATACCAGCTTAGAGAATCTTGGTAATCTCTTCTCGAACTACCTAAAGTATGAGTGGATTGAGTCTTCTTTGAGGTTTTCTGATTGGTTTGGATGATTATTCTAGATGGATGTGATGCATTCAAAGGGAAGGATTGATGCTTGTTATGCCATCTAGGTTCCAACCTAAGGAATTGTTTTCCTCTAAAAAATGAAAAAGTTTGGAATCCTTTGTTTCAATAAGTGTAGCATAGATAATGATGCGATAAGAGTGATCATGGAAAAGGAATGCATATTTCATGTGCATAGTAATAGATTTCATATCAGTTTTATCCAGTGTTTGTGGGATAAAAAACTTAGGAATAGAGTAAGGGATTTCATTTGGTTTTAGTTCATTTTCCTGAATACTTTCCAAGGTGGAACGGTAGATATTAGAGTTGATATGGGATTCAAGAGAGTTTTCAAGATCCTCTATATTGATGAAGTCTATGAATGAAAGGCTAACATAAACTTTCCCATTTATGACTTGGTTAATCATAGTAAAAATTTAAAAATATAATCTCTTATTAGAACATGATTAACATGATGAAATGGGTTTGAATCCACTCTTAGAAGTGTCCTCAAAAGCATGGATTGAGAATATATAGTGATGTTCAAATGGGTATCACATGGATTGAAAAATGTTGAAGTTGACCAGTTGGTCACCAAATTCCATGGATATGATGCCTGTATGGACATCAATATTAGTTCTAAGTCGGAAGGTATGGTATTCCTAGAATTATGGGGTATCTAGAATATGTCATCTCACGTTCCATTTCAAGGACATAGAAATTATCTAGGAAGATAAGATCATTAACTCACACAAGGACATCCTCAATTATTCCCTTAGGGATGGTTGTGCTTTGATTAGCTAGTGGGATGACAAAAATCATTGGGTGCAAGGGACCTAGACCAAGGTTAGAGAATATGGATTTGGGAATGAAAATTATTGAGGCCCCTAGGTATATGAGTGCATCATTGAAGTTGGAACTCTTTATTTGGCATAGAACCGTAAAGGTCCCTAGATATTTTCACTTCATGGGAATGGACTGTTGGGTTGGAAAATATTCAATTATACTAAGTTGAATATTATAGGTGCACACTTCCTTAAGGAACTTGGCATACTTTGGAATTTTTTTGATGAACATAAGAGGGGAATATTTACCTCAACACATCTAAACATGTCAAGCATTTTAGTATCAGGTTCAAAAGACCTCCTTGGCTTAAAGATGGATTGAGTAAAAGGAATTGGGTTTTTATAGGAATGGAAGGAGGTGAGGGAGTGGATTTAAGTTCTTTTTTTTGGTTTTTTGTTCTTTTCATTTTCAATATCAACTTTCAAAGGATCATTTGAGGATCCATCATGAGGTATGAAATTTTTTTCCGGATCGAAGTTTAATTTCACTTGCATTACCCTTGGGGATGGGAAATGGTTGAGCTAAGAGTTGGGAAGAATTGGTTTTTTGTTGTTGAATTAGGTGGGATTCAATTTTAAAAATTTGGGTTTTAATGTTTGTAAGGATATAATGGGTGAATAAGGCAATATCTTCTTTAGTACTTTCCCATGGATTCTTATAAGAATTGGCATTTACCGCATTAGGATTACCTTGATTTTAGTTCTTGGGAAAGTGCTTGAATTGGGTTGGGAATTGGGAATTATCATTAGGATGGTGGAATCTAAGAGAAGAAAGGAGAGGATTTATCCTTTTAGGTTAAGGAACAAATGGATAAGGTTGTTGGAAGTTTCTGACACCTTGACCATATTGTAATTGGTTTGGATTTTGAGGAGGGAGATTAGGGGGATGATAAATGATATTGCTATACCTCAAGAATGGGTTATAGATATAAGAGAAAATATTAGAGTGGGGTTGGGTGGAGTTTCTAATGAACTAACCTGATTGTTGAGATATGGTGTTCCACTGAATATATGTTTCTTTGAGCTCCATTAGACTAGAAAAATCATACGGATCATATTGAAGCTATGGACAAGTGTTTGTTGGGTGAGATGATGAGATGCAAATTCAATAGTTTTTTAGAGGACTAGGGAACCTAGATTGTGGAGAATATGAGGTTGGGGACTTGGAAGCCACCACTAGTTATCAAACAGGACCTATAATTTCACTCATCTACTCGTTCATCTGGTTAGAATATATGGATTTGTTCTCTTGGACTTTTTTGACTTGAGAATGTTCTCAAGTATGGAATTGTTTCATGCTTTCATCCATCTTGCCTATGAGATCTCATGCAGTTGTAGGAGATTTATCAACAATAACACCACCACTTGTGACATTAATGAGAGTTTATTCCATATCCAATAAACCCTCATATAAGTATTGGATCAAGATTTGGTCAGGGATTTGGTGGTGTGGGAAGGTTTCCACAAGCTTTTTGAAACTATACTAGTACTCATAGAGTGATTCATTAAGGAATTGAAGGATACCACTTATTTACTTTCGGATAGAAGAATTTAGGGAAGCTAGAAATAATTTCTCCAATAAGAGTCACTTCATGTCATTCCATGTGGTCATGAAAATAGGAGGGAAGTAATATATCCATGACTTGGTATAGTTATCTAGGGATAAAGGGAATTATTGAAGTTTTATATGATCTTCATTGTAACACCCCAGGTAAATAAAGAATATGACATTTTCATATTTATCCATATTTGTGAATAAAATATTGATATGAATTTAAAGGGGACTCTATGCTCGATGGCGTACCCAACACGCAACAACGAGTTTCTTGGGAATCTTACGTTACACTCTAATGATAAAATAATATTATTTTAAATGGTAGTTAACATGTAGCCGTTGTAATGGAGGGAATGGATAGAAATAACTAAAATATGATTATATATGTTTTTAAATGTTTTTACATTTATACAATAAAAGATAAAGGCTTAAAATACGGAAAGAATTCAATTTTAGGCGTATATGCCCTAGTTTTCCCTAAAGGTTCACTTGTCGCCTTTTGATGACGGACCGTCATTAAATATAGTTTTGATCACTCTTATAAATTATTTTGGACCAAATAAAACTCTTATTAAGAATCGGGACATCAAATTTTACTTTGTGTAATTTTTTGGTATTTTTCCGATAAAGTTCATTTTTTAATGAATAGTGTAAAATGTTGTGTTTTAATTCAAAACCTCTTTTTAATATAATTTATTTATATGATTAGATAATATTTTTAATTGGTTTTAAAGTGAAATTAGAAAATATTTTTACCATCAAATCCAATAGTGGTCGTTGGAATTAATTTCACTTTGAAATCAGACTTAAACTAGTGTCAATCTTTTGATACTTATTGTTTCATAAAAACACGCTATTTGTCATGACAGCGGGAATTAATTATTAAATTAATTAATGTGAATTATATGTTTTGAATTTTGTAAAACGGACTTCATTTTTGAATTCAGAATATCAAATATAGCTTAGGGTGAATTTTTGGGATTTTTCCAAAAAACTTCAATTTTCGATGAATAGTGAAACCACTAAGTGGTACTTATAAAAACTGATTTTTCCGTTTAAATGGAATTTTGCCATCTTTGTGTTTTGAATTTAAAAAATCTGATATACATGGTTGTCATTAAGAAGTAAAATGTGGTTCAATGGGATAAAAATAATTTTTTGGTGAATAGTAACTTATTAAGTTTTTAATCGCGATTAGTGGTAATTAGTGTAGTTTAAGGTAAAAATGATATTATAAGAATGTGAAAACACCATGACACTTGTCCTACACCTATTGGGTGAGTCATGGCCGACCAAGACAAGCCATGAGCCAACTTGGGGACCCCATGGAGCCACTTTAGTTGGAAAATGACAATAATATATTTTTATTTAATGTTAAAATTAAATTGACACAAACAAGAGTTGTTTTACTAAAACAGTTTTTAAGTAGGGTTAAACAAGTCCAAATTTTGATTATAAATAGTCATTGGAAAGATAAAAAAATTTCATACATCATAGTATTTTTTTTATAATTTTTAGACATTAAATAAATTAAATTATTTATGACATAATAATGATGCAGTGATGACATCATTATTTGACGATTTAAATAAAATGGAAAGATAATGTAAAATCTATGAACTACACATGTCAAAAACTTATTGGATGGGTGGATTTAGAACCCTTATCACCTTATCCACGAATTATATCAACGTGGGACCTTTTAAAACCGAAACACATTTTCAAATAAAGTAATATTTCTTACTTTCCAAAAGTGCCCCTCCTCTCCTCTTATAAAAGGCCCCCACCTCTACCTCATTTCACACACTCCTCAAGCCTTTGGCTCGGCCAAACCCTGCCCATTTACTCTCTCCACATCCATATACTCATCCTAGAGGATTCCCTTTGGGCAGAATCCTTTCAAAGAAAGCCTTTAGGCTCAAATCAAAAGGAGTTACACTTTTAAAGGTAATTCATTCTCTCATGTTCATTTGTTTTATTTTGCTTCTCCAACCCCCTAAACTCTTTTTATTTATTTCTTTTGTAACAAAACCAGTATCTTCAATATACTAGGATGTTGTTATAATATTTATTCGAGCTACACTCTCACACAACTACATCAAATGGTTAAAGAACATACGGTTTCCGTGGATGGCGAAATTCTGCCTCCCGAAACGATGATTGTTCAATACTCATATAACACCTTCAAAGGTGGCCATTATGATGTCACTATTTTTATATATGATATATAATATGTTTATGTTTTCCTTAAGCTTCTGTTTTTTCATTTTGGGCATACCTTTACGGTTTCCATTATGGGAAAACGCGATATCTTCACTTAAGGAAGTGCGGACTACCGCCCCCTCAAAGTGATTTGATTCGTTAAATACCATATGTGGGACGTATAAAGGATGGAACTATGATATTATATATGATTTTATACTTGAATTATAATATACCTTTATATCATTATTATTCCATTCTATAAAATACGAAATAGAAATGAAAGTAGCGTTCATGCGTACGTACGGCTTACCGTCTCCATGAACGGTGCATTTCATTTCTTACCTCTAAATGATTATGTAATGTTATAAATGCATGCATGTACTGGATAGATATGACATATATTATATCTAAATCATGAATACAATACTGTATATAATAAACATTTGGCCACACGAACAACATGTAATTGTAAGAAGTCCACTTTCGACTTAAGAACCAAATATCGACAAAACAATCATTATTAACTTAATGATTACATATTGTTTATAACATGGTAATAAGTGATATAAAAGGAATAATAAACTTGAAAAATGTTCTTAAGGAAGTAGAAATTAACTCAAGTTTATTATTCAGGAGATTAAAGAACGATCGAGTCAAAGTCGGACCCGAGGTAAGGGATCCTACTCCTCTCTTTCTTTTTAAGTACACTCTTTTATATCATTCCTTTTAAAGCTCATATTTATTGTTATTGGGATGTTATTTTATATTACTAATACTGTAATTTTTATGTTCATGTGATGAGAGACCCTATTCTCTCTCATAAATCCATTTTGGAAGTTTTGAGTGGCGCCGTTAGGCTGCCGAACTTTCGTAAGAGATCTAACCTCTCTCTTTCTTTTTAAGTACTCTCCTTTATGTCACTTCTTTTAAGCTCCTCTTTTTAATGTTGGGGGATGTTCTTCTATATTCCTCTTTCTATACATTTTATTGTAATGTGACGAGATACCCTATTTTATCTCATCAATCCATATTCGGAAGTTTTATGTGGCGCCGTTAGGCTGCCGAGTTTTCGTAAGGGATTTTTCATCTCACTTTAATTCCCATGAGATTTATACTACATTTGCCACAATTTCCTTTGATTGGTGTATGTACTGCCATTATTCTACTCTTTGTGTAATATAATTTCCTTTATGAGTATTTACATCAATGATTTATTGTCCTTCTTTCATGGGGTGTATGTTTTGAAAGATACCCAAGTCGGTAAGGGAACCTTTCACCCTCCTCTTTTTAAAAGACTTCTTTTGTTGGGTCTTTTAATTTACATGTTGTTATGTTGGGATATGTTCTCATATATCCTTATTGATGTAAATTTTATGTCCAAGTGATGATATACACTTTTTATCTCTCATCAACTCATTTTGATGTGATGCCGTTAGGCTGTCAAGGGAACTTTATAACCCAATTTCGATTTCTTTGGGTTCAACATGTAGTCATTGAATATGTCATCCATTGAATATGTGTGAATGAACTTTTATTGTTTTACACTTAATATCCACTTATATTTGGTGTATTTATATTTTTCACACATATTTTTGAGATTTATTTGTCCTTAATTTAAGGATACGTTCTTTATAAGGGATTTCATCACATTTGACATTTCTATTGAGGGTTCATTGTTGTTATGCACCAATTAACTATTATATGGTGTATATACTGTCCTTTGGAGTATTATATCATGAATCCATTTATTCTCGTGATATTATAAAGTTCTGACTAAATGTTATTCCTCGATTATTGTATTCAAGTGTCTCTAATTTTGGTAAAACCCCTTTAACCAAAATATCGTTTTAAATGTTTTAATTATTTGTTCTTATTAATATCCATGTTTTCAAAATGGTTTTAAGGATTTATTTATATGGATATTAATGGTTTAAAATTTTAAAAGCTTCAAGGTGGTATGGGACACTTTGATTCAAAAATCTCTTTATTAAATGTTTTAAATGGTTTTGGAAATGGTTTCTTTTTGAATGGATTCATTATTTCAATATCCTAAAATGTTATATTGTGATTGAAATGTGGAAATGTTATGTTTCCTTTATTCATGTTTATGTGATACGATTATGTTATGGTTCTTGGGCATTGTTATGAAAATGGGTGGTTCCGTGATAAACTAAGGGCGGGTGAGCCCGATATAGCTCTCCAATGCATTGGGTAACGTGAAGGAGTGAAACGTTAAGGTTTCTCTGAAGAGATTTAGGGAATATACTGTGATGGGTATTCCAAACGTAACCAAGAGGGTTACTCCCTACGTAAGAATGTTATGAATGCCTCAAGTTACCTTTATGTCTTATGTTTTCTATGATTTATCCATGGTTTGATGAGGTATGTTAAAGTGCCTATCTTTTATGGGTAAAGTATGATTTCATTCTCATGTATATATGAACTCATGTTTCCTTTCCATATTTTTATAACCCTTACTGAGCTTTTTATGCTCATCCCAAGTTTTTGAAATGTTTTTCACAGGTCAAGGGAAAGGTACATGATGTGATGATAGTGTCAAGGATGTGTCAAGAAAGAATCCGTGTTATATTTTAAATATGTTTCCGTTGATGGGAAGAATGAATACTGTCTTTTATGTAACCACTTTGTTTAAATGTGGAATGTAATGCAAGTTTCATGATCTAATTCTCTAAAACTCTAAACCTGAAAAGATCCTCAATGTGTAATCTTGTAATAACTCAAGATTAAGTAAGGTTTAAGGCTGGGGTCTTATAGTTGGTATCAAAGGGAGGTTTGGATAACTTTAGAGGTTAGGGTATTCTTTAAGCATAAGTGACATTACCATAGTGGTTAGGATTTCAGAAAGAGTCTTAGTTTTAGATAAAGTGAATGAGTAAGTATATCTTATTGTTTATCTTACTCATTAGTACATGATGGTTTTGTTGATATACTCACACTGACCTTTTTGGTTTTAGTAAATGGCTGGATCTAGCAGGCACCAAAGTAATAGTGGATGTGAAGGAAACTGTGATAGTTTTTTGAGCAAGCAACTGAATGATATGGGAGATGCAATGAGAACTCTTTTGATTATCCTCAACCAACTATCTGGAGTCATGATTGACCACCTAAACCTTGGAGATTTCTCTAAGGCATCATATATGCAAGAAACAAATCCCTACGGAAGTACAGGTAATAATCATAAAGGTAAGTGTGTTCAAAAACCTATGTGTCAAAGATGTGGAAAGAAACACCTAGGAAAATGTTTCAAAGGGACAGAAATATGCTATAGATGTGGAAATGAAGGTCATAAAGCAAGAACCTGCCATGGAAAAAGGAAGCATCCAGTTGACTCGAGGAAAGAGAAAGAAGTTCTTTCTGAGGGATCAATTGAATGTTTTAAATGTGGTGTGCATGGTCATTATGCAAACACATGTCCTATGAAGAATTTTCATGAATGGGATCACCAAGAGCATACCAATATTCGTTTACCAATACCTAATGCCATTCCGATTGAGGATGAAGAAACTGACAATGACCAATCAAAGGTATGTACTATTTCATGACTATTGTTTTCCTATTTTGGAATCTTAGGATATGATTCATGATTTTGTTTGTAGGAAAGAGGTATTTCGGAATAAGTTGGAAAGGAATGGATAATGGATCATTAAGAATGTTTAATGAGTAAGATGTCAACATATAAGGGCTTCAAGAGTTATGGTGAAATTCTTAAGAGTATTAAGTCTCTTTTGATGATGGGGTTACATTAGAAGACTTTTTATATTATGTGTAACCCTGATGTTTAATATAGGCAAATTTTATTCAAGTAATAGTTATCTTTTCTTTTGTGGACATAGTTATAAAGAACCATTTGGGTTTATATGATCCTTACTTTTGAGGTAATTATGGGTTACCATATGTTATGATTGAAGTGAAAGGCATGAGATAAAATTGAGGTTAAATTATGTTATGGTTATTTTTGATGATTTTATCCCTTTTGGGTAATGATTTGAGAATTATATAGTTTTGGAAAAAGGACAACACGCAGACCGTGTGACAACCCGTCGCGTCGGACAAAGCTGCGGGAATCGAACCCACAACCAAAGTGCGACTGGTATTTATCGCCTACCACTGGACTACGTGAAGTCCCTGGTTAGTTTGACTGAATCTTTTTAGTTATATGATTTTATGAATTACGAGTAAGTTTATTTTGGGTTATTTATGAAAATGATTAACCTATCATAGAGGATATGTGATTAGGTTAATTACTTTTCAATACGAGACTTTAGGAGAAACTGATGTTGTTTGGAGATAAATGTTACGATTTAACTTGGAAGACTATGTGACTAAATCCTTCAAATATTTGGGTTTCAATCTTAGTTTGGTTTAATTTGAAGAATTTTATGGACAAATTTATTATAGAATGGTCCTCGTTGAACTTTGGGTTTTGTTGGACAAATTTTGGAGGTTAAGAATAGATTTTCTTTTTATAAAGGGTTATCCTTTTCTGGATTATCTGATCTTGTACTAACCTTTTGGTTTTGGTTTTGGTTAAAGCCTAAAGAAATGGGAAGTATATAGTTCTCTTTTGTGGATTAGGTGATTCTCTAGAAGTTTATTATAGTACTCTTAATACGAACAAGTCTCCCTAAATACTCGTCTTTTGGAAAAAAATATGAGTTTGATTAAGGAATCTAGTTAAAGTTGAAAGTCAACATGATAAGTGATTATGTTTCCTTATGAATAAATTCCTCAATAAAAAGTAACTTAAAACAAAAATGTTGTCTATTAACTTTTCCTACTGGGGAACCCAACACTGTTTAACCCATCACAAGTTTGTGATTTTCTCATTGTTAACTTTCTCCTAAACATGTTTTCTATCACTCTCCATCAGAACATGACCCTATGTTTTCTCCTCCATGTCCATGTTTTCCTACATGAAGTCTTAGTATGGGTTAACTCGGGTGACCTTTGTACTTATCTTCCTTTATTTTAAAGTGGTTGTTTTACCGACTCTTGTTCCGATGTGGGACTTTCAAGGATGTTTCCAAGCGCAATTTTAAAATTGCGAGGACGCAATTCCCAAAAGGGGGGAAGGATGTAACACCCCAGGTAAATAAAGAATATGACATTTTCATATTTATCCATATTTGTGAATAAAATATTGATATGACTTTAAAGGGGACTCTATGCTCGATGGCGTACCCAACACGCAACAACGAGTTTCTTGGGAATCTTACGTTGCACTCTAATGATAAAATAATATTATTTTAAATGGTAGTTAACATGTAGCCGTTGTAATGGAGGTAATGGATAGAAATAACTAAAATATGATTATATATGTTTTTAAATGTTTTTACATTTATAAAATAAAAGATAAAGGCTTAAAATACGGAAAGAATCCAATTTTAGGCGTATATGCACTAGTTTTCCCTAAAGGTTCACTTGTCGCCTTTTGATGACGAACCGTCATTAAATATAGTTTTGATCACTCCTATACATTATTTTGGACCAAATAAAACTCTTATTAAGAATCGGGACATCAAATTTTACTTTGTGTAATTTTTTGGTATTTTTCCGATAAAGTTCATTTTTTAATGAATAGTGTAAAATGTTGTGTTTTAATTCAAAACCTCTTTTTAATCTAATTTATTTATATGATTAGATAATATTTTTAATTGTTTTTAAAGTGAAATTAGAAAATATTTTTACCATTAAATCCAATAGTGGTCGTTGGAATTAATTTCACTTTGAAATCGGACTTAAACTAGTGTCAATCTTTTGATACTTATTGTTTCATAAAAACACGCTATTTGTCATGACATCGGGAATTAATTATTAAATTAATTAATGTGACTTATATGTTTTGAATTTTTTAAAACGGACTTCATTTTTGAATTCAGAATATCAAATATATCTTAGGGTGAATTTTTGGGATTTTTCTAAAAAACTTCAATTTTCGATGAATAGTGAAACCACTAAGTGGTACTTATAAAAACTGATTTTTCCGTTTAAATGGAATTTTGCCATCTTTGTGTTTTGAATTTCAAAAATCTGATATACATGGTTTTCATTAAGAAGTAAAATGTGGTTCAATGGGATAAAAATAATTTTTTGGTGAATAGTAACTTATTAAGTTTTTAATCGCGATTAGTGGTAATTAGTGTAGTTTAAGGTAAAAATGATATTATAAGAATGTGAAAACACCATGACACTTGTCCTACACCTATTGGGTGAGTCATGGCCGACCAAGACAAGCCATGAGCCAACTTGGGGACCCCATGGAGCCACTTTAGTTGGAAAATGACAATAATATATTTTTATTTAATGTTAAAATTAAATTGACACAAACAAGAGTTGTTTTACTAAAACAGTTTTTAAGTAGGGTTAAACAAGTCCAAATTTTGATTATAAATAGTCATTGGAAAGATAAAAAAATTTCCTACATCATAGTATTTTTTTTATAATTTTTAGACATTAAATAAATTAAATTATTTATGACATAATAATGATGCAGTGATGACATCATTATTTGACGATTTAAATAAAATGGAAAGATAATGTAAAATCTATGAACTACGCATGTCCAAAACTTATTGGATGGGTGGATTTAGAACCCTTATCACCTTATCCACGAATTATATCAATGTGGGACCTTTTAAAACCGAAACACATTTTCAAATAAAGTAATATTTCTTACTTTCCAAAAGTGCCCCTCCTCTCCTCTTATAAAAGGCCCCCACCTCTACCTCATTTCACACACTCCTCAAGCCTTTTGCTCGGACAAACCCTCCCCATTTACTCTCTCCACATCCCTATACTCATCCTAGAGGATTCCCTTTGGGCAGAATCCTTTCAAAGAAAGCCTTTAGGCTCAAATCAAAAGGAGATACACTTTTAAAGGTAATTCATTCTCTCATGTTCATTTGTTTTATTTTGCTTCTCCAACCCCCTAAACTCTTTTTATTTATTTATTTTGTAACAACACCAGTATCTTCAATATAATAGGATGTTGTTATAATATTTATTAGAGCTACACTCTCACACAAATACATCAAATGGTTAAAGAACATACGGTTTCCGTGGATGGCGAAATTCTGCCTCCCGAAACGATGATTGTTCAATACTCATCTAACACCTTCAAAGGTGTCCATTATGATGTCACTATTTTTATATATGATAAATAATATGTTTATGTTTTCCTTAAGCTTCTGTTTTTTCATTTTGGGCATACCTTTATGGTTTCCATTATGGGTAAACGCGATATCTTCACTTAAGGAAGTGCGGACTACCGCCCCCTCAAAGTGATTTGATTCGTTAAATACCATATGTGGGACGTATAAAGGATGGAACTATGATATTATATATGATTTTATACTGGAATTATAATATACCTTTATATCATTATTATTCCATTCTATAAAATACGAAATAGAAATGAAAGTAGCGTTCAGGCGTACGTACGACTTACCGTCTCCATGAACGGTGCATTTCATTTCTTACCTCTAAATGATTATGTAATGTTATAAATGAATGAATTTACTGGATAGATATGAAATATATTATATCTAAATCATGAATACAATACTGGATATAATAAACATTTGGCCACACGAACAACATGTAATTGTAAGAAGTCCACTTTCGACTTAAGAACCAAATATCGACAAAACAATCATTATTAACTTAATGATTACATATTGTTTATAACATGGTAATAAGTGATATAAAAGGAATAATAAACTTGAAAAAGGTTCTTAAGTAAGTAGAAATTAACTCAAGTTTATTATTCAGGATATTAAAGAACGACCGAGTCAAAGTCAGACCCGAGGTAAGGGATCCTACTCCTCTCTTTCTTTTTAAGTACACTCTTTTATGTCATTCCTTTTAAAGCTCATATTTATTGTTATTGGGATGTTCTTTTATATTAATCATACTGTAATTTTTATGTTCATGTGATGAGAGACCCTATTCTCTCTCATAAATCCATTTTGGAAGTTTTGAGTGGCGCCGTTAGGCTGCCGAACTTTCATAAGAGATCTAACCTCTCTCTTTCTTTTTAAGTACTCTCCTTTATGTCACTTCTTTTAAGCTCCTCTTTGTAATGTTGGGGGATGTTCTTCTATATTCCTCTTTCTGTACATTTTATTGTAATGTGATGATATACCCTATTTGATCTCATCAATCCATATTCGGAAGTTTTATGTGGCGCTGTTAGGCTGCCGAGTTTTCGTAAGGGATTTTTCATCTCACTTTAATTCCCATGAAATTTATGCTACATTTGCCACAATTTCCTTTGAGTGGTGTATGTACTGCCATTATTCTACTCTTTGTGTAATATACTTTCCTTTATGAGTATTTACATCAATGATTTATTGTCCTTCTTTCATGGGGTGTATGTTTTGAAAGATACCCAAGTCGGTAAGGGAACCTTTCACCCTCCTCTTTTTAAAAGACTTATTTTGTTGGGTCTTTTAATTTACATGTTGTTATGTTGGGATATGTTCTCATATATCCTTATTGATGTAAATTTTATGTCCAAGTGATGAGATACACTTTTTATCTCTCATCAACTCATTTTGATGTGATGCCGTTAGGCTGTCAAGGGAACTTTATAACCCAATTTCGATTTCATTGGGTTCAACATGTAGTCATTGAATATGTCATCCATTGAATATGTGTGAATGAACTTTTATTGTTTTATACTTAATATCCACTTATATTGGGTGTATTTATATTTTTCACACATATTTTTGAGATTTATTTGTCCTTAATTTAAGGATACCTTCTTTATAAGGGATTTCATCACATTTGACATTTCTATTGAGGGTTCATTGTTGTTATGCACCAATTCACTCTTATATGGTGTATATACTGTCCTTTGGATTATTATATCATGAATCCATTTATTCTCGTGATATTATAAAGTTCTGACTAAATGTTATTCCTCGATTATTGTATTCAAGTGTCTCTAATTTTGGTAAAACCCCTTTAACCAAAATATCGTTTTAAATGTTTTAATTATTTGTTCTTATTAATATCCATGTTTTCAAAATGGTTTTAAGGATTTATTTATATGGATATTAATGGTTTAAAATGTTAAAAGATTCAAGGTGGTATGGGACACTTTGATTCAAAAATCTCTTTATTAAATGTTTTAAATGGTTTTGGAAATGGTTTCTTTTTGAATGGATTCATTATTTCAATATCCTAAAATGTTATATTGTGATTGAAATGTGGAAATGTTATGTTTCCTTTATTCATGTTTATGTGATACGATTATGTTATGGTTCTTGGGAATTGTTATGAAAACGGGTGGTTCTGTGATAAACTAAGGGCGGGTGAGCCCGATATAGCTCTCCAATGCATTGGGTAACGTGAAGGAGTGAAATGTTAAGGTTTCTCTGAAGAGATTTAGGGAATATACTGTGATGGGTATTCCAAACGTAACCAAGAGGGTTACTCCCTACGTAAGAATGTTATGAATGCCTCAAGTTACCTTTATGTCTTATGTTTTCTATGATTTATCCATGGTTTGATGAGGTATGTTAAAGTGCCTATCTTTTATGGGTAAAGTATGATTTCATTCTCATGTATATATGAACTCATGTTTCCTTTCCATATTTTTATAACCCTTACTGAGCTTTTTATGCTCATCCCAAGTTTTTGAAATGTTTTTCACAGGTCAAGGGAAAGGTACATGATGTGATGATAGTGTCAAGGATGTGTCAAGAAAGAATCTGTGTTATATTTTAAATATGTTTCCGTTGATGGGAAGAATGAATACTGTCTTTTATGTAACCACTTTGTTTAAATGTGGAATGTAATGCAAGTTTCATGATCTAATTCTCTAAAACTCTAAACCTGAAAAGATCCTCAATGTGTAATCTTGTAATAACTCAAGATTAAGTAAGGTTTAAGGCTGGGGCCTTATATTCATAAACCCCTTAAGGATTCATGCTAGGGCACACCACTTGGAACTCTTTGAGGTGAAGATGTGTATCCTCACTAGCTAGCCTGTGGAAATGAGGAATAAGATGAATCAAACCTGACTTTAGTTTGAAATCATCCTCAATAATTGGATATTGAATACCAATGGGTTGGTAATTCATAAAAAGGGGAAACAATTTCTTTAAGGGTTTATTTCCTTAGGATTGTCCATATATATAAGAATTGGATGGTCAATGAATGGTTCTAGAGTGATTTGATTATCCTTAACATTCCTCCTAATTCAGCGAAGTTTTCACTCAATTTCTAGGTCAAACAAATCTGATGAATTGTTTGGGAGGATATGGGTCATTAAGAGAGGTTGGGAAAGGATAATGAAGGCATGTTTTTTCTTTGTGTTTTTTTTGTTTATGATTTTTATTGGAATCCAAGTTTTTATTTGTGTTTTATTCAGATGTTTTTTTGGTTTTTTTGATTTTTTTGATTTTTTTTAAAAAAACTACTAACTAATAATAGAACCATCCCTATAAAATGATCTATTTTTAGTGTGGTTGATTGTATCCTATTTACCATTCAAAGTTCTAATGATTTTCTAATGTGTATAACAACACTCGTGTCAAATCCTCGATTATGGTACTTTTTTAATAGTCAATTATTTTGTGATTTTTAATTTGAATGTGGAGGGGTTTTTCTCATAGATTAATTAAATTGATTTATGGATAAATTTTTATTTAATAAATTTATAAATATTGGAGTGATTTCATTCTTGGGCATTTAATATTATGATATCTTTGATCTTTTCCGTATATTTCAATAAATTAACACCCACTTCCCAAGATGATTTTGATCAGAATTCCCAAGTGTTGGGGATTTAATCCAATACTTAAATTAACTAGGGTTCTAATATAATTTATTACTTGTTTATGTTAGTGTATTTATGGTTCCAATAATCCATGAAATCCATATGTTAAACAAAACATGTCATTAATCCAAGAAATTTTAAGTTAAACATACACAATGTTAACCTAAAGAATATTCAACGAGTAAAATCCCTCTATCACTTAATATCCCCAAATTATGAATCACCCAAATGAAATATTTAATAATACATTTTTATGGTTAGTAATATTTTTTATGATGATTATGGTGATGAGTTACAGAGATTAGAAAAAAATGGTACAAGAAAAGAGTTGTGCACTGAACACACACACGAACAGTGAAGAGAGTTAAAACACACTTTCAATTCAACGAGAAGGTGAAATAAGGAAATGATTTTCTACTTGACTTAAAAAATTTAAGAACATTAATATTACACAACATAGGGTTGATTATAATTTTAGATTATTATTAAGAAACTTACATTAATATTTAATTGAAATGAAAATTAACTTAAACGATTATAATTAAAAACAAATGCAAATGAACACGGAAAAGAAAAGTAGAGGAGAGGTATATCTTGTTGAAAAAATATCAAGGAAAGTCCTCCTAGTACCTTGTTAAGTTTCTAGTCATGAAAAATCTAATCCTTAAGTGCTAAAATGTCAACTCTTTACAAGGAGAATAGGGTGATATATTTATAGCCCAAGGTGGTGGATTGTTTGCATTCCAAATCTTCCCCTCCACTTGTATCCACAATTTTATAATTTAGATAGACGAATATAGAGAAATATTCTTCTTAAAAGTTTTATTTATGTATTTTTAAATTCTACCATCAAAATTTTGTGCCCATTAGACTTTTGGATCCAAAGTTATGGCTATTTTACAAAAACATTTTCTATTATCCATTTTAATCCATACTTTTTCAAAGACCATAATTTGAAAGGTTTTTTGGACCATAATACGCCCTCAAATCCAAAACTTTTATTCAAAAAAGTTTTGAATAAATATATTTTATTTCAAATTATAAAATATCATCTCAATTGGATCTAAATATTGCGATAAAATTCAAGGATTGTGTGCTACTTTGAAATCCCATATAGAATGGTGAGATGAACTTTCATGTATTAATTAAGCCCCTTATTAGTTGAGTTGGGACTTAAAATATTTATACAATATTATTGTGGGTATAATATACACTATTTTTTGGTTTCATAAAATTTTGGATTCTTTATTAAGCCCATAAATTCCATCACCATGGCTAGTCCAGTTTCTTTGACAGATTCTTTGGGCCTTCTTATTTGGACCATATGACCATTCAAATGGATGAATTGGCCAAAGATCCAGTCTAATGATATGTATTATTATGAATAAGTAACCAAAAAAAATAAAAATCATACAATTTGGATAAGTATGTTGATAGTTATTATTAAAATTTTAAAATGACATGAATCTTTATTAATAAAAATAATGCTCAAAAATTATATTTAATATTAAAACATGAGTATTTCACACCATTTATGAACTTTTCATAGAAAATAAGTAAAGGGAGTAAATAAAAAGTTACAAATAAATTAATAACATCATACTTATTCCATTTTGAAGTGCCAATTTCATATTTAACCAAGAAAGGAATCAAGTTTGAATGGCCTGAAGCATGTGAGAATGCTTTCCAAGAGTTAAAGAAGTGATTGAAAACCACACCGATTCTGATCTTATCCGAGCTAGGTAAGGAGTATACCATATTTTGTGATTCATTTTGTGTTGGGATTGGGGATATGTTGACCTCATGAAAGAAATTACCCTACCCACAATCTTGAATTGGTCGTGGTGGTGTATGATTTGAAGTTTTAGAGGCACTACTTGCTGGGAGAGTGGTTCATGGTGTATATCGATCATAAAAGTCTTAAGAAAATCTTCTCTCAGCATGATTTGAATCTTCGACAGTGGAGATGGGTTGAGTATATGCAATATTTTGACTTCTAGTTGGTTTACACATCGGTAAAGGGAAATAGTGTTGCAGATGCTTTGAGTCAGAAAAATCAAAGTCAAGTGGTTCATGAGTCCAGATATAAGGGGAAGATGATGGAATTGTTTTATAAAAAGCATCTATAAGTACAAGATGGGATGGGGAATATGAACCTTGCATCTATAGTAGTATATTACACACTTTTGAGCCAGGTTAAGGAGAGTTAGATTAAGGATCCAAAGTGTTTGGATATGAGGGAAAGTGTTAAAGGTGGGGAGTCACCTTCTGGTTGGACTATTAGGGATAATGGGATCATGTATGTTCGTCAATGTGTTGTGGTGCCAATGATTATGAGAGAAGAGTTGGAGCATGAGTCTCATGCATCAAGGTGGTATGTGTATCCTAGTTTGACTAAGATGTATCATGATATTCATAGGCAGTATTAGTGGATGTGAATGAAGAAAGAGGTTGCATGTTTTGTGGCATGATGCCTAACCTGTTAGTAGGTAAAGGTTATTCATCATCACCCAGGTGGTTTGTTACAACCATTTCCCATTCTAGAATGGAAGTGGGATGATGTAATGATGGACTTCATAGTTTATATTCTCGGGATGCCTCAGAATAATGACGAAATCTGGGTGGTTGTGGATCGATTGACTAAGGTGGATCATTTCTTTCTAATCCATGAGACTTTCACTATTGACCAATTTGTTGAGTTGTACATTCGAGAGATAGTGCGGTTTGATGGACTACCACAGACTATAACTTAATATCATGATCCACATTTCACATTGTGCTTATGGTAAGGATTACAGATGGTTCTTGTTAATCAGGTGTTTTTGATTACATATTTTCACCCACAGATAGACGAGTAGTTAGAGCGTACAATTCAAGTGTTAAAGGACATGTTTATGGATTATGTCCTAGATTTTTGTGGTTCATGGGAAAAACACTTATCACTTGTTGAGTTTTCCTATAATAATAGTTTCCAAGATATGATTCAAATTGAATCAATTGAGGAAATATATGGGATATCCTTTAGATCTTTATTGTGTTGGTTAGAAGCTTGAGAGTCTAAGATATTGGGACAGATTCTCATGCAAGAGATGTCAGAAAAGGTCTAGTTGATTCATAAATGCCTGAAAATAGTTCAGAGTAAGCAGAAGTCATATGAGGATCAACATCATTAACATATTGAGTTTATGGTAGGTGATAGTGTGTTTCTTTGGGTTCCACCAAGTTTGGATCTCCGTCAGATTCAAAAAAAGTGTAAGTTAAAACCTAGGTATGTGGTACCATTTGCGATTTTGGAAATTATTAGGCTGGTGGCATACCGATTGGCTCTACCATAGTAGTATGTTGGCATGCAAGATGTTTTTCATGTGTCACAACTTTAGAAATATCACCCTAACCCATTTCACATGATTGATGTTGAGGATGTTGAGCTAGAGACTAATTTGTTTTTTTAGGATCATCTGGTTCGTATTGTAGAGCATAATGAGAATTTCTTTTGAGGTAAGACTATTACCTTTGTTCAAGTTTTTTGGAAACATGGTATTGTTTAGGAAGAAGCTTGGGAAAGGGAGTCAGATATGTGGTCCCATTGGCCCAATCTCTTTTCTTCAGAAACATAGTGATTCTTGTAAGTGCTGCTTGAGGATGATCCATTATAATGTGGAGAGGTTGTAATATCACTAATTTCATGAAGATGTGTTCGTGTTTAAATTTCAGTTTAAATCCCTTAAAGATGGTTAATTAAATGTTTACCTGGTATATGAGGAATATTGGGGGTGTTCTGGGGGTTCAGGGAAGAAAGAAAAGGGTAAATGACCATTCTATGCATGTTTCACAATTGGTGCATGGATAGTATAAACTATGTTCTCAAACCATGCTAACCAGGAGGAGGAGCTGCATGGTTAGGTAAACCATGCAAGGGGGATATTGAAACCATTCGTCCTTGGATAATAGCATTCCACATGGTTGGTGCACAGTTTATTAAACCATACAGAGCTCCCCAAGTAACCATGCGACCTCACCCCTCTTGGAAAGTGGCTGGAATATAGTTTTCACATGGTTTGGAAAACCGTGCGAATAAAACCATGCACCCCATTAAAAAGTGAAAAATTACCAAACTTACCCCTCAGGATTTTAAGATCTTCACCCGATTTTCCTCCACATTACCCCATTAAAACCCTAGTGACAAACCAAATATTATAAGGCTTACCAAGGATCATTATCATTTAATTCTAGGCCGTTTGGATCACTGTTGGTTGTGGATCAAAGCTCAGGGTAATTCTAATCTTCCTCTTGCTTCTCTTTTCAAGATTAGGGCTTGTAGTTTTGTTCTTCTTCTTACAAAGCTTTAAAAGCCTCTTTTTCTGGAGGATCTTAGGTTGGGGCTTCAAAGGGTGTTTGAACCCAGATATAAGTCTAATATTAAGAGTTTATTCATCAATGTTTTTGAGGTAGGTGGTATACATATTATATCCCATAGTCACTGAGTTGATTTGTGCATGATTGGTCGCGTTCTTGGTTATATCTTTTTTGTGCTTTTGATGCCTTTGGTGATATTTGGTAAAATGATCATCTAAATGATGAATTGAAACCCTAATGATCCATATGGGATACACTAAGGATTATTTGACCAATTTAGGGTCACCCATGGGGTGCGATGACTTTATCGAATCTAAAAATTGGAAAGGTAAAGTGTAGAGTTGACATGTGATAAAGTAGATCCCATGAAGAACACGTTACTATGGTTGGTTGAGTTAAAAAATATAATAATGATAATTTTTCCTAGGGTTGATAATTTCATAAGGGGTTTTTTTTCATGGCATGAAAATGTGTTAATTGGGTTAATTCAGATTGTGTCAAATGGCCTATGAATTATGTTGGAAATGCCTAATTGGGTTAGTGCATATGAAATGGTGAGCTTGTTAAATAGATAATGACATGGGAATTGAGTAATATGTTTAATGAGATTTGATAAGGGGATTAATTAATATGTTAAATGGGTTTATATAAAGGTAATTATTGAACATTCCTAATGGGCTGGGGCATGAAATGGAAAATTGGGCTAAATGGGCTATCTAATGTAAATGGTAAATGTGTTATTGGGTTATGGAATAATATTAATTCCCATATTGGTTTTTATGTATTGTGATTGTTATTTTTATGGTTTTAAGTATGGTTTGTGACATGGTATGTGTGTCGTGATTGGATAAATAAGCATGTGCACATGGATTGGTAGTGTGGGGTATTGACTTAAGGCTCTACACCCATGGGTTGAGTTTGACTGAGGCTCTAAACTCCACCCCAAAATTCATGGGTTAGGGAAAGGGATGACTAATCAATTCCTCTAATGGTTTAATTTGATGGTACCACCCAGACCGAGACTTTCAGGTGAGCGTAATGTATTTGTTGTTATGTGTTTACCCCTAGTGAGATAGGGACTTGACTTATTACCTTATGTATAGTGATTGAATGTATTACACCCTTATATAAATGATTTAAATGCCTAACCCATGAAACAAATGATGAAATGTATTAATTAATAAAGATGGTATAAGTGATGAAAGTAGTAATAGTGATAGAAATGTTTAAAGTAAAGACTGTTGACTAATGGAACTCGAGTTATATTTGGATTATATTCTTATTTAATTTATATTTACATTCACTATCTGCTTAGACTGAATATTTTTTAGACACCATTGGTGGTGGCCTACTGAGTTATACTCACACCCTTCCTGGCCACCATTGGGTACCTGAGTAGATTTCATGGTTGCACATCAGTGTAAGGGAAAAGGCCCAATGCTTGGGAGTTAAGTCGGGATTGGGAAGTGCTTGGTTGAGGTTCTGGAAATGGAGTCAGGACCATTTGGGGGGGGGGGTTAGTTTTTTATCTTTATTTGGGTTTTATGAACCTTTGGCACTATTATCATGACATGACATAGTTATTGTTGGTTTGTTGTTTGTACCCAGTTTTGGGAGATGTTTGGTTATGCATGTTTATTCGTTATTGCATATTTTTTTTATTTCTATTGTTATCTGCTGTGGATTACTCTGGTAAAGAGGGTATAGTCTCCCCACATGACTTATTAGAAACTCGATGCTAGTCAGTAACCTCTGGTGTACGGAGATGCATGTTTGAGGTCATGTGGTGACCTGTCTCAGAGCACCAATTTAGTGGCTTCTAGTTGAGGGATGTTATAATAAATTGGAAAGGATACGCCTCATCAATATCATGTATGTTTATAAGATTAAATGTACCTGCTGTGAATGTTATAATAACATGTTTTACTAAATGAACATCTATATACTCAAGGTTAATATGTTTCTCAGTGTTCATCACATGATCTACATGAATCCCAACTCTCATGTGATCTTTTAGAAGTTGTTTATTGTGAATAATACCACCTTAGATATTGTACACTATACCTCTTGCAACAAGGTAATGAATGGGTGCTGATAAAAATAAATCATAATCAATTTCACCCGAAATAATTTTAGTATAAGAAAGGTATAAGTATTTATTTTATTCACATTTTATAGAAATTATTATAGAAAATTTGATTACCTCGGGTAAGGTAAGACTTAATGGGAATGTTGTGACTCAAAACTAGGGGGGATTTTCATGTTTTGGTTTCCACTATGTTGATTCTTCTCTTTGATCCATGCTAAGAATCCGCTTTATCAAATTAGTATGCGAAATAATTTTTTCCATTAAAGTATATATTTTTTCTACAATATTTTCATTGTATTATCTATATCTCCTCGAGTCTTTTCTTTCTCAAAGTATCCTCTTAGTGACACTCAAAAAACTTCTCCTCTGACACATACATATTCTTTTGGATGCTAAAAATTCACTGAAAGTATTCATTCGTCAACTATAGTGGATCACAATTCTTATCTCTAAACTAAATAAAAATATATATGAAAATAAGTAGACATTGTTATGTAATATTGTTTCAAAGTAGAACAAGTTTATATTATTTCATACTTACACATGATTCCCATGAAATTTTTCTATTTTCATATACTATTTGTCCCTTTTTATTTACATGAGCCTTCTTCCATAACACATGACATGGGATGGAATTGGATTGATATTTTGATTTATCAGTATGAATATAAACAAAGGATCATAATTATATTATTATTTCATATCGCTCAAAAGTTTTAATGTAGATTTAAAATACATACCATATTTTATTCAAGTGAAGTGTACCCAATCCTCGCTTTATGGTACGATTATGGTGGTTCTAAAGCACACTGTTTATTTTTTACACTCCTTTGATGTTTCATAAATGAAAAATTATGAATCAAATTGATTAATACATGTAATTTAAAATAAAATATTACCAATTACAATGTACCTTAAATGCTTCCTCATCCTGATGGATAATGAAAAAATCTCAAGTTTCTTGGTTTATGATGTGTTCTTATATAGCTAATGAGTGGGGATTTAATTTTCCATCTGTATCCCTAAGATGATGTTTCATAAAAAGTGTATGAAATTCTCTATGAGACTTTACAGTAACCATTCGTATGAATTTAATTTGATAATATTCAAATCTAATTGCACTCTACAAGGTAAATGAAGAGTAAATCAATGTTTCTTTATTTGATTTTTCCATAAAATTAAGAAATTATGTCATAATGTTATCATAATTTCTTCCAAAATTATTACCTTTCCTACAAGCACAACATTGTTCCACCCATCTATATCAATCGGTACATGCATTCAAGTATTGACCCCAATGAAACTAATAAATATGGAACTATTAAGGACAATAGATTGACCACGTAAATTCCATCAAACCTTGAATTTTTTACCTTTAATTCCCACATTATTTTTTTTACTCACACTATCATGCTATGCCACTCCTATATTTTATCAAACTCATGTCTTTTTCTCTCTTTCTCCCCTTCAGGCTGTCACTAGCCTCTATAATGTTGTTCACCTTTTAGTATTTTCTCATTTTCAATATCACTACTTTGCTTTTCCTCAAGATTAGTAGCATCAAAAGGTATATAATCCATTATCTTCCCAAATAGTTAAACATTTAATTTAGACAATTTAAATATATCAGTGAGCACATATTATTATATGGTAACACATTATATTTAAAAATATAATAAGAGACATTTGAACTGTTTATTGAACTTTTTTATTTTCTTTAAAGGTTAAAGGGATTTGAACCCTATATCAAGTATACAAATCCCATACATATGGTACCCTCTGACTTACAAGAAAATATATATATTGGGACCTCCATAAAATGATTGTGATTCCCTAATGGAAGGGTCATCCTCAATTTATTTTCTATTTGACCCTACAGTTTCATTAGTCAACAAAAATAAATTGGAATATTTGTATTTATAGGACCTGATACATAGAATTACTTTACTTCCTGTGATAAAATTATAAACAATTCATCATTCCTTACTGAATTTTACTTTAATAAATCTAAAATCATTGATTTTAACTGGACTTTAGTTTTTAACCCATTTTTATTGAAAATTTAGAAAAATGGAATTTTTTATCATCCAAATCAAAAATTTTTTGGATGATGAAAAAAGTATGAAATACTCATGTAAATTGGATTTCTTTCCTTGGTACCAGATACATGCATTTGTTTCTCCATAAGAGTAACTCCACAATTTTTCATAGTGCTATGTTCATCTTGTTCATTTGTATAGATTGTATAACTGTTAAATAAATAAAAAATTATAAGATAATACATGTACACTTGTTCCTATGAATTTCTATCAAATCCATTCAGAAATTGAATTTGGATTTACAAATAACTCCTTAAAAATATGGTGTCAAAACTATCCTATAAATTTTTTACTATGTGTATTTTATATCCAACTTTCATCCATTAATGGATTCTAATATGCAATTACCCAAAATATTATCAATGTAATTTCCCTTTTATGTCCTAAAACACATACATCACATATAGAACAAAATACAAACATTATTCTCATAAATGAAGAATGATGCATTAGTCAGAAAATAAACTAATAAGAATTCCAAATGTTATATCGGGATAATAAATAAGAAATAATATAATAAGAATGAGAAAATCTGGATCTGCTCGATCCACTAGAATGAGTGCACTCATGGACAAGCTGAAAAAATAGAACATAATGTTAATAATAAAAAATTAATTTTTAAGAAGAAAGTATATATATAACCTTATGGTAAAATAGAATAGAATTAATAATTAATGAAATAATAGGTATTTATAGAAATTCAAAAACTGATACCATTGGAATCGTAACTTGACCATTGGAATAGTAATATGACCGTTTGGAATAGTAATCTGACCATTAGAATAGTAAACTCACCTATGAAAGTATATATAAAATTTAGGTATCTTATAAATGAAAATATAATATATTTATATCATGGTATACACAAATATATGTTTTAAAAATGACAAATTAAGTGTTGGTATTTTTGTAAAATGTAAATGTTTATTTATAATTTAATAATTAATATAACGATTCAAAAGAAAATTTATTTTCATAAAATATATTCGTAAATTAATATTATGTTGTATTTTAATTATAATATAATTTTATGAGACTTTAATTAAGTTTTTAAAGGGTCGTAAAATTGATTATAATATTCAAATCAGTATTTTTCGAATAAATGATGATCTTATTCAAAAATTAAATTTCTTATATTTAGAAATTTATTTTCATAAAATGGATTCCATTTTTAAAATATGCACGTTGAAAAATGGATAGGATGAATTTTTTGTATTTTTCTAAAATAGTTGATTTTTTTGTGAATAGTGAAATATGGTAATTTACGGTATTTAACATTATAAACTAAATGCATAATTTTTTTGAGCCATTGATGATGTAAAAACCCATTGGTTTGAATATCCTAAACTATTTATTTTATTTAGTCATAGTAATCAATACTATTGATAGTATTGATCTAAAATGATAAACTAATGAATATAATAATAAAAAACACCCCTCTCCTTCCCCAATAAATACAACCCCTCACCACCCCTTATCCTCACACCTTGTAAGCCTTGTATCATGTCAATATTTAACCCAATTTACTTCCCAATAATCTTCCCTATGTCCAAGATTTTCTAGTCTCAAAAAAATACCAAACTCAAGTGCCTTAAGGAGGTTATCCAGGAGACAACATTCAAGAAAAAAAATCTTCAATCCTTCTATTTTAATTTCTTTTATTTTGTTATCCTATATGAACCTTCCCTATCCAAATAATCATGATAACTTTGGTAGAATATATATACTAGAATTTTATTTCTTTAATGGAGTATCCATCATCAAATCTCTTCTCTTATCCTTTTATTCTAAAAATGAAAACATCGTTCGTGATATGTCGATTCACCACCTTCATGGATAATGAGTTTTCGTTTTATGTTACCAGATTCAAGGATAGTCATAAAACCATTATTATGGTTAAATAATATTTTAATATGTATATTATAACATGTTTTATGTTATTTAACTAATATATATGCATAATATTAAATAAAACAAAACTAGTTCTTGATGCTCGAAAAAACCACCAAAATAAACTAAACAGTTATCATTAACATTTTATCAAATGAATAATAATCATACCAAAATAATAATATATGGGACCATTTAAACTTTTTTAATTTCATTAATAACATATAATTTCACTTCTAGATAATTATTTCAATTTGATAAGAACTTTCATAATGTTAGACAAGAAAACCGACCATGAAAACATCAAAATGAATGCCCCCTAAATGACAAAAATTGAACTTTATATCTCAAAAAAATGACCATAAATGAACTTAATATAATTATAATAAATAAAATACATATATAATAGGTTATGAGTTAAGTAATTAATGAATCTAATTTCATTATCCGGAACATTAAGTGCAAGTGCAGAACACATTCAGACATAAGGCAAGGTATCTCTCTAAACCTCCTTTTTTTCCTTTGGGTTAAACTGTCTATCACTTTACCCCAATATATTTCTTCATTATTATTATATAATTCTTATAAAATCTGTTTATGTTTTCCACACATATGTATGTTGTTCAATTCATCCTTCTTTTATGGGAAATATCTATTTTAAAAGGCTCCCTTCTCAATTCCTCTCGATAAGTAAGCCTGATTAAATAGAACTTCTTCTTTTCTTACCCATTTTCAAACACACACCATAAAATATT
This sequence comes from Viscum album, assembly GCA_963277665.1. Lineage (NCBI taxonomy): Eukaryota > Viridiplantae > Streptophyta > Magnoliopsida > Santalales > Viscaceae > Viscum > Viscum album. The sequence goes on from OY728128.1 coordinate 1,457,217,821, forward strand.
TTAATCCAACAATATTTTTATAAAACATATCATTTTATTATGAAAATATATTTTAGTTCTTTTCTGTTTTTATACAAAAAAATATTCCTTTTTTCCTTTAAATTCTCTTTAATCTTTCCCCTAAAGCGTTCTAAAGTGGATCATTTATAAAGTTTCTTAAACACTATTTTTCATGTATTCACTTAATTTAGACATAATTATTCATGATATATTATTATTTTTATTTTATTATTGTCCAAAAATTATTTAATCCTTTCTTTCATGGATTCCATTATGATACACCCTTTAATTATGTCGTATGACATGATTATGATACCCATTTTTTCCATGGGTAAGCCTTATGTTTATTAATTATATTTAATTCTTAATGTGGAACACATGTTCATGAAAATGTTATGAAGGGTGTACCTAGATAAATCTCTAATTTATTGGGTAATGTTTAGTCTCATGATATGTCATGTATGATATTAGGGAGTAAACCTAATCCATTATGGGACTTTGTCCACCATGTGATATAGTCTTGGAAGTTAGCCTTGAATAATGTTTATGTTATGTTATATGTTGTTTCCTTATTAATTTATTTCTATGATCATATGATTCCATATTCTATATTTTATGACTTTATAAGTTTATTCATGATTAATGCCTTTTATTTTATCATGTTATGCCTTCCAACTCATGTGCTATTCTTTTTTCCCATGTTTATTCCCTTATTGGGTTTTTTGATCACCACTTTTGTTTATGTATTCCCCAGGTTATCCTATGCAGTTATTGGAGCTCAAAGGTAGGTAGGATCTAATTATGGATATTAAAAAAAGATATTTTATTTTAGTTTCATGTTTTCTAATTATGTATCTAATATTCCAAAGACACTAGACTCTTCGATCCTTGGTTTGAATCTTGCGGAAAATTATGCTTAAAATCATGTAATAAGATGTGTAAAATGTTAGGGTTTCTATAGTTAGTATCAAAGGATGGTCTAGTTATTTTGGGGATTAGTACTAGAAAGATTTAGTAAGAACCTGAGGGATAAATCTATCACCATGGATAACATATATTGAAGATTATGGAATCATTAGTTAGGATATACTTTTCATTTATAAGTTTATCCTATTATGTTCATAATTTCATTTCTATATTATTATTATCTAAGTATTGAATCCCCATAGTTGTTTTTTATTTATTTTTCTTAGTTAATGGTGGTAAATAGAATAACCCATGCTAATAATCAAAGTTATAGTCAATGTGACAATTTCCCTAATGAGATGCCAAATCTGATGGGAACGAGATCCCATAACTTCATGAATACACTGGATAAACTAGATCAATTTATGAATAATAACTTGAATCATGTGTAACACCCTCATTATCCCAAGAAATATCAATTTTTGGTTGAATAAATAATGTGAAAAAGGCCTCTTATATTTATTGGATCCTATGATCCGATCATCATGGAATAATGGATTAACTATATTGAGAATATATTGTGTGTCCTTAAATGCTTAGAAGAGGATAAATTCATGTTGGTAGTCTATTTTTTTTGATGGGGAAGCTGATCAGTTGTGGAAACTAATAAAAAACACAAAGTCTAAAGAAGAAATTGATTCCATGTATTGGGAAGGATTCAAGAAAATATTTTTCAATAAATATTTTCCTTGAACTCTTTATCTTAATATAGAGAGGGGAGTTCCTCAAATTCAAGTAAGAGGAAGATGAATATATCAGGGAATATGAGGAAAACTTTACAAGGTTTTCATGATACACCTCTCGGTTTTTCATGAACATGGAAACCAATGTGGATATCTTCTTTAGTGTATTAAATCTAAGTCTACAAAAAGACTTGGTGATTCAATAATTTGAGAACTATGAGATTTTATGATGTGGTCTAAAGGTTGAGATGAAGATTGGACTCTCATTAGTCTCAAAGGATCATAGAAAAAAAGAGGGAAATTGAGTTTAATATGGGAGGATCAATAGATTAATACCGTTAAGGAAAGAAAACACAACATCCCACATGTCAAAAGTTTGGGAAAAAGCATCCTGATAACTATATAAAAGGAACCAAGAGATGATTTAAATGTATAAGAGAGGGGAATCAAGATAATTTTTACTAAAGGTATTTGAAGAATCCCAATAATGTGTAATAATAAAGGAATGTTCATATCAATACTCAACCTGTAGTTCAGTGTTTCAACTATTAGGAACATGGGTATTATACAAGACAATTTCATAATCCATGGGTTGTTGTAGATAATCAGTGACAACCACCTCCATGACAGTAATGAAGGGAATATTATTTCACTATTACAAAGGTGGATCTTGAAAATGATATGGTGAAAAGTAGACTGGTTATTCATTAAATAGTAGAGAATATACTATTTGATTTTGGTTATATGAATTCATTAATATCTTATAAGTTTTGTATAACTATTAAAATACCACCTCAAATTGTGAAGGTTAAGTTATCTCTGAGGATAAAAAATGGGAAAATTATTTCACCTAAAGTATATAACTCCTCCTTGGTTAATGGTTGTGGGCTGAACCTCACAGTAAATATCATATGACTTCCTTTGGTGATTTTTTATTCTATATTGGTAATGGATTGGATATATTTATACAAATACAACATCAACTATTAGGAAAGGGAGATCACTCTTCACATCCTGAGGCATTCCCAAATTTTGTATAAGTGTAAGGTAGAGGATGAATCTATTTCAGAATTATCATATTAATTGTGGATATTATTTCCTTATGAGAACATATATCTAGATCAAATAATTGATACAAAGGAGAGAATAATTCTTAAAGACATTCCCATTGTGAGGGACTACACTAATGTGTTCCTTGAATAATCTCCTGGTCTTTCTTCTGACTGAGAAGTTGAGTTATCAATTGATCTTATACCTAGATCTCTACCAGTATGAAAGAATCCTTACCATATTGGCACCATTGAGTTGAAAGAATTGAATAAGCGATTACAAGAGAATCTGGAAAAAGGGTTTTTATGCCCGAGTGCTTCACCATGGGGTGTGTCAGTCCTCTTTGTGAAGAATAAGGATGAATCAATGCGACTATGTATTTATTATTGTAATCTCAACAAAATAAAAATAAAGAAAAAGTATATCATACCATGTATAGATGAATTGTTTGATAAACTATGTGGGGAAAATTATTTCTATAAGGTTGAACTTCGGTCGGGATATCACCAATTAAAGGCGAGGAAGGAAGATATTACCAAGACTGCCTTTCAAATGAGGTATGAACACCATGAGTTCCTAGTGATGCCCCTCAGACTCACTAATGATCCAAAAATTTTCATGGAATTAATGAATAGAGTCTTTAGAAATTACCTTGAAAATTTTTTGGTAGTCTTTATAGATGATATTCTAATATACTCCAAGAGAAAGGGGGAACATGAGGAGCATTTGAATACTATTCTAAAGACTTTGTAGTGGGAGGAACTATATGAAAATTATAGTAAATGTGAGTTCTAGATGGAGAAAGTATCATTCTTAGGTTATGTTATCACTAACAAAGGAATATATGTGGACCCTTTTAAGATAAAGGAAATTGAGGAGTGGCCCAATACAACATCTACGTTGGAGATCCATAGTTTCTTTGGTCTATATGGGTATTATAGAGGATTTTTATTAAATTATTATTCTTTTTAAACTCACTAACCAAGGTAACTCGCAAGGGGGTAAAGTTTTTCTAGACCGGTGAATGTGAAGACTACTTCAAAGAGTTGAAAAATAGGTTTATCATGACACCGATACTTACACTAACCACAAGTGGGGAAATCTTTTTTTTATATAGTGACACTTAAAAGAATGAGTTAGGATTTTTAGTAATGAGAAATGATAAAGTGATATCCTATGACTCAAGAATTTGAAATTGCATGAGCTAAACTATCCCACACATGATCTGGAGGTGGTGGTTGTGATCTTCATGTTGAAAATTTAGCGACATTATCTTTATGGGTAGTTTTGTGAGATATATATTGATCATAAGATCATCAATTATATATTCACATTGAAGGAGATTAATATGCACCATAGAATATAGTTATAACTCATCAAGGATTATGATTTCCCAATTCACTACCATCTTAGTAAAGCAAATAAAGTGGAAGATGCTCTAAGTATAAAGGATTATGTAACTTTTTCAATTACGATAATTGAGAAGGATACAATATTCTTATACTTGAAAATTATGGACATGAGAATCATAAAGGAAGGTATATCATCATTCCTGTCACAAATTTTTTCACAACCATCTATTTTAGATAAAATATAGGATTCTCAAAGAAATGATGTGGAAATTTAGAAGAAGGTGGAATCTATCAAAAAGGGGAAATACTCAGAGTTCAAAATTGATGAGGAAGGAGTTGTAAGATTTGTATCATGAATATGTGTATCATCCAATATAAAGATAAATAAAGAGATTATAAATGATTCACATAGCTCAACATTCTCCATCCACCTAGGGAGCACAAAGATGTATCAAGATCTATAAGAGCATTATTGGTGGGACAATATGAAGAAATAGATCGTTGAATATAAATCAAAGTGTCTAGTATGTCAGCAAGTGAAGGATAAAAGGAAAAATTATAAGGGTATGATTCAATCATTACTCATACCTACATGGAAATGAGAAAACATCACTATGTATTTTTTCATTGGACTTCCGAATACATCCAGAGGAAATAATTCTATATGGGTCATTTTTTATTGTCTTACAAAGACTGCTAAATTCATTGTGATTTTAGAGGACTTATCACTCAACCAACTTACAAATATATACGTCAGATAAGTGGTGAGGCTGCATGGAGTACCATTATCAATTATATCTGACTTTTATCCATTATTTACCTCAAATTTCTAGAAAAGTATCAAACACACTGTAAATACTGAGTTTAACATCAGTATGACTTATCACCCCCAAACTGATGGAAAATATAAGTGAACTATTTAAACACTATAAGACTTGTTGAGTGAATGATCAATGGACTTTAAAGGAGTATGGGATCAACATCTTACACCACTTGCGTTCTCTTATAATAATAGTTTCTAATCAAACATCCAAAAGACTCTATATTAATCCATTTTATGGAAAAAGATGTAGAAAAACTGCATGCCGGGATGAAGTTGATGAACATAAGCTAATGGGACCTGAAATGGTCGAGGAAATGATAGAATAGGTGAATACCATCTAGCAGTATATCTGGGCTACCTAAATTCAGCATAATAGCTATGTAGATAATCATCATTATAGACTTAGAGTTTTATATTGGTGATAAGGTATTTCTATGCATATCTCTATGGAAGAGGGTCATGAGATTTGGGAAGAAAGGAAAGCTAAGTCCTAAGTATATCAACCCTTCAATATTCTTAATCAGGTTAGAGATTTGGCCTATCAATATGCACTTCCACTAACCATGTATTAAGTACATGTTGTATTCCACGTATCCCTTTAGAGGAAGTATATACCAGATTCCTCACATTTACTGAATTTAGAGGTGGTACAACTGGAAAATGATCTCTCTAATGAGGAGTAGCCGGTTAAGATCTTATATCATAGAGAAAGTTATACGCAACAAGACTACTCACCTGATAAAAGTTCTATAGAGGAACCATAAATATGAATATATGCCATGGGAACTGAAGGAAGCGATAAAGGAGAAATAACCTCACCTATTTTCACCTTAGTATGTAAAATAAATTTTCAAGGGGGAAATTTTATAAGGGTGAGGAATGTGATGACCCAAAATTTTATCAATGGAATTTCCCTTCTTATATCATAAAACACACATATCACATAGAGAACCCAATAAAAATATTATTATCATAAATAAAGAATGATACATTCGTCATAAAATAATCCACTAATAATTCCAAATATTATACGGGTATAATAAATAGAAAATAAGATAATAAGAATGGGAAAATTTGGGTATGCTTGATCCCCTAGAATGACCGCACTCACAGAAAAGATATAGAAATAAAACATAATGTTAATAATAAAATATTCATTTTGAAGAATAAAGTATGCATATAAACTTAAGGGAAAATATAAGTGAATGAATAATGGATGAGAAAATAGGCATTTATATAAATTAAAGAACCTATACCATTGTAATGGTAACCTGACTGTTGAAATAGTAATATGGCCATTTGAAATAGTAATATAATCATCAGAATAGTAAAATCAACTATGAAAGTATAAATAAAATTTAGGTATCTTATAAATGAAAATATTATATATTTATATCATTTTATAAGTAAACAAATGTTTAAAAAAATGATAAATTAAATGTTAGTATTTTTGTAAAACATAAATGTTTATTTACAATTTTATTATTAATATAATTATTTTAAAGAAATTTTATTTTTAGAAAATATATTCATAAATTAATATTATGTTGTATTATAATTATAATATAATTTTATAATACCTTAATTAATTTTTCAAAGGGTCATAAAATTGATTATAATATTAAAATTGGTATTTTTAGAATAAATAATGATTTTATTAAAAAAAATTAAATTTATCATATTTAGAAATTTATTTTTATAAAATGGATTCCATTTTTGAAGTATACATATTGAAAAATGGTTATGGTTAATTTTTTGGATTTTATAAAATAGTTGAATTTTTGGTGAATAGTGAAATACGATAATTTATGGTATTTAACATTATAAGCTAAATATATGTATTTTTGAGTCATGGATGATGTATGTATGATGTAATTACCCATTTTTTTGAACTATCCTGAACTATTTTCTTTATTTAGTCATAGGAATCAACACTATTGATAGTATTGAGCCAAAATAATAAATTAATGAATATATTAATAAAAAACACCCCTCTCCTTCCCTTATAAATACCACCTCTCACCACCCCTTATACTAAAACCTTATAAGCCTTGTATATTTTAAATATTATACTCAATTACCTTCCTATACATCTTACCCATGTCCAATAGATGATGGTCTCAACAAAAGACCAAACCCAAGTGCCTTAAGGATGTTCTCAAGGAAATAACATTCAAGAGGTAAAATCATTAATCCTTATCTTTTGATTTATTTTATTTTCTTATCATTTCCTCAACTCCCATATCCAAAGTATCATGATAAATCTAGAATCATATATATAATTTAATTTTTTTAATGTAATATCCATCATTAAATCTCTTCTATTCTCTTTTTATTCTAAAAATGAAAACATCGTCTGTGATATGTCGGTTCACCACCTCTGTTGATGATGAGTTTTTTTTCCATTACCACCTTCAAGGATGGTCATAAAACCATTATTATTGTTAAATAATATTTTATTATGTATATTATAAGTTTTTTAATGTTCTGGAACTGATATATAGACATAATATTAAATAAAAAGAAACTCGTTCGTGATGGTTGGAAAAACCGCCAAAATAAACTTAACAATTATCATTAACATTTTCTCAAATGAATAATGATAATAATAGAAAAAAATTATATATGGGACTATTTAAATTTTTTATAAGTCTATTAATACCATATAATTTCACTTCTAGATAATTATTCCCATTTGAAAATAACTTCCATAATTTTACATAAGCAAACTGACCATCAAACCATGGAAACGAATGCTCCCAAAATGATGAAATTGAACATTATAACTCATGGAAATGTCCATGAATGAACTTAATAAAATTATAATAAATAAAATAAATTTATAAAAGGGTCTTAATTAAGTAATTAATAAATCTAATTTTATTATCCATGACATTAAGTGTAAGTGAATAATTCATTCAGACATAAGGTAAGGGATCTCTCCGATCCTCCATTTTTTTCCTTTGAGTTATGCTTTATATCTCTTCAAACAAATTTATTTCTTAATTATTCTTATATAATTATTCTAAATTATGTTTATTTGTTCCAAAATTTTTTATCTAGTTAAATTCATCCTTATTTTATGGTAAATACATGTTTTAAAAGGTCTTCTTCTCAATTACTCTTGATAAGCAAGCCCGTTTAAAGGGAACTTCTCTATTTCTTATCCATTTTCAATTACACACCAAAAAATGTTTTAAGACACCAATATTTTTCTAAAATATCTTAATTTATCATGAAATAATATTTTAGTTCATTTCTTGTTTTATACAAACAAATATTCCTTTGTCCTTTAAAGACTCTTTTTATCTTTTCCCTTAAACAGCACTAAAGTGGATCATTTCTAATGTTTTTTAAACACTCTTTTTCATGTATTAAATTTATATGGAAATCAATATTCGTGATATATTCTTATTTTTATTTTATTATTTTCTAGAAATTATTCAATCCCTTCTTTCATGGATACCATTATGATACACCCTTTGGTTATTCCTTATGACATGATTACGATACCCATTTATTTCTATGGGTACCTATTATGTTTATTCCTTAGGTTTAATTCTTTATGTAGAAAACATATTACTACATGTTATGATGGGTGCACTCAGATATATCTCCAATTCATTGGGTAATGTTTAGTCTCATGAGACATCATGTATAGAATTAGGGAGTAAACCTAATCCATTATGGGACTTTGTCCACCATGTGATATAGTCTTGGAAGTTAGCCTTGACTAATGTTTATGTCATGTTTTATGTTAATTCCAAATTCATTTATTTCCATGATATTATGGTTATATGTTCTATATGTTATTCCTTCATAACTTTATTTATGATCCATGAATTTTATTTTATCATTTTATGACTTCCAACTCATGTGCTATGATTTATTCCCATTTTATTCCCTTGCATGGATTTTAGCTCATCCCTTTTGTTTAATTATTCCCCAAGTTATTCTATTTAGCTATAGGTGTTAAAATTGAGATATTACCCCATTATATAGATTAAATAAAATATTTTTTATTTTATTTTCATGTTTTCTAATTATGTATCTAACATTCCAAACACACTAGACTTTTTGATCCTTGGTTTGTATTTTCAAGTTAATTATGCTTAAAATTATCTAATAATATGTGTAAAAGGATTGGGTCACTAAAAAATTCCTTAGAATTATTTTTTTATTTTCAAAAAAATGTAAAAAACTCTATATTGTTATATAAAATATAAAGGTGAGTCCGGCCATTTTCTATTATGGTAATTACGACAACATCACTTCTATAAATTTATTCACCCATAAATCACCCTCTATGATGAGATTTAAGAGACCAATGATATCAACATCAGATAGTTAATTGGTATAAAATTCCATGTATTCCTCAAAAAATGTACTGTTGTGTAATAAAACCTTCTTGCTAACTTCAATTTTTTTTAAATACAATATCAAAATATTCATATACCCATCAATGGGTTACATCCATATATAATGTATGATACCACATAGTCAGATCTCTCTGACTCAGTGAAACATTATATCAAAGAATGATAGTTGTAATAATATCTCCAATTCACATAATATAACATTGATTTCCTTTTCCATAGTTAGAAACTTTGTCGATTCAATTAATTTATTTCATATAACATTAAAAATAAAGAAAATCCTAGTTAATGTGGTTCCTATATTTTTAGGTAGAACAAATCATAAATCTATAGGATATAAACCTTTCATTAAAACATGATAGTCATGTAATTTTAATCCATTAAACTTAAAATCACTCATCAACATGATATTCTTGATATTTGATGAATACACCTATAGAAAACTGACACCATTAAGGAAGTTACAAAACTAAAATCTCTCTTGCCTAGAAAGATTATAAGCTGCAGGGGAAAGAAATATGTCATTCATCCTTCACTAGTAAAAAATATTCCCTTATTCCCATGTCAATCACGTATAACCTAGACTTAATTCCCTCTTTTATTTTGTTAGGTTCATTGAGTAAAATTCAAATGAAACTATCACATACATTTTTTCTAGGTGGATGACATTAAGAATATGTCTGTCGTATAAAACATTCCAATACAGTAATTCAAAAAAAAAACTGATCTCACTTTCCAATCCATTTTCATAAGGTTTTTTGAAAATGCTTTACCAAAAATAGTGAAAATATCCTTTATTTTCTCATATTTTTTTATCACATATCAATTGAGAAGACATTTTAGCTTCTTCTGAATTCCCATCTAATGATGTTTTCTAATATCGGTATTTATGTTATCAGTGTAAACAATTGATATCCTAGAAACAATATCTTCAAACAATACTTCAACCTAACTAAGTTTATACCTTCTTCACAAATGGGAAACCCTAACATTCCTTTAATGATATATCTTAGAAAATTTTCATAAGCAAGAAAGTCATTAATCATCCTAGGAATCATTGATCTCAGTATAAACTCTTTATTTCTATTAGAATCATACAACATAACAACTGAATTATACATCAATTTTAGATCTATGATCAATGGTCCTAAATAAATATCAATATCTTTACCAAGTTTTTTTGGTCCTAATATAAGCAGAGACAATATAATGTACTTTTGATTCATGCATAAATACGGTGGAAAGTTATAATTTACTAGAATAACCATCCATGTACTATGAGTGATACTTTGTAAACCAAACGGATTTATTCTACCTATAGATAACATAAGACATAGGTTTCTTTGATCATTTAGAAATTCCAGACACTCAGGATTAATTGTTTTCCACTAAGGATAGTTTTCTAAGTGATGAAGTTTTCCATCTTGAATTCTTTCATATTCTTGCCATGTCAATTTCCTTATAATCAACTCACTTTCATCTAGTCATATAAACCTTTTAATGATTGTAAAGTACCATTTAATTTTTTAAAGACTTGATTTATCTTTCTTGTATTGAGCTACAACACACTTAGGGAATTTTTAAGTGATTCATGGTCCTTGAAAAACAATATACAATCATTTGAAAAAACATGTTTTCTTTTAGAGATCATACTCATTGATCACAAAATTCATTTAACATCATATATTTGACAATAAATATCATTATATTTTGGTAACATATCATTCAAGTGAGAAATTAGTTCTATAAATATGGTATTGCTCCATCCATTTCCACCTTAAAATTATGTAGCAACAATCATATGATAATGTTTTATATTCAGTAAAACTGGTATATAGTGGAATCTTTACACAGATCATTAACTTTTCAAATATATTTGTATAATCGTGAAGGTCACATTCAACTACTATTTTTATTTCCTTAATACGATCCCCATCATTATTTATAGTTTTACTCATATCATATGATCAATAAATTATATCATTATCTCAATCACTATCTTCATTTAGTTCTTACTTGTGTTTAGTCCAAAATTTATAACTTTAATATATTCTAAATAAATTGTTATTCCAACTCATTTGTAAAAACATTTCTTCAATAAAAACAAAAAAAACGTGAACAAATGATTTGAGAATGTCAATTTCCATGATGTATTGGAAACCCGATGAACTCTTTAGCCCCATCCACACACTTTTATTATATTATTAGAATATATCCATTTTTTATTCATATTCATCCTATTTGGTTAAAAAATATTCATATTTAACAATAAATAAATAAATAAATATATAGAAGGTATGTCTATAATGTATCATTTTTACATGAGTAAATAATTTAAAGTATAATTTTAAAAAATACAATTATAAATTATAATACATACATATGTGAGATATTTAGTATATCCAACTAAATTAAAAAAAATATTGAGATTTTAATTCTAAATAATATGAAATATGATATGGAAGATACAAAAAGATATATGGGATGTTTTTTCTCTATAATAGGAGGACTTAGATTTGAAGGTTGGAAATCAAATTTTGATTCAATTATTCACTAGTGTACTTGGATGAATATCTTGGAAGGCTAAAGGTACTCTATTATGAAATACATATAATTGTAAGAATATATATTATGTCTAACATGTATTAATTCTTTTATTATTATGAAAAAATCATTGGGTAGTCACTTTATTCTAATATTAATAACAATTTGCAGTTGAGAATTGAAGTAATTTTTTTAAATATTATTTTGTGTTTGGGTTTTGCATTAAATCATTCTTATATATCTATTATTTCTTTAACAAAAATTATTGTTGTCATGTTGATTATGGAATTTATATTTAATTCATAAAATAGTTACTTTAATTCATTCATGTTCTTGTAATGAGTTTAAATTTACAATTTTAAATATAGTTTTGGAATACAATGTTATTAAGTCAATCGAATTACATGATCATAAGAAAATAGGAGTTTAAAAGTTATAAATAAAACACCCTAACCAATGATTTGTTTAGATCCAATTTTGAAAAAACACATGATTATCCATTAAATATTTTATATGCTTCTCTATCACATGAACTTGTATTTAAAAATGCTTAGTACATTTTTAACACATAAATTTTATTTAAATTAGTTTTATTTTTATTTTAACAATTTAAATCATAAGTTTTTTACTTCTAAACTAAAGTTTCATTATAAGGGTACTTGTATTTGTTAGTCAACCTCAAACATGAGTTTATATTAAAACTTTTATGTTTTAGTTTTATGGATGATTAATTTCAAATTCTAAACATGATTCCTAGAAGGGAGTAATGACACCTAATAGGTGCTCATTATCCCTTCTGTATACACTCTTAGTGTGATACTTAGATGAGTAATCCAATTCAAAAACTACAATGGTGGTTGACACATACAATTAAGGAAGTGTAAAGGAGGAAGTGTTAAAACTCTTAGATACTAAAATTATTTACCCCATAATTAACAATGATTGGGTGAGTCCTTTACAAGTTTTTTTTAAGAAAGGTGTAATGATGGTAGTATAGAATAACAATGTTTTGGTCTCTACCTAAATAATTATGGGTTAGAGAGTGTGTATAAACTATAAAAAGTTTAATTAAATAGAAAGTAAGGAACAATTTAACTTTCCATTTGTTTATCAAATGGAGGAATAGATGGAAGACATAAATACAATAGTTTTCTCAATGGAAACACTGAATACAATCAAATTCTTATGGAACCCATTATTCAAATCAAGGTGTTATGTACCTTACCTTATATACCATTCACAATCTAAAACATTCCATTTACTATGTTTAATGCACCCACCACCCTTTAGTGGTGCATGGGGAACATATTTCATGGTATGAGGATACATTTAAAAAAGTATTTATGGATAAATTCTCCTTTTATGGATGAAACATTAAGGTATTTATCAGACATTTAATCATGGTTTTGGAATGGTGTAAAGTGAAATTCCAAGTGATTAATCAGGAAACCTTCCATTTAATAACAAAATATGGTATTTTTTTTTTGGAATTATACATCTAAGAATTTAGTTAAGGTTTATTAGGTAAAAATAATGATAATTTGGGAAATTTCATGGAAAACTTGGGTGAGATAGATACATAGATTTTTGAGACATGTTAGTTTTTACCATAAGTATTCCAAATATTTTCCCCAAATTACTTACCCACTTATTGATAAAACAAGCTTAATTTTCTTCCAATGATAGTTTTAATAAATCATTGGATACTCTGAAGAGGTGGTTAATGACTAAAACAATCATTATTCCACTACATTTAAATAAACTTAACATGAACCGACCCACCCGGACCCCTCCTAGGCAGTGGTAAGCTGAGTGTTCTACACCAAGACCGCCTCTAAGAATTATGAGAGGCCTATCCTAATGAACTTGTATACAATCACACCTTCACGAAGGGAATAATTATCAAGAATAGGAAAATAAAACGAATTGCAATATATAATGCATGATAAAAATGACAAGATCTACAAAAGGAGAAAATCAAAACATAATCCATAATAAAAAATAAGCAATATACATGCCTAGTAACCCAATAGGTAAAACCAAAGAAAATAGTTGAGATGAAGAGGTACCCGTAATGAGATAGCTCCCAACACAAACATCAGCTGCTACTATCACCTCTGGATACCACTTATCTCTACCAACACCATGCCCACCAGGGTCACTATTGAACTATTTTTCATCTACATTAGACATGACATATGTGGGAGAAGACACCCATATAAGGGTGAGTATATACAACTTAGTAGGATTCATTGAGAACCAAAAAGGAATAATAAGGAGTCTAATCATCTCAAACCACAAAGGAAATAAGGAAATAATTGCTCATAAGAAAAAACCAGGTATGATTTAAAGAATAGAAACTAGGATATAGGAGAGAGTTCTTCACTATATAGCTTGTCCATAGGATAATAAGAAGTCATCCCAAAGAAATCGTATCACCTAACCAAGAAACCCATGCCACCTATGTGTAACTATAGTAGGGAACCCACACCTCACTAAAGGAAAAGTATCGATCAAGGGAGTTACTGACCTCGGTGGAGGAACTGCACCCCATATGAGTTCATAGACAAAGGGGTACCAACTCCATAGATATTGGAACCGTAAATCATGTATATGGGGGAGTACTAAACTATATTATTGATTTAGGGGACCAGTTCCCTAATATGAACACAATTCCAAGGGATTACCTACCCCATGAATGGTATGATCACCGTGTCAAATCCCCTATCATCATCCTCACAGAGATAACAAGACTAAAATGAACAAATTTACTCATGTATCATATCTAATGTTGAATATAATTGAACCATCATGTTCTACATGTAAAAACAACTAGGATGGACTACCTGCATGCACAAATCCGATTCTTTAGAAAGAAGACATGGAGAGTCACAAAGGCTAGAAAAAGGAGCTAGATGATGTCTAATCTTGATATAAGTTTTGAAGGCCAGCTTAGGGAAAACACGGTGTGCTCCCTTAGGATACATGATGTGATATATTTGTCCCAATACATTTCACAGTATTACTATATCTCTTCACACCATGACTAAATCCCTTCACATCATGACCCAAGGTTCTTCATGCTACAACCAAGAAAATGATAAAGGAAATACATAAACTTAATAAAACCATATGTAAGAGTCTAACCTTTTCTAAAACTCTATTGAATACTTTCACATCATGACAAAACCCACATTACCATGACATTACTTTATCCTCAAGATAGTGTGAAACCTAACTCCCAAGGCCTACACCCCATGTCATGACATAAAAACCATGTTGTGGATCAACCCTTCATGGTGTGACTCAAACATTAATACAAAATCCTAAAACCTATTCACAATATTTCACCAATGATCCCATGAATATAAACCCTCAAGTGATCCTCCATCATCAACCATTGATCCTATATTCCCTAATCCTTTCTGTTACCCACAAATTTATTCATCTTATAACCCAGATCTCAACTTCTCATTGATCCAGAAATGATTCATTGAACTGCCAACCGAGATGATGTCTAGTGGTAAAAATTTTAATTAGATATGTAGATATGGTAAGTATAATTATAAATGAATTAATTTTTTTCTATAGTGATAGTCCATGCACTATTCTTTAGGAACTATTCCAAAAATGATGATGATTGAGAGGAAAGTAGAGTAGAATAAGATATTTTGGGCCAAAATAAAGTCAATTAAATTCATAGAGCCATGTGGAAGAGAAAGAAATTACAAAATAATACTCCACAATCAAAATCATAAAGAATTTAGAGATATGAAAATAGAAAATCCCCACCTCTTGATTGGATAGTTTTTTGAAGAGGATTTCATTCTCTTTGATATCTATTGGCGATTCCTCAATGATCACATTCATAGAATCTCTAGGTATTTATTCTCCCAATGATATTCTACTCCTCTATCTCTACCTCTCTCAAGATAGGTTTCACGATGACTAACCCTAGTAAAAGAGGTTTAAGATGATTATAAAGGGTGATTAGGTTTAGTGGTATTAATTAATTAGTTAATTAATTAATTCAATTAATTAGTTCCACCAATGACGAATTGATCCTAAGGACGTCAATTAAAATGAATGTTATAACACCTCTTGGGTAAAACCGCCACCCAGGATAAAACCATAGTATTATATTTTCAATATGAGGATCTAATTAGGAGAAAATTACATATTTCTGTGAGCACACACACATGGACTTGAAATAATATATGATATTTAATATATTACTATAGGGAATCCTAGACACTAAAAACTCTACAAAATCTTATAAAACCAACTTATAAATACTATTTGAATAATTTTAAAGGTTTAGGTTAAAAACACTAGGAATTTACATCGTCCCTGCCTGGATTTTCACCATTAAAAGCACAACATATTCAAAAAAGTGAGGGTACTGAGTCTGCATGAAGTTTTCACACTCCCAAAAACCCTCCTCAAGGTTCCCATGTAGCCAATAAACACAGACCAATGGAATATCTCATCCATGAAGAGTGTTCTCTTATCAGTTCTCAATCAACATTGAGTAATTTAAGAATTTGGAACTATTCACGATGTCTATCATACCCTAGTCAATAATGTGTAATGAGTTTTTCATGTATCTCCTCAACTAAGACACATGGTAGATGTCGTGCACCTGGTATAAATGTGGGATAAACACTAGATGGTAAAAAATCTCACCCACCCTTCACAAGATCTAGAATAGACCAATGAACCTTAGGTATTTATTACATTCCTAACCAAATATTCACAAACTACAATATGGTGATTCCTATAGGAATACATGATCTCCCTCCTAAAAATAAAAAGTCTTACATTATTTATGCATGAAATAATTATGATTGATCAAATTGGTACTCGTATACTCTTGGATCACTTAAACTTTCTCCACCAACATCCACACTAAATTCATCCACATCAGTGACGATTCTCCTACCTTTATCCTGCATAGGGGTGACTTGTAGGGTTTCCCAAACCGACCTCAAAATGTGTCATTACTATGGTGGAGTGGTATTTTTTTAATACAAAAACTTCAATAAATGAAAGTGATCCTCCTAGCTCTAGTCAAAATCCAATATACGTGGCCTCAACATATCCTCAATAACCTAAATAGTTTACTCGGTCTAGCCACCTGTCTGAGGGTGGGACACTGTGATCAATTGAAACTAAGTCTATAATTAATTTTTAAACCCCTCTATAACTGGGACATGAATCGACCATCTTAGTTAGAAATGATCACTGAGGGAACCCCATGTAGTTAGATGACCTCCACATACAAGCATCCCAATATCTCCACCAAAATCTACTCCCGAATTACAAGGAAGTGGAAAAACTTGGATAGTTAGTCAATGATAACCCAGATATATCGTGAACTCTCTCTAATTATGGGATTCCTATAATTATATCCATCATATATTCCATCCCACTTTCACTCCAAAACATTAAGGGGTTGGTCCAAACTTATTGGTACCTAGTTCTTCGCCTTCACTTGTTGAAAGATGAGGCATCACAAGATAAACTAGGCCACACTTCTTTTCTTACCTACCCATAAAAAGTGATGCTTGAGGTTATGGTATATCTTCATCACTCTCATATGTACCACTAATGGTGTAGTATGTAACTCCCTTAATACCTCATCACACATCATGACCAGAAACATTATCTATCCTCAGAAGATAATGTGGTCCCTACCTTCAGAATATCCATAAGGTGCATAACCTAAAGATTTACGATCAAGAGAAACCTCATAATCAATGTCTCCCAACTAGGCCACCCTCACATAAAGAAAAAGTACAGGGTCCACCATCGATCAAAGATAATCCACTTTTACCTCATCCACTGAGGATAATTTTAATAAGGAAAATTGCTCAGAGGCCTCCCCCAATAACTGAGAACATGACATCCTTCTAACGGAATCAATAACCATGTTTCACTTTCCAAAATTATAAATAATCTTGAAGTTATAATCCTATAGTAACTCCATCGAATACCTCTTCCTTGGGTTAAGATCTCTCTATTTAATTATGTACCTAAGACTCTTATGGTCCATATATACTAAAAAACACTCATAAAAAAGGTAGTGCCACCATGTCTTTAATGTTAGCAATACTGATACCAAATATAAATCATGGTCCACATAGTTATACTCATAGGGTCTTAAATATCTAGACCAATAATCAATCACCACCATCCTATGAATTAGCACACAACCAAGTCCATCTCCAAAGGAATAAAAAAACACTATATACTCAACTCCCTCATTTGGAAACCTCAATACAGGTGCACTCACCAACCTTTACTTAAGATCCTTGAAATATCTATATAATTTCATTGAAAAAATGAATGGATTACATATTAATTTATGGGAAATCATTAGGATTTACCAAACCCAATTCACTCATGAGTAACCAAACCTGATTTTCCACATGGCCTCAAGCATGAATCTTCGTATGTAAGAGGCTACCAAATAGTAGTGAAGGTATATGATGGTATAGTAGGGAGACTATAACCTCTTTTTTAGAGTGAAACACTATTATGATAAATGATAAATCATTGGAATAAATATAATGAAAACAACAAAATATCACCAGGAAGAGGTAATAAAAATCCAAATAAATATAATACAAAATAATCTATATCCAATTTCATATTAAAAATGATATTGTCATGATGCTATACAAAAAGGGAGTAAAGGTAACAAGGTTTCATACATACACAGTGTATACTATACAAACGTACATGAAAGATCAAAGCTATTTCCAATAGAATCATGGGAATAATCTTGGCCATCTCTTTCTATACTCCATTCAAGTATAGAAAAATCAAGTGTCCATAGTGAGAAAATTTCCTCTTTCCCGACCTGCATCCATGATGTCTATTTGAGTACCAATCAGCATTTCGAATAGGGTGTGAGTAAAACTCATTAGGCCACCACCAATAGTTTCTATCACTATCCAGTCTTTGAGTATACAATGATCAGTGTGCACGTACAATAATTAAGGTAAATAAATAAATAAACTATGTTAGTATGGGTTTTTCATGGGATACCCATATGATACTACGAGATTTGGAATAATCCATAATGACTCTAAGATATTTACATTTATAAATCATATTTATATGCATAAAACCTTGTACATTCAATAAAGGCATCCAAATGTAGTGATAATCAAGTAAGGTTCCCTAATTTCCATGGAATTTAAATTTTATAAGTTGGGTGAAATCCATAGGGGTGTACCCTTGGCATTTAATTCTAAAGGGTAGTTCTACTAGAGTCCTAAGAACAAGTTCTAGGTAGCCTCTATGTGAGACTTGAA
The DNA here is from genome assembly GCA_963277665.1 of Viscum album. NCBI lineage: Eukaryota > Viridiplantae > Streptophyta > Magnoliopsida > Santalales > Viscaceae > Viscum > Viscum album. The sequence goes on from OY728128.1 coordinate 1,457,236,937, forward strand.
AGGATCCCAAGGAATGATCCAAGGTGGTTTAAAAAATCAAGATGAATGTGAGGATAATCATCAATGGTATTCAATTTAATTTCAATAAATATTGGTGAACCCTTGGTTCCAAGCTGGGGAATTAAAAATCTAAGACAAAGACCAAATCCAAGTGTAGTATTTTACTTTGTAGATGCATCAGTTAATTATTTGGTGTCCCATGAGACCATCCAAGGAGACCCATAATGGGAATCCAAGTATTTCTCAGGGAATTCCACACCCTTAAGGTAAATTTAGGTCTGTGACCTTAGTCATGCATGATATCATAATTAATCAAGTGTCTATAATCATATGATATTCATGATCACATTTCATAATTAAAAAATTATTAGGTGACATGTTCATGCCATTCAATTTTAATTTAGATAATTTATTAATTTAAATTATTAAGGAAAGTCAACACACCTTAGAAGGTGGTTTAATTTCACATCCAAGGTATATGAGCCCAAAAAGGTATAATACCATTCCCATTTAATTCAATTTAAAACATTTCATGTATAAGGATCAAATCCACACACCTCAAAGGTGGTTTAATTGTATAACATGGTATATAATTCTCATTAGTTTTAATCAATGTACCCTAAGGGGTAGTCCGATTCGAGGTGGAAGACCTTCAGTGATGAAATTTTGGTTATAAGGGTAACCATTTCATGGTGCTAATGATTTGTTTTTTAAATTTTAATGGCATCATATAGAAACCTCGGTGCACTACATGATGTCTCATAATGTAGAATTCAAAACTTTTAGGGGAAAATTTAGACCGCCTACCTTAGAAAGGTAGTAGAATCCTCATCCAGTATCGACCTTTGATTCAATATGGAATGAGATAAATCAAATAAACTAGATAAATTCTCTAAAAATGGAATATTAGCTTTCATGGAAATAACATCCTATACATAGAGACAAAGTGAGAAAATAAGGAAAAAGAATTAAATACTAACTGAGGGGGATCCAACATGATGAATGAAATTCTATTGTGAGATTTGATGGATAATATACTTTAAATACTAAGGAAGAAAAATGGAGGATCTCTCTAGCGTGGGAGGTTGCTGTGCGTGAGAAGGAAGAAGAAAGAGGGGTTAGGGTTATAAGGATTTAGGAAAAATGGGTAATTTCACCCTTTTTAAATGGGTACACGGTTTGGTTGCACGGTTTATCTAATCAAGTACCAACCATGTGTTTGTACTACCTATATGGAACCTAACCTCTCATGAATAGGTGCAAATTTAAACAAATTTTGTGTAGTCCGTGAAGAGCTAAAATCCAAATTCTCTACCCCCCTTACATGGGTAGGCACGCAGTTAGAATAAACCATGAAAAAATCATGTGAGTTACACATAAAGTTTATTACAACTTTATCATAGACATGAATCCTCCATTTCATAGTTAAATAAACCATTCTCCTCTATTTTGGGACCGCACATATACTACTAACCGTGCACTAGTCATGTGTATCCCTTCAGTTCACTAAAAACTAGAGCTCTAAGCTATGAACAAGCCCCATATGATCCTAAAAATTCAATCACCTTTTTAGGAATTACCATACAGACAAAATAATCAGTTTAAACTAAAAAAATAAAAGTATCTATACATCATAGAGGAACCAAGATATTATAACCTCCCCTCCTTAAAAAAATTCATCCCCAAGTTTCCCTAGGGGTGGTTGAGAAACACCTAAGAATAACTCTGACCACTGAGATTGTACATCAGCTTCTCACTCCCAGATCTCATCCTGTACACAACCATGCTACCATAGTACCCATACTAGAAGAACTATCCTTCCTCAGAGAGAATTCATTCTATAATCAATAATACAAATATGATAATCCCAAAAAGAAGCATCAACCTCCAAATCAATATCTTCTAGATCAACATCATGATATGAGTATGATTATTAATGAAGAAAATGATAGGCATAAAATACATTATGCACAAACTTTTATCTCTGAGGAAGGGTTATCCAATAAGCCACCAACATGACCCTATCTAAAATTTCAGAAATTTCGATGAATCTAGGAGAGATCTTACCCTACCTCTAAATCTGTCGATGACCCAATCTAGGTGAAACATGCAAGAAGACCCAATCTCCCACCTCAAACTCCAAAGGTCAGTGACGATGATCAATATAAGCCTTATACCAAGATTGAGCTATATCCATACACTTCCTAATCAGCGATACCTACTCTGATGTATCCTAAATGAGATGAGATCCCAGTAGCGCTACCTACCCTACATCTAACCATCACATGAGTGATTAGAATCACCTACTGTATAGGGCCTCATATGGATCCATTTTTATAGTCTTATAAAAACTATTATTAAAAGTGAACTCAGTAAAAGGTAAATTATTCTCTCAAAAACCTTTAAAATCAAGGATTCATTCCCTAATAATATTCTCTAATATCTATATAGTATGTTCAAACTGACTGTCGGTCTGAGGGTGATAGGCTATACTCATAAGTACCTATGAAACCAGATCCTTCTGCAACCCCTTCTAGAGAATAGATTTAAACTGAGTGTCCCTATATAATATGATATAATGAAGAAATACATGAAGTTTTATAATCTATTAGACTTTTTGTTTTACTATTTCATCCACCGAGAAGGTCTCCCTAAGAGGCAAGAAGTGGGATACCTTCATCAATCTATCCACTATAACCCATAAGACATCACTACCATGAGGGAATTTTGGAAATACCATAAAAAAAATACATAGTGACATAATACCATTTCCACTTTGGAATGAGTGATGGATGTTAAAGTCCAGAATGTCATTGTTGTTCCACCTTCACCTGATAACAGGTGGAATAGTGAGTGAAAAAATCTATTATCTGCTTCTTTATCCCCAACCACCTATACTGGAAGCATAAATCAAGGTATATCTTGGTAAGTCCAGGATGTACTACCCACTTGGAGGCATGATATTATCACACCAGTTCATATCACATGTCTCCGAGTACCCAGACACACCAATGAGTACACAAGATCTCATCTTCATCAAAGACCTAGCTAGGTTGTGGGTCCTCACCAGCTACACTTTCCTTTAGGACTAAGCCTTTAGGATAAAAAATATGTCCCATCTTTAATTGATCCAGAAGTGAATAATTCACTGACAAAGCTATACAAATTGGATTCTTGAAACACTCATAAACCTCAAGATGCATCTTAGAAAATAGATCCACCAACCACCACTTTCTACCAGCTTTCTAAATAGATTGTTTCTGAGCCTTCTTGCTTAAATAATCTTCCATTGAATTGCCTTTTCAATAAATATAATCAAGATCAAAATAAAAATACTATAGGTATTTGTAAAACCTTCACTATTTGATATTCAATTAATTCTAATTGAATAAGCATTTGAGAATTTTATGGTCTATGTATAAAAAAACTATTCTCTCAACAAACAGTGTCACCAGAAATGTATGGTATGAACAAAATCTTCCAACATTATGTCATGTTTCTGGTAATTACACTCTTGTGGCCTCAATTAATGAGACCCATACACCATGAATCGATCCTATTGCATCAAAATTTCTCCCATCCTGATGCCTTAGGAATAATATTACACAATTTATCTTTCGCCCAACTCTAGAAGAATCAGGATTGACATTGAAGTTAACCTATCTTTCGACACCTAGAAGGATTTTTCACAAGATTCAGAGTAAAATAATTTCACAACCTTATTTTTAAATCCCATAAAAGGTGATACAATTCTTGAGAAATCCTGAATAAAATTCTTATATTAAATATCTAGCCCCAATAAACTTTGAATATCAAAGGCGTTCTTGTGCTACTCCCAGGAAACTATGGCTCTCACCTTCTTTGGATCCATAAATTCCCTTGATTTTGATATAATGTGACCTAGGAAGTAAACCCTATCAATATAAAAGTTTCAACTTATTATATTAATATATATCTTATTATCTATCAATGTACCCAATATGAGGTTAAGGTGTTTGACATGGTTGTGTCAATTTTGAGAATACACCATGATATCGTCTATGAAAACCATTACAAAATAATCCAAGCACACATGGAAAACCTGATTCATCAAGGCCATGAAAATTTCTGGAAAATTCATTAGACCAAACAACATTACCAAATACTCATGTTGTCTACATTTTCTTCAAAAATATATACCTGGCATATCTGAAGGTTGAATTCATACCTGATGATAACATGACGTCAAATAATTTTTTTAGAATACCCTATATACTTGGAGATGATCAAAGAGATCATTTATATGAGGTAGTGGATACTGGTTCTTAATTGTAAGATGATTTAAACATTGGTAATCTATGAAAAGCCTAAGGGTACTATCCACATTCTTAGGAAAAAGGGCAGGTGAACCCCAAGGTGAAGTACTGGGTCAAATAAACCATTTAGCTTCTAAGTTCTCCAAATATTAGTTGAGTTCTTTAAACATGGTAGGATCCATCCAATAAGGAGGAATTGATACCAATGTTTCTCCTAGAATAAGCTAAATTGTTAATTCTATCTCTCTATCTAAGGAGGTGGTCCTAAAAATCCGTTTGGGAAGACATCCCTGAAATGATCCATCATTAGAGGGAAATTTGTTTGATGCGATCCCTAATCATCTAAAAAAATATTAGTAATATAGTCTAACACTCCACCCATCCCTCGATGATTTGGTCTATCTTAACTAGCTTAGGAATCACATTCTCCTTTATAAATATAGATACCGGTCTTAGGTGATGAGAAGGATACCCATCCATGATAAAAATCAATTTGGGAATAATAGGGAACCAACCAATCCATCTTGAGTATGATGTCAGAGCAAGTCATCTCAAGAATGAAAAGGTTCTAGAATCATCGATAGCCTACAACCTCAAGGGGACACTCCTTTCATTGCCACACACTTTCTGATCACACTCCCAATAAAGTATTGAGAGATATCACTCCACAAAATTATTTGATCTCAATGCCAATACTTTACATGATAACCACAAATATAAAAGAATATGAAGAATCTTTATCAAATAAAAAAATACTAAACTTAAGGATACTAAAATCATACCTTAAACTGTATATAGACTGACATTATGCTCCTCAGGTGGAATATGTTTACCTATAACCATATTTCATACTTGAACCCATCCTCAAATCACATAGCTCTGGACAACTCATCTCTAAGTAGAGTTGGAACGAAGCAATGGAGCTTTATGAATCACAGAGAGTAGTCTGTCACTGATCGAGTACCCTCCTCTAGATGCACAAACTCTATATCCCAATAAGATATCAATTTATTTTGGAATAAATAATCATAGAAATTAGTTTTGAAATTCATCTAGACCATATCCCTATGACAATCTTTCTAGGTAATAACATCCCACAATCGCTTGGCAGATCTAAGAAGCATGTAAAATACAAGCTTTACTCTCTTTTCCTAATGAGTATCTAAATGATCAAAATTGATAACATACCCTCTTACCATGACTCATTATCTTGGGGGATACCTTTCCTGGAAAAGGTAGAAAGTTTCACCTACTAGAACTCCCTAGTCAAATTTTCCATATTAGGGGTAGGCCATGAGACTCCCTAGAGAGACTGAACTAGAAGTAAGAAACCCTCTCTAAAATGAAAATCGGTTCCCTGATTAGTTATAACCATAGTTTCCATGGGTTGAATTATAAGAGGTAAAACTTTTGGTTTGGGTCCCACCACTTCCATATAATGGTTGTTACCACCTTCTTGGAACACAACATGAGGCTATCTGGGTTTCACATCTCTAAAATGTTAATCATATGACTCAGAAAATGATACCTAATAAAAGAAGGTTACCTATTGGAAAAAGTGAGAGGTATAAGCCTTCATTGTACATGAAACACTAACCCAACTACCTGATACCAAGGTTAGGGAAAGGGAAAAACCATATTTTAAATCATAAGGTTCTGTTATATGGAGTATCAATTTCAAGTTATAGAGGAAAACACTCTTTCATTTGTAATTGGTGTCACCATTTAATGGAAACTGATTATTTTCAATTGTTTGAAATCATAATTTTCATATGTATATATATATGTATCATGGTGAAATTAGATGAGTTACCATTACCAAGTTATAAAGTCTTATTCTTTATAAGTTACTATTGGTAATTCATGTTATTGTAACCTAACCTATTACATCCCGTATTAGGATATAATAATCCATACATGATGATTCGATTATATAGAATACCATTCCCAATTTATAGAGGCACAAAATTTATAAATTAAAATTGGAATCCATTTAATCATAATTGACTAATGTTTTATCTTGTGTAAACATGACTACATAGATTAAACATGTCATAATTGGTTAGTTATGTAAGTTCCAAATCAAGATCAAATTTCACTAGGAGGGGGAGGGGTGAATTAGTGATATCTTTTTCTTTTAAGTTTCCTTCTTTTTAGAACAACCTTTTACTCTTGTTAAAGCGTTATCACTTTCACTGAAAATAAAACAATCACACATCCATAAGAACACAATAATTTTTGAGGTTCACTACTCAAAAATAGTATCCAAATCCTTATTATGGTTTCGCAACAATCAAATACCAAATAATACACTATAAGAAATAATTTTATGTGGAATAAAATGAGTAGGATATGTTATTACACTCATGTAGAACTATGTTTAATACAAAAATGCATGTGATTCAAGTAGCACAAAATTATGTAATAAAATTTGTGTAACAAACATGTTATAATGTTTCTTGATCAACTTTCACAAATAAGATCTTCAAAAAAAATTTACTTTCCTATCCAACAATATGTAATAACTTCTTGGACTTCGTAATGATACTCATTAAAATTTTCCAATTTGATTCACTGGTCCAATTGCTCAATACAAAAATACAATTCTATCAGAATACGGTTGAGACAATATTGAAAACATTACAACTAAATATTGAAATTCTATTATGATTTCTCAGTCCAAATATGGAAACCCTGATTAGGATCTTGTCTCTTATCCTTTCTTCTTCTATCTAAAAAATTCCTTAGGAAAGCCTGATCTGGAAACTTCTACTCTCTTTAATTATTTAGCACTCTGCCTTTTCTCTTCAATATTACATCTATGTCAGAAAGTAAAAAGTAATTTCACTATTTATAGGAAACTCAAAAATGTTTTGGGTGGGATTCTAAAAATATTTCCCACTCAACCAAATTTCATAAAACATAAATTCTCCTTGAATTTCAGGTGCATCTCAACTTCTTCAATGCTTATCAACTATTCCCAAAACTTCTTTGATATTCACAAAACTTCAGATCACTTTAGACTTTCTTTAAAAACTTTCATCTGATTCTGATTCCCCATTATAATTTTCTCAGTATGATGTAGAAATATGTTTAGTTGAACATTATTCATTATGTTTCACCGCACAAATTGAAAAATGAACAAGTAAAAATATGAAAAAAAATTATTCTCATTACAATTATTAAAACCAACTACACATTCCAATTCCCCCCTTCAAAACACCTTGGGAACAAATTCAACAATCCTTTCAAGACCCCCCTTGAAAACATTTTTGTCCCTGGTTGAAACAAAAATTATTTTCTTATTTTTCTGAGACCAAAGATCCTATGTTCGATGATGTTATCGATGTCAGATTCAGTCCAATAGTCTTGAACGATTTGATACAAAAACTCCTGAAAAAAAATCAGTGTTATTATTTTCATTCTTGAACCACTTGAAAATAAAAACAACACGCAATTAATATTGATGAAAATGGTTGACAAAATTATTGATCTCTCTTTGACTTTCTTAACTAGCATCAATCACAAAAACATCCAACTTCTTTTCCTTTTCATTAGTCCCAACATCTCTAAAAAAACAATTCTTCCTCTGATTATCGGTGGCACACCACATTTGATAGACCGATATCCACAACTTTTGCTTCAATAAAATTTTCCTTTTATGATTATGATTCTTGAAAACTTTTTTCTTCTAAGATTTAAATCTTTTTGCTTATTGTTCTGACTGAAAACTAGCATCTTAATAGTTTTATGTTTCAAAAAAACTTCCAAACCTTTAAATAATTTTGCATTTGGTGATCTCACATAGATGAACTGAGATTGTAAATATTCAACTTCAACAAATTTATTCTTCTACAAAACTTCTTATTGTATCACTACTTATTCATGAATTTGAGTACAATTAAGATTGACATAGAATTATTTGAATTATAATAGAAAATATTTTTACTTCTCATTCATCAGAAACTGTAATCTTTCCAACCAATCTTCAATATGATTGGTAGCCCCAAATCTCCCTCTTTCATTCATAAGGCCTGCATCACAAGTTTCCAGATAACTTATGACTTTTTTTGAATTAAAAAATAGCAAATAATCATCAAATTTTCATTGGATTCATATAGAATATGATTTTATTCCTTATTACGATCAGAACCTCATTTTGGACCCAAGGTGAGTCTGATGAGCCTTTTCTTCCATAAAATATCTTCTTAATATGATGTAATATCTTAAGAATTATCAGTTCAATATTCTAAATATTATGGAAATTCTAATCACAAAAAAATACAAAGTGTGTTTATTTATTTTCTTCTTTATCTTATTTAATAATAAAAGAAAACACCAAACAATTTTCATCTTACAAAAATAATTTCTACCCAACTTGATCGCAACAATCCCCCCTTTGGATTTTGTTTTCAAACAAGATTCATAAATCACTAAACTATATAATGTAATTCTATGAATTACTTATCAACAATTCCAGGCCTTTGTGAGCTAGATCATTTTAGGAAGTAAGAATAATTGACAACAAAACAATGTTGTCCAAAAGTAGTGACTCGTGAAACCTCTTCATATTTTATTCATATATTTCTTAACCTATTTCTTTTATTATTTTAATTTCCTATAAGAAAAAGTTTCCTACAACCACTCCAAAGAATATTTATAATAGTTCACACACTTAAATGATGAGATCATAGCTTACCAACATCTCACCCTATTTACATGCTTCCTTAAAAGGTTTAGCACATAACAATGGATATATTTATGAAACAATTACCCCATTTACAACACTATCCAAATACAATATGAGAGAGAATATAAAAACACATACCTCAACCTTGATGAGAAAGTGGTTGGATGCCCATGTCCAACCTCAGTTTATAAAAAGCTTTCTTTGGTAAGGGTTCTGTGAAAATATCAGTAACTTGTTTTGATTTTGGAACATACTCCAGCTTTAATTCATTTTTTTCAAAATGATCTTTGATAAAATGGTATATAATATTAATTTGTTTTGAATGATAATGTTGTGCTAGATTTTTGGTAAGGTTGATGGTGCTTTAATTATCACAACCCAAGAGAAAGGGTAACTTCACTTCAACAAGTAAATCTTTCAATTGTGTTTTTATCCACATAAGTTGAGTAGAAACTTGAGTGGAAGAAACATACTCAGATTTATCCATGCTAAGAGTTACTAAATTTTATTCATTTGTATAAAAACTAACACAAATTTTCCCCAAAAATAAAATTCCACTAGATGTGGATATTTTATCATCAATATTTCCTTTCCAATCAGCATATGAATACCCAAACAAGTTAATACTTTTTGAGCTATCATACCTGATTCCAAAATTTAATGTTCTTTTGATATATCTGATAATTATTTTTTCAACCAAAAAATGTGATTCTTTTGGAGCACTTTGAAATGTTCCACATAACTTGAAAATATAAACAATGATGGGTCTTGAGGCAGTCAAATACAAAAAACTTCCTATCATATTTAAAAACTCCTTTTGATCATCTTTATTACTTTCTCAAAATTTATTCAGCTTATTTCCCACTGAAATCAATGTGGAAACAGATTTCAAATTTTCTATTGTGAACTTCATAAGAAGTTCCTTAACATACATTTCTTGGGAAAGAAAACTATGTTTCTTCTTTTGTAAGATTTATAACCCAAGACGATATTTCATTTCTCCCAAAATAAACATCTCAAACGTATTTTTAATATCTTCATAAAATATTTCATAGGTCCTTTAATCATTTCCAACAAAGATAATGTCATCCATATAAACAATTACGATGAGGGAAAAATTATGAATTTCTTTAACATACTTATTTCTATCAACTCTTCCTTTATTAAAAATCATCTTCCTTAAACAAGTATCCAATTTATAATACCATTCCCTTATAGATTATTTTATCCCATACAAGGATTTATTCATCTTTCACACATAACTTTCATCCTTCCCAAAAAAAATACACATGGTTATTCAATGTAAACTTTCTCATCAAGATTAACATTCAAAAATTACAATTTCACATCCACATGAATTTTTTTTAACTTCATTGTGAAAAAATAACAAGAAAGATTATGATTTTTTATAATATCTCTATTGAAGAAAAATTATCATCAATTTCAATTCATTCAATTTTTGATTAACCTTTGCACACTAATCTTACTTTGTTTCTTATCACTTCACTATCTTCATTCAGCTTATTCCAGAAAACCCATTTTGTACCAATAACATTTTTGTTATCTATATTAGGTGCGAGTTCCCACATATCATTCTTTTCAATTTTATCAATCTCTTCATTCATGTCCTGAACCCATTCCAAATTCTCAAAAGCATCATTCGCATATTTAGGTTCATCTTTTGAATAAAAATAGGTATGTAATTGTTATTCTTATTTGAACCTTTTGATGTTGATCACCAATAATGTTTTTAGATTCCGCTTGCTTCCTCATACAGGGATGAAATTATTGAGATTCATCCTCATTACCAAAAATAACTAAGTGCGATTCTTCTTCTTGGGTAGGATTAGCACTGTCAATATCCTTATCAGAACATTCGGAAATTCTTTCATTATGTTCATCTTCCTTATCTACATGTGTCTGTTTATCTTCCTTATTTTTTTCAAAAAATTTCACATCAAAAGATCCAACCAATCTTACTGAATCTCTTTTGAAAAACTAGTATCCTCTTCCACCCAGATCATGGACAAGAAAAATTCCATGTTCACCACCCTGGTGAAACTTTCCAAGGTTTCCATATTTTTTTTATGATGCATGGATAATTAATAACTCTTAATTGTTTTAAACTTTGATTTTTTATATAAAAAATCATATAGACTCATATCTAAACTTGGTCTATTGAAACATCTGGTTTGAATATAAATAACAGTGATATTGGATTTCCTCCAAAATTACTGAGAAATATCACGTTCAATTAACATTGTTCTTCCCATTTCAACCAGACTTCTATTATTACTTTTAGTAACAACATTTTTTTGAGGATTGTACAATGTACTGAACTCATTCCAAATTCAATGATTCTGATGATAAATTTTAAGTTATTTATTTTTTTATTCAACACCATTTTCAGTTCTCAACTTCTTCATAGAATACTCACATTCCTTCTTAGCTTTCTTCATGAAACTCTTAAACATTTTCAGAGCATCTGAATTTTTTTCATATACATAACATAAGTAGTGCGAGTAAAGTCATCAATGAAAGTAATGAGGTTATTATATACATGATTTTATTGTTTTCTCATAAGCCCATAGATATTAGAATGAATAAGTTTTAGGGTTCATTTAGAACAATTTTCAACTTTCTTATGCATGGAAGTTGTTATCTTTCCCTTATGAAAAATCATGAAACACCAATCTCTTCTTATTCACACATTGGGAATACCCCAAAAAATGTCTTACTTTGATAACTTTATCATATTTATCTAACACATATGTCCAATACTTTTATGTCACAACTGATTTTCTTCCACCATTCCTAAGTAACAAGAGTTTTGAGCCTCACCAACTTGGAACAGGTTTCTTTTTGTACATTGGCCTCTTGTAACTATCATTCCATCTTCCTCACTTAACAAAAACAATCCATATTTTTTTGAAAAAAACTTTTTTTCCTTAATCAAAATGTTATGAAACACTTATAAATTTGTGTTTCATCCCATCAACAAAAAAAACTTTCTTGGATTTCAAATTTTCTTTCCCAATGATGGTTGATCCAACACCTTTGATTTTTAGATATTCATCATTGACAAATGTTACCATTCCTTGTATGAAATATTTATCATTATTTAACAATTTTAAATTTTCCATGATATGTGAAGAAAACCCACTATCTAAAATCTAAGTCCATTCTCCTTTTGTAGATTTAAAAGTCGTTTCTACAATAAGATTTTTTCCCTTTATCATTCTTAAATTCAGGTTTCTGATAATTTTTAACAAACTTTTTTGTGCCGGTAACAGAACTAGACATCCTTTTACATGGTTTCAAGGTCGTTCACACCTTTCACAAATAGTTTCCAAAGGTTGTAACATATTTTCAATTTTAACTCCAACCTTATAAGGTTACTTTAGAATATCCATATCAGACTTATTCCTTTTAGAGGATTTAATCCCCCTAAAACTTTTCCTTATGCAGTTTGTGGAATGGTGTTAAAGTTTTTTATTAAACCAAATCATATTTTCCATGTGTCTGAATCCACCAAAGTACTAGTAGTATCCATAAAAATAATATTTTCCTCTAAAATTTTCATACTGTCTCAAGTTGTGAACATGTTTCTGAACAACCTTATTTTTTTTTGAACAAATTTTTTGAAAATCATCCTTTATTTTATTAACCAAAATCTTCTATTTTAGGTCGGTATTATTTTCATCCTTATAAAAACCACAATTTTTAGAAAAACTTTCAAACACAGTTTTTTTGAGACCTATGACTTCTCCACTTTGTTGATCTTATCCATATACATAACTTTCCCATATTTCTTCTTCTCAGAAAAAATTTCACCTTTCTTCTGAACCTTTTAAGGTAAATTTTTATCCTTCTTAGGTTTACCATTAATAGAGAATTCACCAACTTCAGAGTTATAATTATTGAAACTTGTAACCCTCTATTTAGTTTTATAAAGTTTTTGTTGTAAAAGTTCTAAATATTCTTATTTTACCTTCAAATTTACTTCCAGATGTCAATTAAAATTCTTTTCTCACTTAAGATATTTATTCAAATCATCAATATATTCCAGTATCTTGATTTATCATCAAGAAAAAATTCTTTATTATTTGTTGAAGAGTCTTCTCTTTTCAGCTTCCTGATTTCTTTCTCAAGTCTCCCAATCTTTCTCAAATATTATTTAAATTCTTATTTTAGATAAAATTCAAATTTATTTTCTTATTATTAATTACTACTTATTAAAAACACTTTATTGTTAATTATTGTAATAAAAGTATTCTCATCCCTCAAAATAGAATTTTTGGATTCAACTTCACTGTCTTCTTCTTCATCATCTTCAAATAAGAAACATCTCCTTTTGTATTTGGAGAATTTTCTATTCTTTCCTTTAGAATATGATTTCGCCTTATCACCCTATTTCTTCTATGATCTTATCTGCCTTATATCAACTTACTGACTATCTTATTCTATATTTCTTCAAGGAAAATTATCCATAAAGTTCCCAACGACTCCACATTCAAAAAATTTCAAGGGAATTTTTCCCTTACATTTTTCTGTACCTCTTTTCACATTATTATAAAATAAGGATAAAAATTCATCAAGATTTTTACATCCCTAATTTTTTGAATCAGATTCATGAGATTATTATTCAATAAGAATATTATTTGAATTTTCCTTCTTGGCATCCTTGAAAGACATTTCTCTATCATCTTTTTCTTTTTTACTTTCATAAATTTTCCCTTCTCATTTCATAAGTAATGAGAGTTCTATGTAAATCATCCAGAGATAATGTTTATGGATCTCTATCTTCCAATGAAGAAAATTTATCATCAAACTTGTCAGGAATAATTCTCAAGATATTTTCAACAATTGTGGAATGTTCTAACTTTTCACCAAGACATATAATGGTGCTTAAAATGTGATTCACCCTAGTAAAGAAGTTACCAATAGATTTATATTCACCCATCTCGAGATCTTCATACTCCAAGATCCAAATCTGTAACTTTTCCTTATTTAATTATTTATTGCCTTGATAAATGTTTTTTTTATCTTGTCCTAGATACCTTTGGTAGTGGAAACAACCTTGAATCTTAAAAACTCACTTTCATAAAGTGATGAGAGTAAATCATTATTTCCACTTCCATCATTCTCCATATTATTCATGTCAACATATGTAAGAGGAACTTTATCCTTAATAGTATAAAATTCATTTGTTGCAACTTTAAGAACATCGTACCCAATATATATAAAATAAGGTAACATTCTATCTTTCCAGATATGAAATTTCTAACCATCTAAGAGTAGAATTCACTTACTAGTCACATAATTGAGATTATATATCAAAACTTTCTTCTTCAAAACTTTTGAAAAGAGTAGAAGAAGGGAACCCTATCTCTGATACCACTTGTAAGTTCCCAGTAAATATAAATTATCACTTAGAGGGGGAGGGTGAATTAGTGAAATCTTTTTCTTTTATGCTTCCTTCTTTCTAAAGAAAGATTCAATTCCTATTAAAGAGTAATCACTTTCACTAAAAACAAAACAATAACACATCCACATGAACAAAAGAATTTACAAGGTTCACTACTAAAAAATAATTGATATGTCCTTGGTATGGTTTGTAAACAATCAAATACCACACAATCCACTAGAAAAAAATACTTTTGTGTGGAATACAATGAGTAGGATATTCCCTTACACTCATTTAGCATCATGCTCAAGACAACTATGCATGTACTTCATGTTTCACAAAATGATGTAATAATATTTGTGTAACAAACATGTTACAATGCTACTTGATCAACTTTCACAAATAATATCTTCAAAAATAATTCTTCACTTTCCTATCCAGTATTAGGTAAGAACTTCCTAAACTTCATAATGATACTCATTTTGATTTTTCAGTCCAATTCCCCAGTATGAATTCTCAATATAGAAATATAATTCTATCAAAATACAGTTGAGAAAATACTGAACAACTTCTTTCACAATCCACAAATCCCAATCTAATTTCTCAGTCCAAATCTAAAAACCTGATTACAATCTTGTCTCTTCTCCTTTCTTCTTCTGTCCAGAAAAATTCCTTAGGAAAGCATGATCTAGAAACTTATTATCTCTATAATTATTCAATTCCATGCCTTTTATCTTCAATAGTATATCTATTCCAGAAATTAAAAAGTACTTTCACTATTTATAGGAAACCTAAAAATGTTCCGGGTAAGATTCTAAAAATCCTTCCCACTCAACCCAATTTATCGAAACATAAATTCTCCTTGAATTTCAGGTGCATCTTGAATTATTTAACACTTCTCAACTCTTCTCGAAACTTCTCAAATATATTCACATACTCAACTCGCTCCAAAAATTCTTTACAAACGATAATCCGATTTTGATTCCCCATTCTGATATTCTCATTATGATGTTGACTTATGTTCATATTCTGATTCTTTATTAGTTACTCCACACCAATTGAGAAATGAACAAGAAAAAATATGGAAAAAAATGTCTTCTCTTTATGATCCTTGGAACCAACTTCCCATTCTGATTTCTCCCTTGACAACACTTTTGGAACAACTTAATCATCCTTTCAAGAATTACCTTGAAAACACTTTTCTGGATGGATAAAAGAGATCTTCTTTTCTTATTTTTCATTGACAAATGATTATGTGTCCGATGATGTTATTTGTGTCAGATTTAGCCTGATAGTCTTGACCTAATTGATATAAATACTCTTGAAAACAAATTAGAGTTCTTCTTTTCATTCTCGACCCACTTGAAAAGAAAAAAAACATGCAATTTATCTTGATTAAAATGGTTGACTACATTGTTGATAAATTTTTGAAATTCTTCACCAACATTGGTCTTAATAACATCTAACTTATTTTACTTTTTATTGGTATCAAAATCTCAAGAAAAAAAATTATTCCTTTGATTATCGGCGTGACACCGCCTTCAATAGACCGATATCAGCAGCTTCAGCTTCAACATCTTTTTCCTTTCCTGATTACGATTCTTGAAAAATTATTTCATTGAATATTTAAATCTTTTGTAATATTAGTCTGAATAAAAACCAGAATCTTCATCTTTTTATGTTTCCAACAAACCTTCCCATCCTTTAAAAAATTATGCATTTGGTGATCTCACACCAATGAACTGAGACCAGAAATATTCAACTTTAGTAAATTTATTCTTCCACAAAAATTCTTCTTGTATCATGAATTCCTCATGAATTTGAGTACGATTAAGATCGATATAGAATCAAATGACTTATAATGAAAATTATTAAAACTTCACATTCCCTAACAACTTTCTTCTTTCTAACTAATCCTCAATATTATTGGAAACACTATCTCTCCCCCTTCCCTTTATAGGGCTTGGATAACAAGTCTCTAAAAAACTTATGACTTTTGTGTATTAAATGACAACAAATCATCCTCAAATTTTCATCGGATCCATGTAGAATCTGATTCTCTTCCTTTTTATTATTAGAACCAAATTTTGGACCCTAGGTGAGTTTAGTGAACCTTTTCATCTAGAAACCATATTCTCAATACGATGGAGTTTCTTAAGCATTATCAATATGATATTTTAAATACAATGGTCAGTTTTATCACCAAAAATAAAAAGTGATGTGATTTATTTTTTTATCTTCTTTGATGAAAAATACAATACTAAACAACTTCCAGTTTCCAAAAAAAATTTCCAGCCAACTTGGTCTCAACAAGTTACGGTGTCACTAATAATCTATATAGGAAAACACCATTTAGGTTTATGTATAAACTTTAAGTAACCAATTATTTTACCCTTTCTTGAAAGAAAAGTTAGTGAAATTCCAAATATATCAACGAAGGTGCACAAAAAACAAAAAACATGCACACAAAAAATGCACACAATAAATAAACATGGAATTGAATATGCATGACTTATAAATCTTGTGGTGCCTATATGATGCATGAGATAATAGTTATTTTCCCTACTGGGCCAAGTGTAAAAATTTATGAATATAACATAGCATTATAAATCATGTTTAACATATCGTGTTTTAGATTGGTTGAATTTTAGAGATAAATTGAATTTATCTCTGTGGGTGGACAATCCGTCTTGTGAACCGAACAAGTTTCTAAGTATTTGAACATACAAAAGTGATGTTTTTGGATATGGTTTATGCTTCAATGGATGTACTGGGGGTTCGTGTGAACATTGGGGAAACAATGGGTGAGTCAAGATGCTAAAAATAGCTACTGAAAGTTTTACACATTGTGTATTATTTACACGACATGTACTGGATTCATGGGGTGATTACTGGTGATTTGAAAACATACTGGCTTAGAGAATTTTCCTAAGGAATACACGAAGTGTAATAGTTACACATTATTTAACTTAAGAGATGGGGTTTTTTAAAAAAAGGTTAAAAAGGGGGGATCCTCCCCCATTTGTTTCATCGAGTAGTAGGAGGGTGCACATTGGGGTCTCTAAGTTGACCCCCTCTCTTCTCCCTCCATTGTTCATAGATCAAGAAGATTTTGGGTGCATTTCAATGGAGTTGGTTGGTAATATATTTCTCTTATTACCTTCTATGATATTATTCTCCCATATTTTATGATTTTAAGGTTTTTCATTTAGGGTTGTTCATCTGATTCCATCGATGCATGGTGTAATCAACCATTTCAGTTGGGAATTTTGCTCTGCTTAGGATGAGACCATCCCAAGAGGTCGTCTGCTCTTCACCGAATGTAATTTTTTGAGGTACATCACCATGGTGAATTTATAAATCTTTAATGATTTTAAATAAATTTTTGGGTGTTTTTTTATTTCATTTCATAGGGATTATTCCTGATTCTAGGTTTAGGATGCATCACATGGTGTTGGCGATCATTTGGTTTTTTTTTCCGGTGCGACAAGATCAACCAATGAGATTTTGGGTATTATTACCTTATAAATTAAATTGTTTTAATTGTTTATATTAGTAATATTAATTAGTTAATTATATCATAATTATAATTAATTAATCTTTTATGATTTGGTTGTGAGAAAGGAACCTTCACATATCAGATGGGAATGGGTGGACCTTGGAAGCAGTTGTTGATCCTTGGAAAATAAATGGAAAGATTCCTAAAGGTAGGTGGTCTATCATAACTTTCCCTTAGTATTTTATAAAGTTTTATGACATTATGTGGATTCTCAAGATCTCCCCTAAGGGAGACCCCCCTTGTTTAAATTTATTTAGATAAAATTTTAAATTAAATGAAATGGGTTGGTTGTATTGGATGAATGCCTGAGGGTCACAAACAACCCCAGTGCGCTAGCCACATCCCGTGACTTGAGACTATGACCTAGAGGATCCCCAGTGGGATTCCTCTAAGTGAACCTTTATAAGATCTTAAGAAGGATACATTATTTACATACCAACTTAAAGGTTCCCAAGATGGATTCCTATATTTACTAGTCGACATTGAGGATCCCAAGTAGGATGAATCTCCAACATTTTGACCTAGGGGGCCTAGTGGGTGCCCCAATATTTGATCGACCCTGAGATAGTATATCGGGTTTAGGTAGAGACGGTAGTGGGTGTCACCCTAGAACCCATACAAAAATTGTAGTTCGGGAGGCTATGGTGGTAGTGGTGGATTTAGGCATTAAGAAACCCTTACTCTTTTATTCATTCACTTGTTTACTATTGATGCAATGATAATTACCAGAGGTGTTTCCTAGTTAGTGGCTAATGAGCCTGACGTGATGTGACTTATCCTTTTGGGATTTCTAGACATTATTTGTAAGATATAGTGGTTAAGCCTTACTATTGAGGATTTTCATATGTGATTCCAAGAATCAAGATTCCGAGCCCCTTCTTTTATTTATTGGGATACTTGGATGTGCATCATAGAATCTGGCTTTAGAGCCCCTTCTTTATTTATTGGGATACTTTGACATGCTTCTTGGGATCCATATTTGGAGCTGTATATACTTGGATATTGGTCAGATCTATTTTTATTTAATGAGGATGATTACTCTCTCCTAAATTTAGAAATGGACTCCCTTTATTATGATTTATGGTAATAGAATCCTGATTGACGATATTCATGGATGATTACACACTTCTGAGTGATGAGGATGATTTTGATCTCCTCGATTCAGTAATGGTGTCAGATGTTTATGATATTTGGGCATGGCATCCCAATTGATGATATTATTGGATGATTATGTTCTACTAAGTGATGGGGATGATTAAACTCTCCTTGATTGATTACTTTATCATGGTGGTGGACATGGCGCTCTGACACACACAAATTTCATGCAAAATTTAAACCAATTTTCAAGGGTTTTAAACAATTTTTTAAATAAATGCCTGTTAATTCTAATGTTTTTTGTAAATGTGGAGAAATATTAATATGGTATTGAAATTATTTGAAATAAATGAAAAGGTGATTTTTTAATGTATTGGAATTTAATTGGAAGTTTAATTTCTAACTTAATTCAAGTTGTTTCAAATATTTGTGAAGTCATTTTTCAGATGTTTAATAAAAAAGTTTTTGCCAACCAGGAAACCAAAACTCAAGGGAGGAACACTATATAGCTGGCTCAAGGATAACCAACCGGCCATACTATCATGTAGAGGAATCCTCCTAGTGGTAGAGAACGAGGGGAATCAAGCCCCATCAATAGGTGACTCGTGGTTAGTGAACCCTATGGGGGGTAAAGGTGGGTCGAAGCCTGCATGGTCCATGTGTGTCACAACACATAGATTTGCATGTGTAGTGTTATGTGGTATCCCATACCTATAGAAGGATATTTTGGATGGTTCTCCCACACCTTGTATAATAAGGGAGAAAGCTCCAAAGTCCTATTTTTGATCTGGGATACGGTAAATATGGGTTGCTATTTAATTTTAACCAAACCAGTGTCATCTCGCCTAAGTTCCGATTGCTCACCCATGGACACAACACACCACCATGGCCGCCGCCTTCTATCATACTATGCCTCACCCATCTCCATTAAAACCTATCAAAGTCAACATGAATGCTGTGAGAGATCTTTAGTTTGACACCCCAAGGAGTAGGATTCTCCACCTAGGTCAAAACGCCTTCCCCCTTATTCTTCTTCATTTTTTTATTTTCCTTTTATTTATTTTGTTTTAGATTTATTTTATTTGTAATTTAAATTTTCTTTTCTTTAAATAAAATTCATGCATGTAATTTCAAGGAGTTTTCCATCCAACCTCTTCTTTTTCATTCTTCTCTTTCTTCTTTTATTATTATTATTATTATTTTAATTTCTTTCTTATTTTATTTTCTTTTATTTTTATTATTCTTTCTCTCTTTCTTCTATTTTTATTATTCTTTTTTCTCTCTCTCTCTTTTCTCATACCCTATTCTTCCATTTTTATTTTATTATTCTTCTTCCTCTATTCTTTTTATTATTTTATTTTATTATTCTCTTATTCCTCATTCCACCAAGTGATCTATTACCCCCGATAATGAGGGGAAACCCGAGGCTTGGCCTGGGGGAGTTCAATTCATTATTTAATTTTTACTTAAAGTTTAATTTATGTTTGTGGTATATTTGAGTGGTATGCATGGGTGTGTGAATACCCCACATTACATGCAACTCATATCTATTTCTATTATTTTATTTAATTTATTTTCCATATCTCCATTTGATTAACTCTTCACAAGATAGAGTTGATTCAATCAATGCATGAAATGATATTCGATTAAGCCAGGTCCTAAAAGATGTCACACCCTTGATCAGGGTGTGAAATCATCCTTGATTACAGTAGGAGGTGTAATTAAGATTACTTAAGGCATTCAAGATTTCAAAATTTCTAAATAAAATAATAGTAATTTGTCATCATATTTTATCATTGCATTATCAAAATAAAATAAATTAAATAAAGTAGAATAATGATTGAACCCAAAACCAAACCCAAAACAAAGTTCTTTCTTTCTAATCACATTCTGTTTTGCATTGCATGTTAGTATTAGTTTAAATTTTCATATTATATGTATTTTTACTATTTTATAAAGTAATCAAAACCCAATTATTCAGTTTTTTCATAAAATAAAAATAGTAGTTTAAGTGAATTATATTAAGTAGGTGAAAAAACTGAGAAACTCTGTCACGAACCAACCCGGGTCAACCCTGAACCGGTCACCCGAGCCTGCCCGCGACATGACTCGAGAGGCGTTCCCGATCCTTCCGGGCTGGCGACAAGAGCCAGGGCATCAACAGTGAACAAGTGGGAACGATTTCGCCCAATAAAAATAAATAATTAAAGCATCAGAAAATAAACAGAGCAGTGCAAAATAAATAAACAAAGTAAAGCAACTAACAAGAACAAAAGAAATCAAAACTAACTGAAAGAGACAACCACTATCCCTGTGTGACCTTGCAGGTCACTCTCCAACTCATGACCAAACATCACCCAAGGCAAACGCACCCAATCTGTAACCTGCACAAACACTAAAAACAGAAAAGAACTATAGGCGTGAGTATTAAAACTCAGTAGGCTAGCCCGATATCTATTCCCAATGCACTAACTTTAAATAAAGAAATTTACCAATTACAGGTTTGAACTAAATATACAAACTATTAGTTTACATACACACGCACTTTTGTTTCTAAAACAAGTATCAGTCCCTTGCCCTTTTTAATTTAAAAACAAGTTTAATGTTTGAAAGGAATAGATCCATTTCATTTTTAAAACATTTTTCTATAAACAATTTAGAAATCTAGACTTCAGTTATTAACCAAAGGAAAACCACACATAGCACACAACACACACCAAGGGCAAAGGTAAAAGTGGCGCACATAAGCCAGCAACCGAACTTGACCTCTCGATCGTCCGCCACAAACAAATACACAATAATGGAAACATGGGTCGAACCTAGGAGATCATGAACAATCCAGAACGTACTATACATCTGACTCATCCTGAAGGCATGCCCTAACTCGATGACATCATAACGCCCTAACGCCCGGCATAGCCCTGCATGGCCTAACCGAGGGGCCCAATCCCCATAGCAGCAATAACTTAGTATTCCCCTGCTATGGGGCCACTAGCCAGTGCGTAATCTAAATTAGTGCAGCAATCGTTCTCAGAAGATTCACTCACTATGCCAGGTTCCCATGTCAACACATGCAATAAACATGGGTGCGTCCACAATGTAAAACAATCAGTCACGATGTACAAACATCACATAAAGCTCACACAGTCAACACACACAAAAAATCACCCCTGAGTGGGTTTTCCAAAATAATTTATTTTATTAAAGTGCCAAACGGGCCTTCACAACTTTTAACGCAAAACCTCATTTTTCAAGAAAGCCCACAACAATTTCTCATATGAAATCATTTATCTTTAAAACTAAAAGTACATTTGAAATTCCGTGAATTATGTTTAAAGTCCAAACGGGCATTCTTTCAATACTGGGTGTCTGCCCGTCAAAAAAATGTTCCAAGTGTTTGGTATAAAATAAACAACTCTTTTCACACAAAATAATCATTTAAAATTTTATTATCTAATATTATTTCTCATTCATTAAAATTTAACAAAACATCAAGCAATTAATAAATTCTAAATTTAAAGGTGAGTGCAGTGGGGGACCTACCTCAAGACCAAGGCGCGACGACGACGCAAGCTCGGAAACCAGGCGCGACGATGGCGCTCACGTGGAAACAAGTGCGACGACGGTGCTCACTCAGAAGCAGGCGAGACGACGATGCTCACTCGGAGATAGGAGCGACGTCGACGCAACCTCAGAAATAAACCGCGGCGATGGCGCTCACTCAGAAACGCCCCGCGCGAGTCCTAGAACGTCAAGCCAACCCAAATAAAAATTAATTAATAAAATCTCTAATCAACCCAAGGCATATATATATATATATTTCAAATATAAATATCAAACGGGCATAAAATAATAGGGTACCAATGGGGATGGTCGCGACAGGAAAAGAACTGCCGGAGGGCGTCGCGCCGGAATAGCGGAATGCGTCCGCGCGACAGGACATGGTCCGACCAGGGGGGTGCGGTGAGGGCCACCGAATAGTGGCAATGAGAGGCAGTGCCGCTGGGGATGGATCGCGGTAGGGGGAAGCAGAGGGCGAGTGATGGGGCGGCTGAGCGGGGTGCACGACAAAGGCATCCAGCCTGAAGGAAGGGGGCGGTCGGGATGAGGTCGGACCAGGGTAGCAAGAGGGTGGCACGGGGTCCCGGACAAGGAGGCCGTGAGGTCGGGACACGGGCGCGCCACCGAGGGTGAGCCAGAGCTGGCGGAGGCCTGGCGGAGGCGAGCAGGATGGAGGCGCCGCTGGCGGACAGCGGCGAGGGTGGTGCGGCGCTGTTGGACAGGAAAGCCAGGGCTGGTTTGTTGCGGCAAAGAGAACAGGAGGGGTCGGCACTGGCTCGGTCTGGCCAACAGGAGGGCACCGCGTGTGCTGGCCAGGGTGCGGGCTACTATGTGGCAAGAGCCGCATGCAGGGGGGCAAGACATTGTCAGGGCTTCTGGGTGCAGCGGCGGATAGAGAGAAGGACATGGATGGAGATTGGGTCTGGCGGAGGGCTAGAGAAAGGCTGCAAGGGGAGCAGGAAGGCGCTGTGCAGGCGAGGAGCTCCTGGCGGAGACACGGGCGAGCGGTGCTGCAGGCGCGCAGGCTGCTGCGGAAGTGCAGGCGGAGCCTGGCGGACTAGGTTGCGGGCTGCTGCTGGAGATCCAGGCAGGAGGCAGGCGCTGGGAGAAGGCAGGGGCCGAGTCACTGCACTGCGGAGGGCGACCAGGATGGTTGAGCCGGCGGGGACGCGGGGTTGCGGAGGTGCTGTTGCAGATGCGCCACATCTGGTGGAGGGCAAGCAGGTCGGCAGGGTAGCGGAGGCCGGACAGGAAGGAAATGGTGTGCATGGCTGTCTGCAGGCGGGGACGCAACATGGGCGAGGCAACGCGGGAGCAGGAGGTGGGAGGCGCAGCGCTGGATCGCCGGGTCGCTGCAGGGTAGGAGGCGCGGCTGTAGGCGCGGGATGCAAAGGGGCTGGAGCGCTGTGGAAGGTTGAACACAAGGGGGAAACAGGGTGCGAGGAGAAGAAAAGAGGCTGGGTCGCTGCGCAGGGGACACCCGCGTGGAAGGAGGGAAAAGAGAGAAGAAAGAGAGAAAGGAGGAGAAATAAAGAAGAAGAAAAAAACATGGGAAGAAAGGTGGGATAAAAAAAAGATAAAATAAATAAAAAATAAATAAAATGAAGAGAAAATAATAAAAGAAAAGAAAAAAAAGAATAATACTAAACTAATAATAATAATAATAATCTAAAAACAATAATAATAACAATATTATAAATTATCTTATTATTTTTATAATAACATTTTATAAAAAAACTTTTTAATTTAATTTATTCTTTTAATTTTATTATTCTTCCAAATAGGTCGGCAACCGTGCACTCACCGGGTCTGAACGCACGTCCGCCACTAGCGGTGTGGTGACCACGCACCCACCCAAACCGAATGCGCAGCGACCGCTAGCAGTGCGGTGACTGCGCACTAGCCTGGAACCCACCGAAAACATCAACGCTTCAACAAAAATTCAAACTTGGACCCAACGCAACTCTGCCCAAAGTCGCGGGACCGAGAAAATAGTAAAAACATGGGCGTCCGTGGTCGGGGTGTGACAAACTCCTCAAGTGAGATGACCCTGATTATCCACTGTTCTTCACTAAGAAAATAATTTTATTTTTCAACTCCCTCGGATAGACATGCATTCAAAATTGGGATCCTTATTAGGGATCCAATCTATAGTTCATTGGTTTTTTCTATTCTCATAGTAGATAGTTTTGATTTCTTTATAAAATAAAAAAACCATAAAAATTATTTTCCATAATGTTTTAAAATGATCATTTTTTAAATACATGGAATAATTAGTCATCGGTGTAATAACAAGAAATATAATATACTGAGGAGGCCATACAATGAATATATAATTATCTTATGATAGTGGTCAATTGGAAGAAAAAATTCATAGATACACATCTCTCACCTCAAAATTTTATGATAATTATTGACGAACTCCGAACTGACTTGCAAAGATTCGAGGCTAAGAAGGAAGAGCCACTAGTTTTCCAAAATTTCAATGAAGATATCCAAGAATTTGAGGTACAAATTAAGGAATATCAATAGCCCAACTATTTTAGGAACCAGATTCAATAATACATGATAATCTTGAGTGGATATATGGTGAGGGATAATTTCTTATTGAGCTAACTTTGGGAGATCAACATGATCTGGTTGAATTCTGGAATGAGTTTGAGGTACAACTTGATCTTCAAGATCCTTACAAAGTAGAAGATCTAGCACCACTCTACTTGTCTCTTTCCATGGAACAGGAGGAAACAACCCATGTTATAGAATTTGAAAAAAGGATGGGGGATCTTGACAACCTACTTCCATCCACTGAGAATCAATTTCAAGAGGAACTTAACACTGAAGAAGTGACTGAAACAGAACCCACTCACGGATATGAACTTTATTTTAACGCTTTTTTTCTGATTTTATTCAATTTTATTTGAGTATAACTCCTTATTATTTTGAATTTTTATATTTTTTCAATCCTTTCCATGCCTTAGAGGATGAGGAAGAAACTACACCTTCACCTACTGAGGAACACATGGAGATCCATAACTTTAATAAAAATACATTTGAGGAAGCCCATGAGGAAGTAAAAGTAGCTGATCCCAAGGAAACAAAGATAGAGTCTACTAGAACTAAATGGGAGAATTCTAATTTAAACATTTCATGTTTAAATTCATTTAAATTAAAAATATATTCTAACCCTAATTTTGAAATTATAATTTATGCAGCCCATGTTAAGCCAACACTAGAAACTAAAGAGGAGGCTGCACAAGTAAAAACCAAGGAGTATGATTCATACTTTATCCTACCCCCTCCATGCAATCTATACTTAATTCTTATGTGGGAGGATCTGGTATACACTATCCACGTATCATTCTTCACCAATAAGGAAGATGTGGAAGCTGGGAAAATTAACCTATGGTGGATCAAATCATAGAAGCTTGATCCACCATTAGACTTTAGATAATAGCTGGTACTTCCCTCTAGAGTAAGTAAAAATTCAGGCCTCACTTGGGGAATCATACTAAGGCTTATCCTTTCACTTGATTTTTAGGAATTAAAATTTAATTTTAAGTATTTTTCCCATATACAACCTACTCCATCAATTTATTTTGAGATTAAATGAAACAATATTTATGATTAATTGAGTAATTTTATTTTATAGGTTCATGATCGAATAAGGTAGCCCTAAACAATAGAATAAAAGGACTAAAGCTTCATGGGAAAGGGAGTTCACTTTTAATGTTTTTCATTTAATTTGAACTTTTCAAATCTATAACTGTGAAAAAATACATTTATAGTGATTGAGGCATATCTTGAGAATCCATTATCCTTAAAATACCTCCTTTACATCAATACATGTTTAAAACATAGAATCCATGAATGACATTATCAGAAATGAGTCACGTTTCAAGACATTTTATCCATTCCCACCCTCCTCTTAGTAATTTCAGGATATTTTAAATAATAAGTGTGGGGGTAAAGGAGGTCAAGGTGGATGATTTAAAATAAATTGAAACGGGAAATTGTGGGGGTGGTATTTTTGGGTTCTAAGAAAGTTTTTTCTATTTATTCATTGTACTCTTTATTGTTTTTCACTCTCGAACAAAAAAAAATATAAAAATAATGGGTTTTGATTTAGGGAAAACCAAAAATCACCATTACTAGACCTATGATTTTTATCATATATGGTTAGGTTGTGTATGTGAGGTTTATTCAAAGCATAAATTTCAAAAAAATAAAAAAAATATAGAATATAAAAGTAAATAAAATTTCAAGTGGGTGCGAAAATCATTCATTATGATATGTTTTAATCATAACCTTTACTTTGAGTTTTGGGGAAAGTGGGAGTTGTTACAATTTTAAGGGGCTAGTTTCATGCCACTTTTACTTTTAATATCATGCATTATACTTTATTACATAAACCTCCTCATCGAGCATTTAATGTTAAAATAACAATTCCAACCAAACTTATGCCTCAAATACATTTTATCCTTAATTGAAAGCCCTCATGATTTTATGTTCCTTTTATCTTTATAAAGTAGATAAAACAGTTCCTTTAAAACATTATGGATAAGGAACATGTTCTCTTGATGTGGTCATAACTTCCCTTTAATTGAATCATGAGCGATGAGTTAAAAGATTCAATAGATTGGTAGATCATGAATTGTAATGTTTAATAACAATGAATTAAATAACTTGGATGAATGAGAAGATAAGTACTATCATTTTCACATGGGAAAAAGTAAAATGCTTGAATTGATTGTTTCTTTTAAAAATGTGAAATTGAATTGATATTTCACATGACATTTAAAAGTTTGATTTAACATTGATAGTCATTTAATTTTATTACTTTGAAATTTTAATAATGATAACATTGGTGCCCTTTTATTTTTAATGTTTATATTTTATGTGTGAGGAAAATAATGGTTTAAGTGTGGGGGTATTTGACACAAAAAAAATTCATGCATATTTTTAATCAATTTTCAAGGGTTTTAAATTAATTTTTGATCTAAATTCCCATGAATTATAATGTTTTACTTAAATTTTGGAAAATATGAATATGGTGTTAAAACTATTTTAGATAGATAAAAAGTTGAGTTTATAATGTAATGGAATTTAATTGGGTTGTTTAATTGTTAACTTCATTTAAGTTATTTCAAATATTTATAAATTCATTTTTTCAGGTGTTTAATAAAAAAGTACCTACCAACCAGACAACCTCAACTCGAGGGTGGAACGCCACATAGATGGCTTAAGAAGAGCTAGTCAACCATGACAACATACAGATGAAGCCGCCTAGTGGTAGGGAATGGGGGGAATCAGGCCCAATTCATAGGTGGCTCATGGGTGATGAACCCCGTGAGGAGTAAATGTGGGCTAAATCCCACATGGACCACATGTGTCACGACCCGCAGATTCATGTGTGCAGTGTTATATGGGATCCCATCCTCGTAGCAGGTGATTTTGGATGGCACTCTCACACATTGTATTATAAGGGAGCACACACCATATTCCCATTTTGATGTGGGATATAGTAAAAATGGGTTATTATTATATTTTAACCAAAGCGACAGTTTCTCACCTTAGCTCTTCTTACCCTCCATCAGACACAACACGCCACCATGCCTACCACCTTCCGTCATCCTCTGACTCACTCTCCGCTGCTACACCCTACTAGAGTCACCATGAATGTTGTGTGAGATCTCGAGTTCAACCCCCCAAGGTGTAGGATTATCCACCAAGTTCGAAGGTGCTTCCCCCCTCTTCTTCTTTATTTTTTATTTTTCTTTTATTTCTTTTGTTTTAGACTTATTTTAATTGTAATCTTATTTTATTTTTCTTTAAATAAAATCGATGCATGTTAATTTCAAGGTGTTTTCCATCCATCCTCTTCTTCTTATTTCTTCTTCTTCTTCTTCTTCTACTATTCTTATTCTTTTAATTTCTTTATTATATTCTTTTATATTATTTTTATTATTCTTTCTTTCTTTCTTATATTTTTTTTATTATTCTCCCTCTTTATCTCTCCACACATACCCTATCCTTCCATTTTTATTTTATTATTATTATTATTTCTTTCTTATTTTTATTATTATATTTTATTATTATTTTCTTACTTATTCCATCAAGTTTTCACTTACCCTCAACAATGAGGGTCTGACATAAGGCTTGGCCCGGGGGAGGACAAGGTGTTCTTGAATTTTTCTTAAATTTTAATTTACATTCATGGTAGATCCGAGTGGCATGCATGGGTGTACGAATGACCCTAATGATATAAAACTCAAATATATTTCTATTATTTTGGTTAATTTCTATTCCCTATTTCCATTTTATTATCTCTTCACACAATAGAGTTGTTCCAATAAATGGATGAAACAAAATTTGATTGAGCTGGGTCTTGTAAGATATCACACCCTCGACCAAGGTGTGTCATCTACCTTGATTAGAGGAGGAGGTGAAATTGATATTGCTTAAGGTATTCAAGATTTCACAATTTCTAAATAAAATATTATTAATTCATCATGATATTTCATGATTGGATTAGAAAACTAACATAAAAAAATAAATCATAATAATTATTGAACACAAAACCAAACACAGAACCAAGTTATTTATTTCTAATAACATTCTGTTTAGAATTTCATGTTAGTATTAGTTTAAATTTTCATATTTAATGTCTTTTAAATATTTTATAAAGTAATCAAAATCCAATTCATCAATATTTTCATAAAATAATAAAAACAAAAAAAAAGTAGTTTAGGTGAACTAAATTAAGTAAGTGAATGAACTGAGAAGCTCCTCAAGTGAGACGACCCTAGTTAGCCACAATGATGCACTAAGAAAATAATTCATTATGTTATATTTTTATCGCAACCATTACTTTGAATTTTGGGGAAAGTGGGAGTTGTTATAATTTAAATGGGAGAATTTCATTACACTTTTACTTTTAATATTATGCTTTATGATTTAAGAAATTATCCTACTCCTTGAGCCTTAAATTTTAAAACATCAATTCCTACAAACCTTAAGCCTCAGAGACATTTGAACCTTAATTGAAATCCCTCATGATTTTATGTGCCTTTTTTTAAAAAAATTGGATAAATTAGTTCATTTATAAGCTTATGGATAAGGAGAATTTTCTCATTATATGAGTATAACTCCCCTTGAATTGAATCATAAGAGATGAGTGAAAAGATTCAAAAGAAAGGTAGATCATGACTTGACATGTTTAATAATAATTAATTAAGTAACTTGAATTAATGGGAAGGTAGGTACCATCATTTTCAAAAGGGATAAAGTAAAATGATTGAATTGATTGTTTCCTTGAAAAATGTGAAATTGAATTGATATTTCATGTGACATTTGAAATTTTGATTTAACATTGACAATAATTTGATTTTACTACTTTGAAATTTAAATAATGATAATATTGGAACCCTTTGATTTTTGATGTAGAGATTTTATGCTTAAGGACAAACATAGTGTAAGTGTGGGGGTATTTGACACACACAAATTTCATGCATATTTTTAATCAATTTTCAATGGTTTTAAATGAGTTTTTAATTTAAATTCCCATGAATTATAATGTTTTAATTAAATGTGGGAAAATATGAATATGTTATTAAAATGGTTTTGAAATAAATAAAAAGTTGTGTTTTTAATGTAATGGAATTTAATTGGTAAGTTTAATTATTAACTTCATTTAAGTTGTTTAAAATATTTATAAAGTATTTTTTCAGGTGTTTAATAAAAAATTACTTGCCAATAAGGCAGCCTCAACTTAAGGGTGGTGTGCTATAGAGCTGGATCAAGGAGATCCAACCGGGTATGCCAATACACAGAGGAAACTTCCTGTGGTAAGGCATTGGGGGGATCAAGCCCCATGCATAGGTTTCCCACTGATGGTGAACCCCGTAGGGAGTAAAGGTGGGCAGAGACCTACACGGGATGCATGAGTCATGACCAATATATTTGTGTGCGCATTGTTATGTGGGATCCCATCCCCACAACAGGTGGTTTGGGATAGTGCTCCCGCACCATATATTATAATGGATCATGATCCACAGTCCCATTTCGATGTGGGGTGAAATAAATGTGGGTTACTATTCATTTTTTAACGAAATCAATGTTGTCTTACCTCAACTCTACTTGCTCTCCCTCAGACACAACACACTATCATTCCCACCATCTTTTTTTGTCCTCTGACTCACCCATCGCTATTGAAACCAACTAGAGTCACCATAAATGTCGTGGGAGTGCTTGAGTTTGAAACCCTGAGGAGGAGGATTCTCCACTGAGGCCGAAGTTGCTTCCTCTTTATTCTACTTCATTTTATTATTATTCTTTATTTCTTTTGTTTTAGATTTCTATTAGTTTTAATTTTAATTTTCTTTTCTTTAAATACAATTCATGCATTTTAATTTCAAGATGTTTTCCATTCTCCCTCTTCTTCTTATTTCCTCTATCTTCTTCTATTATTATTCTTCTTTTAATTTATTTTTTATTTAAATTTATATTTTTTTTATATTTTTCTCTATGTTATTTTTTTATTATTCTTATTTTATCTCTCCCCTCTCTCTCATCCCCTATTCATTTATTTTTATTTTTTATTATTATTCATTTATTATTTTTATTTTTTATATTTTTTTATTCTATTCTTCCTCATTCCACTAAGTAATATATTACCCTCACCAATGAGGGGCTTACCCATGTATTAGTTTGGGTAAGGTCATGATGTTCTTGAATTTTTACTTAAAGTCTAATTTATGTTTATGGTAGATCTGAGTGACATTTATGGGTGTGAGAATATCAACCATGACATGAAAATAAAATATATTTCTATTCTTTTTTTAATTTATTTTACCTCTCTCTATTTGATTATATCTTCACACAATGGAGTTGATCCAATCAATGGATTAAACGACATTCGATTGAGTCAGGTCTCAGAAGATGTCTCACCCTTGACCAGGGTGTCTCATCAAAATTGATAATAGGTTGAGGTGGAATTGATATTTCTTAAGAAATTAGATGTTTCAAAATTTCTAAATAGAATAATAGTAATTTTCTTGATATTTCATGATTTTATTATCAAACTAAAATCAAACAAATAAAGATGAATGATGATTAAACCTAAAATTTAACCCAAAACCAAGTTCTTTCTTCCCGATAACATTCCATTTAGAATTTAAATATAGTATTAGTTTAAATTTTCATATTTAATTTCTTTTCAATATTTTAAAAAGTAATCAAATCCCAATTCATCAGTGTTTTCATAAAATAAAAAAAACAACAAAAAGAAGCAGTTTAGGTGAATTAGATTAAGTAGGTGAACAAACTAAGAATCTCCTCACGTGAAACGATGCTACTTATACACTATACTACACTAAGAAAATAATTTACCTTTTCCGTGCCCCTTAATATGTGCGTGTTCACCATACTCATAGTTGTACTTGATGGATGATTACACTCACCTTGAGTAATGCCTAGGATACTCCCTAGGGTTGGGTGGACTCACCATTATTACATTGCCTAGAGGTACTTCCTGGGGATGGGTATGTTGATCTGTTTATATATGAATGCATATAGAGAATGTACTTGGGTCTAGATAACATTCCTTATAGATCACCTAAGGGTCAGACCCATAGGTTTTATCTGAGTCGCAATGTCCTGACCACCTACGAACCGGGACCCGGGGCTCAAACATTGGACTGGATTTACATGGCATGAGTAGCATGATAACCAAAAATAAGAAATTTATAGGATTTTGAGGCGTATTACCTAGAATCATTCATTATATAAAATGGAGGTCAGTACAGGTAAACCTAGGGTTAGGAAATGTATCCCCCTCTGGTGATGTAGCTTGCTTAGAGAGGTTTAAGATAATTATTAAGGAATATTTGGTCTAGCAATGTAAATTAATTAATTAATTAGTTTAATTAATTTAATTAATTAACTTCACACATGATATCCCAATGATGATAGATAATATTTTCATTTTTATCTTCTTTTAATGTCAATTAGTCCCAAAATAAGTATAAAACTTGATAAATCGTCAATTTTTTTAGAGTTTTGGAAATATGGAATTAAATTATTGATAGATTTAATATTGAGTTTTAGTTTTTTATTATTTTTTTGAATTAATTATGATTCCATACATTAATTTATGATTTTTTAGTTTTAACTGATTAAAGGATTGTAATTATGGTTTTAATTGTTTAATTCAATTTCGAATTAATTCAGAAAAATACTACACTAAGTAAATGGTTTTCGTGGTTGCAGTTATGAAAATTATAAATGGATAACTCATTGGTATTTCCTTAGGAATAAACAATGTCTTCTAGAATACTACTTATGACTTTAGGTGGCCCGAGCATCTGAATTTTGAGTTTTCTGAAATCTTGAAAAGGCATGTTCTGAGCCTTGTACGTTTAAGAACTTTCCCCAACATGTATTCCTTTTTTACATCATGTATTACTTTTATCACCATGTAAAACTTTGGTTTGATCCATGTAAGACTTTCCATGCCATCCATATATGAATTCTTCCTGAGCATAAGACTTTCCCTATGCGTGTGTAACTTTAATGATTTTGTAAGACATTACCCTTCTTTGTAAGACTTTCTTTGGCTACGCATGACTTCTTATGTGCATATAATTTTGGAATTATCCAAATTTCTAACTGTGTGGATCAAAATAAAAAATTCCCAAAATAGAAAATCCTAAAAATAAAACTAAATATTGTTCCTTGGTTTCACCAAATCAGGAAGAACTCATCCAAAATCTCCACATTACACTCATACACAAAAATGAAAATTACACTGATCTTGGGATGGAATTTCACGAAATGTGGAAGTTTTGAGATACCCACCTAAAACAATATACACCCTATGGATAAAAATGTGGAAAAGATCTAGTGAAGAAATAATTTTCTTCTCCTAATGTTGGAAACTAGTAGGAGGATGTAGATTATTGGTGTGAATTATAAATATTTTCCCCTCCACATTTGTAAAGAATTTGAAACCCGTGTATTCAACCTTGGTTTTTATTATAGTTATGGATTTATTATTTCTTTCATTTTAATATAATTATTTCTTTATCTTCATTCATACATGTTTTTTTCTTCTTATATTCACTAATTCTTTGTGTTTCTCTACTATTATGAAGTGGCATGATTTTAAATATCTTTTATATGATTAGAAGACAAATAGAGGATAACTTACTTGATAAAGACCCAAATTCTAGATCTATCTTACCCAGGTTAACATTTTCTATTTTAATTTGAGGATTTGGGTGATTAAGGGGAATAAGTGATGATTGTATCTCCAGATTCTATTTCTCATTTTTCTCCATTCATATTTCTCAAATCATTTCCCCTCCCAATGAATATATTATTGATGTATATTGGGATAAATTGTCTGAATGGTAGAGCATATCATGATTGTGGTCTATTTGAGTGAGTGGTGGGAAGATCACTTGGGATATTTCATTGAGTGTGATTTTATTTCACACAATATATACAGTGAGGATTTTGGTATCTAGTTCAAAACTTAAATAATAGGATAAATGAATCTAATTTGTGAGATAATGAAGGATCTCAAAGATTGAATCTAGGGGTGGATCCTTCCTTGCATCTCATTGTGTCTTTATTTTCATTCTCTTAACTATTTTCATCCACCACCCCATTTTACTATTTCTTTAAAAATTAAGAAAAAAAGGAAACATAAGTGCATGAATATTGAGTCTCTAGGACTAAATCAAAGTAATATATACCCAGAGTCAACTAACAACTGCATAGGGATTTATAAATTTTTCTTTAACAACCCTTCATGATAATAACTAGTTAAATTTAGTTCCATTTATAGGGAGTGGGGATGAGTATTTAGCAATATATTATATATTTGTAATTAATGTTTTTAATTTATTTTTTTCATATGTTCTATTTAATTTCTATCTTTCTTTATTTTACGCATTTCTAAAATTTTGGGAAAATCTAATTAGGTGACCATTCTTAAATAATGGATCACCAATTTTACACCTAATTTAATGAGATTTATGAACATGACCAATCATTCGTACAAACCAATGGGTGTGAGGATGGAAGCTTCTACACTAATGAATCCAATAAAAATTAACCATTTAAGACTATACAACATAAAATTAAAGAAGAACATACAACATAATATATCTAAACATACATTAAAAACTATCTATTACGGGGCCAATAACTCAAGGAGCAATAATGTGATATGGGGGAGTTGAAGGAAATGATGACTAATATAGACACCACAATACAAGTACTAATGTATCAAGGAAAAAAAGGAATAATAATAATAACAACAAATTTTCTTTACTCAAAAAGATATCCAAGTTGTGAAAGAAACACCTGAAGAACCTTCTCCCCCTACATTTCAGAATACATGCTAGAGGCAATTATGGAAAAAAATACATCTATCCAGAATGTTAAAGTGGTATGTCTAACCTCTTAAATCAAGTGTTTTTAATTATTATAAAATTTATTTTAAAAAATAACCATATTTGTTTTTTAATGAAAAAAATTCAAAAAATATGGACTATGAATTGGAAGAATATAAAGAAAATGGGATATTGGGATTTGAAGAAAAGTTGATAGATCCACCACCCACTCCAACAAAAATCTGTCTAGAGGACCAAAATAAGAATAAATATTTCATGGATGAGCCACCTAAGGGAGTATAACTTTTTTTGGATTCATTTTTTTACTAATTTTCTATTTATTGAACTATATTTTAACTCAATCTATACTAAATAATTTGGTATTTCTAAAAATTATTTTTCCCCAGATAGTGTTGAAGAGCCTGAAGACCACTAAAGAAGAGAATATGGAGTTGAAATTTGAAGAAGAGGTTTCCTGACATGAAGAAGATAAGTTTTATGAAAAATAATTTGAAAAATTACTAAAATATGTTCTGATGGAGTTTGAAGATAATATCACCTGAGAAGTGGTTTTACACGAATATGAAGATATAAGACCTATTTAAAGGGAACCACCACCTAATAAACACTTTTAACAATAACTAGAGGTGGGAATATCAAATAATAAGGAGACCCCTTTCTGTCTCTTATGTATCCCTTTCATTCTTACTTTCCTTATCTAATGCACAAGATAAGAATGTTTTAATCTATTCACGGGGTTCTATAAGTCTAGTGTCCACTCATAGAAATTATAAAAATAAAATGTATTTCTTTTTATTAATGAAACCAAACCCCACTTTTGATTGGGTTTGACCACTGAAACTTCCCACTTGGGGTGTAGAAACCTAGTATCCACTTGGGAGTTAAACCGAGTTTTTGTTCTTCATACTGCTTTGCAATAAAATTTATCTTTTAAATCCCATTTATATATATATATTTTAGTGTAAAAAATATTATGAGGATTGATCAAATATATCTATAGATAATATATGGTATGGCTTAACTCAAACCAATTTTTTTTAAAAAAACAAAATTTTCTCTCTCTTATAATAATTTTATCAGTACTATTTGTTTATTTTATTGATATTTCATCAGGAAGTGTGGAATAAGTGTGTGCGGGTGGGGGAGAAGTGGGTGAAAAAAATTTAGGATTATTTTAGTATCTTTTTAGATACTTTTTAATGCCTATTTTAGGATTATGTTTTAAATTTATACATGCTATTTCTTTGTATTTTTTTAGTTTTAGATCATTTTTAGGTTAGTGATTGGCCCGAAGGGCATTTTTATTTTCCATTAGTCCTAATAAAAATAATTTTATTTTATCTCAAACAAAACTAACTAAAAAGGCATAGTAAATTTGAAGTTTTTGGTTGGACACACACAGATTAGGGAACACCTCATACAATTCTTTACCAAAGGTTAGATCGATCCAACTTCAGTTTTATTTTATTAAACTAATTAATCGAAAAAATTAAAATCCATAAAGAAATAAAATAAGGTATTATGGTAAATTTTAGGGTAAAGGAAAAAGATAATCCTAAATCTAGCTTGTAGTGGTCCTACAGCTTAGTATGTGAAGTAGTGCAAGGGTCAACAATTATTTTTGGTCAAACCAATTGGATCTACCTATGTTGCAAAAATCCCATGGTCCTGGTATAACTAACAACTTAGGTGCATTATGAGTGGATTCTACTCAGATAGAATCATGGGATAATGGTTAGAGTCCTTCTTAACTCCAATTAGGCTGGGTTTGTTCAATTATACTTCCCATGGTCAAGGTTGTGAAAAATAATGTGATGAACAATTATTTTTAACCTAATTACTATCCATAGGGTTTTCAAGGATTGATTTATATATTCATAATGATTAAGTGTATCCCATACTCTCAAACCTTAACCCTAAGTGTATTATTTGTGAATGAAATAATTTAATAAAATAATGGTAATGAATTACATGCTCAACATAATGATTAAGAGATTCACAATAAAGAAATCCACCCTTGAACATGTATTAAATTAATTAAAAAACTAAAATGAATGAGTAAATAATAAAGAATGCAACAAAAAACAAATTATTGAGAATAATAATGAATAAAATAAAGAAATTTGAATTAAAAATATAAATCATCTGATGATTATATTAAATAAAGAGAACAAAAACCTAAACAAAAACCTATTTATGATGAACGACGAGTCAGAACCCTATGAAAGCTTATCGAAAGTTGATCCTCTCCACAACTATAATGGAATGAATGAATCTATTGAATATAAACTATATTTATAATCCTTTATTTCATTAATGGGCTTCAATGGGTCAAATAAATCAATAAATTGATGTCTAGGGGTTAAAGGTAATATCTCCCAACAAATATGTGGTAGAAATCATCATTTTTTCACTATATCCAACACTTAGATGTTGTGTAAATATTACACGGTGTGTAATATTAAAGCCTTGAAATTTTCACGTAATGCTGGTTTCTTCTTCTTCAAGATCTATAACTGGTTCATGGCTTGAAATTTTAAATCATTTAATGACTTTACATGATGTTTAAGGGGCGTTTCCATCTCTAGAATCTCCATTTTTATCTGGTTCTTCAGTTTTGAGCCTCAAGAACCACTCTTGTTCTCTTTGGATTCAATCATCGACCTCTCCTTCTTTTTCATTTTCTGTTGTCATGTTGCACCGCTTCATGGTTTGGTACAAAGTGACTTTTTTCTCAATTGTTATGTTTTACTTGGTATTTCTCCAAACGCTAAACCTGCATAACAATTCACAATACATCAAATATTTTCTATTAAAATTAAATTTAATAAATTATTATTCAATTAGTTAACATATAAAAATCTATCAGTATATAGATATAAAATATATTAATCAATTTGGAATTTGATATTTAACTTATAACACATGATCTTCAATTATAGTAACCTTTTATTTTTAGAGAAAGAATAACACATTGCACATAAATTTATTCAATAATATGATTAAAACCTAAATTATCATTTTTTAGGAATTTTATTTTTGTAAATGAATATAATTTTTAAATAATAATTTCAATATTATTTTATAGTTTTTTTTCCATAAAATTTTTTTTTTAGCTAATAGTGAAAAACATTGATTTTTAAAAAACTTGTATTTAATTTTAAATTATTTAAAAAGTGACATTTAGTTTTTGATTGGTTTTAAAATCATATTAGAAAATTTTAATTATAAATAAATCAATTAATTTAATTAGTATTAATATTAAACTTGAATTTGGTATAAAAACATTTTAATACTTAAAAAATGCATTCTTCTAGAAAAATCGATTTTTATCACGTTTTAGGGGTTTGTTTTTAAATTAATTTATATAAGTTATAGAAATTAAATTTGAAATAATGGAATACATATTTTTAATAATCATGTATAAATTTTTTAATTATTCCAATTTCATTTTTGGTCATTCTGAATAGTAATTTTGGTAAAAATATTAGTTACCATGATAAGAATTAAAACTGGTTAAAAGGGTTAAACTAAAATGATAAGGGTTAAAATGACCTAAAAGCTTTTATAAATAATATTTTATGATCATATTTATACCCTATATCATCTCCCATATAAAATAGTCCAATTTGGATTCATGTGGCTTGAGTAAGACATTAACATATTTTAATCTTTTGAAGAATTCCAAGTGTGTCCTCTCTCTCCCTTATAAAGGGAAAACATCTCTCTTTATCTTCATTTCAAGAGCCTTGTATCTAAGAAAATACCTACCAAAATAACATATTAAAATCCCTCATCATGATCTATAGGTCCTTTTTTGATCAAAATACTAACCTTATAAGGATTAACGTGTAAGACAAATGAGGTTGTCCCAAGAAGAGGTATAACTCTTAACCGAGTATTTTCATTTTGTTTATTCCTAAACCTATTTAATCTCATAATAACCAGAGTGATATAATAAAATCAGTATATTTCATATACTGATATGTTGTCATGTTTATGTTTCAACCTTTTATTCACCTCCTTCTCCATTGAATGGGAAATAAAGTGTCATTCGTGCGTACTTGTGAACGACTGCCATGCTAAGTGATGTATTTCGTTTTTAATCACCACCATTCATGGATGGTTATTATTATGAATATAATGTTTATATATGATATTTATGACATATATATGATTATTTTAATATAATATATCGTTTATGTTCTTACACTTCCACCAATTAAAAAATGATAATGTCTCTCATGCTTACGTGTGGACTGCCACCTCCATGAAGTGATGTGATTCATTTCTTATATAGAACATTAAATAATGATTATAAATATGAATATTATTAATATATATTTTATTTATATCATGATTAAAAATAAGGATATTATGTAATAATGATCAATATACGAGTATAGAAAATTTCTTACCATAACTTATTTAAAAAAAATAGTTAACACTCAGAAACGAGGAATTTAATAATAAATTATTAATAAATGGGTGTTTAGATACTATAATTGGATCATATATGAAATTTTATGTAAATACCTATAAATTTCAAGGAAATTTTTTTCTTAAATACTTTGGAATTTTACTAGTCCGTGGTTTCTGACGACACTTGATTCCGAGGCCCGGTGTGCCCAGAATCAATTTCTGAAGTTTTTTTCTGGTACGTTTAGTAAACGTACGTGCGGGTTTTTCTATCTTTTGAACCCGTGCTCGGAATTGAAATCTGAGGACGCTGATGAACTTGCAGCGCTGATATTCGCTTAAGGGGACCTTTACTGCAGTTGTGTTTTATGCGGGTTGAAATTTAATTTTTGGGGTTTAATCTTAAATTAAATAAAATTGTGTGGTACACAATTTTATCTTGGGAGTTAGTTAAATTCTACATGGGGTAGTTTTTGGTGGGACCCACACCCACATAAGTTCCCATGTGTGGATAATTGTCAGGTGGAGCCCACATGAGCCCCGACCTTTCATCTCCCCATAACCTCCCTTAAACCCCCAAATAACTCCCCTTGTTTTATTATAACAACTTCACCTTATTGAATGAGAACTCTCCCTCTCCCTTTCTCTCTCTCTTTAATATTTTCCAACACATGTTAATTAATAAATTCAAACCCTTTAATTAATTAATTAATTAAAGGGTTTGAATTTTGAATAACATGTGTGAATAAGAATAATAGCTTTAGCTATTATTTTGGTTTGGGAGGCATTCATTGTGTTGAGAGGATTTGTGAGAGAGCTTTGGAGAAAGAAAGAAAGGTTTTTTTCTCTCAACGAAGAACACCATCCTTCCAACGAAGAACCACCGAGAAACGTCAAACATTGCCTTCGATCTTTGGCCAAACCAAAGGAGAAGGATCCACCCGTAAGGAACGCCCATGACGCGTCATCCTCAGCCCTTCTCCCCCGGCGTCAACAAATTGATGTCATCTTCCCGCGATGCTGTCTTCCCGCGATGCCGTCTTCCGCGACACTCGACTACCACGAACCTTATTTCAAGGTAGAGGTTTGTTCATTTTGAAGTGTTTATCTCATACCCTGTTCTTCATTGGAAGTCATTGTTTATTTTTGGCCAACTGCTA
This sequence comes from Viscum album, assembly GCA_963277665.1. Classification (NCBI taxonomy): domain Eukaryota; kingdom Viridiplantae; phylum Streptophyta; class Magnoliopsida; order Santalales; family Viscaceae; genus Viscum; species Viscum album. The sequence goes on from OY728128.1 coordinate 1,457,277,542, forward strand.
CCACCTAACGCGGAGGGCGCGGGCCGAACGCACACGGCCCGACGACCCTCCGTAGTCTCTTTTGATTGTGATGGAGATCGTGATAGGAAGGTGGCGACGAACGGAAGCGGCGGCCATGCGCTGACTTCGTGCGGAAGAACCGCGGCCCGTAATCGCGGGCTGCTCGGCCGAAGGAGAACCTGCCTGCCGAAGCCGGCTGGGCCGAAGGAAGACCGCGGTGCCACAAGGGGCGCCGTACTGCGAAGGATCGCGGCCCGAATTCCGTGAGCCGCTCGGCGGTCAAACAGGATGGCCAGCCGGCCGGCCGGGCCGGAAAGACCCGCGACGCCAGGAGGGTACCGCGCTGGACAAGCCAAAGCCCACTCGTGCGGGCCGGTTGCGCCGTGAAGGCCGGCCGGCTTCGGGCAACCAGTTAGGGAGGGCGGTGCCGCTTGGAACTACCGGTTCGGGAAGCCTAGGGGGCGCGCCCCCCGCCTCGAATCGCTCGCCCCCCCTCGGACCGATCCATGGCTGGGCTGCGCCACGCTGCGCCGAGCCGTGCCAGGCAGGGCCGCGATGCGCCGCGCCGTGCCGCGACGTGCCGGGCAGCGCCGCGCCGGGCCGCGTCGCGCCGCGCCATTCCGGGCTGGGCCACGCCCCGCCGGGTTGGGCCAGGCCATGCGTTTCATCAGTTTGGTCCGACCCCCTGCTGGGTCGGACCTGCCAAAACTGGGTTGACCTGACCCGCCAGCCACTGGGCTTAACGGGTCGGGCTCATTTTCACTTAAGGGTGAATAACTTGAAGACCACGCGTCCGATAGACGCGCCGTCTACGGCACTGGGACCCTTATGACGAGAAGTTCCTTTTGCGATACTCTAAGTGAGATTTGGATGACTTTGGAAAAATGGTCTCGTTGGTTCGAACTCGAAACCAACCGGGCCCACGGAGAAAAACGCTTATAACTTAAGGACCAGATGTCCGATTGACGTGATTTCAACTACGTTGGTTTCCTATCGATGAGACGGTTATTTTGGCTTACTCTACTCAAGGTTTGGACGGAATTGGAGTATGGTCGAGTTGGTTGGAGCCTAAAAATCAACCGGGCCCCTGGAATGGAAACGCTAATAACTCACAGATTGGGCGTCCGATTGACGCGCCGTCTGTCATGTTGGGTTCCTTTTGATGAGACGGAACTTCGAGATACCTCAACTCTGGACTTCGTGACAGATGATGTATTTACCCCTTGGATCAAGGAGCGGACCCTCCCAGAATCGAGCATGTTGTGTGTTGGAACCCTAGAGCTGGCTGCGACAGCGACGATAAGTGTACTGGAATCCTCTATGGGTTTGACAGCGACGACAACTATATTGGAATCCTCCGTAGGTTCGGTAGTGATGAAAACTATACTGGAATCCTTCTTGGATTCGAGAGCGAGGACAACTTTACTAGAATCCTTTGTGGGTTCGACAGCGACGACAACTGTACTGGAATCCTTCGTGGGTTCGACAGCGATGACAACTATACTGGAATCCTCCATGGGTTCAAAAGCAAAGACAACTTTACTGGAATCCTCCGTGGGTTTGACAGCGACGAAAACTATACTGGAATCCTCCATGGGTTCGGCAACGACGAAAAATGTACTGTAATCCTCTGTTGGTTCAGCAGCGATGACAACTGTAGTGGAATCCTCCGTCGGTTTGGCAGTGACGACAACTGTACAGGAATCCTACGTGGGTTTGGCAGCATGGATAACTGTACTGGAATACTCTGTGGGTTCGACAGCGATGACAACTATACTGGAATCCTCTGTGGGTTTGGCAATGAAGACAACTGTACTGGAATCCTCCGTGGGTTCGACAGTGACGACGACTATACTGGAATCCTCCATGGGTTCGACAGTGACGACAATTGTACTGGAATCCTCTGTGGGTTCGGCAGTGACGACAACTATACTGGAATCCTCCATGGGTTCAGTAGAGACGACAACTGTACTGGAATCCTCCGTGGGTTTGGCAGCGAAAACAACTGTACTGGAATCCTCCGTGGGTTCGGCAGTGACGACAACTATACTGGAATCCTCTGTGGGCTCGACAGCGACGACAACTATACTAGAATCCTCTAGGGGTTCGGCAGTGACGACAACTGTCCTGAAATCCTCCATGGGTTCGGCAGTGACGAAAACTGTACTGGAATCTTTCGTGGGTTCGACAGCTTAGATGAATCAGTGACTACATCTGATCATCTCTATCTTTACACGAAAGATGTATACCTATTTGAGCTGAGTCTTGACTTTCAATCATTACCATACATGTGATTGACTTCTTTTCTATGTGGTCTGGGTTGTGTTTGGGCTTGAGAGTTGGATTCGAACTGGGATTGATGACTTAGGTATATGTATGGGCATATACCTAAGTAGAGTATGTTGATACTTCGTGATTGTACCTTTTCTTTGTTGTTTATCCTTCATGGATTCTGGGATACCTTCAGGGGTCTCGGGGTCCCTACTGAGTATTGTTATACTCACCCCTGCATGGGCTATGCCCGCACTATGTTGTGTAGGATTCAGACGACGGACAACACTGATCGTGGTAGAGACTTGTGGTGTTGGACGGTACTCGGAGGTGGACAACTTGGCGGAATGTACACAGAGCAGACTGACGGACCCGAGGTGCTGAGGAGACCATTTGTACCCACCATTCAGGTGGGATTCTCGGAGGACGACTCAGTAGTTGCTTCTTTGCTTTACTGTTGTTGCACTATATTTTCAATTGTACTATAATTTTTAGTTGGGTTTGTATTCTGGCCCATTTACCTTTCAACACTTACTTTGTATTCAGTATTACTTGGTGCTTACTTCAGCTTACGTACTCTATTGTGTTTGTTTACTAACATAAAGGAAATACCTTCCCTTTTTCTTTGGATTTACGCCTTTGGTGCTAGTCACCGGCCCCAGGCCTATGAAAGGTAGGTTTGGGGTAGTCACGGCATGGGCCCCGATGATGGGTCATGACAAATTGGTATCATAGGAATCGGTTCTACCACATAACTCAACACTCTGATCATTCTTTTCTATGAAGGAATAGTGATAAGATTATTGAGTGTGGTTTTCAGACCATGTATTCCAGTGTTGGTGTGGCGGCCGATGTATCCATACACCAGGACCCTAACTGATGATTTCCAACTCATTTCATGAAAACACTGATTGTGTGTGTGTTTCCTTTGAAAAGTTTTCTCTGTGATTACTTTGTGTCAGCTCACCAGGTATACCGTTTAAACCATGGTGTACTTGTTTCTTTTTAGGATGGCCCCATGAAGGCAGCCAGCTAGGGTTTCGAGTCACGTATGAGATTGTAGCCCACCGAGCGATGTGGCCTTGGTGCAGGGGCCCCATCACAGTGGAGGCACCAGCGGTACCACTATCCGCTGGGCCACCGATACTACCAGTCCCAGCAGCAGAAATTTCACGCTTCTTGAGTGTGTTTCATGAGTTCCAATGACATAGGCCTATAAGGTTTCGAGGTGAGACAGATTTTTCTGACGGCCGACTACTGGCTGGAGATTGTAGCATGAGTTTTCCACCCATTTGGGACACCCGCTGACTTGATGTTGTACCTAAATATTAGTCCCTTCCAGGGAGCATCTGAGAGGTGGTAGAGCCTGATGCTCCAATTTTATGATGAGGCGACTCTCACCTGGAGAGAATTCGAGGGTCTTTTCAGGGCTGAGTTTGAACCAGCGACTCTATGCTCTGTGCGAGCTTTGGAGCTATTGTTCTTACCACAGGGTTTTCTGACTGTAGTGGAGTCTACTACAACCGACAGTAGACAGATGATATAGAAGTCCAAGTGGACTAGGACAATAGGTGGGAGACCCTAGTATACAGGTGTGGTTGTGTGGGGAATACAAGTTAGAGCCAGCCATACGAGGAGCAGAAAGTGTTATGCATGCAGCGAGCAGGGTCACATGGCTCGAGACTGCCCGAACCGTCCGGCAGATGAGCAGCAGGCAGTAAAGGAACCTTCTAGGCAGAGGTAGAGGTTCGACCGTGGAGGTCCTCCAGGAGCAGGTGGACATGGTGGAGGAGCTGGTTGAGCAACAGGTGGATAGGAGCGGGACTAGCTCTAGACTTGGGGGCCTTGTTTATGGTGCTTATAGCTTCGTTGATATCGTTGTTTGTGGTTGGATTGTGTCTTTGTACTTTGAGATGCAGTAATAAAAGACACTTGTCCATGTGATGTTTTCTTTCCTGCATTTTTGTATGGTTGATACTGAGCGATTCCGGTTAAAACCGTTGACTTGACCCTCACATTTGAGATTCCTACTGGAGGAGACCCAGTGACCACACACTGCTGCCGACAGCATGAATCGACCCTTGGAGGTGAGAGTAATGATTGGATCTCTTGGTAGTGGCGTCGAGGCCTTACGACGTCGTCCATGGCATGAAACAGTACCGTTCATGTTAGGATTGACTGTATTAGGCAAAGTACGTGGTTCATCTAGGGGATGAGACCAGATTTCTCTTTTAGGAAAAGGAGAAATCTTAGCAGCTATTGTAGGACGTAAGCAAAAAATGGTATAGATGAGTTCTTTACAAATGGCTAGTGACACCCATAGTTTGTTGAGCGAATGGTTTACGATTTACTATAATATCAAATTCTCAGGCGTGACTTCTCGTAGAAGGATCTGTACCTGAGACAGCGGCGATGGCTCGAGTTCCACGAGGACTATGACTTTGAGATAGTCTACACTCCTAGGAAGGGGAACTTTTTAGCAGATGTCTCATCTAGATATTGGGCATTCAGCTGCTAGGAGAGGTGACAAAGTATCTAGCCACGTTGCAGATATCCTTTGTGGATATAGATGTAGCAACCTTTCTTCAGTCACTCATAGTCACTCCTCTACTTATTCAGAGAGTCAGAGAGGCACAACATGTGGACGTTGACTGTGAGATGCGACGTGCTCAGATATCCACAGGGCAGGCGCCTGATGAATTTTATGAAGGAGGGGAGCACGTCATACTCTTCAGGGGACGTACGATGGTACCAGTTGCACTACAGGAGGAGGTGTTGAGGTAGTTCCACACTTCCCATCTATACATCCAGAAGTGGCGAAGATGTACCAGGACCTCAGACGTCAGCACTGGTGGCCGGGTATGAAGAAGGTTGTATCATATTTTTTTTCACGATGCCTCACTTGTCAGCAAGTGAAAATGGAGCACCAGGTACCAGCAGGATTGGTATAGCCCTTAGAGTTCCCGGAGTGGAAGTGGGACGGGATATCCATGGATTTCGTGATGGGGATTCCACATACATCTAGGGGACATGACTCTATTTGGGTGATCGTAGACCAACTCACCAAGTCTGCCCACTTCCTAGAGAAGAGATATTAGGGATAAGTAGAGATCTTGGGACGCCTCTACATTCAGGAGATCGTATGACTTCACGGTGTGCCATCGACTATCGTTTCCGATCGATATGCTCGTTTCACTTCCCAGCTATGGAAGGGGTTACAGGAGTCTTTTGGGACGCAACTACGTCTGAGCACCACCTTCCTTCCTCAGAAGGACGAACAGACTGAGAGGACCATACAGACACTCGAGGACATGCTTTGTGCATGTGTCCTTGACATTGGTCGCAGCTAGGAGTATCACCTACCCTTTGAGGAGTTTGTGTACAACAATATTAACCACTCCACCATCGGGATGACACCATACGAGGCACTGTACGAATGACCTTGAAAATCACCTCTGTGCTGGACTGACCCAGGGGAGTCAGCACTTGTAGGACCAGATATGGTTCAGGCTATGATGGAGAAGGTGTAGATCATCTAGGAGCGGATGAAAACTGCACATAACAAACATAATTCCTATGCTGATAGGAGACGAAGACCACTGGAGTTTGAGGATGGTGACCACGTTTTCTTACGAGTCTCACCTCGACGGGGTCTACGGAGATTTGGTCGGGGCGGCAAGTTATCTCCACATTTCATTAGACCATTCCAGGCCCTCAGCAGAGTAGGTGAGGTGGCTTACCGCCTGGCCCTTCCACCTCAATTGCACCGGGTGCATGACGTGTTCCACATATCTCAGATGAGGAGATACGTGCATGACCCGACCCACATCATCGATAACGGGGATATGGACATCGATGACGGGGCGAAGCTTGTGGAGGTCCTAGTGGAGATTGAGGATCGACAGGAGCGGGTCCTACGTGGATGGTCGATTCCTCTGGTGCGCATTCGCTGGCAGCACAAGAACCTCCAGGAGAGAACTTTGGGAGCGAGAGGCATAGATGCGAGCTCATTATCCCCATATGTTTTCCTAGTGTGTATTGTAGCTTTATGGGGACGTAAATCCCTGAGGTAGTAGTTATGTAAAGACCCAGAAATTTCAAGGAAAATTTTTTCTTAAATACTTTGGAATTTTACATTTCTGCGATTTCTGACTGCACTTGATTCTGATGCTCTGTGTGCCCGGAATCAATTTCCGAAGTTTTGATCGGGTGCGTTCATTAAACGTACGTGCGAGTTTTCCTATATTTTGAACCGGTGATTGAAATTTAAATCCGAGGACACAGATGAACTCGCAACACCGGTATTTTCTTAAAGGGACCTTTACCACAGTTGCGTTTTATGCGAGTTGAAAGTTAATTTTTGGGTATTTAATCTTAAATTAAATAAAATTGTGTGGTATAGAATTTTATCTTGGGAGTTAGTTAAATTCTACATGGGGTAGTTCTTGGTGGGTCCCACACCCACATAACTTCCCATATGTGGATAATTGTGAGGTGGGGCCCACACAAGCCCCAACCTTTCATCTCCCCATAACCTTCCTTAAACACCCAAATAACTCCCCTTCTTTTATTATGACAACTTCCCCTTATTGAATGTGAACTCTCCCTCTCCCTTTATCTCTCTCTTTAATATTTTCCAACACATGTTAATTAATGAATCCAAACTCTTCAATTAATTCATTAAAGGGTTTGAATTTTGAATAACATGTGTGAATAAGAATAATAGCTTTAGCTATTATTTTGTTTTGGGGGGCATTTGTTGTGTTGAGAGGATTTGTGAGAGAGCTTTAGAGAAAGAAAGAAAAGTGTTCTTCTCTCAATGAAGTACACCATCCTTCCATCGAAGAACTGTCAAGGAATGTCAAACATCACCTTCGATCTTCAGCCAAACCAAAGGAGAAGGAGACACCCCCAAAGAACACCAACGAGGCGTCATCCTCGACCCTTCTTCCCCGACGTCAACGAATTGACGCCACCTTCCCGTGATGCCATCTTCCGCGATGCTCGACTACCGCGAACCTTATTTCAAGGTAGGGGTTTGTTCATTTTGAAGTGTTTATCTCATACCCCGTTCTTCGTTGGAAATCATTGTTTATTTTCGGCCAACTGATACAACCTAACGCGGAGGGCGTGGGCCGAACGCACATGGCCCGACGACCCTCCGTAGTCTCTTTTGATTGTGATGGAGATCATGATAGGAAGCTGGCAACGAACGGAAGCGGCGGTCGTGCGCCGACCGCATGCAGAAGAACTGCAGCCCGCAACCGCGGGCCACTCGGTCGAAGGAGAACCGGCTGGCAGAAGTCGGTTGGGCCAAAGGAAGACCGCAGCGCCATAAGGGGTGCCACGCTGCGGAGGACCGTGGCCCGCATTCCATGGGCCGTTTGGTGGTCAAACCAGCCGTCCGGTCGGGAAAGACCTGCGGCGCCAGGAGGGCGCCGCGTTGGAGAAGCTGCAGCCCGCCCGTGCGGGCTGCTTGCGCCGTGAAGGTCGGTCGACTTCGGCCGGCCGGTTAGGGAGGGCAGCGCTGCTTGGCACCGCCGGTTCAGGCAGCTAGGGGGCCTCGCCCCCCACCTCGGACCGCTGGGGCCCCCTCGGGCTGAGCCGCGGCCGGGCCATGCCTTGCTGGGCCGCGCCGTGCGGCGCCGGCCCGGGCCGGGCCCCATGTTTCGTCGGGCTGGTTCGACCCCTTTCTGGGTCGGACCCGCCAAAACTGGGTTGACCCAACCCTCCAGCCACTGGCTTAACGGGCTGGGCTCGTTTTCACTGAAGGGTGAATAACTTGAAGACCGCGTGTCCGATAGACGTGCCGTCTGTGGCACTGGGACCCTTACAATAAGACGGTCCTTTTTCAATACTATGAGTGAGATTTGGATGACTTTGAAAAAACAGTTGGGTTGGTTCGAACTCGAAACCAACCGGGACCACGGAGCAGAAACGCTTATAACTTAAGAACCGGACGTCTGATTGAGGTGTTGTCAACTACGTTGGTTTCCTATTGATGAGATGGTTCTTTTGGATTACGCTACTTGAGGTTCGGACATAGTTGTTGTACGACCGGGTTGTTTTGAGCCCAAAAATCAACCAGGCCCCTGGAACAGAAATGTTAATAACTCACAGACAGGGCGTCTGATTGACGCGCCTTCTGTGGCGTTGGGTTCCTTTTGACAAGACATAACTTCGGGATAAATCAAATCTGGACTTCCTAACAGATGATATATCGACCCCTTGGCTCGAGGAGCGGACCCTCCCGAAATCGAGCATTCTGTGTGCAGGAACCCTAGAACTGGCTGCGACATTGACGACAACTGTACTGGAATCCTCTGTGGGTTCGACAGCAACGACAACTGTACTGGAATCCTCCATAGGTTCAGCAGCGACGAAAACTGTACTAGAATCCTCCGTGGGTTTGACAGCGACGACAATTGTACTGGAATCCTCCGTGGGTTTGACTGTGACGACAATTGTACTAGAATCCTCTGTGGGTTCGACAGCGACGACAACTGTACTGAAATCCTCCATGGGTTCGACAATGACGGCAACTATACGGGAATCCTCCGTGGTTTTTACATCGACGACAACTGTACTGGAATCCTCCATGGGTTCGGTAGCGACGAAAACTGTACTAGAGTCCTTCGTGGGTTCAGCAGTGATGACAACTGTACTGGAATCGTCCGTGGGTTCGACAGTGACGACAGCTGTACTGGAATCCTCCGTGGGTTCGGCAGCGATGAAAACTGTACTTAAATCCCTCGTGGGCTCGGCAGCGACGACAATTGTTCTGGAATCCTCCGTGGGTTTGGTAACGAAGACAACTATACTGGAATCTTCCATGGGTTCGAGAGCTTAGATGAATCAGTGACTACATCTGATCATCTCTATCTCTACATGAAAGATGTATACCTGTGTGAACTAATTCTTGACTTTCAATCATTACCATCGGTGTGATTGACTTCTTTTCTATGTGGAATAGGTTGTGCTTGGGCTCTAGAGTTGGAGCTGAACTAGGATTGATGACTTAGGTATATGTATGGGTATATACCTAAGTAGAGTATGTTGATACTTCATGATTGTACCTTTTCTTTGTGGTTTATCCTTCGTGGATTCTGGGAGACCTTCGGGGGTCTCGGGGTCCCTACTGAGTATTGTTATACTCACCCCTGCACGGGCTATACCAGTACTACATTGTGTTGGATGCAGACGATGGATATCACTGATCGTGGTAGAGACTTGTGGAGCTGTACGGTACCCGGAGGTGGACCACTTGGCAGAACGTACATGAAACAGACGGACAAACCCGAGGTGCCGAGGAGACCATCTGTACCCACCCTTCAGGTGGGATTCCCGGAGGACAACTCAGTAGTTGCTGCTTTGCTTTACTTCTGTTGCACTATACTTTCAGTTGTACTATACTTTTCAGTTGGGTTTGTATTATGGCTCATTTATCTTTCAAAACTTACTTTGTATTCAGTATTATTTTGTGCTTACTTCATCTTGCGTACTCTATTGTGTTTGTTTACTAACATAAAGGAAATGCCTTCCCTTTTTATCAGGATTTACGTCTTTGGTGCTAGTCTCCAGCCTCTGGCCTATGGAAGGCGAGCTTGGGGTAGTCACAGCACGGGCCCCGAGGATGGGTCATGACATTATAAGTATGGATATGGTTCTATTATATAATTATAATAAATTTTAATTTATTTTAAAAGAGGTTAAAAGCAATTATGAATAAATTCAGACCTGAGGTAACAATTTATTTCACAATCTCATCCATATTCGAGACTGTTTATGTTTAATTTTACATTTGAGAAATTATATGATATTTCTATATTAAACCACATATATTTTATTATTATCTGGTTATTTCTATAAATTAGAAGTTTTACTTGCATTATCCCCTCTATAAGAACTCAATATTCTGAAATAATGTTTTTAAGGAAGACTAATTTTATTTTCCATTTGGTCAGGAATATTTTTCTTCCATATACATATTTTATTTAAAATGTTTTGAATATTTTCCAATGATTTATTAAATCCATTTTTACCTATGTTTTAATTTCTATAAAAAGGGTTTAAAATTAATCTTCTTTTCAATTTCTGAACATGGAACTTTTTAACGAAGGTGTGAACATAATTTTTATAGATTTACCATCATCATGACTACTATTTTCTTTGAAGATTACTTTACAACTTTTCATGTTTCTTTCTAAAGAAAAAATTTCCCTAATATTTTTGAAATTTTAAGATTTTAAATAAGTGATTTCAAAATTAAAATAGAATTTTCCTTAATAAATGTTCTAATTATATTTAAAAAATATTTTCGTTTATGTCAATATACTTTGATAAATATTAATCTTTATTGAGGATATGTTATATTGATACCATCCACCATATTTATCTAGATGGATTTTTATCATTTTGAGTGGGGAAATTATTGACATTCCATATTCTAGTTCTTTTAGTGTGAATAATTATTGATTATTAAGGCATGTTGATTAAGTTTTATTATTTATTCATATGATAAATGAATCTAATTTATTAAGTGGTGTATGGGGATTAGAATTACATAGCTCCTCGATTCATCCGTATGTGTCATAATACAATTTTTTTTGGGTTTTTACATATTCCTTACTCATTTATATATGATTTCTTGGCATTATCTCTAAACAATAAGTTTAGGATATTCGAAATTATGCATTCCATTATTATGAAATCATTTATTGATGTTCATGTGATTATTCGAATAGTTATGTTATCCATGGATGAGTTTCAATATGGTGTAATTATTAATATGGAATTATTTTTTCATAATTTATTCCTACCATATTATTCATTCCTTATTTATTATATGATAGCTTCTGTTGTATGAATTTCCATACTGAGCATCTGAGCTCACCCTTTTATTTTGTTTCCTTTCACTAGGATATGAGGAAATGTACTATGACTGATAATCAAGGATATTATAGAGGGATAATAATGTTCTCAAAGTAAATAATATGTTATATTTTATGTTTTCAAATATAAGGTGATATTTAAGCATGTATCTACTTTTCCAATAATACTTAACTATTTTATCCCTTGGGATATGATCACTTGTATCTAGTGCCAATGTAAGGGGTTATTATGGTCGATATCAAAGGAATTTTAGTTTAAACATTGAGAAATTGATTTAGGAAAATATATGTTAGAGTACATAATCCTATAACAGGATCTATGGAAAAGTCTAATTATAGGATAATTTCATAAACTTTTTGTAAAGTAAATATTGTGTAGTTTTCCTTGAAAATAAATTCCAATATGAATAGTGGTTGGTGGAAGGGGTTTTGGGATAGATACACCTAGGGGTAATAACTATGAAAGAAGAATATTTGGTGTTAAATTGATCATCATCGGTGCACTATGAGTGGGCATAAGATTGAACACCTATTTAGACACTCTTAGAGGATGCACTTTGTTTGATTCACATGATATTTAAAAATCATTATGAAATATTAAAAAATATTTTTATGATTTGAATATATTCCCAATGATAATAAGCTTGAGATTAGATATGAATAAAATTTAAATTTATGTTAACTATTTCAATAGTTTTAGATTTATACATTATGATTTATAATGTTAATATATAATCTAGTGTATTCCATTGTTTAGAAATGGAACCCAATGGAAGGAATGAAAATTGTATCAATACATGTAATCTATTTTGGGATTCCCATCTAGGAAAGGTAAAGAAATTAGAGCTATAGTTGAACAAATTATAATTATATTGGTGCATCCGACTCAGGTTATGACTAATAGACTTGCCTGTATGGAGCAACCAACTGATCCAAAATGCAGCATAATAATTTTAGAGCATTTCATGCAACAAAAACCTCCATCATTCAATGGAACCACCAATCCATTAGTTGCTAAAAAATTGATAAGTTTATTTTAAATGATATTTCTCCCTTTGGGAAGTAATGAATGGGAGAAGGTTATCATTGAAGTTTATCATATCATGGGGGATAAAAATAATTGGTGGTCATTGATTTAAAAAACCAAGGATGTAGAGAAAATAATGAGCATGGAGTGGAAGTATTTTAATTTACTTTTATTTGAAAAATATTTTCCTCATGAACAATGAGCTTATATGAAGAGAAACTTCTTGTGTCTTATATAAAAGGAATAGGAAAATATTTTTAAGTATAAAGCCCACTTTATAAGGTTATCAAGGTATTCCATAGACTATATATGTTATCAAAAGAGTAATATTGATAATTTATTAGGGATAAAAAAATATTTCAAATGGCACTAATATCTCAAACATTTTCATCATATGAGGATATTGTATCATGTTCCCTCAAGACAAATAAATAATTTTACAAGTCTTATAAATTTTAAGGAAAGAAATAAAAGAAGAGGATGTTTGATCACCCAATGAAGTAAAAAATGGATAAGGGGAAGAAGAGAAGGGGGATTTCAAACATGTGATACTTGTGGACAGAAACACCCTGGTATATGTTTGAATAGAATAATAGTTTACTATAAGTGAGGAGAGAATTGTTATCTTGGTCATGGATGAAGGGGAATTGGAGAAGACATAAATTATAGTTATTTAACTATAAGTATATGGGGAACTATGCAAACCAATGCCCCAAAAAATAATGGAACTTACCACATAATTGAAAAGGGGGTGAAGTCTAGGATTTGGAAATTATTACAATAAAATTTGATGTTCTTAGTAATGTGGTGGAAGGTACTTTGATCATAAATTCAAATTTAACTAATGCCTTATTTGATTCTAGATCCTAACACTCTTTTATATCTTTGATGTTTTCCAATAAAAATTAATATTTTTCAAGAACACTTATAAGGGAGTTATCAATCAAGATACCTAAATGAAAGATTATTATATCGAATATATGTTAGTCAATCCCCATTATGATTCATGTACGTACCCTATTCAAAAATTTTATTATCATACCTATGGTAGAATTTGATATAATATTTCGTATAGATCTAGTTTCAAAGTATAATACAAAAGTTTATTTATAATAGAAGAAGACCACAATTTGTGAAGAAGATTCATAATTCCTTATCTTTAGAATAGATACTTCATCACCCGAAACATTCCAAGATCCACCCTAATAGCTCTCTTTAATGAATTTCTAGTAAAAGAATAATAGACACAACCTATGTATAGGAAATGATAACCTAGGATATAAGGTGTTCTTATTTTTAAATAATATATTGATATGTTTCTTGGAGAACTACCCATACATTCACCTAAGCATTAATTTGAGTTTTTTATTAAACTTATCCCTTATGAAAAACCTATATCTATAAATCCCTATAGAATGTTCATTGTGGACCTAGTGGTGTTAAATAAACAATTTCAAGAGTTTTGTGAAAAGGGGTTCATTTATCCAGTTATTTCACCATGGGAAGCTCATGTTATGTTTGTGAAAAATAAGGATGAGACTATGAGGCCGTGCATTGATTATAGGGAAATCAATGCCATTATTATGAATAAAAAGTACCTTATGACTTGTATTGATGATTTATTTGATCAACTTCTAGGAGATCAATGTTTTTTAAAGATTTATCTTCATTTTAGTTATTATAAATTGTAGTAAGGAAGGAATACATTCTAAAAATAGAATTTTATACAAGATATAGATATTATGAGTTTATATTAATTCCCTTTGGATTGACTAATTCACCCTCTATTTTTTATGTCTGTTCGGTGAATATATTGATAATTTATTTATGGTATTTATTAATGATATATTGTTATACTAAAAAATTTATAAAGAGAATAAGATTAATTTATGAATCATTCTTGAGACTCTTATAGAAAATAAGTTATATGGGAAATTTAGTAAGTGTGAATTTTGGCTTCATGGAGTTCCTTTTCTTGGCCATATTATCTCAAAGGATGGAATATCAATTGATCCTCCAAGGAAAAAGTTAGTAAAATAATGTCCTACACCAAAAAACATAACCGAGGTACATAGTTTCTTTGGATCATCAGGTTACTATAAGTGATTTTTTTTTAAAATTCCAATTAACAAAACCATTAACCAAGTTGACACGTGAAGGGGTTTAGTTCTTATAGATAAATAAATATAAAGAAAAATTTAAATAATTAAATAGGATGATAAATGCACCGATGTTCACATTACCATTAAGAGAGGATGGATTTTTGTTATATAGTTATGCTTCAAATAAAGTACTTGGATGTGTCCTTATATAGAATGATAAATTTATTTCCTATGCATAAATGCAGTTAAAGATCCATGAATAGAACTATCCAACCCATGATCTTGAGTTGGAATCCATAATTTTTTCCTTATAGATATGAAGGCATCATCTCTATGGTGAAAAATGTGATATATATCTAGATCGTAAGAGATTGAAATACATATTTTAATAGAAATATATTAATATAAGGAAAAAGAGATTGTTGGAGATACTAAAGGATTACAAATACTCAATAAAATACCACCCTAGGAAGGATAATAAGGTAGATGTTGTGTTTATTATGAACGATCATATAATTATGACTATATGAGGATTAAAAAGGATTGTTTATTTATAGACTTAGTAAATTTAGATATGGGAATTATAAGGGAATGAGAAACATCAATCCTTTTCTAGATAATTTCCAAAACATCCTTATTAGAAAAGATAAAAATTTCTTATCTTGATGGTAAGAGTTTACAAATGAAAATTAAAGTTGTTAAATACAAGAAATTGGTATATATTTTTTATGAATATGGTTTATTGAAATTTTGTAAGTAGTTATGTGTTTAATATAAACAAAATATAAATATATAATTATGATATGAATCCCATAGATATAATTTTTATACACAACCTAGAATTTCCAAAATGTATCAATATTTGATAGAACATTTTTTGTGGGATAATATGAAATGGGAAGTTGCCGATTATATAACAAGATTATTGGTTTTTCAAGAATTCAAGGATAAGAGAAAAATACCAAAGGATTCATGAAATCTCTACCTATTTCTTTGTGGAAATGTGATAATATTTCTATAAAATTTATTACTGGATCACCAGAGACTCCAAGAAAGAATGATTCCATATGGTTTATTATTAATCACCGTAAAAATTACACACATTTACTCACTATAATGTAATATCTACCTCTTGAGTGCCTTGCAAAACTCTATATTAATGAATTTGTGAGACTTCATGGTACAACTATTTTAGTTGTACTTGATTATGATCTATAATTTATATCAAAATTCTAGAAGAGTCTTTAAAATGATCTTAACACTGAAATAAATTTTACCATCACATATCATCCTCAAACTAATGGGTAGTATAAAAGGACTATCAAGACATTTTAAAATATGCTGAGTTCATGATTGATTGACTTTAAGTTATGTGGGATAATTATTTACCTTTAGTTTAATTTTCATATAACAATAGCTTCTATTAAAGAATTCAACTGTCATCATAAGAAGTATTTTATGGAAAGAGATTTCATACTCTAACTTGTTGGGATGAAGTTGTTGAAAGGAAGCTTATAGGCCTAGATATTATTGATGAGACAATGGTGAAAGTGAAGTATATTATGAATCATATTAAGTTAGCGTAAAGCAAACAAAAAATTTGTGCTTATAACTGAAATTAGGATTATAATTTAAAGCGGGAGACCATGTTTTCTTGAAATTATATTCTTGTAATAGTGTTATAGGATTTGTAAATAAAGTGAAACAAAATCCTAGGTACATTGGGTCTTGAAATTTTATAAAGAAATTGAGCTATAGAATACTATTTAAAAATGACACCTAGCCTCTCTAAAGTTCATGATGTGTTCCATATCTATTTATTGAGAAATTACATGCTAGAAATAATGTATTTTCTTATCTCTAAGGAAGTATAATTGAAATATTATTTATATTACTATAAATAGCTTATCCAGATTATAGACATTATAGAACATGTTTTGAGGAATTAGATGACTCAGATAGTAAAGGTAATTTGGAGAAATCATAAGATAAAAGTGGTAGTGTGGTAACCTAAATAAGTTATGATGAATAACTAACCAAATTTGTTCATGAAGAGAAATTTTGAAAATTTCTAGTATTAAATTTTTGAAGGAGGGAAGAATGTAACACTTGAGCTTTAATTATAACAAGTTATTATTTCTAAATAAACAATAGAAAAATACACATAAATTTATTCTAAAATATTATTAAAACATAAATTATCAATTTTATAAAATACACATTAATTTATTCTAGAATATTATTAAGGTTATTTTTTCAGTATTTTTCTGAATTTTTTTAATTGAATACTGAAAAATATATTTTTTAAGAAAACTATATTTTATTTTCATATATTTATAAAGTACAATTTTTTGGATTAGTTAATAATTAAATTAGTTCCTTTTAGTTTTAAATAATTTAATTAATGTCACTAGGATCAATAATATAATTGAATTTAGTATAAAAACATTTTTATACTTAAAAGGAATTTTTATGGAAAACAATTTTTCATCAATTTTTAATGATTAGTTTTTAAATTAATTTATTACACTTCTATAAATTGAATTTTATAAAATGTAATGAATATATGGAATCATAATTTCTAAATTTTTGTATTATGCCACTTTCATTTTTTATCATTATGAATAATTATTTTGATAAAAATTGTAGTTACCACTGTAAGAGTTAAAACATGTTAAAAGGGTAAAAAATAAAATGATAACGGTTAAAATGACCTAAAAACTTATCTAAATACTATTTATGGTAATATTTTGACCCTATATCACCTCCCTTTAAAATATTCTAATTTGGAGTTACATTTATTTAGTAATACATTAATAGTGTGTCCTCTTCCTCCCTTATAAAAGGATACCACCTCTCATCTATTCTCTACACTTAAAACGCTTTATATCTCATAAAATACATACCAAAATTCATTTCTAACATCCATAAACATTATCTATAAGTATTTTATTTGATAAAAATACCAACCTTATAAGGATTAAGGTTTAATATAAAAGAAGTTTTCCAAAGAAGAGGTATAAATTTTAACCAAGTTTGTTCATTTTATTTCTTCTTATAACTCCTTAAGTTTTTTGATAACACAAATGATATAATAAAATAATTATATTCCATATAATTATATGTTATTATATTTATGTAGTTAGCTTTATTAATCTCAATCTTCATCAAATGGTAAATGAAAATTTCATTCATGCATGCGTGTGAACTACCGCCTCATGAAGCGATGCATTTCGTTTTTCATCACCACCATTGATAGATAGATATTATAATGTGTATAATGTTAATATCATACAATTATGATATAATTATTATTATTTAAATATAATATATCATTTACTGGTTCACGCCCAAATTTACCCAAGAGAAGAAGGGTAGAACGGTCCTTGTAGTGTAGCTTGGGTTGTCGATTCCACAGAGACCTAAGAAGATACCTAAGATACACAACCTAAGGGATGGATTTTTGGATATGAAGTGGCCAACTTGGATTTGTTTTTAAGTGTTTTGGGGGAAGAATAATAAGCTTAGTTGTGTTCAATTATAATTAAATGGGTTGATCTTAGGGTTACTCTTGGGTGGGTTGAATGCATTTTATTTCTTTAGACAAATTTTTGGTTTTATTAATTCTTGATGAAACCATTCTTCAAAATAACACTACCTTCATCATTTTCTGGTTAGATAATAACTAAACTCAATTACTAGTCACCAACACACTTAGATAACCAGATTCATGATCTCTCCAAGGTATATGGTTAATTTAGTAATTGGAATTAGCTTTTTCAAACACAGTGAAGATGAGGAGCGAAAATAATTGAAGAATGGAAGTCTTGAATTATTTAACCAATTAACAACAATTCGTGCATTAAATAACAATCAATCCAGCCTTTTCATCTTCCTAAGATCAACCCATTAAAGGGTTAGCCCTAAATTTATGATATACTATCAATGGTGGGTGGAAGATGGCTTACAAGAATTGAATTGAAGAGATTAAAACCGCGGAAATAACGAGCACTCCTCCATGTGTGTGAATGGAATTCACACCTATGTGTGAACTATATCACCAACACACAGAGTTATCACTGTGATTTTCTGATTTTATAGATTTAAGTATAGAAATTGGAAGAAGAGAAGATAAGTAATTGGATTAAGAACTTAGAAATACAAAAAGAAAATTACATGGGGAAATGAAAGCATTACAACGAAAATTGAGCATAATAACATTACATGAAAGAAGGTATCAGTTCCTCCTCACCACCACTGCCTTAAATAGGAAAATTTGGATCCTTATGCTGAGCTCCAACAGTACAAGTCATCCCAATCAATGAGGGTAGGCATAGGTGGTGGAAAGTAGGTGGAGAAGAGACTTCTCCACCCTTGACCCGAGATGGCATCCAGCTTGCATCCACTTGACAGATCCGCTTCAAAGTCCTTCTAGATGGCCGCTTTGGAGTGGGACATAGAAGACAAAAATAGATCCCCGGATGTCTTCTAACCCCCTGTAAAATATCAGCCCAATTTAATTTGTGGTTCGGGAGATATGGAAGATTCATTGGGCTCACACTCTGGGCCGCAGATTCTGGCCCAGATTCTGATCTTCCATTTGGGATGCTTTGATCACCATTATGGAGACCGAATTAGCACTTTGTCTTGAAGAATGATTTTTTCCAATTTATGTATTCTATCATCACCAAATTTCTGATCTTCCATTTGGGCTGCGTTGATGTCCAATCTGCCTTCACCAGAATTGTCTCCTTTCATCACCAAATTTCTTCATCATCCTTTATGAATCTTTCCTTGCTCCCTGAATGAGAAAAATTTAAATTTGAAGTGAAGATACATTTCCAAAAATATAATATTAAAACATGAATAATTACATTCAATAAAATCAGATGAGTCATTGGGCCTAAATTGGTGTACATTAGGCATGAAGTGCACAATTGATGAGAGTGGATGTTTAAAATTAAAATGTACTAACTCAGGCCCATATGATCAAAAATGAACTTTTAATCCCAATAAAATGTAATTATAAAATGTGTTTTTATTGTCTAATCATTTACCCTTTTACCCATCCACCTGTTAAAATTGACAACGTCGCTCATGCATATACGTGAACTACCACCTCCATGAAGCAATGTGATTAATTTTTCATGTAAAACATTAAAAAACTATAATAAATATATAAAAAAATAATATATATGATATTAATATCATTATTAACATTATTATGATTATGTAATAATGATCAAGATACAAGGATGTAAACTATCAAATCGAAACTTATATGAAAAAAGAAATAGTTAACACTAAGAAACGATGATTTTAATAATGAATTATTAATAAAAGGCTATTTAAATGTTATAATTAGATCATATGTGATATTATAAGTATTTATATTATTATATTATATAATTATAATAAATTTAAATTTATTATAAATGAGGTTAAAATCACTTATGAATCAAGTTAGATATGAGTTAAGGGTTTATTTAACAATCTAATCATTATTCAGGGTTGTTTATGTTCAAGTTTATATTAGGGAAATTATATAATATTTCTATATTAAACCCCTTATATTTTCTTATACTCTAGTGATTTATATAAATTAAATTTTTTTCCTTTCATTTTCATCTCTCTAGGTACTCTAGATTCCGATATAATATCATTAAGGAAAATTGATTTTTTTTCTATTCGGTCAGAAAATGTTTTCTTCCATGTCCATATTTTCTTTTAAAAAAAATCAATAATGTTTTTAATATCATATGAGGATTTATTAAATTTATTTTCCCATGTTTTAATTTTTATAAAAAGTTTTAAAAGGAATCTTCTTACTATTTTCCAAACAAGGAACTTTTTACCAAAGGTGTGAACAAAATATTTCATTTAACATACACCATAAGAACGAACTTCCCGCCATCATGAATAATATTTTATTTAAAGATTAATTTAAAATTTTCCATGTTTATTTCCAAAGAAAATGTTTTTACTAATATTTTGTAATTTTTTATATTTTAAAAAATTGTTTTCAAAATGAAAAGGGTTTTTTCCTCAAGAAATGTTCTAGTGATATTTTAAAAGTATTTTCATTTATATCAACATCCTTTGATTAAACTTATGATTTATTGAGGATATAATCTAATGATACCATAAACCATATTTTTCAATATCTCTAATGATTATTTTTATTGGGGGAAGTATTTACATTTTGTAGGCTAGTTTTTTCAGTAAAAATAGTCATTGGTTATTAATGCATGTTGATTAAGTTATATTTTTTATTTATATGATGAATTTATTTGAATTATTAATTTTAATTTGGGGAAAATAATCACATATACACTCTATTAATTGGTAGGTCTCATAACATAAAACAAGTTGGGTATTTTTCATATGCCTTACCCATTTATATTTGATGTCTTGGCATAAGGCCATGATGATATGTTTAAGATGTATGACCTTATGAATTTCATAATTATGAAATATGTTTTTGATGTACATGTGATTATTTGAATAGTTATGTTATCCATGTTTAATTTTCAAGATCATGTTCGTATTTATATGGAATTATTTGTTCATTATTTATTTCTACCATATTATTGATGCCTTTTTTATAATGAGATAGCTTCCTTTGTATGCATTAACTTACCGAGAATTCAATCTCACCCTTTTATTTTTTTCTTTACCTAGGATTTTAGGAAGTGTGCTATAATTTATATAAAAGAATATTCAAGAAGGAATAATATTTTTTTCAAAGAAAATACTATGTTCTATTTTATATCAAATGTAATGTGAGATTCAAGCATGTATCTAGTTTTTTAATACTACTAAAATATTTGATCCCTCAGGATGTGATAAATTATATCTATTTATAATGTAATAAATTAACCACTGGATTTAGGATACTAGGGTTGGGGTTATTACATAATAATTGTTTTTTCAAGTGAAAAATACTATGATCGTTTTGAGGAATTCACTAAATCTAAAATTGTTGAATTTAGAGGATTTTTTAGTGTGTTTTCCCACTATTTTCATGGATATTTATACTTTAAAACTTGGAAGGGAGTGTAATGGAAAATATTAAAGTGAAATCAAAATTATTACATGTGGAAAATGGAATTCTTAACCCAATCTTATAAAACTATTGCTTTTTGAGAAAGAACACCATAGGGAGATAACACAAAATACACTCATATAAGTCCTTTTAAAATAGATTAAAATGGAAAATGGGATCCTACATGAAGTTTTGATATAGTTAGACACTGGGTGTGTGATTAATAAAATCCCTTTATAAATCCAACAGGTATTTTCAAAAAACATGGCTAGGAAAAAATTCAATAGGTGCCTAATAATAAAAAATGAATGTATTTAGGTGAGGTGAATATTGAACCCAAATGAAGAAGGGGTAAATTTACTTATAAGAATGTCATTTGATTTGTATCAAGGAAGTTAGAAATGAATATTTGGCACAAGAAACTTAGGATATAAGGATAAATAAAAGATCCACTTGTTAAAGTCTAAATTAAACTAAATTCTATTTTATTTTCACTTATGAAACTAGAACTATGGATTAAATTAACTTGGGTTGTGAACTTAACTCCTATATGAAGGATGATATTTTTTTAATTATGAATGAATATTTTCTCATCTTCTTTTCTGGAATGTATGTTTGCAATTAGGTAAGATAATAATTTTTGTTTGGTTTAATTCATTTTATTTCCCAAGATTGAAGTGTGGGGGAGTGTTGGGAGAAAATATTTTCATTTTTTATCTTATTTTCACTCATAATTAACCTGATATTAAGTATAAAACCTAAGAAATAAAAAAACTGAAACTTTTAGAAATATATATATTTAAATTGATAATGGATTAAATCTTGTGTTTTAGTGTTTTATTCATTTTTTTAAGTAATCAGGAAGTCATACATTGATTTTTTATTTCTGGGTTTTCATTGATTAAATACTTATAATTAAGATTTTAACTATTTAAGAATATTATAGATTAATCCATAAAAATCCTACACTAAGTAAATGGATTTCATGGTTTCATATATGAAAATTAAAATGGGTTATCTTGTAGGTATTTCCTTGGGTATCACATAAAACTTTTAGAAGACTGTATATGACTTTGGATAACCTGAGTGTATGAATTTGGAGTTTACCAAAATATTTCAAAGATAAGAGTTTAAACCTATGATTGTAATAGTTTTCCCCAATGCATATAACCATTTTCCCACTACATATGAATTTCATACCTTTGGATGGAGTCACGTAAGATTTTCCAAGTTTTACATTTATGACTTCTACCTAAGCATAAGACTTTACATGTGCATGTATATCACAAACTAACCCAGTAAACCACTTGATTTTGGCACCCAATCAAGACTTGGACATACACTAGGAATTTTATTGATCACCATAGGTTGTAAATTAGTGTCAGAGCCTCAAAAAAAATAGTGGTAATGATTTAACCCTCTTTTTTTATAAAAATGGACACATCCAAAATGAAACATCCAATCAGAGTAAGTAGTGTAAATAAAATTAAACATTTATATAATAAATAATAAGGGAAGTTAGTATCACATACATAATTCAACACAATATAAATTAATGGACATTAAATCCTAAAATCATAAAGGCTAAATATAGAGTTAATACATGTACAACCAAAAATAGTAGAAAAATAAATTGGCTACCTACAGTCTCCATGTGACCATAAGTCACTCTCCACATACCAAGTCAACCATCTTATATAACATGAACCTCAGCATAAAGAAGACCAAATCTAAAAATACTGAGACTAAACCATAATAATTGCATACACTGAGTGGTGTATGCAGGGTATGAATGAAATTGGGACCAATAGGTAATCACCAAAGAGTTTCTGCGATTCCTTACAAAAGTAAATACATTTTTTATAGTTTTAAATAAAATTGAAAACATGGTTTAAATATATAAAAAAATCTATTATCACACTTGCTTATTTCACAAAAAATCATTAATTTAGATAAAATGAAAATAATCACTTGAAACCCACTTTGTTGGGACTTGACTCCTTTTTAATAAAAATCTCCCCCTTTTTTATAAAGAAATAGGATAGAACCACAACCTTTTCCCAAAATTGTTTAAAATACTAAAAGAGGAATATTTATTAGAAACCATTAAATAAGCTAAAACCCTATTTTTCCAAATTTTGAGGCACTACTAAAACGCACATTTTAAAAACACACCACTTTCACTTCCAAATCCACATTTTATATCATTTTACAATCTAATTTGAAAGTAAAAAAACCAACTATAACTAAAATAATAGTAAACATATACAAAAAATATAATAAATCAAACATGAAAAGAATCCAAATAGAACTACCATAAACAAACAAATATTCATGGAAAAAATAATGTGCATTGGGATACCTTAATTCATGTAAAAAGGATCTAAGTGTCATGGGAAATGAGGCACCATGGACTTTTACTCTTGGGCTCGGTGCTAAAAAGATTTTCTCTAAACATTGGATTTGGTTCAAAGTGAGATAAACCTATATTTATTTTAAAAAATATATATAAGATAAAGTTTAAATCTCACAAATAATCACAAAATCCTAAGAATAAATGTTTTATTTTATTTCAGGGACAAATTACATAAAATACTTGTTTTATGATTCTTGTAAAAATTTATCTATAATTAATCCACACTGGAGAATCTTTTGGACTCCTCATAGGTTACACTCATCTTTATAACCATAGGAATGGAAACATAAGAAATGGTTGATCTCAAACACAGATGAAAGGAAAGCTTATCAATATTTCATGATGGGTTATATCATAAGCACATGAGAAAACTTGAACATGGGAGAAATATATTATTAAAAAAATAAAGGATAAAAAGAGTTATCCATAATTCAGGAAATAAGGAAATTCACTCCCAAATGAAAAAACGCATTCTATGGAAAAAGTGTGTGAAATAATGAGATAATAAACAAGATCCATGGAGGATAATCAAATTAATAAATCATGGAAATGTAAAATTCCCTTTAATCATATCCAAAAAAATAACTTTGGTACAAATATAAGCATAGGGTATAATCATATTATGAAACAATTCAATCCTTCCCTCAGATTACATTATAAAAAAACAAAATATCCATACATCATGTTGTGAACAAAAAAAACCCACACTTCCTTTCACAAATAAAAAAATTACCATGTTGTATACTGTGAAAAAAATTCCCATGTTGTATGTTATGAATAAAAAAAATTCAAATTCTATATAATATAAACCAAAAAATTCCCATGTTGTATTCTGTGAAAAATAAAAATGTACACGCTATATGTTATGAAAAAAATAATTCCCATTCTATATGTTTTGAAAAAAAATTCCCACACTACATGTTGTGAGTAAGAAAAATTCTTTCACTGCATGTTGTGAGTGAATAGAATTCCCATGCTAAACATCATTATCGCATGTGATATAAAAATTTAACCAATAAATATAAGGGATTTAATGAACCCAAATCATCTTAGAGATTTATTATATTCAAAAAATATCATAATGAAAACAATATATAATTTTGATACATTATCATAAAACTTTCATCATTTTATCATAGCTTAATTAATTTATGGGACACCTTGAGTTTTATGGAAACTTCTTTAAAAAATAATCAAAATAACTCATTTAGAGAAATAAAGTGGATGGTATCATGAGAACATATACCAAGTGTAACATATATAAAACCAAATTATACTAACATAGATGAAAATATATTTTAAATATCTTTTAAATATCATTGGATAGACCACTTGGAAAAATAAGATGAAATACCTAGTTATTTATGTCTTTCTGGCTTATTTAAAATGTTTTCTTTAAAATAAAATACTTTGAGCTCGATAAAACATTTAAAAATTATCTTTTGAAATAAAAAATATACCTAAGAAGAAAATTTTTATAAAATAAATATGATTTCAAAAACACTAAATAATTCTTTCATAAAAACACAAGTGTTTAAAATCCCTTTTAAAATCAAGAATTTATTTTTAAAATTAAACTTTTACCTTTAGAAAATAAAAGAAAAATTCATTATCTATTCAAAATCATGAATTGTTAAAATCATTCAGAAAACCAATTTAAAACATGTAAAGGAATATTTATAAAGAATAATTATTATAATGGTAAAAGAAACCGTAAAATATTTTTTAGAAAACATTTTTACCATTATCATATGAGATAAGGTTATGGTCACATTAAAAAAAATTCAAAAAAAAGTGAGCTAATAACTAGTTAAAAATTTTACTTTTAAATGAATCTTCAATAATGGGGTCATGAAAAATAAATAAAGGTTTTTAAAAGGAAATGTGGAGTGGAATATAAAACCTATGACCATGAAAAGAAAATATTTTTAATACTTTAATTTTTTTTTAAACCAATTTATAAATAAATGGATAATTTAACTTTAAAATATGAAAAATGGAAATATAAGTGTCACATAAAATAATGCATAATTGGATTTATAAATATCAAGTATAACATTAGTGGAAATGGAAATATGAATAAAGAGGGGAAACCATCATTAAAGAGGATGTAGATTATTCTCAACAATGATGCAATTTTTGAGGAAGAAATTCATCAAGGTAAAATATTTGAATTAAAAATTTATTATCCATGGGGAGGAAAATAAACTACCATGACATAAAATCTTAGGGTGAAATAAATAAGTTCTTTAAGAATCATTATATCTCAACAAAAGAGTTTAGATAAAAAAGGACCTTACAGTTGTAGTATCTTTTGAATCGAATGTAACAACCCAAGTACTAATAGAATAAATTGCTTTAATATTTATTATTATTCTTGAATTAAATAGTTATATTCATTATAAATATATTAAATAATTCTTAAAATCAAACAGGAAATTGTTTTATTAAACTCATTTCTTATAAGGTTATATTTAAAAGATCAATTTTAAATTATAGAATTTTAACATAAAAATTATAATTTCATTTTTGAATTTATAATTTAAAAATAATATTATAATTAATTTTTGATAATTTTCTAAAAATATTTACTTTTCAATGAAAAGTGAAAAATACTAATTTTTATCAAAAATTATATTTTATTTTGAAGTATTTAAAAGGTGAAATTATATTTTTAATAGATTTAAATTTTAATTAGTTAATTTGTATTTAAAATAATAAAATTATTATTTTTGAAAAGGATTTTATACTAGAATTTATTATCAAAACATTTAATATTTAATAGGTGCATTTTTTCGAAAAACTATTTTTTATTGCGTTTTGCCAGTTTAAATTTAAATTAAATTCTGGAACTTATATGTTTTGAATTTTTAAAATTGGATTACATATTTTTAATTATGAGATAAAAATTTATTAAACAAATCCCTTTTATTTTTGGACAATATGAATATTAACTTCATCAATTTTTTTACCACGGTAAAGGGAAATCAGATAATTAATGGTAAAAATAAAATGATAAGGACTAGAAAATAACCCTAACACTTGACCTAGTTTTATTTCATGAGTAATTTTTATCCATAATCATTCAATGTTTGGTTATATTACCATTTTATTCCATTAATATATGATTATAACTTTATTAATATTTTATTTAAATAAAAGTCAAAGATGTCACACTATTATTTTTAATAATTATAAAATTTTTAATATGTGGTTATCTAGAATATTTATTTGACTATTAAGATTATTTTTAAAACTAAATGATTTATCTTAATCATGATAAGTTATTTTTAATTTTTAGGTAATAAATAACTACCTCAAATGCTTGCACAACGCTGATGCAGTAATTACTCAATTAATGAAAAAATAAAATAAATGATATTAAAAATATTAAAATAAAAATTGATATATTTAAGGTGATACATGAATTATATTAATGAACATGAAGATTTTAGGTTATAATAAAATAATTTTTCTAATTTTACTTGTTGTCTTGATGATTTTAAAGTCAAAGAAATGAATAGTATCAAATTTAAAAATAATGATATTTTATGGAAGTAATATTTTATTGAATGTTTTAAAAATAATTAAAATATTAAATAAGACCAAATGGGATAATATATGGTCTAAAAATTCACCCCCATGAATTTATATAAAAATTGGAAGATTTTGGATTTAGAATAGTCTTATTATATTTTAATATTTTGAATAATTCCTAGAGTGCCCCTCCCCTCTTTTATAAAAGGGAATCTCTTCTTATCATTCCCTGACACTTAAAAACCCTTTTGGTATGTCCAAGACCTACCAAAATACCATCCTATAACCCCTTAACTCGATATTGAGGCCTTATTAGAGGCATAACACTAACCTTAGTGGTCTTAAGGTGTTAAAAAAGGAGGTTGTCTGAGTATCGTTTTAATGAAGCATTTCGGTTTTATTTATTATTTCGAATCCTTTAAATATTATTCAAACTTGATAAAATAATAACTATGGTATTCTATAAATACTTATATGTTATTATTTTTGTCGAATTATCTATATTCATCTCATCTTCCATCAAATGGAAAAATAATTCATCATCTGTGTGTATCGTGGAATACCACCTCCCAAACCGATGAAATTTTTTTTCCATAATAATATCTTAAGACTATTAATAATTATGGAATAAGTTTTTATATATTATATTCATGACTTATTTATCATTTTTAAAATAGAATATATCACTTACATTTTGACCTTTCCATGCATAGAAAAATGATAATGTTGTTCATGCATACGTGTGGACTACCACTACCACAAAGCGATGTAATTTGTTTTTTATCACCACATCACATGGGTGATATATAAGTATTTTTAAGGAATTAATATTATATATATGATATTATGATCATTCTTTAAAGGTAAAATAATATTTACCTTCCTTCTATAATGATAATTGAAAAATGAAAACGTTGCTCATGCGTATGTACGAACTACTGTGTCCATGATTGTAACATAGTTCATTTTTCATAAACATATTTAATGGAATAATTTAAAACTATAATTTATGTATAAAAATTTCATTGTTATCATTCTATAGATTATTTAATAATTTCCTAATTGAATATATCCAACAAACTGAAGTCATATTGGACTTATGAACTAAATAGCATCAAAACATCTGACGTGAATTTAAATAATTAAGTAATTGTTATTACATGATAATAAGTTAAATAAAAGGAAAAATAACCTTAAAAAGATTTTTAAGCATCTAAATAATTAACCTAAGTTTATTATTAGGTAATATAAATATTGTACATGAAAAAGTAGACTCATGGTAAAAGACTTTTTTTTAAAAAAATCTTCTTTTAAAATTACTCTTTCTACTCTTTTTACAAAAATCAAAAGAAATGTTTTTTAACTTATAAGGAATGAGAATATTTTCCCACCATCATGAAACCTTAATTTTTTCAATTATCCTTCACATATATACAAATTTATTTTCAAATAATTTTTTTCTTTTATATGTGCACAACTTTTAGTTTTTAAGAAGTGATTTAAAAATGGAAATATTATTTTCCTCAAAGAGTGTTTTTTAAAGATAAACAATTTTATATTTTATGATAATGTTATGCTTCTTGGGAATTATTTATAATTACAGATGGTTATTTGATAAACTGGGTATAGGTGGTTGCATTATTAACCAATGATGGGTGTTTTTTTTGATAAATCAAGGACAGGTGGTTATGTTATAACCTTCAATGCCTTGGGTACTCTTGAGTTAGAGGTTGACCCTATTGGTTACTCCATTTGTAAGAGTGATGTGGAAAATGATGTCTCAAGTTACCAACTTAACTTTTATTTTCTTTCTAATAATTTTTCATATAAATCGTTTGATTTTCAAATGGTAAGATATTTAACTTTTTGAAAAGGTGATTCCTTTTTCAGGGTAAAAATGTATGTTTTTAAGAAAATGCTTTTTTTGGGTATTCACTGGACTAATAGTTTTCTTTATTTTATCTCCCCTGGTTATATTTTTGTTCTCATGCCATGTTTTCAAATGTTTTTTATAGGTTTTAGGGGAGATTAGGGACAAGGATGAAGTAAAAAATAAAATTGTGAATATTTGTCATGAAAGGAAATAATGTTTTGTTTTCATATTGTGAAAAAAATTTGACAATGTGAAGAAGTGTATACTTTATAATATTTGAGTTTTTATATATGATTTATGACCTAATTATATAATACTCTAAATATAAAATATCCTTAGGATTCAAAGAATGTGATTTCTAGTTTAAAGACACTACAATATGTAATATTTAAGTATAAGTGCTTAAAGTTTGTATCAAAGGAAAGGTTTAGATAAATTTAGGGTTTATGATAATGATAATAGAATAACCTTTAAAGCATTTTACCTAATGATTCAGTTTAAATGATATAGTATTTGATTATTATCATGTTTCTTTGACTAAGATATGTTTGTTCATAATGTTTTTCCACATAAGAAACAAGTAGGATATAATAGGAAGGCACCAAGAGGATGATATTATTCCAAAACAGAAAAACAGAATGATTTAAATTGGAACTGAATAGTTTATTGCAGTAATAGATCAGTTGATTCAGGCTCTAAATGGTGGTGGAATACATTCTTGGGAGCATCTAGATGTGCTATAGAGGAACATGATGATATTAGATCTTTTTATGATAAAACATCCTCCATCTTTCAATGGAACCTCAGATCTAGTGGTATCCAAATAATGGAATAATGCTTTGGAAAATATATTTGAAGTCATGGGGTGTTTAGAACATCAAAAGGCAACCCTTTTTATTTATCATTTTGTTTGTGATGCAGATCGATGGTTGTTTCTGGTTAAAAATACTATAGAAAAAGAAAGTATTGATTCCATGTAATGGTATGCTTTTAAGAATATTTTTCTATAAAAATATTTTCCTAAGACTATTTGACTAAGAATGGAAAAATAGTTCCTAGACCTGAGGCATAAGGATAAAGATTTTGTTTCTGTATACGAATCCAATTTTACAAGAGTATCGAGGTATGTACCAGATTTTTTCAGAACATTGTTACTAAAATTAATAGATTTTACTCTGGTTTGAAACTAATTTTACTAAGAGCATTGGCTTCATAAGAATTTAAAAACTATGATAGACTTTCATGTTGTGTTATAAAAGTGATGGGGTTTACTGACATGTATGTGCCTTATGATGACAAGAGTAATAAGTGGTTAGGTTGGAAGGTGTTAGGGAATAATTTTTTAATGAAATTTGTAGGTAAGAAAATAAAATTCCTATCTTGAGATAAGTATGGTAAAAACCACCCTAGGTAATGTCTCAAAACATTTGGAAAATGTTTTTGATGTGGAAAGTTTGGTCAAATAGCTCATGACTATAAGGAAAATGAGAAGACAAATACTGAAAAGATGATGGTAAGATCCTTTAATCTCAATGAGTTGGGAAATTATGCCAATGTGTCGTTGAAGTTAGTAAATCAGGATGAAAATCAACAAGATCAAAACAAAAATGGTGTGGAAAAATATTTTTCTACAACTACAGTTGATGTTGGGTCGTCAAATGAATTGGTGACAAACATGTTACTTGTGTATTCAAATCATTATATTACCTTGTTTTATTCTAGATCATTTCATTCTTTCATTTTTGATAAATTTTAAATAATATTAGAAATATAAATTCATAAAATTATTATAGAACTTTTGTTGAAAACACCAAGTGGAAATATTAAAGAAACCAAGATATATAGGACTCTTACTAGTGTTATCAGTGAAATTGTATTTACTATAAATCTTATTGAACTAACCATAATTGAGTTTGATATTATTTTGGGTATGGATTGGATTTTAGTTTATCATGCTAAGATAGATTGAATATCTAATAAAGTCTTGTTCAATGAGTTCATACCTTTAATAACCAACCAAGAAGCTGATAAATTGATTAGAAATGAAAATGAAAGTTACTTATCACATATATTTGAAAAGAATGAAAATTTTCAGATTAGTAATGTTCCATTAGTGAATTAATACATGGATATTTTTCTGATGAATTTCCTAGTGTTATTATTGATCGAGATGTTGAGTTTACTATTGAATTATCCTCTGATGCTCAGTCTATTTCAAAAAAACATTTATCAAATGTCTTGAGTATAACTTTTGGTACTGAAAAAGAAATGGAAAGAGTAGTTAGATAAGGGTTTTTTCCAACCTATCACTTCACCATGGGGTGCTCCATTATTTTTGATAAAAAAGGATGGTTCCATAAGGCTTTTCATTGATTATTGATAATTGAAGAACATCATTGTTAAGAATAATTATTTTTTTTCTTATATCGATTATTTATTTGATTAGCTCCAGGGAGTGCAGTTTTTTCAAATATTGATCTCATGTTGGGGTACCATCATATGAAGGCAAGGGAGTCATATATTCCAAATACTTCATTTCAAACTAGATATGGGCATTGTGAGTTTATAGTTATTTTATTTGAGTTGAAAAATACCCCTAATGTTGTTATGAATCTTATGAATAGAGTCTTATGAGAATATTTGGATAATTTTGTGATTTTTTTCATTGATGATATATTGGTTTATTCAAAAAGTTTTGAGGATTGTGAAAAATAACTAATTATTGTTCTACAAACACTCAAAGATAATAAGTCATATGGAAAATTTAGAAAATGTGATTTTTGGTTACAACATATTTCTTTTCTTGGGAATATTTTAAATAAATATGGAATAACAATTTCTTTGACCAAAAAAAGTGGTTAATGGATGAACAAGACTTATAAATTTTACTAATATTCAATGTTTTCTTATATTATCAAGCTATTATTAATGATTTCTTGAGAAATTTTCACAATTATATATCCCATTAACTAAGTTAACTTGAAAAGGAGATAAATTTATTTGGATAAAATAATGTGATGATTGTTTTCAAGAATTAAAAAGGAGATTGTTGAATGCTCTAGTTTTGGACCTACCCTCGAGAAATGATGATTTTTTCATCTATAAAGATGATTCATAGAAGGGACTTAGTTTTTTTTCTAGTGCAGAATGATTAGGTAATTACTTATGCTTCATGGAATCTGAAACCTCATGAGTTAATTATCCTACACAATATTTGGAATTATATTTTATGGTGTTTTGTTTAAAAATTTATAAGCAACATTTATATGGATCCAAGTGTGAAATATTTACTAATAATAAAAATTTAAATCATATATTTACTCATAAGGAGCTGAACATGAGATATAGAAGATGGAGGGAACTGATAAAGGATTATAATTGCATGATTCATTATCTACATTGAAATCCAAAAAAGTGGTCAATGCTTTGAGTCAAAAAATAATAATGCAACATTAACCATGTAACATTTGGAACATAACCCTTTGGTTAATGATTTGGTAAATTTTAGACTAGAAGCTATAGATGCAGAAACTTCCTCTATTTTGTTTTAGGTGTTAGTTAAACCATCCCTGTTGGATAGTATTTAGCAATCTCATAAGGAAGATTATGAGTTACATAAAAATGTAGAATTAGTTAAGAAGGGTAAGTTTCTTTAATTTAATGTTGATAAAGAATGTGTTTTTAGATTTGGAAATAAATTGTGTGTACCATGTGGTTCCCAATTAAAGATGTAGTTGTTAAATGAAGATCATAGTTCCCCATTCTCTATTCATACTGGTAGCACTAAGATATATAGATACCTTCAGAAGTTTTATTGGTGGGGTGGGATAAAAAGAGATATTGCTGACTTTACCAAGAAATATTTTACTTGTTAATAGGTTAATGTATAATAGAAATTACTAAAGGTTATTATTAAACCTTTTTCAGTTCTAGAGTGTAAACGGTAAAATATATCAATGGATTTCATGGTGGGATTACCAAATAAATCTCTAGGTAATAATGTGATTTGGGTTATTATAGATTGAATGAATAAATATGCACATTTCCTTCCTACATGAGACATTATGTCTTTATATCAACTTTATCGACTATACTATAAGGTGATAATTAGGTTACATGAAGATCCTCTTTATATTATATTAAACCACAGTCCTAGGTTCACTTAAATTTTTTGTAAAGGCCTTCAGAAGTCATTGGGTACTGAATTAAATTTCAGTACAACTTTTCATCCTTAATCAGATGGATAGTCAGAATGAAAAATTTAGACCTTGGAATACATGATTCAAACTTGTTCAATGGATTACCAGGGAAGTTGGTATCAACATACTTTGTTTATTTTTCTTATAATAACAGTTTTCATTCCAATATACAGATGGCACCTTTTGAGGCATTATATAAAAAGTAGTGTCAAACTTCAGCTTTTTGGTATAAATTGGGTGAAATGAAGCTGATGTGACCAGAATTCGTATAGGAAGTGGTTGAGAAGGTGAAAATAATTTAGCAACATATAAATAAAACTCAGATCATGGAAAAAAGTTATGCAGATAACAGGAGGAAAGACCTTTCATTTGAGGTAGGTGATCGTGTTTTACTTAAAATATCTCCATGAAAAAGTGTTATGTGTTTTGGTAGGAATGAAAATTTAAGTACATGATTCATTGGACCATATGAAATCCTAGATAAAGTTGGATTGGTTTCTTACCAAGTGGCCTTGCCTACGATTTTATCATAGGTACACAATGTTTTTCATGTTTTGATGTTAATAAATTATGTGCCAGATTCATATCATTTTTTGATCCATAAGGTTGTTCAATTTCAATATAACCTTTCTTATGAAGAAAAAAAAAATTATTTTTTACCATAAAGAAAAAGTATTTCGGAACAAGTTAATTTACTATGTTAAAGTTTTTTGGAAAAAAATATGGTTGAAGAAACAACATGAGAATCTAAAAATGTTTTGAGGGAAAGACATCCTTAGTTGTTTAATAAGTGAATTAAATTATGAGGACACAATTTAAAAATGGGGGGATAGTGTAACAACCTAGGTACTTATAGAATATATTTTTTTCTTATTTATTAGTATTCTTTAATTAAATAGTCATATTCATTATAAATATATTAATTAATTCTTAAAATCAAAAATGAAATCGTTTTATTAAAACCATTTCTTATATCATTATATTTAAAGGATTAAATATTAAATTATAGAATTTTAATTTGAAAAAATTAATTTCATTTTTGAATTCATCATGTTAAAATAATCTTATAATGAATTATTGAGAATTTTTTGAAAATATTGATTTTTCAATGAATAGTGAAAAATATTGATTTTTATTGAATATTTTATTTTATTTTAAAGTATTTAAAAGTTAAAATTTGGTTTTGGAATAGTTTTAAATTTTAATTAGTTCATTTTTATTTAAAATAATTCAATTATGATTTTTTAAATGGTTTTTATACTTGAATTTATCATAAAAACATTTAATATCTTAAAAGGGCATTTTTCCAAAAAAAACATTGTGTTTTTCTGATTTAAATTTAAATTAAATTCTGAATCTTATGTATTTTAAATTTTTCAAATTTATTTTCATATTTTTAATTAGGAGGTATGAATTTATTAAATATTCCATTTTTTCTGGATAATATGAATAATAAGTTTAGTAATTTTGTTACCATAGTAAAGGGAAATTAGGTCATTAATCGTAAAAATAAAATGATAAGGACTAGAAAATGACCATAAAACTTACCCTAATTTTATTGTATGAGTAATTTTCATCCCTAATCATTTAATGTAAGATTGTATGACCATTTTATGCCAATTGTATATGATTATAACCTTTATAATATTTTATTTAATGAAAACTCAAAGATGTTACACTATTGTTTTTTAATTAGAATACAATTTTTAAAATGTCGTTATCTAGAAGATGTACTTGACTATAAATATTATTTTTAAATAAAAATTATTTATATTAATCATGATTTTTTTAATTTTTAGGGAAGAAATAATTACCTTAAATTCTTTCACAACGTTGATGTAGTAATTATTCAATTAATTAAAAAAATAAAATAAATGATATTAAAAATATTAAAATAAAAATAATTTGAGATATTTAAGGTGATACACGAATTCTATTGATGAACATAAAATTTTTAGGATATGATAAAATAGTTGGTTTGAATTTTACTTGTTTTCTTTCTATTTTAAAGTCAATTTCATGAATAATATCAAATTTCACAACAATGATATTTCATGGGATTAATAATTTTTTAAAATATTTAAAAATCATAAAAATTTTAATTAGACAATGGAAATAATATATGATAAAAAAATCCACCTTCTATTCATTTATTGGATATTTTTAAGTTTCTGTTTCAATAATAGTCTTATTATATTTTAATATTTTGAGAAATTCCAAGAGTGCCCCTCCCCTCTCTTATAAAAGGGAACCTCTTCTTCTCAACCCCTCACACTTCAAAACTATTTTTTTCATCCAATAACTACCAAAATAAATTCCTATAACCCCTTAACTAATTTTAGATGCCTTATTTTAGGCATAACACCAACCTTAGTGGGTTTAATGTGTTAAGAAAAGGAAGTTGTCCAAATAAGAGGTATCGTTTTAATCAAGGATTTATGTTTTATTTATTTTTTCAGCTCCTTCAAATTTTATTCAAACATGACAAAATAATAAATCTATTATACTAAATATAATTATATGTTATTATTTTTGTGTCATGACCCATATTCATCTCCACTTCCATCAAATGGGAAAATAATTTATCGTTTGTGTGTATGGTGGACTACTGCTTCGTGAACTGATGCAATTTGTTTTCATCACCATCTCTAAAGAATTGATAAAATGACTTAATTATTGTTTATATATGATATTCATGAAATATTTATAATTATTAAATGATAATATATCACTTTTATTCTTACCTTTCCATGCACAGAAAAATGACAATGTCATTTGTACATACGTGTGGAGTACCACCTGCACGAAGCGATGTGATTCATTTTTCATAACCAAATCACATGGATGATATATAAGTATATTTTAAGAATTAATATGATATATATGATATTATTATAATTATGGAAATATAAAATAATACTTACCTTATTTCCATAATGATTATTTAAAAATGAAAACGTTACTCATGCATACATACGACCTACAGCCTCCATGATTGTAACGTAGTTCATTTTTTATAACCATATTTAATGGAAAATTTTAAAATTATAATTTATTTATAAAAATTTCATGATTATTATTTTTTATATGTTTAAATAATGATATCTTTGACTATAGTTAACCGACTAAAGTTATGTTGGACTTATGAACCGAATATCATCAAAACATCCCATATGAATTTAAATAATTAAATAATTTTTATAACATGGTAATAAGAAAAATAAAAGGAATAATAAAATTTAAAAAGGTTATTAAGAAAGTAAATAATTAACCTAAATATATTATTCATGAATACAAATAACAAACATGACAAATCATACTCAAGGTAAGAGACTTTCTTTTAAAATCCCTCTTTTAAAATTCTTATTTCAACTCATTTTACAAAAGTCATGTGGAACGGTTTTATAAATTATGCAGTATGAGAGTATTTACACACCATCATTATGAATTAATGTTTTTCATAATACAATACATTTTTAAAATTTTATTTTAAAATAAAAATTTTTCTTTTATATATGTGCAAATTTTAGTTTTTAAGAAGTGATTTCAAAGTGTAAATGTTATTTTCTTCAAAGAGTTTTTTTAATGATGCATTATTTCATGTTTTGTGATTATGTTATAATTATTGGGATTCTTTTATAATCAAGTATATTTCCATTATAATCTATGATTGGTGGGTTTTCTATAGACTAATGACAGGGGGTTTCATGATAAACCAAGGCGGGTTGTTACGTTATATCCTCTAATGCATTGGGTACTCTGGAGTTGGAGGTTAACCATATTGGTTACTCCATTTGTAAGATTTATATGGTAAACTATGTACCATGTTACCTAATTAACTTTTATGTTGTTTCTAATGATTTTTCATTGAAATTTTTTGATTTTTGAAAGTTAATATAATGATCTTTTTGAAAAGATTATTCCTTTTTTGGGATAAAAAAAGTATGTTTTTTAGAAAATGTTTTTATGGGTTTTCACAGGAATAATGGTTTAATTTATTTTATGTCCCTTACTGAAATATTTGTGCTCATGATAATTTTTAATTTTTTTTTCATAGGGTTTAATGATAATAAGTATAAGTACAAGGTTAAGAAGAAAATTATGAAGATTTATCATGGAAAGAAATCATGTTTTGTTTTCATATTGTTAAAAAAATGGATATTGAGAAGATTTGTCTAATTTTTAATATTTGTATTATTTTTTATGATTTATAAACGAATTATCTAAAACTATAAACTTAAAATATCCTTAGGATTATAATAATATGATTTCCTGTTCAAAGACACTAGAATATACAATGTTTATGGTTGGGTTCTTACATCAAAATCCCATAAAAAATAGAATGTGAGATGGATTTTTAAATACCTTAAATTTAATTCATTTTTTGAAAATAAATACATATTTATTATATAATACACAAAATTAAACAAGTGGTGAATACAAATCATATCTTAATGAATAAAAATTGAGATGAAAAAACCCTTACCCTTATTCCTGCTAGGTCGAAACAAGCTCTAAAATCCTGTATAAAAAAACTAACTATCTTAATAAAATATTTAATAACCATATTCATGCCTATAAAATCTTATAAACTTCATTTTTAATCATTTATTACAAATATATTAGTTTTTTATATTTTAATTTCATTATCGGATGTTATTAGTTTTTATTGTTTGTTTAGTACTAGTTTCCTAGTGGTGGCGTCAATTCTTGTTTATAGATTCAAATTTCGTCAATTTAAGAACATTATAAGTACTAAAATAGATGTTTTATAATGATATATAATTTTATAATTTCATTTCATAAGTATTTTAGTTATGATTCATGATGTTGAAGTTGCTGATGAGCTTGTTTTAATGATTTTTAGCGAACAAGTCGCGATATCTTAATAATAAGTTAAATATTA
Source organism: Viscum album (assembly GCA_963277665.1). Taxonomy (NCBI): domain Eukaryota; kingdom Viridiplantae; phylum Streptophyta; class Magnoliopsida; order Santalales; family Viscaceae; genus Viscum; species Viscum album. The sequence goes on from OY728128.1 coordinate 1,457,315,809, forward strand.
ATATAAAATTTATAAAACCCTAAAACAAAACATTTTTTATCATTAATTTATAATAATACTATCATTTAAGTTTCTATAGTCAACGATGATAAAAATTTATAGCATTGTTCAAGTAGGCGGTTAAACCGATTCGGACAAGAACAAGCTATATATGTGTGATTATAGTTAAAAAGTGAATATTTTTAGAATATTATCATTATTAAAATATAATAATGATATTATTTATATTTTTTAATATGTTTAATCAGGTTACAAGATATTTTAATAAATATATAAATAAAAGAATGAAAAACAAAATACTTCACTTTCATGGAGGAGGTAGTCTGCACGTACGCACAGTCGACACATTCATTTACATAGAACGTAAAGGTGGTAGGAATTGGTTTATATTTTTAGATTCTTAATACTATTTTAAATATCATATTTATTCACTATATTACTCATTTTAACCATCCATACATGGTGGTTATGTAAAATGGATCACATCGTTTATGGAGGCAGTAGTCCGCAAGTTTCAAAATCAAAGTTTTTGTTTCCAAAAGGTTGGTAAGAAAGTAAAAAAGTGATGTTAAATTATTATAATAAAATTTAAGAATATTAATAATATTTATCTTATCATACTTTCATGGATATGATAGGTTTTAGTGTTTAAAATAAATAAATAATTAAGAGAGCATGGTTGAGAACTTTACCTCTCTCTTAGGATGTTCTCCCTTGAGTAACACCTTAAGGTTCCTTAGATTAGTATTTTGGAAATATTAAGAATTATAGGCTGTAGGGAGATATTTTAGGAGATAATAATGTATTTTTTTCAATATAAGTCATTGTTATGGGTGTATAAATGTTGTGGAGGTTATCTCCTTTTATAAGAGAAGAAAATGGAATTTTTGTTAATACCCATTACTTTTTCAATGAGGACATGACACTATTCAAGGGTCGATGGCTCCAAAAGTGGGAAATAATGAAGTTTCAGGTGATATATGGTTTATTAATCCTCAAATATTCATTTTCACACATATGTTAAATATTTTTCAGGTCTTTTTCGACTAGTTTTTTATATTTTACCTTTTTTTACCTTAGTAACTAGTTTTACCCTGGTAATTTATATTTTTAAAAAAATATAAGGTAACAATTATTACCAAAATTTTATGTTATGAATATAAATTTGAACTCCATATAATATAATTTTATTTCAAAATAATATAATATTAACATTTAAATTAAAACATTTAATATATAGATAAAATGTTTTGCAGAAAACTATTGTATCCAACATCAAGTGTTCTTAGTATTATTTAGTATTGATTACCAATTGAATGAGTGTTAATATATTTATATATAGGTTTAAATATTATATTATATTCATATTTTGGATGATATAAATTTATTTTATTAGATATAAATTACACAATTTTAATAAAATAATTCTTTGAAAATAGCACTTTTATCATTATCTCATTAATTAACTTAAATCCTAGTGATCTTATTTTTTACCTAAAAATGAAATTTACCTTATTATATAATTTTAAAACACTGATATAAAATATCAAATATATATATATTTAATTTGTACAAGTTATGAAAAATAATTTTTAATATAAGCAAATAAAAATATTTTTTCGAGTAAAATATTACTTAAGTTTCCAAAATATTAAACATGGGTTTTATAAATTCAAAATAGTATTTTTTTAATGAATAATTTTAATCCTTAAATATTTTTTTGTTATAATAATTTTTTTATAATTTTTTAAGTAATACTTACTTTATGATAAAGTTATAAATGCTACAGTTTTCGTAAAAACTATATTTTTCACTATTCAGCTGAAAATCAATTAATTAGAAAAATATAAAAATTAAATCATAAGATAATTTTGAAATTATAGATTCAAAAATAAACCTAATATTATAAAATTTAAATTCTAAAATTTATTAATTTATCTTTCTATTTAAAATACAATATATAAAGAAATACTTCTTTTATTCAAAAATGAACTTTTAAAACTTTAAGTGTTCTTAATACTATTTTTATGCATTTATAATTGGTTTTAGTATTTTTATTTAAAATTAGTTTTATTAGTCTTAATTTTTTTAATAATATTTATCTAATATGTCACATATCATTTTAGTTTGGTGTTGCATGTGGGTCAAGCTATCGAGCACGTTAGATTTATTTAAAGAAAATTCCCCTCTTAAATAAATTAAGCCCTATGAATTTTAATTATAACATACTAGTGAAAATATATAAGGGTATATAAATTATATAAATGACTAAAGATATAATTTCTCAAGAGCTATCTAGATTAATATCTCATTTAAGACTACGAAACACATCTTTTTCCTTATTTTAGGTTTATATTAGTATTATCAACCATTTATTCCAAATATACCTCTATAGATAAGTCTAAGGAGTTTCTAAATACATACCTTTCCCAAATTTATTTTTAATATCCTACTTCCAATAAAATAATAAAACCAAAATTATTATGATAATATCCTATAAAATCATAATAAATGAACATATTAATTTGAAAACTAAATCACATTATGTCCAATCCCATAACACCTTCATTTAAACCTATGATACCATTTCTTTAACTATGACATAATTATTTCAACCTATCCCTACTTAAATTTAATCTTGGTTATCCACAGTCATATTCCTATTAGGTTTTCTAAACTAACTCAGTCTCAAATTTCAATATATTTCAACCTTCCATATTGGTTCATAAAGAAAATGTGATAAAAAAACATATCCATCGGGAGATTCTAAACTGGTATTTAGTATTAGACCAAATCAACATATACTGAGTGAAGATTGATTTTATACTCAATCAATCATTTTTAGGGTGATTACCTCAAGGTGAATTTGTTTCAAAACTACATCCACTTTCTAGTATCTAGACCAAGATTTTATCTCTAATAAAACCACATGACCTCTACATTACCAAAATTTTGGGATGTTATATTATATTTAGACTGATCCCTAGGGGTTTTACTAAAGTTATCTCATACTAATTCCCAAAATAACTAAACTAATCATAAAAAAATAGCTAAATCCTACACTAATACCAACTGAGGTGTCCCAGACTCACAATCCTAGGTTTGGTGCTAAAAAATAATTTAAACAATATATTTGATACAAAGTGTGATGAACCTATATTTATTTTACAAAAATTTCTACAAGATAAACTTTACATCTCATAAACAATCGCACAATCCCATAAATGGAAGGTTTAGTGTCTTTTAGGCCCAACTATATAATATTTTTTATATATGATAGTTTCTCCATAATTGAGCCACACTAGAATACCTTATAGAATCCTTATAGGTTACACTTTTCTTTATAACATGGGTAATGGAAACATAGGAAAGGGGTGAGATCAAATGATTAGTAAGAGAAGGCTTATAAACATTTCATGAAGGGTTAGATCATAATAATATAAGAAAACTTGAGTAGGGGGGAAATATCTTGTTAAAAAGAACATGGAACAATAATAGTTATTTATAAGTCATGAAATAAGGACATGTTATCTCAAATGAAAAAACATATACCCTGGAAAAAGAGTACATAATCATGAGATAATAAACATGATCCATGGATCATAATTATAGGCATATGACAAGGAAATGTAACATGCCATTGAAAAAAATTATACCAAAGAACATTGGAATAAACATAAGTATATGGAATCATCATATTGTGATCTAATTTAATATTTCCCCACATTATATGTTGCATAATAGATAATTCATACATTGTATGTTTTTATAGAGCCCTTAATTTTCATACATAGATATTACATATTAATAGATTAATATTCAATATATTTTATAAATACTTGCCGGAGAACCATAGAGGTTTAGTTTCTTTGGAGACTGGACACATAATCCTATTATTTAACGAAATATCTTCAATATATCCCATTAAATTATTCTCATATAGAATACTTCTTATACATACCCTACATAAAACCTTTATTCTTACCTTTGGGAAAGGAAATATAAGAAAGGGTGAGATCATATGATATATAAGAGTAAACAAGGGAGATATCAATGATCACTTAAGAATAACATGAACATAAGGGTATTAAAATATGATCTTAAAATTTGAAAATCATACCTTGCATATAATATATCATAATATTGATTCATGTAATAAATATTGTATTTTAATAAGACATCAATCATAAAATAATCAAATAACATGATCCATGAGAGCATAACATAAACATAGGAATGTTGAAAAAACATAATCTTATAACATTATGAACATGTATAAACCATAATAGGTTCACTCATTATATTAACGTCATGAAATAAATTTCTTTCATAAACTTATGGACATGAAAACTAGGTACATGCGTAATCATATGGACATTAAATTCAGTTCTATGAATAAACTTATGACATCAAAACCGGGTCCATTCATAATCTTATATATTTGAAATTTTTTAACATTTCATCATAACATAACCCATTAAAAGTAAAACATGTTTTATAAATATATCATCATCATAATAATAAACCATCCACAAAAAGAATAAGGATGGTATAATAGAATTATATCCCCAGTGAAACATTAATAACATCAATGTAATCATAGATGAAAATGCCTTTAAAATATCACTTGGAAAATTTCTTTTGGAAAATAACCTTTTCATTTTATAACCACTTATTTAAAATCAAAATATTTTAAAAATATTAAGTAAGAATTTTTCTTTAAAAAACCATGGAAACTTGTTAAAGGATTTTCAAATAATTGAGTGGTCATGATGGTAGAAAATTCTTTTCACGCCCTATATATTAAAACAAAGATTCCTTTTACATTTTCAATAAAAATTAAAAAGTAAATTATTTTGAAAATGAAAAGAATATTCGTTTTAAAACATTTTTAAAAATTAAAATATGGGTAAAAATGACTTTAAAAAATCATAGGATATTATTAAAAACACACTTGAAAACATTTTAAAGAAAATAAGGACATGGGGGAAAAGATTCTCGACCCAAGAGGAAATAAAGTCTGTTTTTATTTAAATCCTTTTCTAAATAATTATAAGTACCAAAGATAGAAAAATGGTACTATTACCTAAAAATTACATGAATAACCATAAAATAATAAAATTAAATATATTTATTAGATAAATATCATATAATTTCCTCAATGGAAATTCAGGCATAAACAATCCCGATTAAAATGGTATTGAAACATAAATCCATTGCCACTTTTGTAACTTTTGAATCATAAAACCCATGAAATAATAACATAAGATGAAAGTTTAAATATAATTATAATAATGTGACTCATAATATAAAATTTAGAAGGGTATTTATAAACACTTCCTATAGAAGATAGGTTCATAACATAACAAATATCTCAAAGAAGATAATTTGAGATGATAAACTCTTACCTCAAGTTGGACTTAGCTGTAAAGTAGTTTTAACCTCATGTATAATAAATTAAAATTTATTATAATTATATAAAATAGTAATTTAAATACTTAAAATATCATATATTATCCACTTATAATATTTCAACACTCATTTATTAACAATTCCTTATTAAAATCATCATTTTTGGGTGTTAATTATTTCGTTTTTCATGAGAATTTTGGTTCGGTAGTTCTGGTCCTCATATTTTGATCATGGTTACATCATATCCAGAACATTAATAATGATATAGATATCATATTTATTCATTATATATATATTTATATTTATCTATAAATGGTATAGATAGAAAAATGAATTACACCATTCATGGATATAATAGGTCATATGTATGAAAGAACATTGTTTTCACTTTTCAATGGATGGATCAAAAGAAAGGTAGATAATAATTCACCTTTAAATAATAATTATTATATCCTATATATTTATTAAATCTATTATTGTTACCATACAAGTAAAACAAAAATGAAAATCAAATCACATCACTTTGTGAAGGTGGTAGTCCATACATACGCACGAGTGACGTTATCATTATAAAAAATGGAAGGTAAGAAGGTAGATATGATATTATAATTATAGATACATAATTATGTCATAAATATAAATTATAAATATTAAAATCATCATAATAACCATTAATGAAAGATAGTTATGTAAAATGAATTTTATTACTACATGGAGTTGGTAGTCCACACATATGCACGAGCAATACTTTCACTTACCATTTGATGGGAAAGAGGGTGAATAGTGGTAGTAATATAATCATAATTACATTTTAGTATATTTATAATACTCAATTTATTATTTTATTATTAATAACATATTATTATATGAGGTATAAGAAGAAATAAATTGAAAGAGGACATGTGGGAAGATTACCTCTTCTTCAGTAGGCCTCCTTTAGATCCCATCTTAAGGATCCTTGGAATGATATTTTAAGAATTAAATAACCTATAATTAATGTATATAAAATTTTATAGGATAATTGGGTAGGTTTTGGTCGAGATATATGGTTAAAATTGGTTTAAATAAAATAAATTAGGTGTGTACTTTAATAACGGAGGGAAAGGACACACTTAAAATTACAAAAAAGATTTAAATATAATTAATTTATTTCTCAAGTATAATGCTAAAAATAGAAATTAATTATAATAAAAATAGGATATGGAAGAAATATTATCATAAAATTAAATTTATATAGGTTTTGGTTTCATTTCAAACCTTATCTTTTATTTTAACCCTTCCGTAAACCTATTTTAACCTTAACCACGACAATAATTTTTTCAATATTAAAGGGTTATAATTTTACATATAAGGTAAAAATTGGATCATAAATAACCAAGGGATGAACTTTTTTACCCTAAATTATCAAAATATTCCTATTTAATTTAAAATAATTTAATAAAATATTGCTTTCATTAAATATCATTAATGTCATTTTTGAAACTATTAATTTAATTTGATCTTAAAGACATTAATACCAAGATGGAATTAGAATATAATTATTTAAAAAATAAATAATATGCTATATATTTATAAAACTAATAAAACACAATAATCCATCCAAATTGTATAATTTTAATATTTTTAAAATTATTTATTTTATTTTTCTATTGATTGAATAAATATTGTGTCGACTTTGCGTAAGAATTTAAGGTAATTATACAATTAATAAAAATTAAAATAAATTTAAATCATAAAAATAAATTAATTATGTTTAAAATAAATATTTATATTCATTTATAATATATTATTATCCCCGTGTGAACATATAAAAGAAATTAAAAATAAAAGGGTGATATTTTAGAATTTTCTTTACTTAAAAAAATATAAATGTCAGTACCAAGGTCAAATATCACAAAAATTACATATATTCAAATTTTGGATGTATATTTTAAAATTAATCCCATAAAATGAAAAAAAATAATTTTTTGGGTTGATTTTGATACCTTATATCATTTTTTTAAACTTTTTTTACCCATTTTACCATTAATGAGGTGATAAATATTTACAATAGTTGATATTCATAATAACTAAAAATAAAAGGGAAATATTTACCATATTTGAACCTCATGATTTAAAATATGATATGAACTTTTTAATATTAAATCTCTATAAGTGGAAGAAATCAATTTTATTATAAATTCATAAAATGTAATGAAAAATAGTTTTCAAAAAAAATATTTTCAAGCATAAAAATTAACTTATATCAAAATCAGGAATATTGATAATTAAAATAGAATTAATTATATTATTATAAATAAAGTGGATAATATTTAAATTTAATTCCAAATACAAACTATAATGGAACTTCTTAATTAATTTATTTAATGAAAATAACTTAAAGATTTTGAAAAATCATAATTTTTCACTATTCAATAAAAAATCAATCATTTTAGAAAAATCCAAAAAATTTACCCTAAGTTAATTTTTATATGATGGTTTAAAAAATTAAATTAATTTTATGAAATACAATTTCTAAAAGTTTCATAAATTAGTTAGAATTCTCACACACAAAATGAAATAAAAACATTTTTGATGAAAATACATTTTTTAAGCATAAAATGACTTCATTAAAAATTGTGTGATTATTTCATAAGAATTAATCAATAATTTTGTAATGAGTAATAAAATCATAATTTTGTTTCATAATAAATTTACTCATATTCATACCCACCAATTTAATGACTAGGTTATAAATTTTTTTATAATATTTTACAATTCATTTAAAGCTCGGTGTTGTGTCTTAAGTAAGATATCAAGGCTATTTTTTTTTTAACAAAATTTTCATAGTGTTAAATTATCCCCATTAAATAAATTATTACATCTCAATTTTATTACATCAATCAAAGGTTTAATATTTGAAAATAACTTTTTTAAAACCCACATTGTACAAAAGAATAATAAAACCTCCTTTAAAAAGGTAAATTAGGCAACATAAAGGTTACCTGAAATAACACATAATCATGTTCTTAAATAAGTATAACATTGGTGGGAAGTTAAATTATATACCTAGAGGATAAATCTATAATCCAAGGTATAATATGGAGTGATATAGAACACGGTCATGACAAATTTAATGGCCACAAAACCATAAATTCGTAAGGGGTGAAAATACCATCAATTCATTGAAAATTATGGTATAAGGATAATGTTTTTATTTAAAGATAATTTTCTTAAATTTTTGGGATTATTTTACTATAATGATATAATATATGAGAAAATATACTTACTTTATTTATTTTCATTTTATAATAATAATTCAATCTTTTGGTTTCACTTTGATCAATTGCACTTATATCTCATCACTTATTCCAATAAATGGATATTCAAGGTGAATTTTTCATATCTGAAGCATTAAAATTAACCTTAAATGAATCATAAGATCTATAATCCATTCCTTATACCTATAAATATTTACCAAAACCAAAATGGTTAGTACAATTTATCCAATATATATAAATATAATAAATAACACACAAAGTTCAACTTAATACATTCTATAAATAGTTAACCTTAAGGCTCCTCCAAAATATGGCTGACCAAAAATTGAATCCCAAATATTATAATTATTTGATCTCATATACTCCCATAATAAACTTAAAAATTATTTAAATAATATTAATCACTCGTAAAGTGTCATACCAAAATGTATATACCCTAAAAATTCTCCAAAATAAAGTCACAATAAAATCATATAGGCTTCTAAAATATAATTCACACTTTATTCCTTAAATAAGATCCTAACTTAGCCAAAAATATTTCCATTGGAAGTTTAGTTTCATCCTTTCTTCGATAAATAATCATAGTTTGATTCATAATATCAAAAGTTATTTCTTTATTCCATAAATTTATATATAATATACATAAAGAGAGTTAATCAATGATTATAATCACATCAAATTTCACTAAAGAAGGAAAAATAAGATTTTATTAGGGATAATTCATAAAAATCAATTTTAAATCCACAAATCTAGAGTGGAGGATAAATGTTCCTTGATTATCATTATTCAATTTGACTATTGTAATTGCATAATATTACCCTTTATCCATTGACTTTAGAGGTTATTGTGTATTATTATCCCCATTAGACCTTGGATTAGGGAATTGATTTTCATAATTATCAAATTCCTTGAATTTATAGCATTGAAGTGTGGGTGTTGTGTTCTGTTTAACTCTCTCTCCATTCATTTCATTGATTGGCCTCTTCACATCACTTCGATATTCTTTTTCTCAATGTACTAGATTTCCGAGATTGAAATATCTTCTTGTTCCAATTAGTAATTCACCTAAGTGATCCTTCCCATATTTTTGGAAAGTAGGAGGTTGAAAATTTTTCTTTCCTCTATGTGACACACCACTGGAGCTTCCATGAAACTCCATCTTTTTTTTCTTATGGCTAAAACCATGATGGATTCAAGCTTCTATTTCTACTTTAAGTGCACATCAAATGACTTATTTATAGCTTCCAAATCCCATTATGGATAATTCCTTTCAAATACTTGGTTTCAAAAAACTAAATAATAGATCAACATTTCTTTTTGGGATTATGATAAAACCATAAGCATACAATACAAGTCTTCAAAAAATTTCTTTATAGGTATGAATAGATTCATCATCCTTTTGTTTCAACTATATAAATTCCCTCTCCATTTTTGTTTTAAGAGTTTATGGAATGTACATATTGAGGTATAACATCTTAAACTCCTCCCATTCCATGGATTTTATTTTCTCTACTAGCCACATATTTTTAATAATATTCCACTATTGATCTGCTTTAACTTCCAAATTATAAACAACTAAGATAAATTTCTCATGGTCTGAGCACTGAAGAATGAAAAATATCTTTTTCATCACATTGATCCACTACTCAATAACCAATGGATAATAAGACCCATATAAAGAGGGTATATTTTGTTATATTAAATATTCAATGACATATCATTTCCTCCAACGGAATTTATAAGTTCAACATGATTTGCATTACCTCTCATGGCTTGAGAGAGTTCAGTGAGAATAGTCATAAGATTTTGTATCCCAGCTCTTAATCTATTTAATTGATAATGATGATGATAGATGAATTTTAATCGACATTCATTTTTTATATGTTTCATTTCGTTTCCAACCATTGAATAAAACCAAAAAAAATTTGTTAGAATCAAACTAAATAAATTGGAGTGAACAATCATATATTCATAAAAAAAATTCCTAAGATTCCCTAAAAAATGAAACCTATGTCATTAATGGTCATCGTCAATTCAAATACTTTATAATGGTTTATAAATTAAATGTTAATTAACACAATAATATTCCCCATAAGTGTAAAATCAAGTGTGCAGTAAGTGAATACTCACCGTGCACCAGAATGATGGTCAGGATATACTTGAACAACTCTATTTTAGCTTATTACCACTAGATGAATGTGTGATAAAACCACATCCACAAGGATATATTTCTATAAAAAACACAAAATATCATCCTTTATAAAACTTTAGGTTATTATCTTATTCTTATACTTATCCCATGGGTTTTTACCAAATTTTTCTAATATGAATATCTAAATATTAATTAAACCCTCCTATGATACTAACTATAGAGACCTATAATTTTTAGATATAGATATTAAATCTTAATAGATTAATATTCATTATATTTTATAAATACATGCCCAATAACCACAAATTTTTTGTGTATTTGGAGACTAGATACATAAGCCTCTTATTTTATGAAAGATATTCAACATCTCTCAAAAATATTTTCTCACATAGAATACTTCTTAGAAATACCCTATTTAAAACCTTTCTTCTTAACTCAGGGAAAGGAAACAAAAGAATAGTGAGATCATATGCTCTGTGAGGGTAAAAAGGGATATATCAATGATCACTTAATCATAACATGAGCAAAAGGGTATAAGAACATGATCTTAACATTTGAAAACTATAACCTTAATATCATATATCATAATCCAAAGTCATGACATAAATATCGAAGGTTCAAAATATATGAATCATAAAGTAATAAAATAACATGATCCACTAGATCATAACATAGACATAGGAATGTTTAAAAAACATAATCTTATAACACTGTGAACATGTATAAAATGAAACAAGTTCACTCATTATGTTAAGGAAATGAAATCAGATGCTCACATGAACTTATAAACATGAAAACTAGGTCCATGCATAATATTATGGACATGAAATTCAGGTCCCCTAAAAAACATATGAACATAGAAACCATGATCATGCATAATCTTATATACATGAAAAAATTTAAAATTACATCATTATATAACCCATGGAAAATAAAACAAGTTTCATAAACATCTGATAATAATAATAAACCATCCAAATCAATAATAAAGATTATAGCATAGAATCGTATTCCCAATGAAGCATAAGTAACACCAAAGTACTTAATCATATATGAAAATACCTTTAAAACATCACTTGGAACATTTATTGAGGAAAATACCATTTTCATTTTGAAACTACTTATTTAAAATAAAAATATTTAGGAAAAAAATTCTATAAAAATAAACATGAAAAGTTTTAAAAGGTGCTTTAAATAATTGAGCAGTCATGATTATGATAAATTCATTTCATATTGTATATGTTAAAATAAATATTTTTTTCGCATTTTTGGTAAAAAGTCACAATTACCTCCTTTGGAAAACGATAAGATGATTAATTTTAAACCATTTATTAAAAATTAAAAAGTGGGTGAAAATTAATTTTAAAAATTATATAAGTGTATTAAAAACATTCCTTAATTAATTTTAAATAAAACATGGACATGGAAGAAAAAAGTTTCCCAACCTAAGAGGAAATAAAGTTTTCTTTTCTTAAAAACATTTTCTCAATAATTTTAAGTACTAAAGATATAAAAATGATATTATTAATTAAAAATTATATGGATAAAAAATTTAGAATAAAATTAAATGGATTTATCAAATAGAGATCATATAATTTCTTCAATTAAAATTCAAGCATAAACAATCCCGATTAAAATGGGATTAAAACATAAATCCCTTACTCTAGTGGTAACTTTTGAATCATAAACCCCCTGAAAGAATAAATTCAAATAAAAATTCAAATGTCATGATTATAAGCCGAATCATAATATAACTTATCAAATGGTATTTAGAAAAAAAACTCATAAAGAATATAGGTGCATTACTTAACATATGTCCCAAAGAAGATAATTTGAGAAGATAAACCCTTACCTCGAGTTCGAATTACTTCAAAAGAACTTTTAACCTCATGTATAATAAATTTAAATTTTTTAAAATTTTATAAAATAGTCATTTTAATAGTTATAATATCATATATTATCCTCTTATAACATTTTAACACCCATTTATTAACAATTCCTTATTAAAATTGTCATTTTGGGGTGTTAATTGTTTCATTTTTCGTGAGAATTTTGGTTCAATAGTTATGATACTTGTGTTGTTATCATGGTTTCATCATCTAAAAATATTAATCATGATAAATATATCTTATAAAATTATTATATATATATTTATATTCATCCATTAAAGTTGTAGATAGAAAAATGAATTACATCGTTCATGGAGATGGTAGGTCGTACGTACACATAAATGTTGTTTTCACGTTTCGATGGATGAAAAAAATAAAGGTAAATAATAGTTAAAATTTATAGAATAAATATTATATAATATATATCATATATACTTATTTAATCTAAAATTATTACCATATAATTAAAATGGAAATTAAAATCAAATCACATTGCTTCGTGGTGGTGGTAGTCTACACATACACACAAGCGACATTATTGTTTTCTAAAAAAATGGAAAGTTTGAAGGTAGATATTATATTATAATTCTAGAAGAATAATTATTACATAAATATCATGTGTAAACATTAAAACTATTATAATAAATATGCCTAAATGATGGTGGTGGAAAATTAATTGTATCACTATGTGGAGTCAGAGGTCCACACATATGCACGAGAAATACTTTCACTTCCCATTTAATAGAAAAGAGGGTGAATAGTGGTGTATTGATAATCATAATAACATTTTAAGTATATTGAGTATATTGGATTTATTATTTTATGAGGAATACCAAATAATTATAGTTTGTAGAAGAATAAATAAATTGAAATAGGTCGGGTAGGAAGATTACCTCTTCTTTAGGAGGTCTCCTTTAGATCACTTCTTAAAGACTCTTGGAATGGTCCTTTAAGAATGCCAGAACCACTAATTATTGGATAATGGATTTTAGAGGATAATTTATTAGGGTTTGGTGAAGATATATGCCTAAAAGTTTTGTAAATAATAGAAGGTATGAGTGTCCATTTATAAGGGAGGTAAAGGAAACACTTGGAATTACAAAAAAGATTTAAATATAATTAATGTATTTATCAAGTATAATTCTTAAAAATATACATTGATTAAAATAAAAAGAGTATATAGTGAAATATCATCATAAAATTAAATTTAGATAGGTTTTTTTAATTTTAAACCATATCTTTTGGTTTAATCCTTTTATTGACTGATTTTAACCTTAATTACAGTAATGAATTTTTCAATATTAAAGTGTTATAATTTTAATTATAATGTGAAAATTAGCTCATAAATGGCCAATATATTAATTTTTTTATTATATATTATCAACCATATCCTATTTCAATCTTTTTACTATTTTAAAAAAATTAATAAGATATTATTTTCATAAAATAGAATTAATTTCATTTTTGACATTATTAATTTAATTTGACTTTAAAGACATCAATACAAATATGTAATTTGAATATAATCCTTTAAAACATCACTAGTATTCTATATTTATCTATAAAATTAGTGGAACATAATAATACATCCAAATTTTATTAATTTTAATATTTTTTAAATCATTTATTTTATTTTTTATTAATTGAATAAATATTGTGTCGGTGTTGCATAAAAATTTAAGGTAATTATACCATTAATAAAAATTAAAATAAATTTCAAACATAAAAATAAATTAATTATGTTCAAAATAATTTTTCATATTTATTCATAACATATTATTATCCCTATCTGAACATATAAAAGAAATTAAAACTAAGAGAGTGGAATTTTGTAATTTTCTTTACACAAAATAATATAAATGTCATTACAAAGGTTAAATAGCACAAAAATGTTATATATTTGAATTTGGGAAGGATACAGTCGAATTAATAACATAAAATTAAATAAAATAATGTGTTGGGTTAATTTGTAGACCTTATATCATTGTTTTAACCTTGATTTACCCATTTTCTTCTTACCGAGGTGAAAAATATTTACCATAGTTACTATTCATATTGACCAAAAATTAAAAGGATATATTTACCAAATTTGAAAATCCTAATTCTAAATATGGTATCTTTTTTTTAATATTAAATCTCTATAAGTTCTAGAAATAAATTTTCATATAAATGTGTAAAATGTAATGAAAAACAATTTTCAGGAAAATGTGTTTTTAAGCATCTATATTAACTTATATCAAAATCATAAATATTTATTATTAAAATAGAATCAATTATATTATTTTAAATCAAATGGATCATATGTAATTTTAATATCAAATCTGAAATATAATTAAAAAATTTAATTACTTGATTTAATAAAAAGAACTGATTGTATTTGAAAAATCAATATTTTTCACTATTCACTGGAAAATCAATCATTTCAGAAAAATCCCAAAATATCATCCTAATTAAATTTTGATATGATGATTTAAAAAAATATATTCATATTATAAAATAAAATTTATAAAAGTAGTATAAATTAATTATAATTTCCATACACAAAATGAAATAATTATTTTTGAATAAAATGCACTTTTAAAGCATAAAATGACTTCATTAAAAATTGTGTACTTCTAAGTAATAAAAAATAATTTTTTATTTAATGAGACCATTATAATTTTTTTCAAAATTCATTTAATCATATTTATATATTTTAATTCGTTGCTCAGTTATAATAATTTTTTTATAATGTATCGCAATTCTCTTAAAGTTTGGTGTTGTATGTTATGCAAGTTATCGAGTTTATTTTTCTTTTAACTAATTTTTTGGGGTGTTGTAGTTGTGAAAAAACAAAATTACCATGTGATATGTTATAAATAAATAAAAATCACATATTTTATACTGTGAAAAAAATGTTTATTCTATATGTTGAAAATAAAATAAAAATGCCCACACTACATGTTGTGAATAAAAAAATCCCACACTATATACTGTAAAAAAACAAAATTCCCATGATACATGTTGTAAAAAAAATCCCATACTCAGCATCATTATCATTTAGGATATAAAATTTTTAATAATTTATCATAGGAATTTAACAATCCTAAAATGTCTTAGAGATTTATCAGACCGAAACCATCTAATAATGATAACCATATATAATTTTCTCAAAATATCAAAAAAAATTCATCATCTTATCAAAGATTAATTAACCTATGGGAAAGAAATGGTTTTTATGGAAAGTTATTTAAAAAACAACATTATAAGCCATCTAAAGAAATAAGGTGAATGGTATCATGAGAATATATCCCAAGTGTAATATAACGAACATCAAAGGATGATGGACTAGATAAAAAATACATTTTTAAGATCATTGGATAAATCACTTAGAAAATAAGTGGAAATACGCATTTTTTTAAAATCCTTTAAAAATAATTTATTTTTTTATTTAAAATGAAATAATTTGAGCTTGATAAATTTTTTAAAAATTATCATTTGAAAACAAAAATGGTATTCAAAAGGTAAATTTTATAAAATAAAGATGATATAAAAAGCAATGAATAATTATTTCTTAAAAATAAAATCCTTTAGAATCCCATTTAAAATCAAGTATTACATTTTAAAATCAAACTTTTAATTTTATAAAATATAAGGAAAATTAAATATCTCTTAAGAAATACCAAGAGTTAAAATAATTTGAAAAACCATTTTAAAATATAGAAATGAATGTTCATAAATAATAATTCTCATAACGGTGAAAGAAACCATAAAAGAGTTTTTAAAAAACATTTTTACCATTATCATAAAATATAAAGTCACTATCACATTAAAAATCTATTTTAAAATAGGTGAAGTGAGAAATTTTGAAAACTTTTACTTCTAAAAATAATCTTAAATAATGGATCCCTGAAAAATAAATAAATTTTTTTCAAAGGAAATGTGGAGTGGAAGATAAGATATACGATCATGAAAGAAAAAAAATAATAATTAAAAATACTTTTGTTGAAATAACACATCATAAAACGTGATAATAAATATTGTATTTTAAAAATGGAAAAAGGTAAATGTAAAGGACACATTAGATAACACATAATTGGGTTTTGAAATAAAAAGGATAATGTTGCTGGGAATGGAAAATATAGACCAATATGGGAAACTATCATTAAAGAGGATACAAATTATTCTCAACAATGATATAATTTTTTGGAAATAAATTAATCAAGGTAAATAATTTGATTTAAAAATTCATTATCCCTGGAGAGGAAAATAAAGTTCGATGAAATAAAATCTTAGGGTGAAAAAAACCAATCATGGAAGAAAAAAGTTCAATTAGAATCATTATAACTCAACAAAGGGAGTTGAGTTTAAAAATACCCTTGTAGCCTTGGTACCATTTGAGTTGAAATTACATGAGAGATAAAAGGTGATATTAATTTTTAAATCCCTTAAATTGAATTAAAATTATAGAAAAAACCGTGTCCAATATATACACTATAAAAGGAAACAAGTGGTGAATAAAAATCATACCTCAATGAAGCAAAATTGAGTTACAAAAACCCTTACCTTTATTCCCGCTTAGTCAAAACGTTATCTAACCACCTGCATAAAAAATAATTATATTAATCACCTATTTCAAAACCTTATTCATACATATTACCTTTTATAATATTATTTATAATAATTTATTAAAAATATATTAGTTATTTATATTTTATTTTTATCATCATATATTATTAGCTTCAATTTTTTTATTACTAGTTTCTTAATGTCGGCATCGATTATTGATTATATATTCAATTTTCGTAATTTTTAGATAATTATAGGTAATTGAATTTATTTTTTATACTAATTTTAAATGTTCTAATCTCATTTTATAAGTATTTGTTTATGATTTGTGATGTTGAAGTTGGTGATGCACTTGTTTCGGTAATTTTTATCGAAAGAGTAGTGGTATCTTAATAATAAGTTTAATATTAATATAAAATTTCCAGAACCATAAAAAATTTATTTAGTCATTAATTTATAATGAAACTAGTAGTTAATTTTCCATAGTCATCCATGATATAAATTTACAGCATCGTACAAGTAAGTGGTTAAACATTCCCCAATAGGAACAAGCTATAATCTATGGGTGAGTGTGGTTAAGAAAGTGAATATTTTTGGAATAATATCATTATTATATAATCATAATTAAATTATTTATGTGGTTTTAATGTGTTGAATCAGGTTATAATAAATTTTAATAAATAATAAAATACAAGAGTGGAAAACGATGAACATCACTTTCTTGGAGGCAGTAGTCTGCACGTACGCACGAGTGACACATTTGTTTACATAGAATATTGAGGAGGTATGAATTGTTTTATATTTTTAGAATCATAATAATTTTATAAATATCATATTTATTCACTATATTACTTATTTCAACCATCCATTTATGGAGGTTTTGTAGAACAAATCACGTCGCTAATGGAGGTGGTAGTCCGCACATTACGCAAGTGACGTTTTCATTTCCAAGTGGTTGGAAGGAATGTAGAAAAGTGATATTACATTATTATAATGACATTTAATAGTATTATTAACAAAAATTTTGTAATTTCATAGATATAATAGGTTTCAAGGTGTGTAAGAAATAAATAATTAAGAGAGCTTGGTTGAGAACATTACCTCTCCCTTAGGATGTTCTCCCCTGGCTAACACCTTAAGGCTCTTTAGATAGGTCTTTTGGAAAGAAAAACCATTATAGAATGTGGGGAGACATTTGAGTAGATATTAGGGTATATTTTTTATCATGATAATGCTTTATGAATTTTAGAAAAATGTGGTGGAAGTGATTTCCTTTTATAAGTTAATAAAATGGATTTTTTGTAAATATTGTTTACCTTATCAATGACGGCATGACATTATACAAGGGTAGATGTCTCCAAAAGTGGAAAATAATGATGTTTGGAGTGATATAATATCATGAAATACTCTATAATTCATTTTCAAACATGTTTTAAACATGTTTCAAGTCTTTTAGTACTATATTTTTACATTTTATCATTTTTATTTTTACCTTGGTAACTAGTTTTACCCAAGTAATTTATATTAATCAATTATAGAATGTCCTCAAGTTTACTTAAGTAATTTATATTCTATTAAAAATATAATGCAATCCTTCTTACCAATTTTTTATGTTTTTAACCTAAATTTAATATCCATATAATCTAATTCAATTCCTAAATAATATAAAATTAATTTCAAAATTAAATCATTTAATATATAGAAAAACTATTTTGTTGAAAAATGTTATTTCCACCATTAAGTGTTATTAATTTTATTTAGTATTAATTACCAATTAAATGAGTGATAATATATTTATATATAGGTTTAAAAATTATATTATAATCATTATTGAGAATATATTAATTTACTTTATTATATATAAATTACATATTGTTAACAAAATAATTCGTAAAAAATAGCAGCTTTATAATTATCGCGGTAATTAACTTTAATCCTTGCAATTTTATTTTTATATATAAAAATTAAATTTATTGTATTATATAATATAAAAATTATTGTATAAAATATTAAATCCATTTTTTAATTTTTAATTTCAATATATGATGAAAAATAGTTTTTAATATAACTGAATAAAAATAGTTTTTAATGTAAAATATTACTTAAGTTTCCAAGATGTTATACCTAAGTTTTATAAATTGAACATAGTATTTTTAATTGAATAATTTTAATCATTAAATATATTCTTTTTCTAATAAAAAAATTATACATTTTTTAGGTAATACTTACTTCCTCATACAGTTATAAACGCTATGGTTTTAGTAAAAACTATATTTTCCACTATTCACATAAAAACCAATTATTTTAGAAAATTATCACAAATTAATTCTAAGATAATTTGGAAATGGTGAATTTAAAAATTAATTTCACTTTATAAAATTAAAATTCTAAAATTTATAAATTTATATTTTAATTTAAAATACAATATATAAAGAAAAACTTCTTTTATTGAAAATTTCCATTTTAAAACTTTAAGTGTTCTAAATCCTATTTTTTATGAATATCTAATGGATTATAATATTTTTATTTAATAGTGGATTTATAATTTTTAAATATTTTTAATAATATTCATTAAATATTTCATGACTTTTTTTAGTTTGGTGTTTCATGTGGATCAACCTATCAAATACGTAAGATTTATTTAAAGGAAATATATATAGTAAAATATTTGGGAATTATAGGAAACCTCATAGGACTCAACTATAATTGTAAAATCTATAGACACGATCCTAAGGCTAACACCACTGAACATTTAACTTCCTCAAAAGTACCATCGATCTATCTAGAGATAAACCTCTTGAATGCACAATGTTACCATGATCCACAATAGAGTTCCACTAGCTCACTTGGTATAGTGGGCCACACTCAATTTTCCTAGATCCCTCAGTCTAGTGAACCACTATCCATATTTATAACATAGTATGCACCAAATCTTTCACATGTCTAGACCTCTACTTATTATACTAGGACTCCCATGACATTTATCAAATGGAGGCGATCAATCACATGTATTAATATATCAAAAGTATTAATTTCATCTCAACTCCTACACCATTGTAAAAAGTTACACTTTCATATTTCATTAAAAACACATGAAATATATGACATGCTCCTCTAGCCATAATCCACATTAAGAAATAAAAACACCCCCCTCATGGTTCACAATTCAACAAAGGGGATCAAGTGGGTGTCACACACACCCACACCATTTGGAAACCATTCAAAGATACAAATAAGCCTTTACAAAAAGGACACAGGATTCCAAGTCATTTATCAATGGTTTAAAATCATACTTCAAACCGTTACTTAAAATCATACCCTCTAAATATATTTATAAAACATCTTCCCGAAACAAATAATCCAAAACTATTCAGAAGAACAAATTCAAGTGTCATCACATTTTTCATAAAAATTTCACAACAACTTAAAACATCCTTTTTAATTCAAACCGTGACTTAAAAGGGGTCAAGGCATTTCAAATTTTCACACTCTATTTAAAAAAAATCTTTCAATATTTTTACACACTTTGAATTTAAATTACCACTTTAAATACCATGAAAAAACCTACAGAATTCAAAATCTATACTTCCCCATTAATTTTATGACCCAAAAGGGCTCAAAACATGTTAAATGCTACATTTTATTCAAAACCATCCTTCAAAGAGTTTTTTTAACACTTATAATTTTAATAACTACTTGAAATTCCAGGAATAACTCCTATTTTAAGTATAAAATCACCATGAAAACATTTTAAAACCCACCCAAACTACCACATATCTAAGTTATTTAATAAAAAAATCATTTAAAACTACTAAGCACTCAATGGAATTCCAATTTAAGAAAAATCAAAAAAACACCTACCATGGTTCAACAATAATCAAGATGAAAGTCATCTTTTACAATGATGGATGATCAAATAAGCCTCAAAGAGTCCCAATCAAGCCCTAACAAAAAAAACACCCATAAATCAATAACCCCAAGACATAACATCAAATTCGGCATCCCATAGGGTTCACTTGGAAGAGGGATACCAAAGTATATGGGAAGGGGAAGGATAAGGATGAATAAAAGAGGGCTTAACTTGGAGAAATCTATAAGAAAAAAAGTTGTAGAGTCATGCAAATTGAAGGGAATGGAAGGAGGAACCTCCATTGGAGTACGCCTAGCAGGGCCGAATGAGTAGAAACAAAATGGGAAAAAACCAATTAAATCTAGTTTAGGGAAAAACTGAAAAAAAACCCTAAAACTTAAACACTTGGATATTCCACATGGTTTTTCCACATGCTTACTCATAACCGTGTTCCAAGCATGTGTCATCCAACTTCTACAAAAGTGTAAGCCACATAGTTACAACTAAGACTCACACAACTCATGCGCTAGCCATGAAAGACAAACTGTTCATGTTCAAAATTAACTATATATAAGGGTGATTAAGGTTCATCACACAATCTTATCTAAATGGTTAACCCCAAACTATGCATAGAACAAAATTTATAGAAAATTAAAATTCAATTCCAAAACTTATAAAAATTTAAATTCCTCAAAAAATAATTAAAATAATTAATAATAAATAAATGATACAATGAAATGGGGTGTTATAATCTCTCCACTATTCCACTTTCTACCCCAAAAAAGTCCCTTATAAAAGCATAAGTAACTAGAGTGAGTCACAACCACACCCCATGGAATGAGGTGAGTTAGACAAAAAAAACTAAAGAGGATATAGGGACGAAATCTTTAAATTTGATGATTCCTCCATACTAAACCATAAATTCCACAAACTATGAGATGTGTCCAAGAAAGGCATGACCACAATCATCAATATAATACACAAAGTAGATGGAGATCATGTGTAGGTATCCCTATAATTTAGAAATTACCTAGATGGTTAAAAAATTAGAAGACACCTCGAGATCCAAAAAATAAACTTTGAGAACACCTCTCTGATAATTCCTTAAGAACACCTAAGAATCATCCAAGGGACTGATTATCAACTCCTCAAGGGAAACAAAACCTCAAATAATTCAACATCTATAAGTAAAAAAATATCACCAATATTGAAAAATATTATATCTATAAGGGAAAGTTAACAATTATACCACAATAAGAAACAATATGTGATCTAGACCTAGGTCACCATAATCAATGTGTAAACTAGGACCTCAATCCCGAAACACTATCCCACGATTAAACCCTAAAAGATAGTATTATTGAGTGATCAACTTATTGAAGAAAACATCTACCCTAATCAACCAAGAACCAACCCAAAGGACACCCATGCTCAACCCAATGATAAACCTTACTCAAAATGGTCATAGCATAAGATGATATCTATATACCCAAAAGAAGGAAACCATAACAATAAGGAATGCACTAAAACCCAAAAACCCAAATACATCTGAATAATCTAGAAGGCTTGTACACTAATTCATAAACCATTACCATACATAAGAGAACAACCAAATAATCCTTGATATATACCAAAACAGGTTCCTCAAAACAAATACCCACTCATGGTAGTCCCATAAGATCCTAAGAAAACACCTGCAAGGCTTCACTTCCAAAGATCTATTCCCCAAAGGAATTCACTAGGAGAAAACTCCAAATCATCCTAATTAATCCATCATAAAGAGTGGAAGGGAACTAACCCAAGAAGTCCCTGAGGGAAAAAATGTTCTGGATCCACCACTCCATATGGATTCTGGGTAGAGTTAAAAACATAAAATGTCAATTCCAAAAAATATAAGAAACCACACAAGGAGTACTCTTAGGGAAAACACCATATCCTCTATATATACATTTTTATGATGCATATAAAAACTAACATGAGACATGAATATCAACCAGTACATACCCCTTCATCAAATTTAATATTCCACTCACTGTAGTACAAATCAAAATACCCATTTTAAATCATTGAAATAATTCCCATTTCAAAACTAAAGAATCCCATAACTTTTCAAAGAAGCTAAATATCATTTTTAAAACACTTTTAATTTCTATTTCAAAACTAGTGATATTTAAAACATCCCGTGTGAATAAAAATAGACCCCAAGGTATTTTAAACATCATATCGCTTTTTCACTCCAAAATAACTTCAAAATTCCATTTTAAAATCAATCACCCTTTGAAAACAATTTAATAAATCAATTATTTAAACATACCCTTTTAAGGATTCAGTCCTTCACAAATTCTACTTTTAAAACTTAAACATCATTTCATATAAAATAAATTCCTTAACCCCATTTTGAACAAAACATGACTTTATTTTTGATAAATTAAACTAATCATCTTTCCAAAACCATTACAAAATGGTTTTCAAAAATAAAACACCTCATAAAATTCCTCTTTCTAGCCTAAAACCCATTTTTCGATGCATAACAAGAAATACCCAAGGGAAAAAACCAAACATCCATAAATAAATATCAAAATAAACTCTATTAGACCACATAAATTGATATAAAAAATCCCTTAATTAGTATCACACCAATGGAAAATATCATTGGAATCATTCTATAAAAGATAGAAAAAATAAATAAATCTCGAGAAGAAACAGAACTATACATGGTTTGGCCATATATGCTAGTAAATCCCACACCAACCATGAAATAGGAACTATCATAGTTGCAGATCCATTCTATATGAGTACCACACGGTTTACTAGACTTTGCGGGCCAATTGTGCATCCTTGGTTCATTCAACACTTTCACCTATAAAAAATCAACTGACCCCAAAAATCATTTATACACTTAATAGGGATCAAATAGTCATAAAAAATACCAAAATCCATCATAGATATCAAAATTTTAATTGAAAATTAGGACTCAATCTTAAAACACCCATTGAAGCTTGAGGTTTAGTTCGATAAAGAGATGTAAAAGAAATTTCACATGGCCTCTACCTAAGTCCTGATGAAGATATTAGTCTCCCTACTACCCAGACAAACCCAAAATAACAATATTGAATCCAATGATACCATTTTTTTTTCATGAACTAACCTATTCCACCCCTTGGTAAGTGCACTGAAACTGGTCTGAGAAACGCCCAAGGTGTGTTCTTGATCACCCTGGGATGAAAACTAGTGCCTAGGGCTCAGAACATAATCAGTGGGAATGATTTAAACATATTTTTTTTAAAATAAGAACATCCAATCAGAGTAAGAAATGTAAATAAAAGGATACAACTAGATACTGAATAAAAAGGAAAGGTATCATCACATACGTAATTCAACTGATCATAAATGAATAAACATCAGCTCCTAAAAGCATAAAGGATAAAGATAGAGTCAATACATGTATAACCCAAAAAGGAAAAAAAATAAAACTCTTTCTCACAGTATCCATGTGACCCTAAGTCACTATACACATCCCAAGTAAATCATTATATCCAACCCAAACCCCAACACAAAGGATACCAAATCCAAGTAACCTGAAATGAAACCATAAGTACTGCATACACTGAGTGGTATATTCAAGGTTTGAGATAAGATAAACTTAATAGGTAATCACCTCAGATTTTGTATAGTTCCTTAAAAAATAAAATCCATTTTTTCTAATTTAAAATACAGTTGAAAATATTTTTTAAATACACAAGTTTATAAAATTCAATATCACACTCACCCATTTCACAAAAATTCATTTATTTGGGTTAAATGAAAATAATCACTTGAAAACCACTTTATCAGGTGTCTAACCCCATTTAATATAACTCTTCCCACTTCTTCATAAAGAAATAAGGGTGGAGCCAAAACCTTTTCCCAAACACTTTTAAAATACTAAAAGATTATTCATTGTTGGAAACAATGAAATAATTTCCAAACTCTTTTTTCCACTTTTAAAGAAACACTCAAAAAACCATTTTAAAAATACACCACTTTCGCTTTAAAATCCACTTTACAAATAATTTTACAAAATAATTTGAAATTGAAAAAAGAAAACATAACTAAAATAAAAGTAAATATAAATGCAACCTAGAATAGATCAAACACACAAAAGAATCCAAATAGAACAATGGTTCCATAAACCAATCAATAGTTAGGGGATGCAAAAAAGGATATTCCCTAAAGAGCCCCTAAGTTATCTGAAAATTATCTAAGCATCATGGGAAACCTCCTAAGACTCATGTATAAAGGTCTAAACTAGAGACACAGTCCATATGTCAGCACTACAGAACTTCTCTTATCCGTGGAAGTATCATCTATGTATCTAGAGATAAACTTCTCAGTTACAAAATACTACCAAAATCCATAATGGAGTTCTACTAGCTCACTCAGTCTAGCACTCCACACTCAATTACACTATCTCCCTCGGTCTACTGAGACACCATACCTAGACAGAACACCATCTGTGCTAAGTCTTGTACTTATCTAGACCTCTACTTGGTCTCCAAAGAATCCAATGAGATATATCAAATAGAGGTGATCAATCACATTAATAGATCGATTATATCCACCACCATGGAACACAATGAAAGGAATAAAGTTTTAGTAAACATGAAATCCCAAGGACTTAACCCCATGACCTATCCCTAACCCCACTTTAAACCGTTACCACCTCACCACCAATGATGGGATATCAATCACATGAATAAATATATCAAATTTAGTAAATATATTCTCACCTACTACACCATCATAATAAATATCCCCTTTTATATTTCATTCACATCACATGAAATATGTGATGTTACCATTGGGACACATTCCACCTCAATCAACTAAAACATCTCTTTAGGGTCCACAATTCAACATAAGAGGCATAAGAGGATCTCATACACACCCACTCCATTTATAAATCATTCAAAGTCTTAAACGATCCTTTATAATAAGTACTCAGGATTCCAAGTCATTTCTCAATGGTTTGAAATATCACAATGAACCATTCTTTAAAATCAGACCCTTAAAATCCATTTATAAAACATCATCCTAAAGAAAACCAACCAAACCTATTTGGAAAAAGAAATTAAAGAGTCAATATATTTTTCATTAAAAAAACAAAATGTATTAAAAAATCCTTTTTAATTTAATCCATGACCCAAATGGGGTCAAGGCATTTCAAAACATCACACTCTATTTTAAAAAATTATTTCAACATTTCCAAACACATGGAATTTCAATTACAACTTTAAAATACTAAGAAAATACTATAAAAGTATAAAACTGCACTTCCAAATTTTTTTCATTACCCATATGTGGTGAAAACACTTTAAATGTCACATTTTATTCAAACCATCATTTAAACAATTTATCGACACTTGGAATTTCAAGAGCCACTTGAAATGCCAAGAATATTTCTTATTCCAAGTGGAAATAAACCTTGAAAACATTTTAAAATCCACTCAAACTGCCACATATAGAAGTAAGTTAACAAATAATGAATTTAAAACTACCAAGAACTTAATGACATGTAAATTTAAGAAAAATCACAAAATTCCTACCTAAGTTCAACGATAATCAAGCCATATGTCATCACCTATGATGATGGATGCTTGAAAATGCCTCAAGGAGACACAAGAAATCCCTAAAAAACAAAACCCCCCTAAATCAATCATCCCAAACCCTAAAATCAAACATAGTACCCCTTAGGGTTCACGAGGTAGGGGCAAACCAAAGTTTAAGTGAAGGGGAGGATAAAGAGGATGAAAAAAGGGATTAACTTGGATAAATATGCAATAAAAGATGTTGGAGATGCTTGTAAATCAAAGGTAAGGGAGAGAAGAACCTCCTTTGGCATTCTCTTAGATTTCCCAAATGTAAATAAATAGAAGAGGCCAAAAATTCCTAAAATATAACTAATGGAATAACTAAAAAAACCTAAAAATTAAACACTTGGATAACTTGCATGGTTATTCCACATGGTTTGGTAAACTATGAATGAACTATGTGAGATCCATTAGAAAGAAAAAAATATCCTTGTGGTTTGGCCTTATGGTTACTCCTAACCATGCACCAACTATTTTCCAAACAACATTCATGGAAGGGTAAATTGCAAGGTTATTACTAAGACTCACATAACTCATGCACCAAACATGCATTCCAAACCATTCATGTTCAAAATGAACTAGATTTTAGGGTATTGAAGGGAAATTTAAGGGCCATCATAAGGTTTTCTCAAAACTATGCACCCCAAATCATGTTCAAATATTTTTTCCCTAAAAATTAGAATTAAAATCCAAAACATATAAAGATTTAAATTGCTCAAAAATTAATAAATATAATTAATAAGAAGTCAATTATATAGTTCCATAGGGTGTTATAATGTGTGACTTTGATGATCCCATAAGCCTTTACCTAACTTTTTAATACTTTCTATGGCCACATATGAATTCTACTATGTGTATGGTTTTGTACTTCACCAAATTTCTAGCCATGGGGATCAAAA
The DNA here is from genome assembly GCA_963277665.1 of Viscum album. Lineage (NCBI taxonomy): Eukaryota > Viridiplantae > Streptophyta > Magnoliopsida > Santalales > Viscaceae > Viscum > Viscum album. Next base: position 1,457,343,449 of record OY728128.1, read on the forward strand.
GTGAAAAATCACAAAATGGAAAACCCCTAAAATTCGATAAAATTTTATTCACTAGTTTTTCCAAATCAGGAAAAACTCATCAAAAAGGTACATGTGACACTCATCCACAACAAAAATAAGACAATAATTGTGGGAGGGAATATCAAGAAATGTGGAAGATTCAAGATGCCTAGCTAAATCAATATGGACCCTCAGGCTGAACATGTGGAAATTATTTAGTGGATAAATAATTTTTGGCTCACAATATTGAAAACCAAGAGGAGGATAGAGAAGACTGGAAATGAATAAAAATATTTTCCCATCCCCATTTTTAAATAATTTTTAACCCTTATCTTTGAACTTGGTTTAGATTATAGTTTGGGATTTAACTTTTCTCACATTTTAATATAATTCATTTTATTTGTTCATTCTATCATGTTATGTTCTTTTCTTCCCTAGTTATTTATTTTTCTCCACCACTGTGATTCTCTAGATCTCATCTGTGATGAGAGGTTAGCCGAAGTATTACCTACTAGATGAAAACTTGGGATTCTAGATCTTGTGAACCTAGATTGATATTTTTTATTTTAATCTAGAGATTCAAGTGATTGAGTTGTAGAGGTTATTAATATACCTAGAGCATCTCTTTCTCCCTTTTCCTATTGTATTACTAAATTAATTTACCTTCCCACAATTTGGATCACTGATGTATTTTGGGATTATTGGTTTGAATAGTGGATGGGCTCACGATTGTGGTCTATTTAAGAGAGTGGTGGTCATATCACTTGGGAAACTTCCTTTATTGTGTTTTATATTCACAAAATTTATGTATTGAGGCTATGTTTATCTAGTTGGAAACATGTTGAGATTAGGATAGAGGACTTAAAGTTGTGAGATAATAAATGACCACTAAGATCAAATCTATGGGGTATCCTTTCTTACATCTCATTGTGACTTCATTTCCATTTTATTCTATATTTTTATCCATCAACCCCATTTCACTACTGGTTTGAAAAATAAGAAAAACAAATAAAAAATAATCATAAGTGTAAGAATCATGATTCTTAGGTCCTGCCTTATTCAGAGACAAACTTTTAGTTGACTTACTACTATGTAGTAGATTTATAAATTATTATTTAACATCCCTACATAATAATGGCCTATCACCCAATAGCTAGGACCCCAACTAAAATGAAGTTTATACTTCCCTATTGATAAAAACCTCATTTCAGATGCAATAGTAGTCATGAATTTCCCATCTGATACTCAAATTAAGAGAAAATGAAATATTCTGGTGAACTCACTCATGAAAACTAAAATTATATTTTTTATTTAATATATTATTTTAAAGGATTTTTAACACTCAAAATTTAATGGCTCATATTTTCTGTGTATTATTTTTGGATATTATATGGATTATTTCTGAGACCAGGTGCTAAGACGGCGTGTGATTCTGAGGCCCGGTGTACCCAAAATAAACATTTTAAATATATTAAATATGTTAAATATCACATGCACATAGATTTCCTAAAAAAGTGGAATAGCTCCTGAATGGGGGCTCATATCATAAATCCAAGGGCATAGTTGAGTTCATAATGTGTGTTTTATCCTAGATATGACGTGATCTTTATCGGCACGATCCATTTTTGAAAAATTCATCTCTGGCATAAATGAATGAAATAAATTAAATAATTAGTTTATTTTATTATTTTTATGAAATGAAACTTTTCTCCTTTATGTATATGGTTATGATATTTCTTTAGGGTTGGATGCTTAAACCCTAGAGATATAGACAATCGTTGGAGAGCTCTATTAGTGAATGATGGCATATCAGGATCAGATCGTGGATCGTTGCGCTAATGGAGTTCATGTATCTCATTAAATAAGGAAACACAGAACCTTCATTCATCAAAAATCAATCCAAAATTCAGGTAATATTTTTTTTGTGATTTACATCTCTTTTCTTAATCCCAGATGAACGTGGATCAATTCCATGAATAAAATTGATACGCCCATCATCAATAGAATTAAATTGATGGAATTGTTATTTGTTATTATTTTATTTTATTCCTCTTCATTCGTCTTCTTATATGAAAATATATTAAGGCCAAAAAAATGGTTGAGGTTTATTCCTCATGTTTTGTGGATTTTGTATTTCTTCCCCTATTCTTTCCACGTTCATTGCGGTCATTTTCGTTTGGATTTTGGTTCCAAAAATACCCATTATTTAATCTTTGTGTGACCATTATTTGATGCAACAGATCAATGTCATGGGTGAGGTTTGTGATTAATGGTGTGGTTAAGGTGAAATGATGGCATTGGATTATCAGAGGTGGATCAGATGGTTTTTCGGCTTTTTTTATTCTTGGTTTTGACACATGAGGATGAACAACTCAATGGATGGATTTCTAAGTAGGGTGAGGACCCCGATCCTAGATAGCGATGATGGAAAGGCTTATCCAAACCCATATTTTTATATTTTAGTGAGTACATAGGCTCTAGTGAAGTGTAAAATTATTTGGAAGAATATTTGACAGATTTAGAAATTTTCGAACAACACAGCGTGTAGTGAAGAATTACACATCGTGTGGACCCCCTGGTTGTGGTGCTAGGGTTTCAGATGGAGTTAAATATCACACATCATGTGACTCGGTCACACATCATGGGACCCCTCCATGATATATTAGAGTGTACTTTAGGAAGTACATGGACATGAGAAAAAGTATATGACCGGTGGAACACCATGTACTTGGACACAGACATGAATAGGTGTACACGAACATGACCACCTATACATGCATTGGTACACAGGCATTCCAAAGTACATAGACATGTCCAGTGGAACACGGGAAAGTTTTGGGTGATCAATACACGTTTTTTACTCCTTTTACATGTTGTGTATCTTTATATTTACATGCCATGTGAAGATTTTATATAGGGGCAGACCTGGGGATAGCTAGACACAACGTGTACCCCCTTCAAGAGTGTTTGTAGCTCTTCATTTCCTTTGTTTGGACAAATCTAGGTTGATAATGTTCCCTTTTTCCATTACCTTGAGGGTACAGTGTGGCATTACATCTACATCATAGGATTGTGATCCTCTCTAGAGGTTTAGTCTCATATAGAGTTGTGTTGTCCCTCCATGAGATTGGAGTGTGACCCTCCATCATATTTGTTCCATAGGTGGGGTTAGTGGAATCGACATGACCTCCCTAAGAAAGGCCATGATACTCCATCTAGAAGGTTGTATTGGTAGGGTTGGTGGTATTATTGGTATATAATCCCCTACATAGTGGTCTGATCCAGATTGGGTTTGTGGTATCCCCCAATGGTTCTGGTTGTGACCCCCTATGTGAGTATCAGGATCCTCTTAGACTATTGATATTTCTTAGGTAGGGCCCAATTATCTATACCTCATCATCGAGTGTCTCTGATGATAGCATGGATCATGGAGAAAATTATCCCGAAATGATTGTTGCTTCAAGAAGGATATTGTGGCTAATAGTTGGTCATGACCACCTGGTGGCGTGGTGTATTTCCTAGGTATATCTAGTTGTTTCTATTATACATTGATTATTATATCTTGTATTGAGATGACTATACTTGTCTCTTCATGTTTAGTGTTTTCAGGGTGTCCTACTGGGTATTGTTATACTCACCCCTAAGTAGGATTTTCCCATACATGTCGTGTCTTATGAAGATGATGGCCCATTTGATGGTGTCCTAAGAGGAAAGGGAGCAGGTGGAGCATAGTTAGAGCTTATCAGACCAAGGTCTTTACCGGGGTCTTGAATTTGACTTTAGTCCTCACCCTTAGAGCAGGTTAGAATCTTTACAATTTTTGGATGGGAATGTATTTAGACCCTTTTTCTACTTTTAGTACTTTAATGTCATACTCTTTTGTGATATCTTAGTTGTATGCATGCATTATTTCAATTATTTTACATTTCATCATTTTTGGACTTGGAGATGTGTGCGTGTTTACAATTACTTTATGTTAATGCCTCATATTTGTAGGATATGCCTACTCGGTGCTGGTCTTCAGCCCATAGCCTATTAGAGTCAAGCTTGGGGTAGTCATGGGTTGAACCTTAGCGGTTCAGGTCATGAAAGAGTGGTATCAGAGGGATCGGTTCTACCTTAGGACCAAATTTAGTAAGATTTATTTGTGGAAACATTGTTTAGTGTTTCAAGTTCGACTTTCAAGCCAGGGAGTCCAATGTTGGTGTGGTAGGTGATGTATCCATACACCAGGACTCTGATCACCTGCCTTTCGACTCAGTATATGTAAACATTGGTTGTGGAGAATTATTTTTTACATACATCATATAGGAATGGTGGTGTTTTCCATGTCCTTCTTGAGTCATCTCCCTAGATATACTTTTTTGACCATGGTATATCATATTTTATTTTAGGATGTCTCCATATAGATATCTAGTCAAGATTCTCATGCATGGTCATGAGGATGATCTGCCTAGTGATGAGGCATCAGTATAGGGGCATGTAATGGAGATATCACCTTTGGGTGGTTTAATATCAATACCACCACTTCTTGAGCAACATCTAGCACTGACAGTACCAATTGAGGATGTACGCATGTTTTGTGCACTGTACAAGTTTCAGAGGTAGTGAAATCCTAGGTTTTGGGGTGATCCAGACCCCCAGGTGGTTGGGGAATGGCTAGAGGTAGTCACTCATGTTTTCTTTCTTATAAGGATTCTTTTAGACCAAATGGTGGTCCTCACGGTGAGTCTTCTTCAGATTTTTTTGGGTGATGGTGGATATTAGTGGCTCAGTCACATGATGAGACCACTCTCTCCTAGTTATACCTTGAGAATATCTTTAAGAAGGAGTTCTATCCATCGACATTGTGATCAGTGCACATACATAAGCTTTTGCATATACATCATGGTTGTTTGACCATGGAAGAGTCCTCAGCGAGGTTTACTAATCTCTCACGTTACTCCTTGGATATGGTGCGAGATCGGTTTTTTAGAGCTTGGGAATTTGAGTAGGGATTGCACTGAGACATCAAGGATTCAGTTGTATACCTTTTCATTCCCACTTATTCTATATGCTTGAGTGATTCTTGGTAAAGGATAGTTTCTAGTAAAGCAGGCACCGGGAGTGGGAGCTAGTAGTGAGAACCCGGTAGATGATGCCTCGGCAGCAAGTAGTCGATGATAGTCACAGAGATCCAAGTGTGTTAGATGCTTTAAGAGGAGATCCTAGGACATAGGTTCAGTGGTGCAGGGCTCTCAAGATGGTTCAAATTATCCAAGTAATAGGTGGTGTTTCTTCTATGATGATAGAGGACATATGGCTCGGGATTGTCTGGCCCATCATATGGTTGATCGTAAGGCGATCGAGGGACCACCAAGGTAGGAACATAGGTAGGATATGGGTGGTTCTCAAGGCTTCAGATATGGAATAGGGGACCATAGGGTATCAGGAGGTGGTCAAAGGTTTGAACTATTACTACCAGCACCCCCAGGTGGCCCACACCAGGCTCAGGGAGCTAGTGGGAAGGGATGAGGCTAGCTATAGGTTATGGAGGCCAATGACCCTAGGGATCTATAGATGTTACGAGGTATGATCTATGTCTTTTCTACTTTAGATAAAGTATTGATAGATGTATTTTCAACTCATTACTTCCTTTACACTTCTCTAGTTTGAGACTTAGAGATTCTTGTTTAATCATTGGCTCAACCCTTATGGTTAGAGACTCCGATAGGTGGTGACTCAGCAATTGTGCACTTGTTCCGACAGTGCGATCTGACACTTGGAAGAGAGAGTTTTGTATGGGATATCTTTTTATCAGTGATAAGGCCTTACGACATTGTCTGATATATGGATTGTCTATCCATAGTTCAATCCTAGATTGACTATTTTAGGCAGAGGATTTGGTGTGTCCACAGTGAAAAAACAAGGTTTTCCTTTGCGGGTGAAAAGGAAACCTTGGCAGAGCAGGATGAGCTCAGGTATAGGATATTGTAGTCGATTACTCACTAGTTGGCTATCATGACTCTTAGAAAAGTGGATAGTTCGGGCTATCGATTTCCTGTAATGGTGGAAGAGTACAAAGACATATTTTCTGAGGACATACCAGTTTTACCACTCCACTGAGAATTAGACATCTGAATTGACTTATATCAAGGGACAACACCAATTTCTATACCAACATATCATATAGATCTCGCAAAGATTTGAGATATGAGGGTGTAGTTAGAGGAATTACTATTGAAGGGATTTGTGAGACCCAGCGTTTCCCCCTGGGAAACCCAAGTGTTGTTCACCAAAAAGGTGTATGGGAGCTTGAGGTTATGTGTGGATTACCAAAACATGAATCAGGTGACCATGAAGAATAAGTATTTGCTACTGAGGATCGATAACCTCTTTGACTAGTTGAGTGGGGCATGAGGGATATCAAAGATTGACCAAAAATTTGGTTATAACCAGCTGAGATTATGGGATTAGGATATAACAAAGATAACATTCAGATGTTGCTAAGATCACTATGATTACTTGGTGATTTTGTTTAGCATGAAGAATTCCATAGTCATGTTCATGGGACTCATTAATTGGATCTTTCAGACTTTCTTAGACTGATTCATATTGGTCTTCATCGATTGCATCCTAGTGTATTCGAAATTTGAGGAGGATAACGTGAGACAATTGAGGATGGTCCTAGACACACTCTAAGAGCACCAGATTAATGGGAATCTCTCGAAGTGTCAGTTTTGGATTTGAGAGGTGCACTTTCTTGGACTTGTTATCTCATAGGGTCGAGTAGCAGAAGGCCCAACAAAGGTTGATGAAGTTCTTTCTTAGGATCCACCCAAGAGTGTTACCAAGGTGTGGAGTTTCTTTGGGTTGGAAGGGTACTACTAGAGGTTTGTACCTGATTTCTTCAGAGTGGAAAAAACCTTGAATGCTTTGAACCAAAAGGGGAATCCTTTCATGTGGATGGAAAGATGTCGACAGTGCTTTCAGAAGCCTAGGTATAGGTTTACAAGTGCTCCCATATTGATATTTCTAAAGGAGGGAGTGGAGTGTGTAGTGTTCTGTGTTCTGTGATTCATCAAGGATTGCACTTGGTTGTGTTCTGATGTAGAGGCAAGCAGTTATTGTCTATGGTTTAGGTTGGTTTAGCCACATGATAAGAACTACATGACCCATAATCTTGAGTTAGTAGCAGTAGTCTTTACACCGAATATGTGGAAACACTACCTGATGGGTGATTATTTTATCATTTAATCTAACCAAAAAAGTCTAAAGTGTATCTTATCACAGAATGATATTAACTTGAGAGAGAGGTGATGTCTAGAGTTCCTCTAGGACTATGACTTTGATATTGTATATGATATTGGGAAGGTGAATGTGGTGGAAGACTCTATCAGTAGGATATCTTGTTCTCATTTGTAGTATGAGGCATTAGAGTAGTTATCCTCATGTAGTTTTCCTTTGTGGAAAAGAATAGTGCTTCATATCATCAGTCTATGGTTATTACCCCACTGATTTTACAGCATGTTATAGATGATCAACATGGAGATACTGACTGTGAGACCTTATGTAATTAGATATACACTAGACATAATCCTGATTAATATTGTGAAGTTGGGGGGGGGGGGGCGCTACCCTTTTTAGAGGATGGAGTATGGTACCTTTGACGTTACAGGAGGAGGTGTTGCAGGAGTTTTAAACATCCCCTTTTTTCAGTATATCCAGGTGTTTCAAAGATGTACCAACACCTCCTATATTAGTTTTGGTGGATAATCATGAATAATGGAGTTGTAAAGTTTGTCTCTCGATGCCTCGCTTATCATTAGGTGAAGGTAGAGAACCAAGTTCCAGCGGGTTTAGCTCAACCCCTTGAGATGCCATAGTGGAAATGGGGTGGAATTTACATAGGCTTAGAGATGGGATTACCATGTACATTAAGGGGACATGATTCTATTTGGTTGATCATTGACCGACTCACTAACTTAGTGTGATTCCTATCTATTCGAGAGTAAAGTTTAGTAGAGAGCTTGGGATGCCTCTACGTATAGGAGGTAGTCCAACTCCATAGATTTCCCTTGAAGAATGTCTTGGAACATGATGATTACTTCACATCTCGATTATAGAGAGTATTATAGGAGGCATTTGGGACTCAGTTATGTTTGAGCACAATGTTTCACCCCCAGAGTGATGGCCAAACAAAGTGGACCATTCAAGTCTTAGAGGACATGTTGTGAGCTTGCATGTTGGACTTTGGGCGTAGTTGGGAGGATCACCTACCCTTGGTGGAGTTTTCAAAAAACAACAACTATCATTCCACCATTGGTATGGAACCATTCAAGGATTTTTATGGATGAAACTACAGGTCACCAATTTGTTAGACTAATCCAGGAAAGTTATCTCATGGATGTAGAGTTGGTGTAATCTATTCTAGAGAAGGTACAGATCATCCAAGATCAAATGAGGACTATAAAAATATAATATAAGTCTTATAAGGACCAAGTATGGAGACCTATGGAGTTCTAGGAGGGAGACTATGTGTTCCTGAGGTTCTCACCTTAACATGTATTGAGTAGATTTGGCCGCAGCAACAAGTTATCTATGAGATTCATTGGTCCCTTTCAGATGATGCATAGAGTTGGTGAGGTGGAATACCACTTAGCTCTACTGCTATAGTTGGAATGGGTACATGGTGCATTCCATGTGTTGTAGTGGAGGAGATATGTGTAGAACCCATTGCACGTTATCGAATGGGGCACGAAGGACACTGAAAAAGGATTTACCTTTGCAAAATACCCAGTGAAGATTTAGGATCGGTAGAATAGGATCGTTCATAGGAAATTGATTCCCCTTGAGCATATCTGATGGAAGCATGGGAATCTTCAAGAGAGAACCTAAGATTAGGAGACCCAGATGCGAGCCCAACACGCTCATCTTTTTTAGTAATTTTTTCTCTTTTTTGGATGAAAATCTGTGAAGTGGGGAGAATGTAATGACTCATATTTTCTGTGTATTATTTTTAGATATTATATGGATTATTTTTTAGATCAGGAGCTTATACATCGTGGGATTCCAAGGCCTGATGTTTCTGAAATAAATATTTGAAATATATTAAATAGCACACAGGTGTATTTTTCCCAAAAAAGTGGAATAACTCCCAAATGGGGGCCCATATCATAAATTTGAGGGCGTCGTTGAGTTCAGAACATGATTTTTACCCTAATAGCAGCATTTTTTTTGTCAGCACAATCCATTTTTCAAAAATCCATCATGGTGGTAAATGACATAAATAATTAATTTATTTTATTATTTTGACACAGTGACCCTTTTCTCCTTTAAGTATATAGTTTCGATATTTCTTTAGGGTTTTCCACTCAAACCCTAAAGATCTAGACAACTGTTGGAGAACTTTATTAGAGAGTGATAATGGATCAGGATCAGATCATGGGTTGTTGCACCATCGGAGTCTGTGGATCTCGTCAATGATGGAAACATAGAATCACTTTTCATCAACGATCAATTCAAACTATAGGTGGGATGTTTTGTTTTGTTATTTACATACTATTTCTTCATCCTAGATTAATGCTGATAAATTCCACGAATAGAATTGATACACGTATCATCGGTAGAATTAAATTGATGGAATTATTATTTGATCATTTTGATTTTATTCCTCTTTATTCATCTTCTTCTATGAAAATTAATCAAGGCCAAACAAACAATGACCAAGGATTATTCCTCACATTTTGTGGCTTTTGGATTTCTTTCCCCATTCTTCGCATGTTCATCATGAGCATTTTACATTGGATCGTGGATCAAAGAATACCCAGTATTTGATCGATGCACAACTATTCTTCAGTACAATAGATCAATATCATGGGTGTGGTTCATGATCTATTGTGCGGTTGAGGTGAGATGATGGTGGAGGATGATAAAAGTTAGATAAGAAGGTTTTATAGGTTCTATTCTTCCTGATTTTGATGCATGAGTATGAACGACTCGATGGATGGATTTCCATGCAAATCAAGGAACCAGATCCCAGCTAATGATGACAAAAAGGCTTGGTCAACCCTGAATCTACAAATTCTAGTGAGGATGGATGATCTAGAAATACAGAAGATGATATGGAGGAAGATACGATGGATATGGAAATTACCAAGCAACACAGCATGTAATGCGGCGTTACACGCTATGTGGGCCCTCATGGATGCGACTCTAGGGTTTTGGCTAGAGTTAAATATCACACGTCATATGACTTGGTCAAACACCATGTAACCAATTCATGATAGCTTGATGTGTACTTAAGGAAGTATATAGACACATGAAAAAATACACGGATAGTGGCACATTGTTTACTTGGACATGGACACAACCAGGTGTACAGGGACATGACCACCTATACATGGGTTAGTACACAAGCAGGACAAAGTACATGGACATGGCCAAAAACACACAAGAAGGTTCTAGAAGATCTTTACATGTCGTTTAATCCTTTTACATGCCATTTACTCCTTCTACACACCATGTATATTGATATTTACATGCCATGTGAGGCTTTTCCACATGGGTAGACTTGGGGGTAGCTGGACACATCATGTGCCCCCTAGTACACACTATGTACCCCGTGGTACACACTATGTACCCCTGTTAGACATTGTGTACCCCTTTAAAGAGTTTTTTTAGCTCTTCTTTTCCTTAGTTTTGACCATTCTAGGTTGAGAATATTACCTTGTTCTGTTAAGTTGTGGTTAAATTGTGGAATTACATCCACATCACAAGATTTTGATCCCCTCTAAATTTTAAGTCTCAGATAGAGTTTTACGTCCCTTTGTGGGACTAGAATGTGATCCTATATTATCTTTTTTACTAGGTGGGGTTAGTGGAATCTTCATGACCTCTCTGAGTAGGTAGTTGATCCTCCATCTAGCAGGTTGTATCTATAGGGTTGGTGGTATTGTTGGAATACAATCCCATACATAGAGGTATGATCCAGATTGGGTTCGTGGTGTCCCCCAGCAGTTCTGGTCATGACCCTCTATCTAATTATTAGGGTATTCTTAGACCAGTGAGATTTCTTTGGTGGGTCCCAATGATCTAGACCTCTTTGTTGAGTGTCTTCGATGATAGCATGACTCATAGATTGGATTCTCCTAGAATGACCATTGCTTCGAGCATAATCATGTGGCTGAAAGTTGGCCATGACTGCTCGGTGGCGTGGTGTCCTTCCTGAGTATATATTGGTGTTTTTATTATACATTTATTTTTATATCTTGTATTTATCTGACTATAATCAGTGATTTGTGTTTAGTGTTTTCAGGGTGTTTTACTCGGTATTTTTATACTCACCCCTACATGGGATTTTCCCACATGTGTCATGTATTATGCATATAATGTCTCATTTGACGGTGGCCTTGGAGGATAGGGAGCAAGTGGAGTGTATTTGGATCTTGTTAGACCAACTATAGTGGCCCAATTTTAACCATTCATAATTACAACATGAAAAGAAATTATTGAGTCAACCACATAACCAATATAATTTTATTTTTATATCTTTATATAGTTAGTAAAACCCTTTACTTGACAAAACCCATGTCTTTCCCATCCAATGGACATTTTTTATATTATACCTATATTTTTTTATTCTATTATAAGTTTTCAACATATCCCAATAAAATATCTACACATTACAACCTTATATATATATCATATATATTAATCTTATTGATAACCTGTGTAAATGAGAACATAATAAGAGTGTCCTAAAACACTCAATAAGTGTAGTGTTTAGTGGAAGCTATCATACAGATACAAACATGAGTAATATGACAAAGTAAATAATAAATAAGTATTCCATATAATCAATAACTTGAGAATGAAATATATCAATGAATAACATAATAATGTAAATAACCATATGAACATCAATAATTGTCTTCCTAGTTATAAAATGCATAATTTCATAAATCTTAATCTTATTATCAAGGGATCATTCCAAGACATATTATATACCATTAAATCCATATGCCAAGACATATTACATACCGACAAGGCCTCATGCCAAGACATTATCATTTTATGGGCTGACATACACCAAGAGAAATCCATTATTATTTGTCTCATGAGACTTACTAATGCATCAATGGGTTATATAATTCTAGGCCACACTATTCACTTAAACACATTCATTATATACAATATATCATAATTATGCCTTATCAATTAATATGTATCTTCATTGAATCAAGTATAAAAAATGAAAATATTTCCATAGTATATAATAAAACTTCCTCAATAGTTAATAATCGTCTATATAGAACTAACAAGTATACCGATTTTCAATGATTCTCTAGGTAATTAATGAGATATCTCTCTTGGTAAACACTCCAAATTGTATTTTTGTAAAATGGGGTAGTCACACCATATAGAGTAATTAGTATACTACTAAGTCAATACAAAAAATGATGTATACCAAATCCATGATAATAAAGAACATGGACATGGATGAGAGTATCAATTCATCAGAAATAAAGTTGTTGTAGTAAATATAATTTTTTTGGGAGATTTATAGGAAAATGGAAGTAGAAATATTTAAAAATAATTTTACTTAATGAATTTGTAACTTTGTTGAAAACAAAGTTATAAATCGATCCCAAATATCTTTTTATATGATATCAAGAAAACCTTTAAAATTTATTTTTAAAATAATATACAATAATTGAATCCTTAAAAGAAATAATTCTTAAGTAATCCAATGTGGAGTTGAAGATAAAAATATACATAAATAGAATAAAATCTATTTTCGAAACTTTTAAGAAAATAATATCATTTTCTATTGAAAAATTAAAAGAATATTGGGAATAGATATTACTTTATAAAATCATAAAAACTTAGAAAGGAATCTAAATAATGATAAATGTTCAAGATGGTGGGAAAATCTGTTCAACCAGAAAGCATTATAAATAGATTCTTTTCACACTTTTGTAAAGAAGACAAAAAATAATTGTACCAAAATCATTAAAAATATTCCTTTTAAAATTTTGAATTGAAATTAAAAGTTAATATAATTTTACATTAATAAATAATTAAATTATATAAAAGAACATTTTTGGAGAAAAATAAAGAATATGGATATAGAGGAAAAAGATTTATGATCAAAAAAAGAAATAAGCTCATCATTTATTATAAACATTATTTTAGTGGTTTTGAGTACCAAAGAGAGGAAAATGGAAATAATACTTGGAAAACCTATAAATGACCATAGGAGGATAACATAGGTAGGTTTTGGGAGACAAATATCATATAATCCACCAATGGTAATTGAAATATAAACAATCCAAATAAAAGAGAGATTGTAAAATAAACCATTAATGATCTTATAACACTTGAATGAAAACCTCTTGATAGCGGTAATGTTAAATAAAACTTTAACATAATTAAATATTGGATCACAATATAATATTACAAATAGGTATCATATACACCATATAATGGAAATGGGTGAATAATTCAAATCATGCCTCAAAGTAGGAAGTTTGAAATGGAAACACCTTATAATAATCATAAAATCTAAAGTAATAATAAGTCAATGAAGTGATTATGTTGAAAAAATGAAAATGAAAATAATACAAGTGTAAATATAATATAAAATAATCATAGGTAATAACACACATAATCTTTGTCATAAAGTAGTCAATGAAGAAGTGATATAACATAATGAAAAGAAATTGAGTTAATAATACCCCTACCTTGAATCATGAATCATTTCATGTTTGATTATATCCTATTGAATAATAAAACTATGATAATTTTATAATTTATTCAGAAAATGTTTCTGGTTCATTATTTCATTATGATTCTTTTTATTTTATTTATAATTATTTTTCAAATTTAGTTTACATTGGTTACTTTGGGGTCATTCAATTTATAATCTCAAAAATTTATTTTGTATCTCTGTAAAGGTAAAAAGTATCAGTACAATGGTTCCATAATATTTATATATTTCATGGTATAATTTTAATGGTATTACAGAAACAATTAAGTTCAACAGATCATGAAATAGTTACTTTTCGATTAATCTTCCATGATAAGCTCATTGTTTACAGTTAAAAATAACCATAATTTTCAACTTTTTAATTCCATTGATGTGATGTGTGTTTTATATTTAAAAATTTATGAAAGCGTATTAAATTAATCATTATTACATATTTTATTATTATTTATGTTTATTCATGACATATTATAACATTGTTCATGTAGTTGGTAAAACCAGCCTAAACCAGAAAATGTTATTACAATTGAATGAGTAAGAAAATATTATTATATATTGATAATATTACTTTTAAAAAAGATTAATGATTTAAAAATAATTTTTTTAAAGTGATAAATCATATTCAAGATTATTTATATGAATAAGTTAGATTAAAAAATGGTAATAAGTTATTACTTACAAAATGTCTCAGTATACTCATTTTAAGTGGTTAAATTTTACAAAAAAAATTATTACTAATATTAATAATAAAATGGGAAAATTATATTTCTAGAACATTAATAATGTTATAAATATCATACATATTTCTTAAAAAAATTAACTAGTCATGTGAGGCGGTGATGAAAAATGATATGCATCGTTCATAGAGGCAGTAATTTGCGAGTACACAAGAGTGATGTTTCCATTTTCCAATCGATGAGAGGAAAGGAAAGTATATAATATTTTAACTTTATAGAATAATAATAATTATATATATATAATATATATTTATTAAATTCATATATATAACCATCCATGTGTGTAAGTGATGAAAAATGAAATATGTCTCTTCATGGAGGTGATAGTTTTCATGTACGTATGAGCGACATTTTCATTTTTCATTAGATGTAAATGGGGTAGATAATTGTTTTTTCATCAACATAATAACATTTCAGTATATTAATGATACTTATTCCATTATTTTTAGGTGATTATAGAATATTTTTATGAGGTTTAAGCAAAAAGAAACTTGAAATAACGTGGTTAAGTCGATTGCCTCATCCTTGGGTATCCTCCTTTGGATCTCTTCTCAAGTGTTCTTTAGTTGGTCTTTTGAGAATTTAAAAAACCTATAGGTCATATATAAGGGTTTTGGGAAGTGAATTGGGTAAATATTAGTCAAGTTAAGGTTCTCAAAGTGTGTGGATAAGCGTGGAGAAGATAAGTCCTTTTATAAGTGAGGGGTGACACTGGTAAATATTCTTAACTTCAAATTAATATAAAGTTATTTTCATAGGAAAGTGGATCTAGATATAAATAGTTTCTAATTTAGGATAATTTAGGGTCTAAATACACTCATTAAATCATATTTATACAATTTTTAGTGATATCGTAAGGCTTATATCTTAGTTTAACCCCCTCGTTAAACCTTTTAACCCTTACCATGGTGACAAAATTTTACTATGATAACAATTCATTATGACTAAAAACGAAATGGAAATTATTAAAGAATTTGAATATTATTATTCCAAATATTTAATCCATTTTTAAATATTCAATTTATATAGGTGTTAAAAATTAATTTTTATATAAGTACACAATATGCAGTGAAAAAATGTTTTTAGAAAAAATGTCTTTTTAGGCATAAAAATGGATTTACACCAAAATCATGTATAGAATGGATTCTAATGAAATTAATTAGATTATTATTAAAATAAGTAGAGTTATGTGTATTTAAAACCAATTCAAAACTTAAATTAAAAATAAAAATACTTAATTAAAGAAAACAATAAAAAATAGTTTTTTATACTAGAATAAAACATCACTTGGGTTTTGAAATGTCAAACATGGATTTATAAATTCAATATAATATTTTTAAATGAATTATTTTACTTAATAAATATATATTTTGTATATAAAAAAGGTTTTAAAAAATTTAAATTCATTATTATATCATGATGATTTCATAAAAGTGATAGTATTTCTGTAAAAATTGTATTTTTTACTATTCAACCAAAAATCAACCATTTTAGTAAAATCCTAGAAAATCTATCTATGTAATTTTTTTTTTAAATTATAAATTAAAAAGTTATTTTAATTTCATCAAATTAAAATTATAAAATTTAAAATTTTAACTTTTAAATAAATATATATAATACATAATAAAAATAATTTTTTAAAACAAAACATTTTTGTTTAGCCATGGATAATTGAATTAACATTTCTTATGGTTGCTTGATTATTTCTTGGATGCTACTAAATTATCATCCATTTAATTTAATCAATACATTTTATTGATATCATTCTTAAAAATTAATAAAATTAATGAAAATACATATTTTAAAAAAATAATTCCTTTAGAATAAATGGACTTTTCACAAATGAATTTATATAATTTAGCGAAAGTAAAAAAATTAAAAAATATTAGGGTGTTACAATAATAATATTTGAACTCATATTCTTTAAAATCAGTATAAGTTCAACCAAGTTGTATATCAAACCATCTTTGAAATTTTTCATCGAGTGTCCGAGGTAATGTCTCCTTTTTTTTCTATATCCCTTGGTGATAGCTTGATAATCACTTTCTACGCAATAATGAGTTCTTTATCAGTGATCTTACTAAAATTTCCTAATATCTTATTCATTTTTTATTGAAGTGGTAGGGTTAAGAAGGGGTCCCTCAATATAAACCTTCCCAAAACTTTTCCTCTCTATCCTGGTCAGAGGTAACCTAGCTGACCTCAAGAGAAAGATACATAGACACACTAGTTTTGTTGGATGACTTAGCCATCATCAGATTAGGAAAATAAGAGTAATCCTCATGATCCCTAACCTTTATTCCACGGTATAAAATAGAAACCAATCAAATAAATTCTTCCATTTTTTCCTTTAACTATGCTTGAGAAAAAGAAATCATCCCCTTGAAGCTCTGTATCATTCTCTAATGAAGCCCAGGAATATTTCACCTCCACTCTGACAAACCCAATCAGACCATCGGTGACCTATACTAGTGGATTCACTTGGGAAAATTTTTGAATTGGAACTATATGATATATAAATATATATAAATTTGAGGTGAGAGATCTAGCTACACTCATATATGAGACTCTTGATAGATTCTTCTTTTTTTAATTTCAACTCTATTCGAACATTATTCTTCTGTATTGAATTCAAATTTAAGTACTGAGTTATTGAAATGGTTATGTATGACAATAATTGTAGGAGGGTTAAGAGACTCTTCCTCTAGGTCGGTTCACCTTAGCACTAGTTCATCTTGTATTTACGAGAGAAATTTGGGTTCGAGCATGCCAATCTTTCCTTGTTCCTTCGCAAATTCTGGATCAACTTCAGAGGATAGGGTCGGGTGTTGAAAAACCTCACCAACAACTTTAGAGAAACTTATCATAACTTAAAAGGTGAAATCACTATTTTATAAGTCACTGTGAATCCTATATAGGAAATCAGTGACTGTGTCTTTTAAAAAATTCAGGTAAGCAAGCTTACAAGCTTCTACCAATAGTTTTGGTTGAGTGACCACCTATGATTCTTATCAGGGATTCGTAATAACCCCTCCCCTTGATCCAAAATAATCAGCACTGGATTCCTAGATGAAATCCTCATATTGGGGAATCATCATTGCCTCATTATATGCCTCACCTTGAGGGTCATTGGATTTTGATCTTTTATGTCAATGGATCAGTACATGCCCTTATCAAAGAAAAAATTCACAATAACTAATACTAGATCCATAGACTATAGGCCCCCTAAAGAGAGACTACCTTGAAATCATAATCCAAATGAAATCAAGGAAAGGCTAAGAGATTTCTATCTCAAAATAGATACAAGATACTAGCAGGTGTTTCAAAATGAAAGTTCATGAATCAGAAAAAAAAATTCCCCATAGAATCTTCGACAAACTAAAAACTCAGGACTAGGCCAACACAAATTATTCATCATCCGAGAGTTGGATGAGTATGTGTTGAGTATCTAGAAGACCAACCCCTATGTGATTAAATATAAAAGATTATAAAAGTGTATTCTTATATAAATTTATGTAATATTAACTATATATATAATATTGATAACAATTGTATTAAAATATTTTTAACAATATTTAAAAACTTATATTAATTATATAAAAGAATAAATATTTAATATTATAAAAATGTATAATTATATTTAAAAAATTTAATAATTATATTTCAATTTACATAGAATTGATCTCAATATATTACTAATTCATATTAAATTTACTATTAATTATATTTAAAATAATACTGAATAATTATTATTTAAAGTAAAAATATATACATTTCATATGTAATAATATAATATTTTTTATCAATTTTATGAAAAATATAAATGTATAAATGTTTTCATAATATATTATTAATTATAAAACTATAAAATTATTTTATTAGGTGCTTGGGGGTGCAATTACATTTAAACACACACACACCACATGCACACACAGGCCTGAAATGCAGATCATAGCCCCCTCCAAGAGATAACCCACACAATCACCTGCTTTACAATTTCCAATATATAGATACATTATTACTACTTATTATAGATTCATATATTATATTTATTTTATAAAAAAATATAATTAATTATTAATTAAATTTGAAAAAATATTAATTATAATTAAAATATTATTATTTATATTATTTAATAAATATTTTTTAAAATATATCATTAATTATATAATTATATAATTGTATTCATAAATAATTATATTTATACATACAAAAATATTTAAAATAAATATACATTATTATTACTTAAATATAAATATTAATCAATAATTTTCATATTATAGTAATATATAACATTTTTTAATTATAAAATTACTAAAATTCTAAATATAATTTAATTTTATAAATTCATTTAAAGATTTGAAGTTTCATTTTTTCAATTATTGGTTTAAATATATGACCATATTTATTCATACATAAATATGTGTGTGTGAGAGCATGACTAAAGAAACTAAGGATGTGTGTGTGTGTGTAACAGGTGAACCCAATACAAGCGTGTGTGTATCCAACTGTATACAATGCATATAAAATTAATTTTAAAGTAATTTCTATATAAAATAAACAAAAATTAACTACGGTTTATATATATAAATATGAAATTTATATATAATAATATTACTAATATATAAAAATTATTACATGAAAGTTTATAAAATTTTAAAAGTTCAGTTAATTGCTTCATTAAAACATTAAAGTTACAAATCAGTCATTACAATCAAACTATATAAATATTTTACCTTAAATAAATAAATAAATATTTTATTAGTGTTATTACTAACACTGATAAAATTTACATTTATCAATGCTAAAATAAGTGCTCATAAAAGTCAACTTTTATTATCACTTTATTTTAGCATTGATATAGACCAATGTTGTAGTTTGGGGATATCCTGAGTGGAAAATTCACCAAGTGATCCTGCATTAGACTCGAGTTCAAAACCAGACATGGGTGAATTTTTGTGGTACTGTATTAGTATTGTATTGAGGTATTATAGAAACAATAATATTCACCTGAACTAGGATTTTAGGTAATGTAGTTGGGCCTTTGAGCCACTAGGCCTTCGAGCCATCAATGGAGATCCTTCGAGCTTCGTGCTGGAGAATTTCCTGACCAGTGGAGAGAATTAAGGTACAAAGGAGGTCTCTAGTAATTAGGATAGATTTGGAGTTTCATTTATGGAGTGGCTAGTACGCACTTGTTCAAGACCCCATTCAGGGAGGCAGTAATGATGGGCCACAGACAAGACACCGAGACAACAAGCTAGATCAGAAAGCTGCAGGAAGATGAGAGGAGTTGTTTTAGTGTAGGGTCTTGGGTAATTGGGTCTTCAGGTCATGTACTAAGACTTTTTTCCACTAGACCTTCAGGCTATGTATTTCAAGCCTTGGTACCTTTAGGATTTCAGATCATGTAAAAGTTCCCTCTTAACCCAATTAAAAAGAGGGATTATCAGAAAACAAATATATGAAATTTTCAGATAAAGTCCAGTGATAAAAATCGAAAAAAATATAAGAATTTACTTTCAACAAATAACAATATAAGTAAATAATTAAAAACCACATACATCATCTAGTTGAAGACTATCCAACACAAATATGTAAGTACGAACATAATGTTTACCAGTGTTAGAATGTATGTGGGACTCGATCCACCTATACATAACCTTATTTCAATTTTAGTTTGATAATATAAATTTACATATTTGACTTCCACATAATAATTATAGATAAACATACCATCATTCATGCCAGTAGTAATGTATAATCTCCATCAGTAGTGGATAAGAGTGGGTTGTAGGAACCCGAACTGCCTCATAACCCGGTCGATATGGTTTCACTCAACTGTTTCAAAATGGATAAGAGGCATCACACATGTGTTGTCAATAGGAACAATTGTGTTGTAAAGTGAGAGACTCTAGAAAATTTTATTGGAATATGGAATCTATGAAAATTTAAATAATAATTGATGAATGTATAATTTGTAAAAAAAGGGCCTTTAATTTCAACAAATAATATGTAAGTACATAATTAAAAATCATGTGCACCATCATGTAGAGGATTTTCCAACATAAGTTTGTAAGTGTGGGCATCATGTTTGATAGTGTCAGCATGTCTATGGGTCTAAATCCAACTATAGATAACATTATTTCCATTTTAGTTTCATTATCTAAATTTATAGGTTTGGCTTCTATATAATAATAATGGATAAACATATCATCATCTGTACAGGTAGTCCTTCATAATATCCATTAGAAATGGCATGTGAAAAGAGAGGGATGCACTCCCATACCCATATTTGAATAATAACAACACATTCTATAATATGCATCTTCTCAATGATACATGCACTATATAGTGTTCTGTATGAATATGTAAGAAAATATAATTCCCAATTGTATCTCCTTATTTGGTCGAGTTCCATAAGTAAATATAAATACATCAAACATATGTATGCCATAGAATAAAAAAAACATGCCTTGGATAAGTCATAGAATGTAAGCATGTGTGAATCACATGATAGTGATATCATTAGCATCATCAACCAGATAAGTGATGTTCTTGTCTATCCAAGGCATCCATAGATGACCGCCATTGATGAAACTATTATCATCCTAAACTTTTATTCCAAGTAGTATTTGTAATAAACTAATCCAATCAAAATTAACTCATATTGTCATATCCTCACCCTAAATAAGGATTCCTGACATAATTTATACATCCTCTAGAGTGATGGTCACATTTTTCTCTGGTAGATACAAAGTATGTGTCTTCATCCTCCAAAGTGATGCAATGAGTTGGTGATCAATAAGGGTAAAATCACATATCACTACACCACATAACCATACACATTGAATATGGGGGGGGGATGATCATAGGAGGGGGTGTAATGTGATGGAAGTGGTGCGACCTCTATACACTCTGAGGTGGAACAAGATAACCCTCTAAAAGAACGCAGTAAACATGATTGTCCTGGGTCGCGAGAAATTTCACGACCCGTCTTAGTGGGGCCTATGTCGCGACTACCCCAAGCCCACCTCCGATAGGCAAGGGGTTGGAGACTAGCACCGAGTAGGCATATCTCGAAAAATGGAGACCTTTTCCAAAGTACCTGTACACACACACACATCTCCGAGCCAAAAAGAAAAAAAATAGAAAACACCGACCACCATGCATGCATACACTAAGAACCAACCACATAGTACAATAAGAAAGTAAATTACTAGAAGGTAAACTACGCCAGAATACAAGCCCAACAAAAGAAATACAACTCAAAAGTCTTACCTGAAAACAAAGGTACTAAAGTTGTAATATAAAGCTACTGGAAACACCTCGGTCTGTCTAATCTCACAAGGAATCATCTGGTCCTGGTCCTACTCCACCTAGGACTCCGTTGAAATGTTGGTCCTCTGCACAAGACATGACATGTGTAGAAAAATCCCGTGTAGGGGTGAGTAAAATAGTACTCAGTAGGACACCCTAAAACCATAAAGGAAATCCCAAAAAAAGAATGTACAGTCATCTCTACATAGGTATATTCCCATACATATACCAAGGATATCCAGATATACTCAAATACCAATCATAAGGTAGAAAGGATAAGTCACAGCCAAACTTTCACCATAGGATTCCTCTCAAGGAATGCTCGTTTCAGGAGGACTCACTTCTCAAGTATTGATGTCATCGCTAGTCAAGATTATGTTATAAAGAGAGGATATTCTCTCAGAGAATACTGTGAACCCAATTTGTATTACCTTGAAATGTAGGGGATTCTCATAGAATACCACAAACCCTATCATTGCGGCTTGTAATGTAGGGGGTTCTGAAGGATACCACAAACCCTTCTAATATGACCCACTATATGGAGAATTAATGCCCTTCACTAGGAGGTCACATTAATACCCAAAAAACTCCATCAAGGGTGATAAAATATCATTCTAGTCCCAAGGAGGATTCCATAACTCTATCTAGGACTCTGTCTCTCAAGGGGATTGTTATGAAATGTCATACTGAAAACTCAAGGAAAGTACCGAGGGGTAACGCTCCACACCTACATTGGCCCTCACTAAGGTCTCAAAAAGTATTCTAAAAAGGACCTTCTCATCGCAAGGGTCCCAATTCCATATACGTCTCGTCAAATGGATTTACAATTTGAAAGTTACGAGGATTTTTGTAAAAAGGGGTCGGTTGGGTCTGGGCCCGATCCGGCCTGCATTCGGCGGGCTGCCTTGCTCTGCCAGCCATGGCCCGACCTGGCCATGGCACCCATATCCCCCACACACAACTCATCCACATTCACTAACTCTAGTCAACACAGTCAGACCACGTGGTGTGGCCAGTCTGTGTGACCAACAGATCTTGCAGCTCTGTCGCAGGTCCGTGATTCGAACGGCGCGGCTCCAGCGAGCTGCATCTCCCTAACATCACAGCCTCCTACTGTGGATGTCTACCGCCACCATGGCCTACCTGGACGTGACTGCACTACTGTATGCCCCTCCATTTCCAGCTGCCAATATGGTAGGTGCCTAGCACCACAACCACTCGCGACCTCCAATCATGAGTCTTCCCGCCATCAGTCGTCAAGCCGACAGCTCTGCCTTCTGCCGCCCACAGCTCTATTTTCCTCCACTCATGGATATGCCTACCATCACCCATGGCCTCCTATTTTTGGATGATCCATCACTGCAGTCCCTCCTAGACCATGGGTCATTGAAGATGTGTCGTTCCTTCATTTTCGCACCACCTCAGTGTTATCACGAGGTCAGATCTTCAGTCTGAGGTCATTGCGACATGGATCAAATGTGCAACGATCACTCATTTATAAGCCACAAAGATGTGAATAAATAGCAGGGGAGAAGAATGCACAAGGAAATCACTAAGGAAAGATTTTATCTGTTGTTCAAGTTTGTATGTATTTTTCCTTGTTAAAAGGTTTAACGAGGAACAACAAATCACACGGATCAACTCCCATTAAATCCATGCAAGTTAAACTCAAACCACATGGACAATTGAACTGCATATCAACATGTTCGTGATTTGGTCCACATTCATTGTAAAATTCAAGAATGGGTAAGTAATCACAAAGAAAACAATTCCCAACCTGGAATTGGATCATTCATTGTTGGAGGGAGAATTCGTTGTCGTTGACGATACGCTGAAGAATGCTCTCAATCCTCGATCCTTGATTTGAGATGGCGTCGATCCATCGTCATTCGTCCACACCTCCTTAAGAATTTTATTTTCTCAAGAGCTATTAGGGAATTTCTATAGTTGTGAATTCTAACCTTGGACCCTGCCTCTAGATTTAAAAAAAAGGAAACAAAAATCTGCTACATCCTTAAAATATTTTTATTAAAATATTTAATGACAGTTACTTCCAAAATATAACTTTTTCATCTGACCTATGATGGAAAATGTTAGGCCCCACATGAGGTAAATTCGTTGTTCTGGAAACAACGGTGCCCTAAAATCCTTGATCTAAGTACCCATTTAGAAGTTATTAAAGTTTAAAGTTATTTGTTTATCATTTTTAATTAAAAACTAAACTTTATTCAAAAATATATTTCAGACACACTGGGTCTCAGAATATCATGTTGTTTTAGCACACGTTCTCAGTATTTTCTTAATTAATTTATTAAAATAAATTAGAGGAAAATCGGAGTCATTGCATTCTCCCTACCTTAGGGATTTACATCCCTAAAATCCAAAACAAGGGCTACTCAATGAAAAGATGAGGGTGCGAGCATGCATCTGAGCCTCCCACTCCCAGGTTCTCTCCTAGAGGTTCATGTGATTCCACAAAACACACACAAAGAAATTAACCTACCACGAAGGGTCTTCTCCTACTGATCCTCGATCTCTACCGGTAACTCCACAAACGTTGCCCCATTATCAATGTCTAGCTCACCACTTTCGATAATGTGTGATGGATCATGCACGTACCTCCTCAGCTACAACACGTGAAATACATCATGTACCTGGTGAAACCGTGGAGGTAGATCTAGGTGGTATACCACCTCACCAACTCTTCTTAGAATCTGAAAGGGGTTGATGAACCTCAGAGACAACTTGTCACCCTAGCTAAATCTTGGAAAACCTCGTCGAGGTGAGACCCAAAGGAAAACATGGTCTCCCTCATCGAACTCTAAGGGCCTCCATCTTCTGTTAGTATACAACTTCTACCATATTTGTGCAGTCCACATCCACTTTGAGATGTTCTACACCTTCTCGATGGTAGCCCACAGCAAATCTGGGACCACAAGTTCTAACACTCCTGGGTCAGTCCAGCATAATGGTGATCTGCAAGGTCAACCGTACAAGGCCTTGAATGGTTCCATACCAATAGTGGAGTGGTAGATGTTGTTGTACGCAAACTCCACCAGAGATAAGTGGTCCTACCAACTACTACCAAAGTCCAAGATGTAGGAATAAAGCATGTCCTCAAGGACCTGGATGGTCCTCTATGTCTGACCATCCATCTGGAGATGAAAATTCGTTCTTAACCTCATCTTAGTCCCAAAAGCCTCTTGAAAACCCTTCCATAGTTGGGAAGTGAACCAAGCATCACAATCTGAAATGATCGTCGAAGGTACCCCATGAAGTCAAACTATCTCCTGAACATAGAGGCATCCCAATCCCTCTACAGAACCCTACTCCCTGATGGGTAGGAAGTGGGATGACTTGGTGAGGCAGTCAATGATCACCCAGATGGTATCATGTCCCCTGGACGTTCATGGTAAAACTGTCATGAAGTCCACCAATATCCCATCCCACTTCCACTCTGACACCTCGAGTGGATGAGTTTAGCCTGCTGGAACCTGGTGTTTTTCCTTCACTTACTAACAAGTGAGGCACTCTGAAAGAAGTTATGCAACTGCCTTATTCATCCCTGGACACTAGAATTGGTGTCATGGGTTTTGGTACATCTTCACCACACCCAGATGTACTGCCAAAGGGGATGTGTGGAACTCCCTCAGAACCTCCTCTCGTAGTGCTACCGGAACAACGGTGCATCCTGTGAAGAAAACGATGTGCTCCCCACCTATAAAATATCCATCAGGGGCCTACCCTATGGAAAACCGAGAACGTTGGGACTTTCCATAAATATCCCTAAGCTACGCCTCCCTGACTCTCCATAAAAGTGGAGGGGAAACAACCATCGACTGGAGATAAGCTGCTCCACCATCATCCATGAAGGATATCTATAGCGGGGCCAACTACTCTGATGCCTCACTCAACAACTACAAGTTATACCTCCTGTTGAGCGTGTCTTCCACCACATTCCCCTTCCTAGGAGTATAAATGATCTCGAAGTCATAGTCTTGGACAAACTCTATCCACCTCCTCTGTCTCAAGTTCAGGTCCCTCTGAGAAAAGATGTACTTAAGGGTCTTGTGGTCTGAGTAGATGGTAAACCACTCCCCCATAAAGTAATGTCACCACATCTTCAAAGTGAATACTACTGCTACCAGCTCAAGATCATGGGTCGCATAGTTCCACTCATGTTTCCTCAACTAGAGCGAGTCATAGGCAATCACCACTTTCCCTTGCATCAGGACACATCCGAGCCCAGTCCATAATAAATCGCAGAACACTACATACCCAACACCCTCCTCTAGTAGTCTCAAGATGAGAAAGCTCGTCAACCTCCGTCTCAGCTCCTGGAAACACTACTGGAAATTTTCTTTCCACACGAAGGGTTGTCCCTTCCATGTCAAAGCCTCCAAGGGTGTCACTAACCTAGAAAATTCGGTCACAAACCTCTGATAGTACCCATCTAAACCTCAAAAAATCCTCATCCCGGTCACACTCTTGGGTGGCTCCCAAGAAATCACCACCTCAATCTTCATTGGACCCACCGCAACTCCAGCCTCTAAAATGACATGTCCTGGAAAGTGGACCTCTCAAATCCAAAAAAACAATTAGAGAGCTTACCATAAAGTTAGTGCTCTCATAGAATGTCCAGGACCATCCTCAGGTGTATCACGTGCTCCGCCTCGAATGCTGAGTACACCAGAATGTCATCAATGAAGACCATGACGAACTGGTCAAGGTACGACTAGAAGATCCTATTCATGAGTCCCATAAACATTTTTGGAGCATTGGTTATGCCAAACGGAATTACCAAGTACTCTTAGTGGCCATAACAATATCTTAAAGTTGTCTTCGTTACATCCTCATCTCTTACAAAAGATGATGATGGCTAGATCTTAGGTTTATCTTCGAGAACCACCTCGCTCCCTTCAACTGGTCAAAGTGGTTGTCAATTCTTGGCAGTGGATACTTATTCTTCATAGTCACTTGATTCAAGTGCCTGAAGTCCACATATATCCTCAAAATCCCATCTACCTTCTTGGAAAACAACATTAGGGCCGCCCAGGGTGAGACGCTAGGCCTCACGAATCCCTTCCTCTGCAAATAATCCAGTTCTACCCTCAACTCTTGAAGCTCTGTGAGAGCCTTCAGATATGCGTGTGTGATATCGATGCTGCCCTGGGGTACAGATCAATGCATAATTCAACCTCCCTATGATAGGGTAATCCTAGAACATCCTCGGGGAAGGTATCTTCATACTCGTCCACCACTGCAAGAAACTGGGGACTACTCTCCTCCACCGCACCAAGGGTGAGACTAGCCAACTGGTGAGTGATCGTATGCACCCTCATCTGAGAAAGTCCATCCTACGTTGCATGCATTTCTTTTTCACCAGTAAACAAAAACCTGGTTGTCACAACCCACCTCCCCGGGCCATGAACCTTTTTCATCTGACCTCATTGGTCTCCTGTAATACCTTGGTTTCCTTCACAGCACACCATAGGCTATTACTCACTGGGGTCGCTTATCAGACTAATGACTGTCCCCATAGGCCAACATCTTAAAGTTGTCTTCAGTACATCCTCATCTCTTACAAAAGATGATGATGGCCAGATCTTAGGTTTATCTTCGATAACCACCTCACTCCCTTCAACTGGTCAAAGTGGTTTTCAATTCTTGGCAGTGGATACTTATTCTTCATGTTCACTTGATTCAGGTGCCTGAAGTCCACATATATCCTCAAAATCCCATCTACCTTCTTGGAAAACAACATTGGGGCCGCCCGAGGTGAGACGCTAGGCCTCACAAATCCCTTCCTCTGCAAATAATCCAGTTCTACCCTCAAACTCTTGAATCTCTGTGAGAGCCATCTGATATGCGTGTGTGATATCAGTGCTGCCCTGGGGTACAGATCAATGCAGAATTCAACCTCCCTATGAGAGGGTAATCCTAGAACATCCTCAGGGAAGATATCTTCATACTCGTCCACCACTATAAGAAACTGGGGACTACTCTCCTCTACCGCACCGAGGGTGAGACTAGCCAACTGGTGAGTGATCGTCTGCACCCTCATCTGAGAAATTCCATCCTACGTTGCATGCATTTCTTTTTCACCAGTAAACAAAAACGTGGTTGTCACAACCCGCCTCCCCAGGCCATGAACCTTTTTCATCTAACCTCATGGGTCTCCTGTAATACCTTGGTTGCCTTCACAGCACACCATAGGCTATTACTCACTGGGGTCGCTTATCAGACTAATGACTGTCCCCACAGGCTATTACTCACTGGGGTCACTTATCAGACTAATGACTGTCCCCATAGGCCAACACATGTCCTTTCTAGTGTGCTTTGTCCTCACTCACACACACCTTGGAAAACTTCCCAGAAGGTCACCCATCCTGATTACTACTCAAGTCCAAACATGCTTAACTATGTAGTTCTAATCAGGTAGGCTCCCGAAAAGAAAGGTGCACCTTATTGACATGGGTAGTTACATTTAGCCTTTTAAGTCTCACTTTTCCAGGGGTGTTACATTATCCGCCCCTTTTTCATCTGACCTCATGGGTATCCTGTAATACCTTGGTTTCCTTCACAGCACACCATAGGCTATTACTCACTGGGGTCGCTTATCAGACTAATGAATGTCCCCATAGGCCAACACATGTCCTTTCCAGTGTGCTTTGTCCTCACTCACACACACCCTGGGAAACTTCCCAGAAGGTCACTCATCCCGATTACTACTCCAGACCAAGCATACTTAATAGTGGAGTTCTAATCAGGTAGGCTCCCAAAAAGAAAGTTGCACCTTGTTGACATGGGTAGTAACATTTAGCCTTTTAAGTCTCACTTTTCCAGGGGTGTTACATTATCCACCTCTTTAAAGCACAACGCCCTCTTTGTGGACCCCAAGCCTCAAACCCAGGCAGTGCCTAAGCACTTCCGGTTGGGTATTGGCTCTGATACCATTTGTCATGACCCGCCTCCCCAGGCTATGAACATTTTTCATCTGACCCCATGGGTCTCCTATAATACCTTGGTTGCCTTCGCAGCACACCATAGGCTATTACTCACTAGGGTCGCTTATCAAACTAATGGTTGTCCCCACAGGCCAACACATGTCCTTTACAGTGTGCTTTGTCCTCACTCACACACACCCTAGGAAACTTCCCAGAGTCACCCATCCTGATTACTACTCCAGACCAAGCATGCTTAAGTGTGGAGTTCTAATCAGGAAGGCTCCCAAAAAAAAGGTGCACCTTGTTGACATGGGTAGTAACATTTAGCCTTTTAAGTCTCACTTTTCCAGGGGTGTTACACTGGTCCCATCTCTATGGACACACTACACTTTGTGCCTAAAATAGTCAATCTGAGCATGGATTGTGGATAACCAGTCCATACCCAAAATGGTGTTGTAAGGCCTTGAAATCACTACTGGGAGATCCCATCCAAATCTCTCACCTCCAAGAGTAAGCTCACACTTTAGGAACTAGTGTTTGATCATTGAATCCCCTCCCCTAGGAGTCTCTAAATGTAAGGATAGAGCCAACAGATCCACCAAAATCTCCGAGCTCCGAACAAGGTCCATAGAAAGGAAGGATTGATTGGAACCTGTGTCAATAAAAACAGCAGCTAGGGTGAAAAAGACATAGATCATACCTCTAATCATCTCTGGAGCATCGGGGTCATAAGCCTCCATCGTCTGAAGCTGGCCTCGCCCCTATCCACTAACTCCTTAAGCCTATGGCAGACTACCTAGGGGTAGTGGTGGTACCTCGAACCTCCATCCACCACCGGCTTCTCTACCTACTCCCTTATCACATCTGCTACCCTGTGGACCACCGTTCTCAAAGCTCTGCCTCTGCCTCTGTGGTCCCTCAACCGTCTGCTAATCATTGGTACGACATGTTGGGAAATCATGAGCTAAGTGCCCCCAACCGTCGCATGTGAAACCAAGTATATCCCTCAGTTTTCTTTCTCTGCCCTGGGAGCCTCATACTGCTGATCTCATATCCTAGGGATATCTCTTGAAGGGCCTATCCCACTTGGGGCCCTTCGTCTGCTGCCTGCTACCCACTACTGAGGACTCCTATACCTGATGTCTATTGGTAGCTCCCACTATCGGCGCTTGTTCCACCAAGAAGATCTCCAAAAGTAGACCTTGTTCCAGCACCCTAGCCTGAGTAGGGATTCTAAGAGACACCATGGACACCCTGATATACTTGCTTTGTCCTTACTCAAAATCCCAAGCCTTGAAGAATGGGTCCCGTACCATATTTTTGGAGTAGCGAGAAAGCTCGGTAAACCTCGCCAAGTACTCTTCTACTATCTGGATGCCCTGTTGTTGATATGGGATATCCTAGATATGTACAAACTGAAAAGTAACCAAAAATAACTCATCCCTGAAGAGGAACTCAAAGTCACCCCAAGAGGGAGTTGTCTCATCATACGTCTAGATCATTAAGCTTTGCCACCGTCCCACTAAGCCCTATAGAAGGTTCACATCTAAGACTATAATTTGATCAGGAAGTGTCCTCACAAGGTAGAATATGTGAGTAACCACCTTCATCCAATCCTTAGCTAACTGGGGGTTAGTATCGCCCCTGAACCTAGGAGATATCTACCTCTGGAAGTCATGTAATGCACTGAAGCTGCATGCAACCTCTACCAGTAGCAATGGAAAAAAACTACTACTCGACGGGTGGTACTATAGTAGTAAAATCACCCAGGGGTTCCATGTATATCATAGGCCCTTGGAATTACACCTCATCACTAAGAGGATCATCCTTGTGATCACACATCAGAATCCTGGATGACTATCTACATGGAGGCATCCTAAAACAGATCAAGATGAACCACAGTCAATTAGTATATCGGGAGAGCTGATTCAATAAGGACATGGGAAACAAAACCCATTCCTATATGATAGATGTGCCGTTAATTTCCCTATAACCAGTTTTTTCATGTACCAAGTCAGAAAAGAGGGACCCAGAGTCCTGGTGTATAGATACATTGGTCATCGCACCAACATTGGATTCCCTGGCCGGAAAGTTGAACTTGAAATACTTAACACTATTTCCCTAAACCAATATCACTGACTCCCAGTCCCAATGTGGAATAGACCCACTCTGATACCGCTCTGTCATAATCCATTCCAGTGGGACCCATGCCACGACTACCCCAAGCCTACCTCAAATAGGCCAGGGGCTGGTGACTAGCATTGAGTAGGAATATCTCACAAAAGGGAGGTCTTTGCCTAAGTACCTATACACACGCACATGTCTCCCAGCCACAAAGAAAGAAAAAGGGAAAACACCAACCACCATGCATGAATACACTGAAAACCAACCACATGGTACAATAAGAAAGTAAAGTAATGAAAGGTAAACCAGGCCAGAATACAAACCCAATAAAAGAAAGAAAACTATAAAGTCCAGCCTGCAGACAAGGGTACTGAAGCTATAGTAGAAAGCTACCAGAAATACCTCAGTCCATCTAATCTCACAAGGAACTATCTGTTCTTCTGGTCCTGTTCTGCCTAGGACTTCGTCGAAATGTCAGTCATTTTCATAAGACATGACACGTGTGGGAAAAGCCTGTGCAGGGGTGAGTAAAATAGTACTCAGTAAGACACCCTGAAACCACAAAGGAAAAACCACAAAAAGAATGCATAGTCAGCTCTACATAGGTATATGCCTATACATATACCAAGGATATATAGATTTACTCAAATACCAATCACAAGGTAGAAAGGATAATTCACATCCAAACTTCCGCCACGGGATTCTGCTTGAGGCATGCTCATTCCAGGAGGACTCATTCCTCGAGTCTTGATGTCATCACTGGTCAATATTATGTCATACATAGAGGGGATTATCTTAGAGAATACCACGACCCCAATATGTATTACCCCTCAACGTAGGAGATTCTCAGATAATACCACAAACCCTACCACTACGGTTCATAACATAGGGGATTCTGAAGGATACTGCAAACCCTACTGATACGGCCCACTAAATGGAGGGTTAATGTCCTTATCTATGAGGTCACATCAATACCCAATGAACTCCAACAGGGGTGATAGAGTATCACTCCAGTCCCAAGGAGGATTCCATGACTCTATTTGGGACTCTGTCTCTTGAGGGGATTGTTATGCAATGATGTACCGAACCCTCGTGGAAAGAACCAAGGGGGAAAGCTCCTCACCTACACTGGACCTCGCTAAGGTCTCACAAAGACATCTAAAAAGGAATACCTCATCTCAAGGGTCCCAAATCCACAAACAGATCATCAAATGGACTTACATTTTGAAAGTTACGGGGATTTTTATAAAAAGGGGTTGTTTGGGTCCGGGTCCGATCCGACCTGACCCGCTGGGGCAGCCCAACTATTCTAGTTCAACCCGAGTTCAGTGGGTCGGCTTACTCTATCATCCACGGCCCAACTTGGCCATGGCCTCCATCTCCCTAGAATGAATCTCAGCCACATGTTTTGCCTCCGGTCAACGCAGCTGGACCATGTGACACGGCCGGTCCGTGTGACCAATGGATCTTGCGGCTCTGTCGCGGGTCCGTTCTCTGACCGATGTGGCTCCGACAAGCCGCGTATCCCCAAAATAGCATCCCTACATGCACCTCCCATGACCATACCACCACAGTCCCCTCCTCTACTGGCTTCTGAGCCAGTGTACTCCTAGAACCACCACAACCCGCAAGTCTTCCCACCATCCATCATCAAGCTGGCGGCTCTGCCTATCACCGCCCACGGCCTCCTTCCGCCGCGCAACTGCGGTCTCACCTGGACCACGGGTCACTGCTGATATGTCATTCCTTCATCATCGCACCACCCTAGTGTCATCACAGGGTCAGATCTTCAGTCTCGAGTTGTTGTTACATGGATCGAAACCTCAACAATCACTTGTTTATAAGACATGAAGACGCGAAGAAATAACGACGGAGAAAAATTCACAAGGAACACACGAAAGGAAATTCATAGTCGTTGTTCATTTTGGAATGGATTTTTCCTTGTTAAAAGATTTAATTTGGAACAAAAAGTCACATGAATCAACTCCCATTAAATCCTTACAAGTTTAACTCATCCCACACAGACGACCGAACCACGGGTCAACCTGTTCGTGGGTTGGTTCACATTCATCATCAAATTCAAGAATGGGGAAGGAATCACAAAGAAAAAAATGCCCTACCTGGGATTGGATCTTCCATTGATAGAGGGAGAATTCATTATCATTGATGATCCATTGAAGAATGCTCTCGATCATTGATCCTTGATTTGAGATGGCGTCGATCTTTCGTCATTTGTCAACACCTCCTTCAGAATTTTCTTATCTCAAGAGCTCTCAGGAAATTTCCAAGGTTGTGAATTCTAATCCTGGACCCCTGCCTCTAGGTTTAAAAAAAAGAAATAGAAATTTACTACCTAATTAATTTTTTTTTAAATATTTAATGACAGTTACGTCCAAAATCTAACTTTTTCATCTGGCCCGTGCCAGATGATGTTAGCCCCCGCCTAAGATTAAGTCACTGTTCTGGATGAAACTGTGCCCTCAGATCCTTGATCTGAGCACCTGTTTATAAGTTATTAAAGTTAAAAGTTAGTTTTTGAGTGTTTTTAATTAAAAACTAAACTTTATTCAAAAATTTATTCCAGGCACACCGGGTCTTGGAATCTCGTGTTGTCTCAGCACTCTCAGTATTTTCCCAATTAATTTATTAAAATAAATCAAAGGAAAATCCAAGACATTACAAGAAAAAAAAATATTCTATATCTATATATAATTTAAAAATTACTATTTATACTTATATAAACACTTTATTTTTCGATTATAAGTATAAAAAATAAGTACATTTCCACAAGTTGTAACAAGAGATGAAACGAGCTTGAATAAAGTAAAATGTTTGCATAAAATTGATAAAATACATAAGATACTATCAACATTAATGAAATTTGGACCTCTATCCTATAAAATTTGGCGACTTTTTATGATTATGACCTTCCTCACAACATATGGTGTATCATAGTCCTACCCTCATTCTTAATTCTAGTCATTATTGTTTCTAATTTGAGTAGATTCTGGCCTTCCCCATGGGTGTAACCTAGTTATATTATGGACTACATTTAGATGACTAGTATGACAAGTAAAGTGATGAAAATCACCAATAAGCATCCAAGGAACAATGTAACAGTAAACCAAAGTGGTCATGTGATATACTAGATCAACATAAGGTTATTAGGATAAGTTAATTAACTCCCATATTGTAATTACATTTACTCAAAGATACCTTTGTGCCTATAAATTACCACAATCACTGTACCTTTGTTCTAGTAAGACCACTAGAACTCGACCATTATTTCCTATGAGTTGGTTGTGACACTTTGTAACCTAAATTAGATCCTTTCTCAGTCAAAGATTCAAACATAAAAATATAATTTATCATGTAAAATCTTATCAATGTATATTGGGATGTTTTGAATTAAGTGAATTCCATGTCATATCCCTTAATAAGTTGATGGGTTTTGTATGGACATCTAATGATCATATTAATTATAAGACAACCAAAAAACAAAGTATATATATCTTCAAGAATTGACACATGAAATAATACAATAGTACCTCTTATTTAAAGGTTGTAACAACCATTTTCTTCTCTTCGAAAGAGAATACTTGATGAAGTTCATAAGGACTAGTGAACAAAATCACCCTACCTCTAAGGGATTACATAGACCAAAGGATCCAATAATAGTTTAGGATGATACCTGATATCTGAAGGGGTGTTGGAGCCTTCTCGAATGAGATAAATAGAGTTTCAGGAGGAAGATAGTTTCAGAATAAGCTCACAAAAATGCACACCCAACAATTGTATAGCAATGGTTTATATAAGTAATCAAGGAAACTCCTTAATTATTGTCTCATTTATTTATACGTTACAACATATGAATAAATTTTATACATTAATCATATGAATACATTATCTAATTTATGTTTCAAATTATGAAATGGTTTCTAAATAAATTCCTATCATTAAATGAAAACCATTCATGGAGATAGATGTTTAATATATATATATATATATATATATATATATATATTCATGCATTGCATGCATGAAAAATACATGCATCACATGCATATATTAATGTACAATTATATATATATATATAATATCATATTATATATATCGTGCATCATATGTATGTGTACATGCATCTCATGCATATACATTTTTAGTGAATATCCAATAATCTCCCACATTCACTAAAATCCCAAAAGGACTTTATGATAAAATTCAAAAATCTTTTTGAATCCATCCAAACTCTTTTAGATAATTTTTTTCATCAAAATCTATTTATTTTGAAAAAACACTTTGTCCAAAACATTATCTTTATCTAAGGTCCAACCTGTGTGACCCTACAGGCCTTAGTAGCACTAAAAAAATATGAAATCCCAATTTCAAATATATAATCAATGAGAGGAATCTAGCAAAGTATCAGTACCAATCAAGATACTAAGGGTTTTTATGTGATATTCATCAAACATACACATATATCTAGATATATCCACCATAATATTTATCATATACATATTATGTATACTTGTATAATCCCTTTTCCCATGACATCGAGCGACTAATAGACATGGAACACGTCAATCTCAATTGTTGATTCTCTAAAAAAAGATAGAACATGTCTAAGAATACATCACATGTAATTCATCTATCTGATAAGTGCATCGCATGTCACTTATCCAAGTATTTTAACACATCATATGTGAAAAAACTAATCATGACTATGAATTTCCTTAGTATAATTAAATCAATGGAGAAATTTATTTTCTTGTCATATTAGTGGGCAAATCTAATCTTGGTTTCACTCTAATCGATGAAATAATTAGTAACATACCCAACCACCCCCGTATTAGCTAAGTTCATATGTTTACTTATGTAAGTAGGGTATCAAAGTATGAAGGTTCTTATGATAGGTATTTCACCAACCATAGGTAATAAGTATTGATAATAAGAATACACCCCTAAGTATATCTATCACTGTAAGACATTCCATGAGATATACTTTCATGGATCAGTCCAAGTAATAAGTCTCTACTTATTACCTCAAGAATATATTATTTTTATCTCATATACATACCTTTGTAATGGATATAAAAATCTATTCAAACTAACCGTTATATATAATCACAACCCATATATACTCCATGGTGATCATTGGTTAGGGAAAACTCAAAAAAATTACTTTGAGGGGATATTTTTCATTCAACCATTCATATAAAGTAAATTTGTAGTACACACGAATGAATGATAAATGAAAAATTCTTTTATTATAATTACATGATGTTTTTACAACCATTACAACCAATCTCTTAAGATATCATACATTGCTTTAATGTTTTTATTTCATAAATGGTTTTTTTGAACATTAAATCCCTATGTAATTCATGTCACATCCCTATGTGACTATTTGATTAAATACTCCCACTAAAATTTTAGTGAGTAACATTTACAAAGAAATATAGTTTGAATAATGGTGAGACTTATGAATAATATTGCTTAAGTTCAAATCTTTAAACTTATATTCAAATACCTTAACTTTATAACATAAAATTTTATAATGTTAACTTCTGTTTTCTACTTAGAACTCTTTATAAGTACATCATCATCATCCTTAAAACCCTTCCATAAAAAATTTTCCTTGAAATATTTTGTAAATAATGTAACTATTAACATTATCACTTTACTGACACATCCTAAACTCTTTTAGGATAAATTGATATCTACTTTATTATGGGAACTAATGTAACCCTTTGAATTTCTCTTTACTTCCATACCCTAAACTCTTTTAAGATTCCAAGTGATATGCTTTTTTGTATTGACTGTTATAAGAAATTATGGAATGGTGATGTTCACTTTTACAGTAACTAAATATAACACTTTACATTTTCTTTACCATCACATATCCTAAACTTCTTTAGGATATTAAGTGAAGAATCACTATAACCTTATACTGGTAAAATCCTTCATTTAAAAGTGATATTCACTTTCTCACAATAACTAAATGTAACTTCTTACATTTTTCTTTGAATTCACATATCCTAACTCTTTATGATATAAAGTAAATAATAACTTAAATTAAATTTGGTATAATATTTTATTTTTCAACTTTAAAATTTTATAACATACTCCCACTATCCTTGTAGATACTATACTCTCTTCAAAATATTTTTCTAATATACAACACAAACTACTTTTCATTTTAGGAAATAACACTTATTTAAATTTAGTAATAATATCTAAAAAATAAAATGTTGTTTCCCTATCATATTTTATTCTATGTTCTTGGATAATTTTTCATTTGAAAATAAGACTTTGTTAAAATATATAACTTATAGGTGGGAGGAAAAACTTCCTTATATTTTAATAAACCGGATAAGATTTTTATCCTGAAAAAAAAATTATTCATTTATTTTTTTCATATATAGAATTTAGATAAATAAAATGTGCATCAATAAAATAATCTCATTCATTTAAAACAACCAATTTTTTTACAAATTTAAATGATAAAAACAAATTTTCATCCTTAAAAATTCCTCTCCTTCTTGAAGCCATCCATGTAGTAACTACTTTATCCATTACATCAAGCTCCATCCTTCAATTATTCACTTCATCTTCCAAACTCCTATATATTTACAACATTTTTAAAATATATATTTGGTATCATATATCCATTAGAATAAAATAATTGAAATTTATAATATTCATACCTGGTGTATATTTTATACTTGGTTTCTTATGACATTTTAGGTATTTGGGACAGTTTCTCCTCCAATGGCCATTCTAGCCATAATAGTAGCATTGTACTTTATTTTTCTTGTTCAAAGTAACTAGTGGTGTGAACTCTTCATAATTTATTTTTTTGAATTTATTTCCATAACGTTTACCATTATTTTTCTATACCATCATAATGGTATTTGATCTAGGACCACCCATATCCCACTCAATAATCCTTAACATGTTAAGGAGATTAGGTAAAGTTTTTTTAGAATTAATCCATGTTTTAGTTAACTACAAATTACTGGAACCTTTGTGGAGTTGATTGCAGAATGAAATCTATATCAAGTTCTAGCTTAACAGGTGAACCCAACCTCTCTAAATTGTTAACATAACCAATAACATTGACTATATGGATGGATACTGATGTTACTTCCACCATTTTACACTAGATAAGAGATTTCAAAACTTCATGCCTTTCATGTATTTATTGCTCATGATAAATCCTCTTTAAATTTCCTATTATTTTGTAAGCATCCATAAACTCATGTTGATTTTTTAACTTTGTGTCCATGGTAAAAAGAATAATATTCTAAACCTTTATATATCCCTTTAGATACTTATTGTATAAATATAACTCTATTTGTGGAATATCCTTCCGAGTGGATTTCTTTGTAATTGGTTTCTCCATTACATAGAATTTATCATCTTACTTGAGAACAATTCTCAAGTTTCTATACAAATCAAGAAAGTTACTTACATTCAAATTTTCTTTGTCTGGGAAAGATCTCAAGTTTTAAGTGGTGTATGATGCCATTATCTACAACAACAAAATTATCAGATAAATATCATGTCTTATATGTATTCAATAAAGACTTTTAATTAAAGTGTTCTAACTAAAAGTGATGACCCCATACATCATATCCATTTAGTGATCCAAGATACATATTTCATTATAACTTACACTAGTTATCACATAATAAATATATGAATATTTATATAGGGAATCATCTTAATCATAAAAATTATTATTCTTAGAGAGTTGGGTGGATAAATCTTTATCAAAATCCATCATATGGATTCACTCAACTCTATTCCTATAGTATCCTAACCATTAGGGATTCCCATCTAGTGTTTCCCAAAGAAAATTCCAAGAAAAATCCAATTGAGGAAATTAAAGGTATACACGTGTTATTCTTGATAATACCCAACATGAAAATATTGAGTTAATTATAACTTTCTTTCCTCACACGAGATAATCTAGGGGTATTCATACTGAACTCGATAATACCTGGTTGGATGACCAAGGTCTTGACAAGTGTTTATTTGGAATTAATCTCACACTTGGTATTTGTGGGGATTTATTTTAATTTCACTTCCATTTAATATAAATCATATGCATATTAAATTCATAACTATTAAACCCTGTGTAATAATTATCTTCTCATGTTTTATTCCATTTTTGTGTATTCATGCTTCTAATTATTTAGTTTTGTAATCTCTATTCTAACCACCAAATTAATGTGCTCGCAACACATTAATGTATAAATATTTAAAAAACTCACAAGTTAATGTTAATCACCAAAAATTAGAAGTCAATTATATTTATACATATCCAAATACATCATATGCACAAGGTACATGAACACTTCACGTAAAGATATAAAGTTATATGAGATTAAAAAAATCCATATGAGTAAGATTGGAGCGATATATAGCCAATATCATTCACTTTCTTAGACAAGTCAAATCTCCATGAAAGTAGGTGGTCTGACTCCAAGTCCCTCTACCCAGGGAGATTTTACTCAAGAGATAATTCAATTCAGGAAAAATCTAACACTTAATATGCACAAAATATGTCCAACAATAATTCTTAATCTCATAACTAAAAAATAAAAAGCAAGGTCAAGGTAGATGAAAACTAAATTTTATGATATCAAACCTATCATGATATGAAAGGCTCAATCCTAGAATCAATTTATCATATAAATGGGCATTCAAAATATTTATGTTTCGTAGATAATTTACTAGACATGAATATCAAGTAAATTTAACAAATAAATAAATAATTTATTTATTTTACAAAACATGATACATTTATGAACTATTCATAAATTGATGCTAATTATAAATATTTTATAATTTAGTAATAATATAAACATTTTATATTCATTTCAATATGAACCCCTTCATATTTTATATTAAATTGAATTTATATGATATTTCATGAAATATAAATATTTTATAATTCAATATTTATTATATAATTTTTTTATATAATTTAAATATCATATATCTTTTAATTTATAAACAATTTATGAATCACCTCTTATTATTTATAAATAAATATTTTATTTATAGATCATAAGGTTTGCCATTTAATTTGTCAAAAAGTATTTTTAAATGTTACCCTTTCATATTTGGGAACAAAATTTCATAAACATTTATTTAATTAATTATAAACAATTTATAATGAATTAATTAATTTATAAAATCCTTATAAATTAAAATATATCAAAATACCTTTTATTATGATTTATAAACAATTTATAAACCATTAAAAACATTTAAAATGCTAAAAATAGTTTTTTTAATAATTTTATACTTTACCTTACATAGGATCCTTATTATGCATAAGGGTATCCCCTTATTACCCTTAAAAATATTCTCTGCATAAAAGTAACTGATGTTTTTTAATAGTCTATGTAAAGGTAACTTAAAGATTACCTTTACGCACCCTGATTGAACACCTCTGCATAAAGGTAATATATAGATTACCTTTATACTGTCGCTCACATAAATGTATTACCTTTATGTAACTTCTTTATGTAAGGGTGTGACCAATGATTCATATGCTCCATAAAGGTAAACATAAGGGACCTTTTTACAACTCTAATAACTTTAAAGATAAGGTTAAAATGCCAATTACCCTTATATAGACCCCTTGTGTAAGTGTGCTACCTTTACTCAACTTATTTGTGTAAAGGTAACAAAGGGGTTACCCTAATATAGACCCTATGTGTAAGGGTATCGCATAAGGGTAAAGGAATTTTTTCCTTCATGTAATTACTCACATAAGGTTATAACCATTGAACAACCTACCTAAGTAAGGGTAAATTAGATTTACCTTTTCACTGTACTGTTGCACTATTTCACTACTGTGTAAGGGTACTACCTTTACATAACTCATTTATGTAAAGGTAAAATAGAGGTTACCATTACACAAACCTCATGCATAAGGGTGTTATATTTACATAGTTGACCTTCATGTGGGTAAATAAAATTTACCTTTATACAGCTCACGTAAGGGTCTGTAAGCTTTTATAGTTTTCTGAAAACATTTTTTTTATTTTTCCTTTGAAATCCAGTGATTTAAAAATGTCTAAATCTTGAAGAAACTTCCTCTGATACCAATGATGGGTTTTTTATGAACATATAATGATAATATGAAATCAAAGACAACCCAAAAAGATAAGAGATCTATCTTCAAGAATTTACATAAGAAATAACACAAAATAAAGTACCCAGTATTCGAAGGTTGCAGCAGTCGTTTTCTTCTATTCGAAAGAGAATGCTTGATGAAGATCATGAGGATTAGTGAAAAACATAACCCTCCATATGGGTGATTACACCATACAATGGATCCAAGAATGCTTCATGAGGATACCTGATATCTAAATGGGTGATAGCACCTTCTCAAATGAGATAAATGGAGTTTTAAGAGGAAGAGAGTTTCAGAAGAGGCTTACAACAATGCACACACCCAGCCATCGCATGGTAGTCGTTGATATAGTCAATCAAGGGTGATCCTTAATTATTATCATTTTTTATACATTACAACATATGAATAACTTCTATGAATTCATTATACGAATACATGATATCCTTTATGTTTCATCTTATGAAATGATTTCTGAATAAATTCCTAGCATTAAATCAAAACTGATCTGGGGGATAGGTTATTATCATATATATATATATATATATATATATATATATATATATTATTAATGTATTTCATGAATGAAAAATACATGAATCACATATATGTATTAATGTGTATTTATATATAATATCATATTATATATTTGTCATGCATTATATGAATGTGTACATGCACCTCATGCATGTACATTTTTAGTTCGCATCCAACATGAGCCTGTTGGGATTATTCGACAAAGTACTTCATACATTGATAAAATTTATCCTACACTAAGCATTTGATCATTAGTTGATGAACACCCTTAATGATCCTATAAATATATTCCACAATATTAGTGGTCATATTTCTATTTCTCCTTCCACCATCATATGCTAATGATCATTTCTCCTTCAAAATATTTATAATGTAACCTTACACTTCTTGGATGGACCTTTGAATTCCTTCTATATGATCATTAAATTTCCTATGTTGAGGCTTTTATACTAAAACAATTTGATATAATTTTAATTTAAAATAATGATAAAAATATTCTAATAAATATAGGTATTAGGAAACATACCCCAACATAATGATCACTTTCTTTGAAACATCATCTTTAAAATGCCAATGAACATTACTGGAAATATGTATGATGTAATATCAATGATAATAATTAGTTTATCTCCATTAAATTATATCATATTTAACAAAATCTATAACCACTCTATG
Organism: Viscum album; assembly: GCA_963277665.1. NCBI lineage: Eukaryota > Viridiplantae > Streptophyta > Magnoliopsida > Santalales > Viscaceae > Viscum > Viscum album. The sequence continues at coordinate 1,457,385,689 of OY728128.1, forward strand.
ATAATCATATATCAAACACACTCATCATCTTATTGTGACATGGGAGTATATGCATGCCAAGAACTAAAACCCTGATTCAAAATTCTCATTCTCAATAATTTTGAAGGCAAGAAGGACTGACAAATGATTACCATACACTGAGGTAGTAATGAGTAGGAAACTTGTATGCTTGCTGTAAAGAAAATACTCGTCCACCTTAATGAACTATTTTCAATAAGTAAATATTTCAATTCACAATCTGAAATCCCATAATATCCTATGGAAATATACCTTCAATAAATTAACCCGATTAATATGGGAGGCATACTCAATAGATTCAAGATGATAAACCATTTGATTGTTGAGAGATAACAATCCCATTATCTATGAAAAACCCTTATATGATTCGTCATACTAACCATATACATTAAAAAACACATTTTTCTTATCCATATAAGCCTTACCTCATGATATATTTTATTTGGACATCTGTTCATTCCTAAATGAGAGAGACAGGAACACCCTGACAAGTTTGTATCATCTCAATAATAGTAGAAAATATAAATTTCATATTTATTGATGAATGATATTATGAAAGTATTGGGTGTACACAAGTATGTAGGACCACTAACTTAGATATCCTCCAACATGAAATTTTTTAATCAAAAATTTCTTGTAAGAAAAATTTGCATTCCGGTACATATTTACCACACCAAATGACATATTCTCTATTTTTTTAACTCATCAACCATATATGAAGATTTTTTCATGATGAGGTATTTTGTAATCACATATTTTAGTGCACTTTTACTTTGAAACTCTCATTCAACATGTAATGTGTTGACGGTTGATGTAGATGTATTACCTATGATGACTGGATATTCAGTACTTTATGTAATGGAATCCCAATCAAAATTTTTCATGTGTGACATTACCTCTATGAATGAAGTCAATAATAAAGGATAATTAACCATATCTAGTTGTTGGGTACTAAACAAAGCAACCTCTAAAAATGATCGACCACATATTCCTCTCCTAAATCATCTCCCATCACAACATCATATATTTCCTCATCAGATAAAGTCTCATTCATTAAATTTGGAGTATCAAAAGGGATGTCTCCTATATTTTTCTCAATTTTCTCATCATTGTGTACAAATACAACATCAAAAATCATCACCTCCTTTAGAACCTCACTTTTATTGTAATATTACTAGTAATAAAGTAAGGGTAACTAAGGGATTATGTTGCATTAAATTTACCAAGGATACATAGATCTTATATATAAGGAAAATGGATGATACCGAAATCATACAAAATAAAAAAAATTACCAATTATAAATGAAAATAAAATTCTACTCAAACATGCATAGATTAGTCTAACTCTGATCATTCACTCATCATATTACTATATTTATTATAATTTTTGGTAAATTATACTTCAAAATTTATTCATTTTTTAAAATAATTAAATTCAACAAACAATCATTGAAATAAATTTATTAAATTATCTAAAAAACATATTATTTAAATCATAGAATCAATATAGTATTTAAGTAATTTAAATAAAAAATTAATTAAAATAAATATATATATTAAAAATTAAGAATAAAATAAAATAACCAAAAAAATAGAGAGAAATTATACCTTCCCAAAAGGCAAAAATATAATTACAAAAAAATACAATCCACCTATGCTCCAAAATAAATAATATAATAATGAAATAATTGGGTGGGTTGTGTCAAATTTATTAGATGTTGCGACAAATAGTGTGGATTATATGCATTCCTCCTATTGAGGACCTAGATATGAAGCATGGATGTTGTCCACAGTTCCTGGTTGGTGATAGGCTTGCACGAATCACGTTCACACAATATGGTTGCAGCGCCTGCATGAGCATGGTTCACATGAGGTATTTAATAAATATATTTCTTACATGAAACTCGTTCACACAACCACCTGGGTCGGCTTGTGTAAAATGGGTTCTTGCAAGTCGAGACCCATTTATCAAAATAATTTTAACCCTAAACCATTTTTTAATTATTAAAATTATAAAGCCAAAAAAACTCAAAGGATGCCTAACAAGAAAACACCTTCATTGGAAAATTTATTAAAAAGGATCTTTCTCAATTAGCATCTTCTTCATAAATTTTTCAAATAAGTCGCTAAATGAGAAAGAATCTTCTTTATAAATGTTTCAAAGAAGGTGATAACTAATTGGGTACCTTTTGTTTATTTATTTTTTTTATTTTTTTTGTTTGGTATTTATGTATATATAAAAAAATTAGAAATTAAATAGTTTTTAATAGTTTTTATATTCATTATTAATTTCATTAAATTATTTTGAAAATATAACATAAAATCCAACCTAATTCCCCCTTTTATAAGGTTAAAATCATCGATATCCTTTCCGAATTTTCGATGTGGGATTCAGGCACCACATTTTCATCATTAATCGAATAATATTTTTTTAACAATAAAAAATTAATGATAATAAATGATCATTCATAATAAATTATTAAAAAACAATTATTAATTAAAATTTAATAAATAATAGTTAATAAAAGATTAATAATGTGATTAATGATATTTAATTATCTAATTTATAATAATTAATAATTTAATTAACAATAATTAATAAATTTATAATAATAAATAATGATAATGTCAACATTAAAGTCATTAATATTATTAAAAATAAAATTAGTAATAATAAAAATGTTTTAAAATAATGTAATTGATAATGTAATTATTAATAAAGATATAATTAATAATAATTACTAATAATGAATATTGACAACGTAATTAATAATATAATTATAATAACATTTAAAAATAATTAGAATCGATTAATAATATAACTAATATTAATAATAATCATGTGGCATGAGGATAATTTGAGTGTTACTCACTACTATACTTTACATTCAAGAGACCATGGTTTGATTCCTAATAGCCCCTCGGGGGATTTATGGGCAATGATGATGGTGGTGGTACAGGCCGATAGTGACGTGGGATGACGGTGATGCAAGGCGACGCATGCAGGCTGACATATGCATGGGGGAATACCGAGTTCAACACTAACACAATGTAGGGCCTTTGGTCCATGTAATGAGCTTCAAACCCACTAGGCCTTTGGGCCACTCTTTGTAATAAAAAATTATCGGTTGGATGAGTTATCCTTGGGGGAGCTATGACCTATCCTTCTCGCCAGAGATGTGTATGTGTTTCTTTGTATTGTACCCTCAATAACTACCTATTATTAATAATAACAATTCATAAAGTAATTGAAAATTTTAATAATAATAATAATGTAATAAATAATGAAATTATTAATTATTTATAATAATTAATAATAATATTGTAATGAATAATGTGTTTAATAAAATAATTATAAAAAAATTAATAATCAAACAAATTATATATTTAATAATGTAGTGAAAATAATTATTGATAATGGAATAATTAATTATAATTAATAAAGTAATTAATACTTAATAATCATAATTAATTATAATAATCTAATTAATATGGTAATTAAAAATAATTAAAAATTGTTATTAATGTAATTAATAACCTAATTATTCATGTATTTAATCTGTGAAATCCCCCCTTGAGGGGATTTCATGGCCATTTATGGCCGATGATAAAGGAATGTGACATAGGCAACGATTTAGGTAGCGGTGCCAACCTTAGTACACACTGGCATAATGCAGGACGGGGGCCTTTGGGCTAAGAAAAAAGGCTATCAATCCATAAAGACTTCGGGCCATTAAATTGAAATGATTTAGCTTAATTATGGGTATATCCATGAGGGTGGGGGTTGGGGTGAGGTCGGATTCATGCTAGACCAACAAGGTTGTGTTAGTGTGTGTGCGTGTGTGTGTGTTTCTATGCTTTGTAACCCCTTAGGAATTAATATATTAGTAATAATTTATAATTTAATTAATAGCTAAATTAAAAAATAATTAATAAAAATTAACAACCAAATTAATTCTTTAATTATTAATTTATTTAAAAGTACTTTATAATAATGTAATTAATAATGTAATATTCAACAATAATTATGAATATAATTTTTTAGTATAAGTGTTGTGTTTCTAAACAATAATGTTTTATGTCATGCAAATTATTTTTTTGTTTACTATTTTTTATGATTTTTTTATTATTTTCAATTATTTTTCAAATTTTTAGATTATGTTTTAAGTTTTAATTAGATTTCACTTATAGTTTGTATTTTGGAAACTTTCAAATTCACTTACTTGAAATATAATATGTTTAGTTATGTTTTAAGTAGGCTTCTTTGATAGCTTATAAAATATAAAGTACAAATATGATTTAAATGAGATTTAAACTATAGACTGAATATATTAAAATAATTAAAAAAATTCAAAAAATAATAAAAAAAAGGGTAATATAAATGAAACATAACATTTTCATTTTAAAACATAACATTTATACTTTAAATTTTTTTCAAGTACGCATCTTTGAAAGCTTGTAAAATATAAATAATAAATAGATTCTAAATGAAATTTAAGACACAAACTTAGCACATATAAATAAAGCAAAAGTAATTTTTTTATAAAAATGACAAATATAAAATAATTTAAATGATATAAGACATTATTGTTTCAAAACACAATATTTACACTAAAAAATTTCTTCACATAAAATTTTATGTGTTTGAATTATGCAACCTATAATGCTTTAAAAATAAAACTATAATTAAATTCTAAATTAATATTTAAACATAAATATATAATATAAAAAATAATCTCGAATAAAAATATTTAGATAAAAATGTTACACATAATATTTTTAAATTAAGTATAAAACATAATAAATTAACAATATATTTTGCTTACTAAATACATTATCATTATTAATTACATGCATTTTGGGGCTTGTCTGAGTGGTAAAGTCACCCCATAATTCTATATATGACTAGGGTTCAGACCATGACAGCCTCCCTTTGTGGGATTTATGGATCATTTATGGCTTATGATGCATGCGACAACACAACACAAAATGAAGGGGCCTTTGGGCCAACAAAATGGTGGGTCTTCAAGCCACAAGGCCTTCAAGTCATCTCAGGTCATAGAGCCTCTAGGACATCATCAGTGGGTAGTAGGTGACATGGTGGGACTAGACAAATGACTCAACACAATAGGTAGGTGGTGCAACATAGTGACACACATGCATCATTGGCTGGGCAGTCTCAAAAGATGGATGGGTATAATGACATCTATCAACCAACATTCCATATTCATGGATTTATGATATGGGGTGGAGGGGTGCCCTTCCACATCACTATATACATAGTGGGACCGGTCTGACAATATAGGGTGATAGGTTTGTGATCCAGTGGGGTGATACATAGGCATCTCTTGGTGGGAGGCTCAAAAGAGAGATGAGTGTGAATGTACTTATCATCTGATCCTCTTCCCACATGGATCTCTAAGGTGGGATAGAAGGATTCCATATCATACTTTATTAAAGGTAAACATGCTGCAATGATTCTTGGATGGGCCATCTTTCAAATGGGTAATACGATGTGATGACTACTAACATGGAAAATGTGACGTAAATACTGATGACATGACATGATATATTCTACTCACTCAGACCATTGGCTCGTCTCTTTCAAGGGCCTTTGGTTCACATTCAATTAGACCTTTGATCCATCAAGAGGTTTTTGGATTGGTGTATCCCAATCCATTTGGATGATTCTGGGATGAATTCTAGTATCCCATACTACACACCAGACTGCAAGTCTCATGGGTTGAGATCCACGGTGATCTCATTGGGGATTGCAGGTGGCAATATTCTCCTACTCTGGGGGTCCAGTGGTCTTCGGCCCCCTATCCAAATTTTGGTAGACTGTAGAAACTTTGACGATTGTAGAAAATATGACCATGAAACACTGATAGGGCATTGTAGCAGTGCAGACTTAAGCATAGTTATTGTAGCATCTTGGAATTTGGAGATAGTGGTACGATAGCTTCATATACTTCTAGTCACTGGCCACTATAGAATCTTATACTTGGGTGGTTGCAACATTATAGCAGTGTGGACTTTCAACCACTTTTCATTATAGGAAAGTGGACTTACTGTGTGGTTAGTGGCATAGTGATTCATCTTCTTTGTTAGCTCATTCAAGATAGGGTTTTTGTGTGTGTGAAACTTTGAAACCTCCCTATAATTATGCTCCTTTTATTAAAGTGATCTTGCCTCTCCATGGACGTATAGATTATTCTCGAACCACATAAATCATTGTGTTTGTGTTCATAATCTTATTCTTCTTTTGTTTCTATCTTTTCTTTATCTTCAAACCTATATCATTGTGACTCTCAATGTTTACAAAATAGAGTTTGGGCCTTCATGCCATAAATATGTAATAAAATAGGCCCAACAGGTGCTTTCCATTCCTTATGGGGTTGGATGAGGATTAATCCACTAGAGTGCTCAATTGTGTGTGTTGGTTGTGGTTTTTAATCCCATTTACATAATATAGATTATTAATTACATTATTAATTATGCACATAAATTTTTTTAAAGTATAAATGTTATGTTTTTAAATAATAATGTTTAGCAGCATGAAAATTATTTTTTTATTTTTTATTCTTATGAAATTATTTTAATTTTAAATTATTTTTTATGTGTTGATGAAATTTTAATTATAGTTTATATTTTATAATCTTCCAAAGTCACCTAATTGAAACATTGTATGTTTTTTTCAAGTAAAAGACTTAGAAAACATATAAAATTTAAACTATTAATACAATCAAAATGAAATTTAAAAAAAAAGTCTCAAAACGTAAAAAATAATCAATTTTTTTTCAAAATAATAAAAAATAAAAAATAATACGAATAAAATAAAAAAAATTTGTTCCAAAATATACTATTTCTTATTTAAAAAAATTTCAAGTAGGTTAATTTAATATTAGGTTTTGAAACAATAATTTTTTGTTTCATTATTATTATTTAAAATTCATTTTATTTTTTATTATTTTTATGTGTTTAATATAAGTTTTAATTTTTAATTATATTATATTCAAATTTTATATTTTATATGTTTTCAAAGTCACTTACTTGAAACATAACAAAAAAATTATGCTTTCAAAATCAATTGTAAGAATGTTTGTTCTCTAAAAAGACACTTTGAGGGCTCTTGTTAAAATAATTTAAAGAAGTAGGGTGTGCCTATTAGTGGAAATATTAAGGGTACTTTCCATATATCAATTAACTTAGATACAATAAGGAACTAAGATATTTTTAAGTTTGATAACTTACAAGGGTCGTGCATTAAAAAGGATTTGGGTGTTGGAGTTCAAAGTAATGTCCAGGGTAAATTGTTTTTTGAATCTAATGTGGTTAGGAAGGGTTCACATATTTCAGATCATAATCATCATGTCTTGATGTGGTTGTAGTAGGATATGGGGTGTAATTGTAGATGTAATAATTAGGTTAAAGTGGCTATTGATACTGATGTTATAGGTCAGGGTAGTCATATCTCAACATAGACTTGGGATCTTTCAATGCATTTTTATTGGCATAACTCGGGCCATGGAAAACTAGTTTCATGAGTTAGTCAATAGTAAGTGAATTCTTCAAGAGTTCATGGATTGGATGTGATAAGGCTAGTTTTATCATGGTTGGATTAGGTATTACAGGTCCTTGCACTTAAAATGGTGGTGCGGGATCAAAAGGGGTTGTTTTAAGGGTCAGATGAGCGTGTTGTAGCTAGGTCCCCAAATCTGATACAGTCCTTATAGGAACCTATTTTAACACTATAAGGGCTACCAAATCCTACAAATTAGGGTGATGTGGTAGTATAGAGTTCTACCATGGATGGATCATGTAATTTCCCTAGTCCGGTACTCCCTCGCATGATTGATCCAGGTGGTCAATGGACCTAAAGTGTGCCTCCTCATATGGCAAAGGATGCCGACTAATAGTGAGAATGTAAGAAATATATTGTGGATACTATACCCTCTTATACATAGTTACAATAATATTGAAAATAACATAAATAATCAGACATGAAACCAAGAATAATAAAGGGGAAAAACAAACTATCCAAATAATATTGGAAGCCATGTAATGATAGGATCAATATAACTAAATGATATGCTAAAATTCATACAAGTAAAAGACTAAACAAACTCGATAAAGAGACTTCAGAAGCCCCGAACATGAAACTCATGTCGATCCCATATCCATGCTTCAAACCCATCCAGTAAATCACATAATCAAGTACAAGGTCATCTGCCCTTGTTCATACTTGCGTCAATGGAGTTTGATCGGGCATCAAACGGCGCCCGAATAGGGTGTGAGTAAAAATCCGTAGGCTGACATCCATAGTGTCTAAACAATCCAGTATGAATATATAGTGCAAGAAATATTATGAAAAATAGGGGCATTGATTCATAAATTAATGAAAACATTAAATAAACATACCATCCCTCGAGCTTTGGGTTGACATCTGGGGTCAGCCAAACCTACTTCAGTACCATGCCATATATCTCTCTTAAGTGTTGGATCCTCTTGCATAGGAAGGATCACCCATGGTGTTGGGTGATTCTCCTACTTTAGAGGAATCGCCCATGTCATGTCATAAGTAACCGATCTGTATTGGGCTCTATGGTAATTACCCAAACTAGAGTTTCTTATGTCTTTCTAGGGTGCAAGACCATGCTAAGGATGAAAGTAACCATACTAGACTCCATGAAAATTACTCATGTTGGACTGGATTGCGTGTTCCCATGGTGCAATACTATACCAAGGAAAATTAATCATACTGTGTTCTATGAAAATTACCCATGTTGGAGTTGCTTATGTGTTATAATGGTGAAATACCATACCAAGGAAAAGTAACCATACTGGGCTCCATGTGAATTACTCATGTTGGAGTCACTTACGTGTTCTCATAGTACAATTCCATACCATGTAAAAGTAACCATATCAATTGGTAGATTCTCCTTCCTAGGATGAATCACGAATACCATTCATCAAGTAACCAAACATTAAATACAAGCAATAAAATTCATATCTTTGTCAATTGGTAGATTCTCCTGCATAGGAAGAATCACCAAGGGTATACATCAATCGGGTCAAAGTTATCACAATCCACATTAGTCAATTCATCTAATTACCATTTAACAATCCATTTATTCTCAATTGGTGGATTCTCTATCCTAAGATGAATCATCGAAGTCTCATCATTCCAAGTTATCAATTATCACAATTCACATGTTATGATAGTTTCACAAGGTTAATCCAATTCTAAGAAATTTCCATTTCATCAAAATGGCTCTAGGTTCAACCAAGATAGGTTTAAACCTAGGATCAATGGTTGACACACCTCTTGGGTGGCCTCAAGTCCTGGTCTCACTACCATCGAACCCAATGGGATCCATGGGAAGTCTATGCATGAGGGTTTTTATCAAAATAGTAGATTAATGATTTAGTTAGGTCATGTACATGGAATGAAAGCATGATCACAATTATATCACATACTATAGGAAACAAAACAAATATTAGGTAGTTATTCTAGACCACCCACCTCAAAATAAAAGTAGATATAGAATTCCCTCAACATCTAAGGTAGATATTGAATTCCTCTTTCCTTACCTTCAATGAAAATAGAGAACTCTATCAACACAAGGAATCAGATATAGTTATTGTTTGGTCATCCCTAGATAGGGTTCTTCCCAAGTAAAAACTAATGTAATAAGTATAAGAAGAACCAAAGGGATTAACTTTGATATCTAGGTTCGGAACACTAAGATCTAATGGGTACTTACTTCTATTTCGAAGAGGATTCCCAGTGGTTGTCGATGGAAGGGATATAGTTCAAGAGAAGTGGTGTGTGATCTGAGAAAAATAGGGCACTAGATATTTAAAAGGAATTTTGGGAACACAACATTCATGACATGAATAAGGTATTCATGTTGTGAATTCCTCAGTTTTCCACTTACACTGAAAAATACATCACCTGTGATTTAAAACCAATAAAATTTGTTTCACATAATGTCCATATCACGATGTGTGTTTAAATTTTATGGGTCTACCAAAATATATTTAGGTGATGAATATAGTTCATGGGGTCTTCCCAAAACCATTCACATCTTGAATTAAGTTTATGGTTTTTTTCCATAATACTTCACGTCATGAATTACACATTCATAGTGTGAATTATTCCTATAGCTAGATTCCCTCTTCCCTTCTCTTTATTGTTCCCTTTAAACACCTCTGACACACTAAACCAACCAGAACAAGGCTCGATTACCAAGGTATAAACTAGATGTTAACTGAACTTAATGAATTTTAACCAAACACTTCACATCATGAATTATACATTCACAGTGAGAATTATTCATGCAGTTAGATTCCCTCCTCACTTATCTTTCTTTTTCCCTCCAAAAACCTCTAACACACTAACCTATCTTGAACTAGGCTTGATTACCAAGTTCTAAACCAAAATTTAACCAAATTAAAGGAAGTTTAAACAAAAACTTAAAGAAATGTGTGCCTATAAAATATCTTACAACATCCCCAACATATAACAACTCATCCTAGAGCTATGATTCAAGGTGTCATTGTGGGTTATCAGTGAACAGGTATGGGCACTATGTTCACATATCAGACTCTCACTCCCAATTCTCCTCTTGAACATGCCCATGTTATCATTATACTCACACTAGTGGCATGGTCTTTCCCTGGAGATTATTCTCACTATGATCCATGATACGGATCAAGTGTTACTCAAAGGATACATGCATATCTAGCTCAGCATTAACAATTTCTATCACATGAGAAGATTCGGGATGATATCTCTGAAATTATGACACATGAAACACATAATGAATGGCACTGTAACATTATGGAAAGTCCAAATTATATGCTCTGGAACGACCTTATTCACTATCTCAAATGGCCCAACAAACCTAGGTGCTAGCTTCCCTTTCTTCATAATACAGTGTTTCTCCATCCTAGGAACCACCTGGAGGAAAACCTGATGTCCAACCTCAAAATCTAGAGGTCTTATCTGATGGTTTGCGTATGATTTATGCCATCTCTACACATTCACCAACTGATTTTTGATCAACTGGATCTACTCAGATATCTCCTATATGAGACTAGGTCCTACGAGATATGACTCTCCTACCTCTAACCAATAGATAGAAGATTAGAATAACCCTCTATACATGGCCTTGAAAGGTGCCATTAGAATTAATGTCAGGAATTTCTTATTATAAGTGAACTCCATGAGTGCTAGATGTTGCTCCCAAGAACCAATGAAGTCTAAAACACAATCTTGTAACATATCCACCAGAATTTAAATAGTCCATTTAGATTGACTATGAGTCTGATGATGATAGTTTGTAATTAGAAGGACTTGTGATATCAGTGCCTTATGAATACCCTACCAGAACCATGACATGAAACAAGGATCTCGTTCAGAAATGATACTCCTCATAACACTGTGAAATCAAACTATCTCTCACATGTAAATATTACCTAGATAATCAGCAGTGAAGGTCTCCCTGATAGGAAAGAAGTGGTCCACCTTCTTCATTCAATCCACAATCACCCATACTATATCATTCTTTTAAGGTTTCTTGGGTAATCCTATCACGAAATCCATAGTGATGTCATCCCATTTCCATTCTGAAATGGGAAAAGGCTAAAATAGACCAACATGCCTCTTATTCTCATACTTCACCTACCAATAGGTGGAACATCTTTCCATGAAGCACATTATATTTTTTTCATCCCTGTCCCCCAGTAATGTCTATATAGATCATAATACATCTTTGTAAAATCTGGATGCACCTCCCACTTTGAAGCATGAAACTCTCTCATCAAATCTTCATGTAAGACCATGGGAACCCTTACACGGCCATGGATAAGAATAACATTATCATGGCCAAGAGACCATCCTAATGGTGGATCCCCATCATATAAGTTATCCCTCATAGCTAAGACCTCCAGATCATATATCTTCTCTCTCTTAGTCCAGTCTAGAATCATGGGTATAACATATAGAAAAGTTATATTTAGTTTTCCCTGGGACTCATGAACATATAGATCCATATCTGCAAAGAGCTCCATCATCCTCCACTTGTCACAAGACTCATGTATTTCCTTTTTCAGTGTCTTACAACTGAAATCATCAGCAATGAAATTTCCCTTGCTTGGATTGTAATTCTAATTGAAGTTGAAAGACTGTAGATATTCTTCCCACCTCCTCTGTTAAAGGTTCAGGTTTTGTTATGAAAAGATATACCTAAGGATTCTTTGGTCTATGTACACTAAAAACCTCTCACCTAAAAGATAGTGCCCATAACATCTCAGGGCATGTACCACCACAACCAACTCTATATTATGAGTTGGATAATTCTTCTCATGCGGAATCAACTTCTTGAAGTCATATGAAACCACTTGATCTTTCTATATTAGAACTTCTCCGAGTATGACTCTGTATACATTGTAGTAAATGGTATATTCCTTACCTGGAACAGGTAAGGTGAGAATAGATGTTGAGGTTGGTTACTCTTTCACTCCTAGAAAGTCCTCTCATAACCATCTGACCAAACAAACGTCACCCATTTCTTGGGAAGCCTACAAATCGGTGCTTCCAGATAGGATAAGTCCTGGATAAAATTCCTTTAATACCCTACTATACCCAGAAAGCTCTGAATATCGAAGAAATTCTTGGTCTCTCCTAAGATACCATGGCCACAACTTCTCTATGACCACTATAATACAAACTATGAGATAACATGACCCATGAAGTTCACTATATCAATCCAAATGTTTCATTTGGATAGCTTGGCGTAAAGTTGATGCTCTATCAATGTACCCAGGATGATGTTAGGATGTTGGGCATGATCGTCTATAGACAAGGATTCAAAGAAAACTACAAAAATCTAACCCAAAAATAGAGGAAAGATTCAGTTCACCACGGATAAAAATATCGTTGGTGCATTTATCAGACCGAACGACATCACCACAAACTCATAAAACCCATACCTACTTCTAAAATCAATCTAGGGTATGTTAGATAGTCTCACTCTCAACTAATGATACCCTGGCCTCAATTAAATCTTAGAGGAAATCTGGGAACCTCTCAGTTGATTGAAGAGATCATCAATACACAGAAGGTGATTCTGATTATTGATCATTATATAGTTCAACCTCTAATAATCCACACATAAGTGCAAAGTTATGTTAGAATTATTGGTGAAGAGCATGGGAGAAACCCATGGTGAAGTACTAGGTTATATGAATCCCTTAAATTCTAGATCTTTCAACTGAACTTTCAAATCATGAATCTCTTTTTGTGTCATTATCTAAGGAGGAATAGAAACTAGCTCAGCTCCTAACACCAACTCGATCATGAACTCAGTCTCCTGATCAGGTGGTAAGCCAAATAACTTTTTAGGAAATATGTCCTGAAAATGATTTAACATTGGAGGAAAAACACTCTATTGCAACTCACCATAATCCAAAACAAGGTTTGTTATCTAAGCTATGAGACAATATAATATACACTGAATTAATCCTACACGGCCATCCTGAAGATCTTATTCAGCTTGGTGAAAATATTTTCCCCCATCTTAAGATATAAAGGTAACTCTCCTATGGAAACATTTGATGTTATCCTAGTACAGAACTATCCAATTCATACCTAGAATCAAATCAAATATAGTCATTTCTAGCATGAAAAACTCTCAAAGGAAATGGTAGCCAACAATTTCAAGGAAATGCTCATTATAGTGTCTGATGCCCTCTTATCATTCTCTTAGAGTAATGTCAGTGTTCATAATTTCATTCAAGATATTCATAACTAAACCCAAACCATTTGAAAATTGGGTAGCTAAAAAGGACTCTGATGCTCCTGTATCAAACAAAATGCAAGAAAGTGTAGATGACACAAGGATCGTACCTCTAATGGTAAAAGTTCTAGAATCCTGGCCAGTCAGGGTAGTATATAACATGGAGCTGAATCACCCCTATATTATAGACTTTGGTCTAACACCCATGCGGTCCACCCTTTGACTGATATTATATCTCCTGCATCAGGGTACCATGTCCCCTACCTCATCCTGAATATCTGGTGGAATTTTAGCTACCAATTTGATAAGGATTAGTTGATTACTTCCCAAAATTTGGTTCTTGTATTGATCCACTGCCACCACTTGACTTCTGGGGGTTCTTATAGAACTTAAATAGATGACTCATCCTTCTGTAAGAACGAAACTCTATTGTAGGGTAAATATGGCAAGGGCATTTGTGGCCAACCTCGCCACACTAAAATAACTCTAATGATTCATGATCCTGAAATTAATTTACACTCCCATGGATTCTCTATTTGATACTACCTTGGTGGTAACTATTGTAGGTTCACTTCATACTATCAGAATAAGAGCTACCTGATCACCCTGCTGAGACTTTCTGGTCTCCAATCAGGTCTTATCACAAGTTCCCTTCAGTGATGAGAGACTGATTCATCACATATTTGAATTTTATCAAGAGAAAGACATTCATCGATGAACTTACCTTATAATTAATTCCATCATGGAAATTCTTCACCCAAGCTACCTCATATGCTACCATAGATAGAGAAAAACATTATAGGTTAGTGAAACATCCAACATAGTCTATTACTGACATGATCCTATACATTAGGTGCATAAACTCTCAATCTCTCTCATCCCTCAAAGTCTCTGGATAAAAGTGTCTTAGGAACTTTACCTCAAATTCCTTCTAGGTTAGCTCCTCTTTCTACCTGTATTACTATAGAATGTCCCACTGATTCTTGGCTAGTCCTCATAACATATAGGCAACAAGTTTCACCCTCCAATTTGTGGGTGTCTCGTGGTACTTAAAGATCACATAGACTGACTCAATCTAGAACTTAGATATATGGGGGAATCTCTATCCAATAAACATAGTCAAATGCTACAACTAGAACTCTCTAGTTAGAGAAGACATCGAAGGTGTAGTGTGAACAGTCTCCCTATCCATGGATTGCTTGACCCGGAGGAAGTTGTCATGAAGCTGCTCGTCGATCCGATTCCCTAGATCCATAGGATGTTTTGAATAAACTACACTAGGAGTGTACTTATTACCACTCTCCTAATGCTAAAATAGAATAAAACACATATGAATTTTATCTACAAGGATCAATGCGCTCCTTAGAACATAATATACACAACAAGATCGACCTCAAAAGGTTAGAATAACAGATAACCACTGACTCAAGGTTACTCTTCTCTTGGTTTAATAAGTGAATTTTTATATCATAAAAATTTATTTCCTTTATTTTTATTAATAATATCAAGGGATTACATTTCACAATTTATATGGGTAGTTATTTCAAATGAAATATATCTAGTATGAACAATGTGTATCAAAATATATTCTTATGTGCCTACCACGATGCATGAATACTCATCTCATATCATACCGGATCATGAGTAAAATATCAATAATCAGTAATGACACACAAGTTTATAACCCAAGTTGAAATAACATCAAAAGTGTAACAAGAGAACAAAAATCCCATCTTAGGTCACTCAGGTTTCCCCTACACACTGGTTATCTACTCTTATACATGATTTCATTACCAAGCTCTGGCACATCCTAACTTTATCAAATAATAAATCAATAGAAAATAAACCACCTATTATAACAGTTTGTAACATATTTGACCTAATACTCTCTCATGTGATCGATCTGAGTGGTCATTGGACCTCAGAAACTCCTCCCCATATGCCAGAGACTGCCGATTAGCAGTGAGGATGTAAGGAGTATAGTGGGGAGACTATACTCTTTAGTACAGAGTTTCAATAATAGTAGAAATTTTATAAATAATAAAACATGAAACCAACTAGAATAAAGGAAAAAATTAAACTATCTAAATAATATTAAAAACCATGTAATGACAGGATGAATGTAACTAAATGACATGATGAAAGTTATACAAGTAAAAAAACTAACCAGACTCGTTAAAAATACTACATAAGACCCAATCCCAAAACCCATTTTGGTCTCATATTTAAGCTCCAAAACCATCTATCAAAGCACACAATCTTGTATAAGGTCCCTTTTCCTTGTCCATGTATACATTCATGAAGTTTACTTGGGTACCAAATTGTGCCCGAACAAGGTGCGAGTACAAATTAGTAGGTTGACGCCCATGGTGTCTAAAAAATATAGTATAAATATATAGTGCAAGAAATAGTACAAAAAATAGGGGTTTAATTCATAAATTAATACAGTGAATGAAATAAACTTGCCAACCCTTGAGCTCTGGGTTGACACCCAGGTTCAGCCAGACCTGCTTCGACACCATGCCAAATATCTCTATCAAGTGGTGGATGCTCCTACATAATAAATATCACCAATAACACTGGTTTATTATCCTTCCTAGGATGAATCAACCATTTCATGTCTCAAATAACCAATCTGCACTAGGTTCTATGCAAAATACCCATGCTAGAGTCGCTTATGTCTTCCTAGGGTACAAGACCATGCCATGGGGGAAGTAACCATATCAGTCTCCATGAGGATTAGTCATGTTAGATTCTCTCACATGTTCCCATAGAACAATATCATACTAAGGAAAAGTAACCATAGTAGGATCCAGAAAAATTACTCATGTTGGAGTCACTTACGTGTTCTCATGGCACAATATCATACCTATGAAAAGTAACCATATGGGGATCCATGTGAATTATTAATGTTGGAGTCTCTTACGTGTTCCCATGACGCAATAACATATCAGGGAAAAGTAACCATATCAATTAGTAGATTTTACTGCCTAGGAAGAATCATTGATACCATACATAAAGTGACCAAACATCAAATACAAGCAATAAAAATTCATATCTATGTTAATTGGTGGATTCTCCTGCATAGGATGAATCACCAAGGGTGTGCATCAATCAAGTAAAACATGTTATCAAAAGCTATATTGGTTAATTCATCCAATTACCATTTAACAAGCCATTTATTTTCAATTGGTGGATTCTCCTGACTAAGACAAATCATCAAAGTCACATCATACCAAGTTACCAATTTTCACAATTCACATATTATGAAAATTTCATAGGGTTAATCCAATTCTCAAAAATTTCCATTTCATCAAAAGGGATCTGAGTTTAACCAAAGCAAGTTTCAACCTAGATTCGATGATTGGAACACCTCTTGGGTGGAATAAAGTCCCAATCTCAATTCCATCAGACCCAACAGGATCCATGGGAAGTCTATACATGAGGGTTTTATCAAAACAGTAGATTTTTTATTTAGTTAGGTTATGCACACAGCATGCTAATACGATAAAACTTATTTCACACACTAGAGAAAATGAAACAAAAATCAGGGAGTTTTTTTAGACCACCCACATTAAAAGCAGAGTAGAATTATAATTCCCTTAATTTCCAAGGTAGTTATTGGATTCCTCCTTCCTTCCTTTCAATGAAGACCAAGAACTCTATCAACACGAGACATCAGATCTTGGTATGGTTTTTCTATCCTGAACAAGGGTTATTCCCAATGAAAAATTAACATAAAAATAAGGAGAAGAAGAACCTAAGGGATTACCTTTGATATATAGGTCTAGAAAACCAAGATCCAAAGGGGTATTACTTCTCGTTTAGAGAAGATTCCCCGTGGTCATTGATGTAAAGGTTGTAGTTCGAGAGAAGAGGTGCATGATTTGAGAAACACATGGCACTATAGATTTAAAAGGATCCCTGGGAATTCCACATTCATGATGTGAATAGGGGAATCACATTGTGAATGCCTTGGTTTTCTTCTTACATTGAAAAATTTTTCACCTCCAATTTAAAACCTAGAAAATTCATTTCACATCATGAATATATATCACGATGTGAGTTTATGTTTCATGGGTCTGCCCAGATCCATTTAGGACACGAATACAGTTCATGGGGTCTACTCAAAACCATTCATACATTGAATGAAGTTCATGGGGTCTTCCCAAAATACTTCACATCATGAATTACACATTCACAACATGAATTATTCCTATAGAAAAATTATTTTCTCCCTTCTCTTTCCTTTTCCCTTTGAACATCTAACACACTAACCCAGTTTGAAAAAGGCTTCATTACCAAGGTATAAATCAGAAGTTAACCAAACTTAAGGATGTTTAAATAAAAAATTAAAGGGATATGTACCTAGAAAATATGGGATCTTAAAGCTCATCTCTTTGGGGGTTTGGATTAAAGGGAGCTCAGAATGATGAGAGTTTTCAATGCTAAAAATACAAGAAGGAACCAAATTTCAACTTTCACTTCAGGAAATAAAGAGTAATTCCAGAATTATTGGTAAATAGGAATAAATATTTGACTTGGATGAGGTAGAGGAAACGTTTTTTCTTTCAAAGGTAGGTTTTCCTATAGGAACACAACTGCTAAACAAAAGAAGAAAGATAATGAGGGCTTCTCAACTGTTTCATTGAAAAAGTCCAAGCTAAAGAAGGACTATTCCAATTTAATCTCTACCATGAGTACTAGATCTACTTAAATTTCAGAAGTGAAGATAGCTCAACCTAATTAGTTTATCTCTTTGAGATATGTTTTAGATTAGTATAATTATTTTAATGATCATAATGCATTGGATTATGATATCTTATGTTTTTGTTTCCTTTTGGTTTTTTTATTTGATCGGAGGTAGGATTTCTTTGTCTAACCCCTTTCACCTCCTCCTATGTGCTTTAATTTGTATAATATGGGTCTCTTATTTTAGACTGTTTTTATTAAGTATTATTAAATATATTAATAAATAGAATATTAATTACATTATTAATGTAATGGCCCGAACCTCTCTGGCCCATTCCTTTGTCAAAAAGAAGGTCACGAAGTGTTCTGGAGGGTAAAATGGACTTTTCCCACACTTTACAGAATTTTGAAACTACATGCCAGGTAGTTTGAGTACACGCTGTGTACCCCCTTGCCGGGTATACCCCGTGTTGCAGGCCGTTTCCTCATCATGTGAAGTAAATGGGTACACGTCGTGTGTCCAGTACTACACGCCGTGTAGTCCTTCCCCGTGTACGCGTTACCAATCAACGGCCGTGTACCGTGTTAGAGTCGTGTCCTTACCGTGTGAAATAAATGGGTACATGCTGTGTGTCCAAACTACATGCCGTGTAGTCCCTCCCTGTGTATGCATTACCCTCAAACCGTGTGTTGACCAGTCAACGGCCGCGGAGCCGTGTTGGAAGCCGCATGGAGACCGTGTGAAATAACCGAGTACACGTCGTGTACCATAAAGTACATGCCGTGTACTTTTGATTTTCTCGCCTATAAAAGGAGGGGTCCCCTCCTCCTTTTCAACTCACCCCTCTCCTCCCCTTTCCTCTGAGCAGAGTTCTCCCAAGAGACTCGAAGGCTCTTTCTTCCATAACTTCTTCGTTTGAGCTCCAATTTACGATCCGTCAGCGTCCACGGGATCATAACGACGAGGAGGAACTTTTGAGATTGGATACATTGTCTTTACTTCGGCCTTTTATTTCTAAATTCCACCCGAGGAGGTTTTTCCGGGACCCGACAGAAGTGACGAACGCCGACGGACGTCTTCTAAAGTCGATCTGGGGGAGCGTTGTGATCAGAACCTATTGAGGTAGGGATCTTACCTTCGTCTCTCTAATTTTTGAATCATGTGGGGTGGGTATCCTTTTGTTTTCATGAGAAACAGTTTAACCATTAAATAAAGATAATAACTGGTTAAAGAATGGGGATGGGGAAGTTGTTATGTTTATCTTTGTTTATCCTATTGATATGTTATGAATTGAATGTGATTATGCCTACTGAAAATCACGGTCTTTAGGGGCATTTGATTGTGCAATTAAATGTTGCCCTATCTTTTTAGACCGTTTTTGTGGATGGAACCTTGTGGAATGTGTAATTTGGTTAATCACGTAAAGTTGGCTGTTTAAAATCTGGAGCCCTTGTGTGATCACTCTGGTTAAACAAAATAGAATAATGAACATGTGGGTGTTGGCTTGGATATGTGGCATGTGATGGGGGTGTTTTGTGGGTTGTTGTGGTTTGGGTGAGCAGCAGGACTACGGTTGGCTTGGTTGTGGGTTGGTGTGAATTCTATGTTAGTGATGGGCAGCGGGGCTACAATAAATGGTATTAAAGGGATAATGATGTACAGTGCAGTTGTGGTTATGGCAGTTGGAAGCGGGGCTGCAGGGATGGGTTTGAATGTGATCGGACTATGGGTTGTGAATAATAAATAAAAAGTGTAAGAGTTAATGAATGGTGGGGCGTGGTAATAGAACATGAATAATAATCATGGGGCTGTTTGGATAATAAGAAAAACTTTGTTGTGCTGCTTGTGTTTTCCTAACTTGATTTGTGGATGGCAGGGATATGTTTTACGAACGATCGATGTGGTTGGTTGTGGATAGTTTCCCAGTAGTTAAGGAACTAATAAACTAATTCTGCTGAAACGTGAAAACCTAAATGGGGTTGAGGTTGTTTGTTGTATGCATGCTTCGTAGCAGCAGTGTCGAGGCATGTGCTCAGTTTCTCTGTTTAGAAGCCATAGGTTGGGCTGTGTGTTTGGTATACATATATATATATATATATATATATATAGTGTTTTATTTCACCCCACCCATGTTGAGCACTTAGTGTCGAACACTCCCATTTCATGGGAGAGGGTGTTTTCCCTTAGTTACTAGCTCCTTCCTGCTCCTTCTCCCCTAGACTGTGATGGATTGAGGCGAACTTACACCTAAGAATCTTTGGTTAGGTTTCGATTGGGGTGGTTTTATCCTAAGACTCTTCGGGAAGGTTCTACTGTTTCCCAAGAACCTTCGGGATGAGGCCCAAGTGTGTGCGGGCGGGATACGTGGTTGTGAGGCCCAGGTGTGTGCGGGCGGTATACGTGGTTGTGAGACCCAGGTGTGTGAGGGTGGGATACGTGGTTGTGAGGCCCAGGTGTGTGCGGGCGGGATGTTTGGTTTGAGAGGCCCAGGTGTGTGCGGGCGGGATGTGTGGTTTGAGAGGCCCAGGTGTGTGCGGGCGGGGAGAGTGTGGCTGCGTCAGGATTTTCGCCGTTAGGAAGAGCAGCTAACTAATGGTAAATGGTGTGGGGTACCCAATACTCTTGTTTCTTATATACTAATACCTATTGTGATTGTGTTTTTGGTGAGTGTGGCTGGTGAGGTTGGGTGGATAGAATTTCTTGCTAGGTTTCTTCTGTTGTTCTCACGGTACATTAGGATGTCTCCCCACTTATGCACGAGAGCTTTAGGTTTCCCTACTGAGTATACTTGTATGCTCACCCTACGTTTACTTTCAGGTTTGCAGGAGGACTACCAGGGCCGTGCGGGATGCTACTAGTTGGACAGTTGGAGTTGTTGTAGTTGTTGTACTCTTGTTTTCTTTTGGTATTGTACTTTGAGATTTCTTGTACTTGTACCTTGTTATAAAATTGTTTAAACATGCATGTGGGATTGGTTTGGGTTTGTTTATATACACTTGTTCTTTTCCTTTTTGGTGGTTGACTTGTCCTATTTCCCGATCCTAAATAATAAAAAGGGTAATTCCTCCCATATTTGTGAAAACTCATACCCTTGGTGCTAGTCGCCACCCTGGGGCTTACTAGAGGTGGGACTCGGGGGTCATTATATCCCTTTCACCATTTCCAGCTCAGGAGGGGCATCTTTGGTGGGAGGGGGTCGTGACAGAATGGTATCAGAGGTGATGTTAAGAGATAGGATGGAGTCTGGAGTTAGGCACAGTAAGGATTGCATGGGATGGTAGGGCGACAATGTTAGTTAATCTTGGTGTGTGACATGGGCTAGGGAAGACCGGGTAGGACACGGTATTTTAGGGGCCCCCGTGATCCGATGCAAGGACTCTGAGCCTACCGAACGACCAAGTGAGACTACATTGATTACAGGGTAGAGACCCTAGGTAAGGTACATGCATCATCATGATTGTGTTTTACTTGATTTGGGTGTTCTGGGAAAGAAATTGAAATAAAATGATAAAATAAAACCTTGATCTTTTCCTTACTACTTGGGCTTAGGCAATCCTTGTTTACCGTACAGCTATGGCACCTGGACGTCATCCCCGGGTGGCTCAGATGGCCGAGGCCCAGCAGATTTAGGCGGTCGATCAGTTGAGGATTGACCAAGAGGAGGAAGATAGCCAGTGGCAGAAGACTCTCTGTTCCTTTCAGGGGCAGACCCTCAAGAAGTACGAGGGTAGTACTTTGGATATGGATACGGAGGGGTGTCTTGAGGATCTAGGGATCTCTTTTACCTTGATTCGTGCTTCGAGGGAGTACTGGGTTCCCCTAGCAGTCATTCAGCTGAGAGGTGTGGCGCAACAGTGGTGGATGCTCTACCTCAGAGAGAGGATAGAGTCAAAGGTTCCATGGGCTGACTTTGAGAAGTAATTCTGAGAAGAATTCCTTTCTTCCATGATCAAGGTGGAGAAGCGGCAGGAGTTACTCTCCCTTCATCAAGGGAGTATGTCAGTACGAGAGTTGGGGATCAAGTTCAAGGATCTCCTATGCTTTTCTCCGAATCTCTTTCCAAATGAGGAGTCTTAGGCGAGACGTTTAGAGGAGGCGCTTCGTCCTTCACTCCAGTATGTTGTCACCCCAATCACCCTTCCGACGTACTTGGCCTGGGAGGTGCACCCCGAGAGGGGATCCAGCCGGGCTCCTCGAAGGGGAAGCCAGTCAGTAGCAGGTCTCCTGCGACAGGACCTTCCAGGTTCAGGCTAGTGAGGAGCAGGCCCCAACAGTTCCAGTTCAGATCTTCGGGTCCTCGTCCCTTTTTCACGAGCTCAGAACCGAAGTGTTTTTCTTGTGGAGGTTTTGGGCACGTTCAGAGTCGGTGCCCGACTCGAGCTCAGTATGGTGGAGGTGGGTAGGTTTAGTGCCCACCTCAGCAGCACCAGTTGCCGACGAGGCCCTTTCAGCAGGAGTAGGACCACGCTCCTCCGAGGGCAGACTTTGCAGGAGGAGGCCGACCTCAGGGTGCCCCTCAGGGACCTCGACCAGGGTGTGGTCAGGGAGGTGGATGACATCAGAGAGGTAGATGATCTAGGTGTGGACAGTTTCACGCAGCAGAGTTGACAGCTCCAGTAGGACCAGAGGTGGTGCGAGGTACGATTTGTTTATTCAGCACTCTTGTTTCTGCTTTTTTCGATTCGGGAGATTTGCACTCCTTTGTTACACCTGGTTTAGCCCATGATTTGGGACTAGACGTAGAGAGACTTTCCATACCACTGGTGCTGAGTACACCAGTTGGAGGCCAGACCAGCGTATCTTGTGTTTTCCAGGGATGTGTGATGACGTTGGGACCACATCGATCTAGTGGGGACCTTCTTCTGTTACAGATGCAGCCATACGATGTTATCCTAGGCATCGAATGGTTGTTTTCTATTAGTGTCGTTATCTAATGCTTCCGGAGAAGAGTCGTGTTCTCCGACGTGGACGGTCAGCGTGTAGCTTTTGTTGGCGATAGGAGCTATCAGGTGGGAAGCCGGCATGTGAAGCCTCTCCTTTCCTTGTTAGGTGGGTTATCAGTGGTTCCAGCTGATACAGAGATGATGGATGTCCCGGAGGTTGTTGGGGAGTTCCTCGATGTTTTTTCTAAGGAGTTTGTGACTCTACCCCCCCCCCCCCCGATGTGATGTTGAGTTTGGGATAGACTTACAGCCTGGTGCCCGTCTTATTTCGATGGCCCCTTATTGGATGGAACCTTCGGAGTTGTGGGATTTGCGGATTCATATTCACGATCTGATGGAGAAGGGTTTTGTTCGACCCAACGTATCGCCATGGGGTGCTCCAGTTGTGTTTGTGAAGAAGGCAGATGGTGGTCTCAGGCTATGCATAGACTACCGAAGGTTGAACCAGGTAACAGTCAAGAACCGTTACCCCCTTCCAAGGATAGATGATCTCTTCGACCAACTGAGGGGAGCAGGTTGGTTTTCTAAGATTGATCTATGATCTGGATATCATCAGCTGAGGGTAAAGGACAGTGACATCTCAAAGACGGCTTTCAGGTGCAGGTATGGGCACTTTAAGTTTGTAGTGATGCCGTTTGGAGTTACAAATGCACCGGCTGTGTTCATGAGACTTATGAACTTTGTCTTCCAAGAGTTTCTGGACCGGTTCGTCGTTGGGTTTATCGATGAAATCCTGGTTTACTCAAGATCAGAGGAGGAGCACGTTGAGCATCTCAGGGCAGTCTTGGAAGTCCTTCGACACCACCATCTTTATGGGAAATTGTCGAAGTGTAAGTTCCTGACACAAGAAGTACACTTCCTTGGGAACGTGGTGTCTCAGCATGGAGTGTCGGTGGACCCATAGAAGGTGAAGGAAGTTGTTTCTTGGGCATCACCCAAGAGCATGGCAGAAGTTCGTAGTTTCCTAGGGTTAGCAGGTTACTATCAGAGGTTCGTTTCGGACTTCCCTCAAGTTACTGCTCCATTGACAGCTTTGACTAGGAAGAACCAGGTCTTCCTATGGAGCGAGCAGTGCCAGAAATCTTTCGAATACCTGAAGGAGAGGTTGGTCAGTGCTTCCATACTCAGGTTGCCATAGGAAGGGGTTTTGTATGAGGTGTTTTGTGATGCTTCTGGCCTTGGTCTTGGGTATGTGATGATGCAGAATAAGGGAGTGATCTGTTACGGGTCTAGGCAGTTACACCCTCACGAGCGTAACTATGCCACCCATGACCTAGAGCTTGCAGCAGTAGTGTTCGCACTAAAGTTGTGGCGACATTACCTCTTTTGGGAGCACTTTGTGGTCTTCTCAGATCACAAGAGCCTGCGTTATATCTTCTCCTAGCATGACCTGAACCTGCGGCAATGGAGATGGGTCGAGTTTCTCTAAGACTATGACTTTTAGATCTCTTACAATGAAGGTAAGGGCAACGTTGTGGTTGATGCCCTGAGCAGGAAGTCGCATAAGGAAGTGGTTCGGGAATCCACTGATGCTTGGAAGGAGATGGAAGAGTTGGCCACCTTTCACTTGGATGCAAGGGTAGAAGGTGTTAGGGGCTGTTTGTTTTAGATGACGGTGCAATCCTCCTTGTTGCAGTAGGTGGAAGAGTCTCAGTGGGGGGACTCCAAGGTGGAAGTGATGCGGGATCGTGTCGATCAGGGAAATGCTCTAGAGGGATGGTCAGAGGATAGCTGACATCAGATGCTTTTCCATGGAAGTTTGTTTTTCCGGGAGACAATGTGTGAGGGAGTTCGATGTGAGTTCCATAGCTCAGCCTTGGCGGTACATCCAGGAGTTTCAAAAATGTACCAAGGCCTGAGGGAACAGTTTTGGTGGCCCGGGGTGAAACGGGCAGTGGCAGAGTTTGTGGCTAAATGCCTAGTGTATCAGCAAGTGAAGGTTGAACATCGTGTTCCCAATGGTTTGTTGCATCCTTTAGATGTCCCCGAGTGGAAGTGGGATGACATATCAATGGACTTCGTCATAGGACTACCCAAAGCTCAGGGTGGTTATGATTCTATCTGGGTAGTGGTGGATCGACTGACGAAATCAGCTCACTTCTTAGCGATTAAGGAGTCAGGCCTCATGAGTACCTTAGCACAGAGGTACGTAGACGAGGTGGTGTGTTTGCATGGAGTTTCAAAGACCATCGTCTCAGATAGGGATACTTGGTTTACCTCACGAGTCTGGAGGGGGTTACAGCATGCTTTTATAACCTAGATACGCCTTAGCACTGCTTTCCACCCCTAGACCAATGGGCAAACGGAGCGTATTATCTAGACGTTGGAGGACATGCTGCGAGCATGCGTTCTGGATTTTGGAGGATCATGGGTACAACACTTGCCTTTAGTAGAGTTCTCCTAAAACAACAGCTTCCACTCTACTATTGGCATGACACCGTTTGAGGCTTTGAATGGAAGACCATGTCGTTCACCCATTTTCTGGGCAGAGTTTGGTGAGACAGGTGCTCTTGGGCCAGAGGTAGTGCAGAGCACCACAGAGAAAGTCCAGCTTATACGTGAGAGGATGAAAGCGGCTCAGGACCGACAGAAGTCTTCTGCTGACCGTCAGAGGAGGCCCTTGGAGTTCGAGGTGGGGGATCATGTGTTATTAAAGGTTTCCCCTCGACGGGGGTAGTGGAGGTTTGGGAAAGGGATAAAGCTCTCACCTAGGTTCATCGGACCTTTTGAGGTACTGAGGCGAGTCAGTGAGGTGGAATATCAGTTGGACCTTCCACCTCAGTCGGAGAAGGTTCATGACGTCTTCCACGTCTCCTAGCTTCGTTGGTACTTACACGACGACTCCCACTCTATCAACTGGGGAAAGTTAGATATGGGAGATGATGCGACCTTCGAGGAACAACCAGTCAGAATCGAGGATCGTAAAGAGAAGGTGCTCTGTGGACGAACCATTCTATTGGTTCGTGTGTTGTGGAGGCATGGCGGCCTCGAGGAGAACACTTGGGAGCGGGAGACCCAAATTCACGCTCAGTACCCGGAGTTGTTTTGACTTGTGTTTTCCTTGTTCTTTTGAGCTTTGTGTTGATGTTGTACTTTTTACCTTTGATATATGGAATGCTTGGCTTGTCGGTTGTGAGACCTTTTGTTTCCTTGTTCCCTGGTAATGTGTAACATGTCTGGATGTGTGGGGAAATGGAAAAACCTGACCCTTAATCGAGACACATTAATGCAGATGCGACTGAACCCGTGCGGGTGAGTCAGTGCCACCTAAAGCGGATAATATCTCGACATAGGAGAAGGAATTTCCCAAAACCACATGTTCGGGCAGTGTGTTGGTTGTGTGGTGTTGGGGGTAGTGTGAGTTGAAAAATCCTAATGTATGAAAGTAGGAAGACCCAATTCTTAATCGAGACGCATTAATGAGGATGCGATTAAACCCGTGCAGGTGAGTCAGTACCACCTAAAGTGGATAATATCTCGACATAGGAGAAGGAATTCCTAACACATATGATTAGGGTTTTTGGTTGGGTTCATGTTATAATGAGAACCCCAAGAGGTATCTTGTTGGGTTCCTCTGGGTTGGTTTTTGAATTCTTGGGGATGAAAATGTTTTAAGAGGTATCTGATGTAATGGCCCGGACCTCTTTGGCCCATTCCTTTGTCAAAAAGAAGGTCAAAAAGTGTTCTGGAGGGTAAAATGGAATTTTCCCACACTTTCCAGAATATTGAAACTACACGCCGTGTAGTTTGAGTACACTCCGTGTACCCCCTTACCGAGTATACCCCATGTTGCAGGCCGTGTCCTCGTCCTGTGAAGTAAATGGGTACACGCCGTATGTCCAGTACTACACATCGTGTAGTCCTTCCCCGCGTACGCGTTACCAGTCAACAACTGTGTACCGTGTTGGAGTCGTGTCCTTGCCGTGTGCAATAAATGGGTACATGCCGTGTGTCCAAACTACATGTCGTGTAGTCCCTCCCCACGTATGCGTTACCCTCAAACCGTGTGTTGACCAGTCAACGACCGCGGAGCCATGTTGGAAGCCGCGTGGAGACCGTGTGAAATAACCGAGTACATACGGTGTACCATAAAGTACATGTCGTGTACTTTTGCTTTTCTCTCCTATAAAAGGAGGGGTCCCCTCCTCCTTTTCAACTCACCCCTCTCCTCCCCTTTCCTCTGAGCAGAGTTCTCCCAAGAGACTCGAAGGCTCTTTCTTCCATAACTTCTTCATCCGAGCTCCGATTTACGATCCGTCATTGGCCACGGGATCGTAACGACGAGGCGGAACTTCCGAGCTTGGATCCGTTGTATTTACTTCAGCCTTTCCTTTCCTTCTTCCACTTGAGGAGGTTTTTTCAGGACCCGACAGAAGTGACGGACGCCGACGGACGTCTTCTAAAGTCGATTTGGGGGAGCGTTGTGATCAGAACCTGTTGAGGTAGGGATATTACCTTCGTCTCTCTAATTTGTGCATCATGCGGGGTGGGTATCCTTTTGTTTTCATGAGAAACAGTTGAACCATTAAATAAAGATAATAACTGGTTAAAGAACAGGGATGGGGAAGTTGTTATGTTTATCTTTGTTTATCCTATTGATATGTTATGAATTGAATGTGATTATGCCTACTGAAAATCACGGTCATTTGGGGACTTTGCTTGCGCAATTAAATTTTTCCCTATCTTTTTAGACTGTTTTTGTGGATGGAACCTTGTGGAATGTGTAATTTGGTTAATCACGTAAAGTTGGCTGTTTAAAATCTGGAACCCTTGTGTGATCACCCCAGTTAAAAAAAATGGAATAATGAACATGTGGGTATTGGCTTGGATACGTGGCATGTGATGGGGGTGTTTTGTGGGTTGTTGTGGTTTGGGTGAGCAGCGGGACTACGGTTGGCTTGGTTGTGGGTTGGTGTGAATGTTATGTTAGTGATGGGCAGCGAGGCTGCAATAAATGGTATTAAAGGGATAATGATGTACGGTGCCGTTGTGGTTATGGAAGTTGGAAGCGGGGCTGCAGGGATGGGTTTTAATGTGATCGGAATATGGGTTGTGAATAATAAATAAAAAGTGGAAGATTTAATGAATGGTGGGGTGTGGTAATAGAACAGGAATAATAATCATGGGGCTGTTTGGCTAATAAGAAGGACTTTGTTATGCTGCTTGTGTTTTCTTAACTTGATTTGTGGATGGCAGGGATATGTTTTATAAATGATCGATGTGGTTGGTTGTGGATAGTTGCCCAGTAGTTAAGGAACTAATAAACTAAATATGTTGAAACATGAAAACCTAAATAGGGTTGAGGTTGTTTTTTGTATGCATGCTTCGTAGTAGCAGTGCCGAGGCACGTGCTCAGTTTCTCTGTTTAGAAGCCATAGGTTGGGCTGTGGTTTTCTATACATATATATATCTGTATCTTTTGTGTTTTATCTCACCTCACCCATGTTGAGAACTTAGTGCCGAACACTCCCATTTCATGGGAGAGGGTGTTTTCCCTTAGTTACTAGCTCCTTCCTGCTCCTTCTCCCCTAGGTTGTGATGGCTTGATGCGAACTTACACCTAAGACTCTTCTGGTAGGTTTCGATTGGGGTGGTTTTAGCCTAAGACTCTTCGGGCAGGTTCTATTGTTTCTTAAGAACCTTCAGGATGAGGCCCAGGTGTGTGCGGGCGGGATACGTGGTTGTGAGGACCAGGTGTGTGCGGGCGGGATACGTGGTTGTGAGGCCCATGTGTGTGCGGGAGGGATACATGGTTGTGAGGCCCAAGTGTGTGCGGGTGGGATACGTGGTTGTGAGGCCCAGGTGTGTGCGGGCGGGATGTGTGGTTTGAGAGGCCCAGGTGTGTGCGGGCGGGGAGAGTGTGGCAGTGTCAGGATGTTCGCCGTTAGGAAGAGCAGCTAACTAATGGGAAATGGTGCGGGGTTCCCAATACTCTTGTTTCTTATATACTACTACCTATTCTGATTGTGTTTTTGGTGAGTGCGGCTGGTGAGGTTGGGTGGATAGAATTACTTGCTAGGTTTCCTCTGTTGTTCTCACGGGACATTAGGATGTCTCCCCACTTGTGCACGAGAGCTTTAGGTTTCCCTATTGAGTATACTTGTATTCTCACCCTACGTTTACTTTCAGGTTTCCAGGAGGACTAATAGGGTCGTGCGGGACCCCACTAGTCAGACAGTTGGAGTTGTTGCAGTTGTTGTACTCTTGTTTTCTTTTGGTGTTATACTTTAAGCTTTCTTGTACTTGTACCTTGTTATAAAATTGTTTAAACATGCATGTGGGATTGGTTTGGGTTTATTTATATACACTTGTTATTTTCCTTTTTGGTGGTTGACTTTTCCTATTTCCCAATCCTAAATAATAAAAAGGGTAATGCCTCCCATATTTGTGAAAGCTCATACCCTTGGTGCTAGTCGCCACCCTGGGGCCTACTGGAGGCGGGACTTGGGGGTCATTATCTCCCTTTCACCATTGCCAGCTCAGGAGGGGAATCTTTGGTGGGAGGGGGTCATGACAATTAACTACTATTAAAGATTGAATATTCTATCAAAGGAAGAAATTCACAAGTCCTAGCACATGGATATGCTTATTTCTATGAAAGAGTATATTCTAAGATAGCATTTTAATACCAGGTGGCTCAAATAGGGTGATTGAAATTAAAAGTTTTTTCACCTTCTTCAAAAAGAAAGGAAATCTAAAAAAACCATTACTGGTCTATGTATTAATTATTTAACCCTCTGTAAGGTGGATGGAATTAGTGATGCTCTTGTAGGATATTTCACTATACTCTTTAATAAAGAGTCTCTCTAATGATGTTCTAGAGT
Source organism: Viscum album (assembly GCA_963277665.1). Taxonomy (NCBI): domain Eukaryota; kingdom Viridiplantae; phylum Streptophyta; class Magnoliopsida; order Santalales; family Viscaceae; genus Viscum; species Viscum album. The sequence goes on from OY728128.1 coordinate 1,457,415,972, forward strand.
TGGATGATGTCATTGAATACTCTTTGAATGATATGAAGAATGCCTATCTCGCCTCTATTCCACTTGATGATGAAATTAAGTCTTCTATTTTTTCTCTAAATCAAGACAGCTCACCAGGACCCAATGTATTCTCTAATAAATGCTTCATTCATTATTGGGATATCATTTTCATCTATACATCACCAGATCAGTCAAGGAAGTTTTTATTAGGGAGTTTATTCCCCTTAGATTGAATTTTCAATTCATTATTCTTATTCCTAAATTAGACCATGCCCTGGATGTGAAATATTTTAGGTGTATTGTTAAGGTAAATACACTTCCTAAGATTATTGGAATGATTATTTCTCTCAAGCTTGGAAATATCATCAATGGAATGGTGACACCTAATATTTTTGGTTTTATTCTGGGGAGAAGAATTCATGACTTCATGTACACAACATATGAAGGTTTCAATCTATTCAATAGGAGATCTAGGTATGGTAACATAACTCTAAAATAAGATATCACTAAATCTTTTGATACCTTAAGATTTCCATTTATTATGAATATTTTGTAATGTTATGGCTTCTCTCAAAGGTTTATCAGTATAGATATTTCTCTCCTTTAAATTTATAAACTCTTTGTTCTTTTGAATGGTACACCTAGAGGTTTTATTAGGTGCTCAAGAGGGGTTAGTGTAACAACCTAATTTTTTTGAATGATAATTGTCTCCTGAAAATGTGTGTTATATTATTTTTTACACACCATAATTATCTCTCCTTAATAATGAAGTAAGTATATTTTAATGTGACCATCGGGTTTTGACCGTTATATGACCATTGGTTAATTATGATTGTTAGTCCATTATGATCTTTGGAAACAATACTCTTAATAATAATTTTTAACATAATAATTAATGTAATAAATAGAAATGATAATGGTTAATTAATGTGGAAAGAAGAGTTGATGACCTCATCTAGTAGAATTGTGTCGTATGAAGCTCATCTATCAGAGCTTGGGAGGGAGGTAGCCTCTTTGGGATTCACTCTTGAACAAACCCAAGTCGAGCTTTAACATGTTAGGCTTGAATGAAATCACATACGGTAGAAGTTCAAGTTAGTGGAGATTACCACTCGGACAATGTTATCTGAGTCACCCAATGATTCTATCACCATCACGCACTTTACCCTTAGGTCATACATGGGTGTTATAAGGGGTTATGTTTCAAGGCCTTAGTTACATAAAGTGTAAACCCTTTGTACTAAAAAGAATTTTGTTCCATCTTTTCTATTTTAAGAATAGTTTGGATTAATAAAATTGAGATGGATTTTGATAAATTTATTTTTCGAACAGAAATTGTACTTTTTAGGAAACATGTAATTATTATAATAAACTAGGGTATTATTAATAATGTTTCTGGTAATTAAATAGTGTTATAAAAACACTCCTTTTTAATTATAAATGATAAAATAATTTTAGTTTTTCAAGTCTCAGAAATTTCACTATGAAATTTTACTATGCATTTTCTATCCACTATTATTTTTAATAAATAAGTATTTTTGTAGTTAAAATTTAAATTTATCATATTTAGAGATTTATTATGATAAAATAAATTTCATTTTTGAATTTAGAATATTTATTTTTGGTTAAGGTTAATTTATGAGAATTTTATAAAATACTATAGTTTTCGTGAAAAGTAAAAATACAGTTTGAGTTTTTCGATAAGTTTAATGACACCATAGCTGTGTCATAATGATGTAATGATTAATTTAAAATGATAATCTAATATTAAATTTCAAAGTAACTTAATATGTGTCCCAAGTGGCCAATACCAAGGGCAAGACCGTGGTTTTTCAAATACCACTATTGATGTGTCCTTAGAAATTAATAAAAAACTCCCTCACTTTTTCTATAAATACCCACCTATTTATTCATTTCCTTTCATTCCAAATTCATCCTCCATGAATCTCTGATAATTTTACCTCCCAAAGAGTCCTCCCAAGAAGACCTGTCAAAAAAACCGTAAGACCGCATGCCGATCCGTTAGCCCATGGATTTATGTGGGTTAGGGCCTTGAAAATTTAAGCCCGCAAACATTCGAACTGCATTTGATCCAACCTATAAAAACCCACAGCCCGTGTGGACTAGTTTTTTGGGTGTCTTCGGGTCCCGTTTGACCCGCAATTATAAGTAGTATTACAAAAAAATATTCTTGAAAAATAAAACAAAATAATTTAATACAATAAATTAACATGATTGTATGAAAAAAATAGTTCAAGTTTAATAAAACCATACATAAATCAGGGAAAATATTGACTCATGTTAGGTTTTAAAACTGACGATAAGGTTGGATGTTGGACAGATGGTGCACGTGTCGTTATTTGCAGCATAATAGTATTGATGTATTAAAAAATTGATGCAATAGTTATGAAAAATGGATATACAAGACTACCATTTTGTTTTTAATACAACACTCTACTAATATTTTGATTTATGTATTTTAATTTTATTATTATAATTTTTTATATATTTATATTTATATATTTTTTATAGTGTTTTAAAATATAAAATAATGTCTAGAATTTTATTTTAAATTAGAATATATGTTAACATGGGTTTTTTATTTTTATAATTTTTGATAACATCCTACAATTAAAAAAAATAACATCCATTATTTCATTTTAACAATATATATATCTATATATATTTCTATAAGTTTTTAAAATTAACATAGAAAAAATTAACAAATAAGAAACAATAATGATAAATATATAATAATATTATGTATTAATATATTGGAATTGAAAATCCAAACATGTATTTATTTTAAAATTTTGATAATCAAGTCTTCAATAATAATTTTCAGTTTAAAATTTTAGTGCAAATTTTGAGTACTGATTTGCACTCATAAGAGTAAAATTTCAATGCATAGAAAATATAATTTGATGATTTAAATTTGAAATTTAAATGGAAATTTAAACTATAATTTTCTAATGGAAATTTACATTCATAGTTTTCGATGTAAATTTTCAATATAAATTTATGATGAAATTTTATAGCTTTTATTTATGTATCATTATATTTTTATTGCAGTTTTAAGTAAACGTTTCTAGTTGAAGATTACTGTAAAAGTTTCTAATGAAAATTTTAAATTTAATTTTCTAGTGAAAATTTACATTTTTCATTTATGTATTAATGTGTATACATTGTAATTTTAATGGAAAAATCAAACTGTGGATTTCCTATGAAAAGTTTCACTAAGAATTTTCAGTGGAAATTTTCACTAAAAAATTCAATAATAAAATTTGAGCATGCATTTATTTTAGAATTTTTTTAATAAAATTTTTAGTATACTTATAATAAAAGTCAAATGGAAATTTTTATTAGAAATTTAAGTGGAAATTTGAACTAAAATTTTCTAGTTAAAATATTTACTAAAAGTTTTTCGTGAAAATTTCTAATGAAAATTTTCAGTTAAAATTTACATTTTTTATATATGTATTAATATATTTTTATTTTAGTTTTAATTTTTTGAAAAATTAAATTTTTTATTTATGTTTTAATATATTTAAATTTTAATTTTATGTGTAAAATTAAAATTAAAATTTCTAGTGAAAATCTGCACTGCAAATTTCCAGCAGAAGTTTCCTCTAAAACTTTCCATAGAAAATTTGCAGTTCAAATTTTTAGTGTAAAATTAAATTATTTATTTATGTGTTAATATATTTAAACTAAAAATTCAAGCATGCATTTTTAATCAAATTTTTAGTATAATTATAATAAAAAATAAGTTGAATTTAACATTAAAATTTTAAGTAGAGATTCAAATTAATTTTCCAGTGGAAGTTCATAATAAACATTTTTTTGTAAAAAAATTGAAATGAAATTTTCTAGTGAAATCTTAAATTTTTTATTTATGTATTAATATATTTTCATTGTAATTTTAAGTAAAAATTTGAAGTTTAGATTTTCAGTAGAAATTTACACATGAAATTTCCAATATAAATTTGCACAAAAAATTCAATGGAAATTTTCATTAGAAATTTTTTTATGTACATATAATAAATAATATATATTAAATGTATATGTAATAAATATATTATATGTATTAAATAAATTTATATAATTAATATATATTATTATATGTATATATAATAAATATTATATACATGAGTTGTGGTGTTAACGAGAGGCGCATGATTATTGTTGTCCAAAAACTGGTTTGGACGTACGGTCAAGTTAAATGGCCCACCTGAGATGATATTAATCCCAAAAATCATCAAAGATATAATCTTTTAATGGTTGTTGTTGTTAGGGATATTGTTAATTAAAAACTAAATATTTTCACCAAATCTCAAACATTTATATTTCTCTGCTCTACTTTATCATGGTTCATAAAGAAAAAAAAATTATATATTATTTTTTTAAGCCTGTGGGCCAGCCCATTAGTCCCCAGGTCCCGCATGGTAGGGCTGGGCTTTAATTTTTTAAGCCCGCATTATTTATGGATCGGGCCAGACCGCTCAATAAAATCCGTTACCCACATGATCTACCCCACGGGCTGACCCGCCCCACCCTGTTAACACCTCTACTCCCAAGGTGTCCTCAAACCCCCAAGGTCCCGATCTTTGAGTTTTAGGAGTTACTATTCAAGGTAAGGGAACTCTCAACTTCTCTTTTCCTTTCATGCTTCCTTTTTATGTGGTATGTATTTCAAATTTCCATACCATGTTCTTATATGAATTTTATCCTATACCTTTACTATATTAATATTTATTTATGAATGGGAGGCCCTTGTCCCTTCTATTTTTAATGTTTTCTAAAACTATGTTTCATACCCATTATGCTGCCAGATTTTTGTCTCAAAATTTCTCTCCTTTTATCAAGAAATTATTTCATTTTATTTTTTGAATACCCAAACCACTTTATTCTCTAGGGGTATTTACATAGATTTGAAAATGATATATTTAATTCTAGGATTAACATATATGAAACTCGTCTTCCTTTTTTGTGGTTTTAAAATGACAAAAGAATCTTATTTTTAAGAACTTTCTAAAACACCGTGATTTTGAAATGAAACTCGTTTCTTTTATTCTCCACGGGTTATATATGAGATGTTTTATTAAGATCTATGTGGATCAAATTAATTAAGACATATGAAGGGTTCACCCTGATAATGCTCCAATTTATTGGGTAAAGAATTTAATCTCTAGAGATGACAAGTTTTACGATACTTCGGTGAACAACCTTGATAATTTTTAAAACACCTTGGTGATAAACCTTGGTGATATGCTTATGAATGACTCAATTAAATGTTTTATCCACATTTAAAAGTTATTATTCATGTTCTTATTATTATTATATGCCTCTTTCTCATGCCTTTATGTATTTTATCAAGTTCTTACTAATTTTCCTCCACATCACAAGTAAACTATTTCCCGTGTTTACTCTTATTGGGACTTCTGCTCACACTTTCCTTTGATGTATGTCCTTTGATTATGAGATGCAATAAATGTACTTAAGATGAACCTTAAAGAAGTATTTCAAGTTGAATAGAATAATGTTTTAAGTTTTCATGTATTATGTACCTTACTTCCAAGACACTAAACTTTTAAAGATCCTCTTTTTGTAAAATGTAGTGAAAAATTATGTAATAAAAAGGTGGGATGTCATAGTTGGTATAAAAGGATGGTTTAGTTATTTATGGAAATTAGGATTTTAAAACTTTAGGAATAACCCTAGAGAAAAGTTTAAATATAGAAAAACTTCTTGGTATTTTGGTGAAATATTAAGTAAGTGGTTTATAAAAAAATAAATCTCTGTCTAGATATGAATAAGTGGATGTGGCTCTAGCACAGATGTATCTAGGGGTAAAACCTAAAAACGGGACTTGTTGTACTTCTGGTTTGACACTCCCAAGGGATATATTTGGTTAATCACAAACTTTTTATGAACTATTGTGAAGGATTTATATAAAATGTAATTTTTGTTAACGAATAACAAATTTAAGAATGATTTTTTGAGGCATAAAGTAATTTTATAGTTATAAGATTATTAAAAGAAACATGTTTCTCACTAAGTTTCTCTTCTTTTAGAAAATGGCAGGAAATAGGAGGAACCGTGTAAATGGTGAGTGTAATGGACCATGCACTGACGAACCTCTGATGGAATACAGAATGGAAACCTTCATGAGAATGATTAATCAACTAACTAAAGTTATGGGAAATAAATTGAATCAAGTTGATAGAAATGTTTCACCAAGAAGGGAAAAACTTTTTGTTGAGTCCTTTATGCATCAATAACCACCAACGTTCAGTGGATCTACTAACACATTGATTGCGGAACAATGGATAAGCTATATAGAAAAGATCTTTTCTATACTTTATTGTTTAGAATAAGAGAAAGTTACACTATCTTTATACCATTTAGAGGGAGAAGCTGATCAGTGGTGGGAACTGATTAAAAACATATAGACAATAGGGGAGATTGAAGCTATGGAGTGGTAAGAGTTCAGGGGAATATTCTTTAATAATTATTTCCATCATTTGATGATAATGAAAATGGAGAAGGAATTCTTAAAAATGAAGTAGAAGAAGAATGAATTTGTTATAAGAAATAAGATAAACATCACAAGGCTTTCTTGTTATACCTCTATCTTTGTCATGGATAATAATGGGAAGGTTGATAGATTATTCGGTGGACTAAGACCACATCTACAGAAATATTTATCCAACCGAGACTATGATAGCATTGAGGAAATTGTATGGAGTGCTATGAAGGTTGAACTAGAGTTCGGTGGGATGAACTGGTCTCACAAATCAAATGAGAAGAAGAGATCTCCAGAGCCAAACCTAGGGAGGAACTTTGATCAAGGGAGATGTGGAAATCAAGTGAAACTTTCCATGTGTAACAAGTGTGGGAAGAATCATTTAGGGAATTTCTTGCTTGGGAGTGGGAAATGTTATAAGTGTGGAAGAGACATCCATATCACTAGAAATTGTTTTAGTGAGTTGAAGCCTTAACTTCTCAACACAAACAACAAGGGGAAGATTGTGCAGGACATGCCTGAAGTCCAATGATTCAAATGTGGATAGCTTGAGAACTTTTCCAATCATTTTCCAAATATGAGGTTAGTGGAGGGGAATCACCATCAACCTCAGCATAGTCCAAGGGATCAAGAGTGTTCTTTTTCTATCATGACAGTTGAAGTTGAAGCTCCAAATGATGTGGTGGAAGTTACTCTCATTGTTCTCTCAAATCTAGCAAGTACTTTGTTTGATTCTGGTTTTATGCATTCTTTTATTTCCTACAAGTTTACAAATAATATAGAATCAATTTCTGAACTTCTAGAAGTGGATTTATCAGTCAAGACTCCTAGTGGGATTATCCAAGCATCATAAGTGTATATAAAATCTAGTATTTACTTTGGCTAGCACAATTTTATCACAAATCTAGTAGTCGTTCCCATGCTGGAATTCGACACTATACTAGAGATGGACAAGATCTCAAAGTATAATGCTAAGATAAAATAAATAAGTAAGTAAATCTTAGTAATATTGAGTGTACAACCTATAGTTATCTTCAAAGGAGAGATATCTTGACCTGAGCTTTGTCTAGAAGCACCACATGTATCCTTCTTTATGGAGTTGATCAGTGAAGATGAAAAAGGAAATGAAAGTGTACGAATAGAGAATGTCTTTATCATTCTGGAATATATTGATGTATTTCCTGAGTAGTTACCTGGACCTCCCCCAGAATGATAAGTAGATTTCTATATTGAACTCATGCCTCGTTCCAAACCGATATAAAAAACTCCATATATAATGGAAAATGTGGAGCTAAAGGAATTAAAGAAGAAACTCCAAGATCTTTTGGAGAAGTGGTTTATCTGGCCAAGTGTGTCTCCTTGTGGAGAACCTATTCTCTTTTTGAATAATAAGTATGGATCAATGCGGTTATGCATTGATTATAGAGAACTTAATGGGATCACAGTGAAGAACAAGTACCCTATTCAAATAATTGATGATTTATTTGACCAGCTTCATGAGGATCAATTCATCTCCAAGATTGATCTTTGATCTGGTTATCATCAATTGACAGTGAAGAATGAAGATATTCTAAAGGGCACCTTCTGATAAAGATATGAGTATTATGATTTTGTTGTTATGACCTTCAGATTGACTAATGCACCTTCTATTTTTATGGATTTGATTAATAGAGTCTTTAAGGACTACCTTGATAACTTTGTGATAGTTTTTATTGATGATATTATGATATATTCCAAAATTCACAAGGAGCATGAGGATCATATAAGGGTGATACTAAAAACTCTAAGGAATGATAGGTTATTTGGAAAGTTCAGCAAGTGTGGGTTTTGGTTACATCAAGTCTCTTTCTTGGGGCACATTGTAACCAGTGAAGGAATCTCAGTTGATCCCATAAAGATAAAGGTTATAGAGGAGTGGCATCATCCTACAACAGTAATTTAGATTCGTAGTTTCCTTTATCAAGATATTATAAGAGGTTTGTGAAAAAAATCAAGACTTTATAATCCACTAACTAAGTTAACTAAAAAATGGGTTAAGTTCATCTGGACAAAGGAGTGTGAGGAAAGTTTCCAAGAGCTGAAAAAGAGATTGGTTATTGCACCTGTGTTAACTCTACCCTCTATTAGAGAAGGATTCATTTTTTTTAGTGATGCATCTTTGAAAGGTATTGAGTGTGTCCTCATGAAAAATGACAAGGTGATTTCTTATTCATCTTGATAGTTAAAGGGTCACGAGCAGAATTATTCTACGCATGATATGAAGTTAGATATGGTTATTTTTTCTCTGAAGATATGGAGGAACTATCTTTATGGGGAGAAATTTGATATATACACAGACCACCAAAGTTTGAATTATATTTCCACGCAAAAATAATTGAACTTCAGACAAAGGATATGGTTGGAACTTCTTAAAGACTATGATTGTTCAATTCATTATCAACCTGGAAGAGAAAACAAATTTGTTGATTCATTAATTAGGAAGTAACTTGTTGTTCTATCAATGATGAGGATTCAAGGAGATCCTTTGATCAAAGACCTATTAAAAATGGACATGGGATTTTTAAGGGAAGATACATCATCAAACCTAACCCAAATGATTTCTTAACAGTCATTACTAGAGAAGATCAAGAAATATCAAAAATATGATCCTTTTTTGTAGAAGAAGTTTGAGACTATGATGGATGAGAAGCTTCTTGAGTTCAATATTGATCAAGAAGGTGTACTGAAATTTCATTCAAGGCTATGTGTTCCATATATTCCAAAAATAAATAAGGAGTTGATGGATAAAGCTCGTATCTCTATATTCTATATGCATCCTAGAAGCATTAAAATGTATAGGGACCTTCGTGATCGTTTTTGGTGGGATAACATGAAAAGGGAGATAGATGACTACACTAAAAGGTTCCTGGTGTTTCAACAAGTGAAGGAAGAGGGACAACTTCCTAAAGGGGTATTACAACCACTACCCATATCAACATGGAAACGGGACAATATCACTATGGATTTTGTCAGCAGTCTCCTAAAAACATCCAAAGGAAACCATGTGATATGGGTTATAGTGGACCATCTCACAAAGACTTATCATTTTATCTCTATTCGGGAATATTTCTCTCTTGAACAAATCACCAAGATATACATTAAGGAAGTGGTAAGGCTACATGGAGTTCCACTTTCTATCATATCTAATCGTGATCCAATGTTCACATCAAAATTATGGAGAAGTATTCAACATGCTCTAGGTACTGAATTGAATTTCAGTACGGCATGTCACCCTCAAACTGATGGCCAATATGAAAGGAATATTCAGAAACTCAAGGAGATACTGAGAACATGCTCAATGAAATTTAAAGGTAGATGGGATCAACATCTCTCATTAGTTGAGTTCTCATACAACAACACATTTCATTCGAGTATTCAAATGGCTCCCTATGAAGCTCTGTATGGAAAGCGATGTGGTAAAAAAGAAGGAATTAAAGTATTGTTTGAGTAACTATTATCAATATGCTAGCCCCATACTTCGAGTTGTTTCATTCCATAAATAAACTCGAATACTCAAAAAATCTGTTGGACAGGCAGATTCACATCTCTTACAACGAATACAGTCCTCTATTCCAACTTTTTAGGATGAAACTGGTGAGAGAATGCTTTTTGGGCTTGATCTTGTACAAGAGATGACAGAAAATGTTCATTCCATCCAACAACACATTAAGGCTTCTTAGAGTCGACAAAAGAGTTATGCTAACAACCATCTAAGGGACTTGGATCTTGATGTTGGTGAAAAAGTCTTCCTTTGAATTTCTCCATAGAATAGAGTCATGAGGTTTGTAAAGAAAGGGAAGCTCAACCCTAGGTACATTGGCCCCTATGAAATCCTTGATCGCATAGGAGTTGTGTCCTATCGACTTACACTTCCTCCAAATCTAGTTCAAGTTCATGATGTTTTCCACGTATCTCTCTTGAGAAAGTACATACCCAACCCTTCACATGTATTGAATCTGAAGGTGGTACAACTGGAATGTGATCTCTCTTATGGGGAGTATCTTGTGGAGATCTTGGACCATAAGGACAAGGTTCTATGCAACAAGACTACCCACCTCATTAAAGTGTTGTAGAGGAATCATAAATTTTAAGAAGCCATGTAGAAATTAGAGGAGACAATGAGACAAAAGTACCCACACCTTTTCTCAACTGAAGGAACGAGTTCAAATTTTGGGGATGAAATTTCTTAAGGGGGGAAGAATGTAACGGCTTGAACTTTTTGAATGATAATTATTTTTTGGAAATGTGTGTTATATTATTTTTTACACAGCAAAACTATATCTCTTTAATAATGAAGTAAGTATATTTTAATGTGACCATCGGGTTTTGACCGTTATATGACCATTGGTCAATTATGAACGTTGGTAAATTATGACCATTGGACAATTATGACTGTTGGAAATAATACTCTTAATAATAATTTTAATGTTATAATTAATGTTATAAATAGAAATGATAATGGTTAATTAATGCATAAAGAAGAGTCAATTGCCTCATCCAGTAGAATCGTGTCGTACGAAACCCATCTATTGAAGCTTGGGAGGGAGGTAGCGTCTTTGGGTTTTTCTCTTGACCAAGCCTAAGATGAGCTTCAACATGTTAAGCTTGAACGAAATATTCTACGGAAGAAGTTCAAGTTAATGGATATTACCACTTGGGCGATGTTATTTGAGACGCCCAATGATTCTATCACCATCACACACCTTACCCTTAGGTCATACATGGGTGTTATAAGGGGTTATGTTTCAAGGCCTTAGTTACATAAAGTGTAAACCCTTTGTATTAATAAAATTTTTGTTCCATCTTTTCTGTTTTAAGAATAGTTTGGCTTAATAAAATTGAGATGGATTTTGATAAATTTATTTTTCGGATAGAAATTGTACTTTTCAAGAAACATATAATTATTATAATAAACTAGGGTGTTATTAATTATGTTTGTGGTAATTAAATAGTGTTATAAAAACACTCCTTTTTAAATATAAATGACAAAATATTTTTAGTTTTTCAAGTATCAGAAATTTCACTATGCATTTTTACTATGCATTTTCTCTCCGCTATTATTTTTTAATAAATATGTATTTTTATAGTTAAAATTTAAATTTATCATATTTAGAGATTTATTATGGTAAAATAAATGTAATTTTTGAATTCAGAATATCGATTTTTGGTTAGAGTGAATTTATGATAATTTTATAAGATACTTTAGTTTTTTGTGAATAGTAAAAATACAATTTGAGTTTTTCGGTAAGTTTAATGACATCATAGTTATGTCATAATGATGTAATAATTAATTTAAAATGATGGTAGAATATTATTTGTTAAAGTAACTTAATAAGTGTCCCAAGTGGCCAATAACATGGGAAAGCCCATAATTTTGCAAATACCACTAATGATGTGTCCTTAGACATTAATAAAAAACTCTCTCACTTTTGTTATAAATACCCACCCATTTTTTCATTTCCTTTCATTCCAAATTCATCCTCCATGAATCTATGATAGTCTTACCACCCAAAGTGTCCTCCCAAGGTGTCCTCAAGCCTCCAAGGTCTCGATCTTTGAGTTTTAGGAGTCACTATTCAAGGTAAGGGAGATCTCAATTCCTTTAATGTTTCCTTTTTATGTGGTGTGTATTTCAAATTTCCATACCATGTTATTCTGTCCATTTTATCATATACCTTTACTTTATTAAGATTCATCTATGAATGGGAGACTCTTGTCCCCTCTTTTTTTAATGTTTTATAAAACCATGTTTCATACCTGTTATGCTACTGAATTTTCATCTCAAAATTTCTCTCTTTTTGTTAAGAAAATATTTTCTTTTCTTTTGTGAATACCCAAACCTCTTGTAACAACCTGGACCTGGACAGCCACCCGAACAGTGCCAAACAGGTCGGGTGTTACTACCTTAGGCGCACCTCCCCGAACTCCAAAGGCTGCTGACTAGCAACGAGGGTCTGTTAGGTATAGTGGGGAGGCTATACCATCTCGAAGGATCATAATAAGGGTACTGGTCCAAGTATAAAAATAAATATGCAGCGGAATGAAAAACTTAGCAGACTCAACCAGACCCGCAGAGCGAAAGCAATAAATATAAATAACAGCAGCGGAAAGTAAACAGAACAACGTGTTGAATATCATAAGTAACTCCTACTGTCAACAACCAACATGCATCCATAGAAAGTCATACATATCAAATTATAACGGTGCCAATGGCTAACCAACAGTTGCTTCCTAATAAAGTACGCATGCCAATAAAGAAAGGAAAAAAACCAAGTAACCCAAGCTAGGTATAACCTTAAGGTCCATACCATCTCCATGCAACAACTAACACAGCCCAGCTCCTGAAGTTGGCCTCTTTCCTGCACGTAAATCTGTAAAGTTTGCACGCGTCCTGAAGGGCCCGTGCAGGGTGTGAGACAAATCTTAGTAGGATACCACCCAACGGTGCGTACCAAATATATGTGTTTAAGCAGTAATATGAGTGTAAAGAAAACTGTAAGGAGTACAATGCATAAATAAACATTATCTCCTCTGGTGCTCAGCAGCCACCATGGAGTGTCACCTGCTTCAGCCAACACCGGAATCTCTGCCAAGTAACCTGGCAACATGTGCCCCCTAACACCGCGTGTCTCAAGTACCGACGTCCTGGAGGCATGCCCAAGAATAGTAACCTGGCACCATGTGCCTCCTGACACCTCGTGTCTCAAGTACCGATGTCCCGAAGGCACGCCCAAGAATAGTAACCTGGCACTATGTGATTCCTGACACCTCGTGTCTCAAGTACTGACATCCCAAAGGCACGCCCAAGGATAACCCTGAGGAACAGCGATGTCTGTCCTCATATCACGGTGAGCCTCAGGCCTCAACCCAATAGTCTCAATACTATCCCCTAAAGGCTCCTCACCTCCCACGTGGCTTTCTATGGCAAGCACCCCAAACCAAAATACCTAACCGAAACTACGGGAGCCTCTACTCACACAAGTGGTCAAAACCACATCATCACGAAGTATCACTTTGTGCACACTACTCAAAATCCTGGATGAGCGGTAATCACCAAAATAGTACCTAGGCCACCAACACATCTGACACCTCGTGTCCCTACGACCATGCCACTCAAGTCTGATGGCATCTCCATCCTAGTAACTCGGGTCATTCCCAACCTGACAGTTGTACTGCCTCAAGATGACGTCCATGATGCCCAATCTCGTGGTCAAAACCACCCAAAGTAACCCGGGCCAAGCCCAACCTGTGATCATCATCACTCAAGCGTAACCGATCCAAGCCCAACACAACCCAAAGGGTCTAGCATGTGCAATTTAGCAATTGCATGTATATCAAATTCAAACAGAACTCATAACAGGAAAAACAATTTAAACAGTTGAATTGCCCCAGCCCAATGGCTATCGAACAATAGCACTGAGGTCTTGAATGCCTCTAACAACTTATAGCAGACTTAATAAATTAAAATCAACAGTTTAACACATTAATATTTCAATTAAAACCATTTTGGCATTCCCCGACCAAAATGCCCCGATGAGAAACAACCTCTCACCCGGCCCCGCTCACGCAAACTGGTAACAGGGCATACCCAAAGGAATCCCATAAGTCCAACAAGCAATTCAATATGAAACAGTAGATAAAACGGGTCCCGCTCAAAATACCCAAAAACGCGCCGAAGGCTGCATCACCCAAACAACCACAAAAACACAAAATGAGGTATGGACCACCTACCTTAGACTCGTACGATGCTACTCCTCTGGTAACAGCCGCCAATTTGGTCTAAAAAGAGGTAAATCTACAAAAGATTCAAAACTTCTCAAACCACTATAACTCTTTATAGAATGGAAATCAAACAAAATGGCCCAAGAAGAATCAAGGCCTTACCGAGGGGCTTCCAACGCATCAATCAGAGTTCGAATCGGGTCCCAGACGGACGATCGGGAGAAGAAAAGAGCTCTGGCCGTCTTGGTTCGCAAAACCGGGCGACAAAATTGAGGTTCTGCCTCAATATGAGGCTACTGCCCGTTTTAATGAAAAAAAGAAAGTACATGGCATGTACTTCATGACTACACATTGTGTAGGTCATTAAACTGTTCATAAGATGGTTGAATTCCACCGCCTTACTTTCCAGACCTGCCGACATGAGTACACGGCGTGTATCTATGGGTACACGGCGTGTACTTGGTTTCTCTTCTCTTCCTCGCTGACTTACCCACACGCCATGTATATCCCTCATACACGGCTAGACTACACGGAATGTCCATAGGTAATACGGCGTGTACCTGGTTCTACCCGGCCAACAGGCCTACACGCCATGTATGGCCACCACACGATCGGAGGTACACGACGTGTTTAAAACTACACGGCGTGTAACAAGGAATTTCCACACGGTCATTACACGACATGTACATGGTGAGCACACGGCCGACACTCGCTTAACATATACACTACGTGTACTTAAAAGTACACGGCGCGTAGTCTAGAAATTTCCAGAAACTTCCCATTTTCTCCAATTTTCCCAGAAACCAGTCGAAAATTCAAACAAGGTCGGGATATTGACCTGTTGTAAAAACCCGGGTTCTTACAATCTCCCCACCTTAACATAGCTCTTCCCTGAGCTATCAGACGAAACCCGGAGATGGCACCATACATACCACCCCGATCAAAGCAACCCGAACTTCCCCGGTCTCAAAGGTTCCGACTAAATTCCTCAAGGGGGCTCCCCACCTTAAGAATCACCTAACCCAGTCTCAACCCAACTAAACTCAAAGAAACCAAGGTTTACTAACCTATTTTCCAGACGTGTAGTCCTTCTGTGACGCATCGTCACCCATGTGCCCTGGTGCTTGGCACCTCAAGTAACATGCATCCTCGATGCCCTGGTGCCCACAACACCTCATGTAACCCGCATCCTCGATGCCCCGATGCCACGCATCTCATACATATATATCTAGACTATATCACGCACCTGATAGGGTGCCAATCCCACTGACTAGAATCTAGCCAGTCCACATAGATCCTGTACACCATGTGCACTCAAAACAGACATGCCTCTATAGGTCATGCCAAAAAGGAAACATGGGAATTATGGTGACACCGCGGTGTACCTCTAACCGTTGTCGGCTCACCAACCTGCTCAGCCTCTGGCAACTCCATGGCATGCACCTGGCCTAAAGTACGACTGCCTGATGCCTGACCTCCCTCTAGTGTTGTTTCAGTCACCGGCCACTGACCCCTAAGCTAGGTCCCGCCATCTCTATCATGGCTTCTGCGCACAGCTGAACCTCGACTACCCTCTCCGGGTAGCGAACCTGAACCAACTCCAGACACTACAGTCTGTCCTGGTCCTTATCTGTCGGCTATCTGAGAAGGTTGCCTGCAAAACCTCTCCAGATGCTCGTCCTGTCCACATGCCCGGCACTCCTTCGGAGGCCTATCGCACTATGCCTGAACATGTATCGGATGTCCACACTGAAAGAAAATCACCGAAGAACTACCACGAGGTGGTCTAACTGAATCCCTAGCTTGACTGTCGTGTCGGGACTCATCCCTTCCTCGCTTCCTGTTGTCTGAACCATCACCTGAAGCTGTTGCCCTGCCCAAGTGAGACTTCTCTCTCTCGTTGCCCTCGGCTATGAGTGTCTGATTCACCGCCTCAGAGAAGGAACCCAGTCTAAAGATGTTCACCTGGACCCGAATGGCGTGTCGTAATCCATCCTTGAAGCGCCTCACCCTAGCCGCATCATCGCTCACCATACCAGGTGCAAAGCGAGACAACTCTGTGAAAGTAGCTGTGTAGTCCATGACGGACATGTATCCCTACTGAAGACTCAAGAACTCTCGAGCTCTCTCTGCCCTCAGTGTCTCCAGGTAGAAGTGCTCAAAGAACCTATCCTTGAAGTTCTGCCATGTCAGTCCCTCATGCCTACGAGCCTGAACCTGTACGTCCCACCAACACTTCGCCAATCCTCTCAGCATGTACGTCGCCAGCTTGACCCTCTGCCCTGGAGGTGTCTCTAGCTGCTCGAAGATCATCTGTATACTCTCTATCCATTTATCAGCCTCCTGCGGACCACCCTCACCCTGAAAAAGCGGCGGGTGCTGCGACTGGAACTCCCGCGTCAGATACCCCATAGAAGGCTCTATACCATGTGCGCCTCTGTCAATCCCCTGCAAGACACGTACCAGGCTAGCTCGGAGCTGCTCATCAAGCCATGGTCTGAACGTTTCCAAACCCGGCTGCTATCCTGCCTGCACTAGATCCTGAGCCTGATCCTGTCCCTGAGCCTGCACCTGCGGCTCATTCTCTGCTTGTACCGAATTTTGAACCTGATCCCGCGACATTGTATCATCTCCTGCCTGACGCTCCATCGATTCGTGAAGGAGTAACCCGTTGAATACCATAAATGGTCAGACATCCCATATATATATATATATAACAATATATTATATGTAGATAAGGAAAGCAGTAAAAGGTCGTGCATATCAACTACCCTTACTCCCCCCTCACTGCAACCCATGCCCCCCACAGCATCCCAGCCTCATGGCCTCTTTACCCACCCTCAACAGAGCCAAGTATCAAAAGTAACTCGGGTCATGCCCGTCCTGACAACTCATGTTGCCTCAAACCGATGATCGAGTCACCCAATCCTGACAGTTACACTGCCTCAGCCATAGTACCTTCCTGCTCTCCTAAGAGCCAGACCCAAATATCCCGCAACATGCAATTCTACAGATATATAAAGCATGGAAATTGATTATATTCACATGGTATTATCACTTCACAAAGCATACATGCAGTTATGAAATTGAAATACCCTAAAATTTGTCTATCAAAAGCCAAGCAAACAAGCCTTTCCATACCAGGCCAAGGTCCAATTCTCCCTTACCACATCGGGTCAAGGGTCACATATCACAATCAATAACATCACACATCAAGTGAGCCATCGAGGTGGAAATAATATAAACTGTAATCTGAGCAAAAGCAAACAACAATTCTCACCCATTGGCAACTTGGTCCATCCCTCGTACCTAGGGCTGCAGGCACCCAAGAACAAGCTAGAAACTCAGTTCCAGTAACAACCTATCTCCAGTCTACCATATCCTAAATAGTAAAATAAGCATAAATAAAAAGAGAAGTCTCAATCTCATTAGTATCCAGAAAAACACTGCTACTAAATCCTTTTCAAGAACCCCTCTGATACCACTTTGTAACGACTCGGACCCGGATAGCCACCCGAACAGTGCCAAACGGGTCGGGTGTTACTACCTTAGGCGCACCTCCCCGAATGCCAAAGGCTGCCGACTAGTAGCGAGGGTCTGTTAGGTATAGTGGGGAGGATATACCCTCTCAAAGGATCATAATAAGGGTACTGGTCTGAGTATAAAAATAAAGATTTAGCGGAATGAAAAACTCAGCAGACTCAACCAGACCCGCAGAGCGGAATCAATAAATATAAATAACAACAATGGAAAGTAAACAGAACAACATGCTGAATATCACAAGAAACTCCTACTATCAACAACCAACATGCATCCATAGCAAGTCATACATATCAAATTATAACGGTGCCAATGGATAACCAACAGTTGCTTCCTAATAAAGTATGCATGCCGATAAAGAAAGGAAAACAAAACCAAGTAACCCAATCTAGGTATAACCTCAAGGTCCATACTATCTCCATGCAACAACTAATGCAGCCCAGCTCCTGAAGCTGGCCTCTTTCCTGTACGTAAATCCATAAAGTCTGCACACGTACCGAAGGGCCCGTGCAGGGTGTGAGACAAATCTCAGTAGGATACCACCCAACAGTGCATACCAAATATATGTGTTTAAGCAGTCATGCGAGTGTAAGGAAAACTGTAAGCAGTACAATGCACAAATAAACATTATCTCCTCTGGTGCTCAGCAGCCACCATGGAGTGTCACCTGCTTCGACCAACGCCGGAATCTCTGCTAAGTAACTCGGCAACATGCGCCCCCTGACACCGCGTGTCTTAAGTACCGACGTCCCGGAGGCACTCCCAAGAATAGTAACCCGGCACCATGTGCCTCCTGACACCTCGTGTCTCAAGTACCGACATCTCGAAGGCACGCCCAAGAATGGTAACCCGGCACCATGTGCCTCCTGACACCTCGTCTCTCAAGTACCGACGTCTCGAAGGCACGCCCAAGGATAACCCGAAGGAACAACGATGTCTGCCCTCAAATCACGGCGAGCCTCAGCCCTCAACCCGATAGTCTCAATATTATCCCCTGAAGGCTCCTTACCTCCCACGTGGCTTTCTACGGCAAGCACCCCCAACCAAAACACATAACCGCAACTATGGGGGCCTCTACCCACACGAGTGGTCAAAACCACCTCATCAAGGAGTATCTCTTTTTACACACTACTCAAAGTCCTGGGTGATCGGTAATCACCAAAATAGTACCTAGGCCACCAACACATCTGACACCTCGTGTCCCTGCGACCATGCTGCTCAAGTCTGATGGCATCGCCATCCTAGTAACCCGGGTCATGCCCAACCTGACAGTTGTACTGCCTCAAGCCGACGTCCATGACGCCTAACCCCGTGGTCAAAACCACCCACAGTAACCCAGGCCAATCCCAACCTGTGATCGGCATCACTCAAGCGTAACCGAACCAAGCCCAACACAACCCAAAGTGTCCAGCATGTGCAATTCAGCAATTGCATATATATCAAATTCAAACAGAACTCATAACAAGCAAAACAATTTAAAAAGTTGAATTGCCCCAACCCAACAGCTATCAAACAACACCACCGAGGTCTTGAATGCCTCTAACAACTTATAGCAGGCTTAATAAATTAAACTCAACAGTTTAACACATTGATATTTCAATTAAAACCATTTTGGCATTCCCCCGGCCAAAATGCCCCGATGAGCAATGACCCCTCACCCAGCCCCGCTCACGCAAACTGGTAATAGGGCATACCCAAAGGAATCTCATAGGTCCAACAAACAATTCAATATGAAACAACAGATAAAACGGGTCCTGCTAAAAATACCCAAAAACGCGTCGAAGGCCGCGTCATTCAAACAACCATGAAAACACAAAATGAGGTATGCACCACCTACCTGAGACTCTTACGATGCTACTCCTTCGGTAACAACCGTCAATTCGGTCTAAAACGCGGTAAATCTACAAAAGATTCAAAACTGCTCAAACCCCGATAACTCATTCTAGAACGGAAATCAAACAAAACGGGCCAAGTGGAATCGAGGCCTTACCGATTGGGTTCCAATGCATCAATCAGAGTTCGAATCGGGTCTCAGACGGATGATCGGGAGAAGAAAAGAGCTCTGGCAGGCTTGGTTCGCAAAACCGGGCGACAAAATTGAGGTTTTGCCTCAATACGAGGATACTGCCCATTTTAACGAGAAAAAAAAGAAAGTACACTGCGTGTACTTTATGACTACACGCCATGTAGGTCATTTAACTGTTCATAAGATGGCTGAATTTCACCGCCTTACTTTCCAGACCTGTCGACATGAGTACACGGCGTGTACCTATGGGTACACGGTGTGTACTTGGTTTCTCTTCTCCTCCTCATCGACTTACCCACACGCCATATATATCCCTCATACACGGCTAGACTACACGACATGTCCAAAGGGAACACAGTGTGTACCTGGTTGTACCCAGCCAACAGGCCTACGCGCCATGTATGGCCACCACACGGTCGGGGGGTACACAGCATGTTTAAAACTACACGGCGTGTAGTAAGAAATTTCCACACGGTCCTCACACGACATGTACTTGGCGAGCACATGGACGACACTCACTTAACATATACATGACGTGTACTTAAAAGCACACAACGTGTAGTCTAGAAATTTCCAGAAACTTCCCATTTTCTCCAGTTTCCCCAGAAACCAATCGAAAATTCAAACAGGGTCGGGATTTTGACTTGTTGTAAAAACCCAAGTTCTTACACCTCTTTCTTCTCTAGGGGTGTTCACATAGATGTCAAAATGATCTATTTAATTCTGGGATTAACATACATGAAACCCACCTTCATTTTTCGTGGGTTTAAAATGACAAAAGGATCTAGTTTTTAAGCACTTTCTAAAACATCGTGATTTTAAAATGAAACTCATTTCTTTTATTCTCCATGGGTTATTTATGAGATGTTTTATTAAGATCTATGTGACTCACATTAATTAAGACATATGAAGGGTGTGCCCTGATAGCGCTCCAATGCATTGAGTAAATAATTTAATCTCTATATATGATAAGTTTTACGATACCTTGATGAATAACCTTGGTGATTTTTATGACACCTCGATGATAAACTTTAGTGATATACTTATGAATGACTCAATTAAATGTTGTGGCCACATTTCCAAGTTATGATTCATGTTCTTATTATTATGATATGTCTCTTGCTCATGCCTTTGTGTATTTCATCAAGTTTTTACTAATATTCTTCAAGATCACAACTAAATTGTTTCCCTTTGTTTACCCTTATCGGGTCTTCCGCTCACCCTTTCCTTTGATGTATGTCCTCGGGTTATGAGACGTAATAAATATACTTAAGATGAACCTTAAAGAAGCCTTTCAAGTGGGATAAAAGAATTTTTTAAGTTTTCGTGTATTATGTACCTTATTTCCAAGACACTAAACTTTTAAAGATCATATGTTTGTAAAATGTAATGAGAAGTTATGTAATATAAAGGCGGGATGCCATAGTTAGATAGGAAGACAACCCCTCTGGTCTACTCTGGCCTAATTGAATACTGTCGTAGTAGATTCATAATCAAGGCTTTTGATCAAGGAAAGATTAAACCTATCAAGGATGCTAAGAATCTGCATGTCCCTACACATCTTTTATATGCTGATGAAATTCTATTTTTTTGTGAAGTTGGTGATAGGTTTATTATCAATATCAAAGATGTCTTTTCTCACCATGAGATGGCCTTAGGGAAGGCTATCTCATGGAACAAATTAGTTGTCATTTCGGGCAGGGAGGGAGTTTGAGGATGAAAGAAAATATTTGTAAGGAACCTTCTTAGAATTAAGCTAGGTGATCTACCCTTTAGTTACCTTAGAGCCCCACTGCTTGCATGGAGGATCAAGGCATGCTATCTGGAGTTGTTGGAATTCATTCATGTAGTTAAATATGTCATGGACTATAATTAGGCAAAGTTTTGGATTGAAAGTGATTCAATGTGGATGGTCACGCTGCTAAGGAGTAAATCGTCTCTGGTTTCTTGGACTTTGTATAGGGAGTGGATTGATTGCTTGTCATATCTTGCGAAGAATGCAGTGAATGATAGGGTCTCTCTATGGTCCTTTGGTATTTTCTAATGATCTTTTGCATTTTTCATTTAGCAGATGTACGTGGTGATGTATATTTGAAGCTTTAACCTCTCCTACTCCTTTGTACTATTTTTTTTTAATTTATGGGAATGAACCTTTTGGTTCATTACCCGAACCTTTTTGGAATAATTTTTTTAATTAAAATACCAATTATTTTATTATAATTAATGATTATTATTAATCATTAGTTACTCTATTATTTTTTATTCATTATTAGTAATCATTCTTAATTATATATTTTATTATTTATTGTATTATTTAAATAAATTTTTATTATCAATAATTATATTTTAAATAATATTAATTACATTTTTAATGAGATTATTACTATTAATTTATTTATTATTGTTAATTAAATTATTAGTTATTATTAATTGAATTATTAATTACTATTTATTACTTTATTAAATATTTATTAAATACTATTTATTACATTTATAATTAATAATGTGTTATTATTAATCATTTATTATCATTAATAGATAGACAACACTCTTATAGAAGGGCGGGATGCAGTTCGTTACGTGCGGTAAGTGCTCTGGCGATCCAGATGGCAATTTTCCCTAATATTCTTTTCAGCGGTGGTTGGAATCGATCGGTTTTAGCAATTCCTAGGTCTTTTGAGGGTGAGGCTCCTAAGTAGGAGGCTTCAGTTGAGAATCAAGATAAGGTGGTCGAGATTGAATCTTGGCCCTTTGCTTATTTTAGGGATTCAACTGTTGGGAGGATTGTTAAGAAAGGCTCGACGACTCATGTTGAAGTGAATTCCGGTGCGGTTTATGAATGAATGGCGATGTGCGAAAACGCTTTCGTCGCAAGGCTTGTTCATCCTTAGGGTGAGAGGCCATTGCGATTGGGCAAATTGGTAAGTCATGTTTTTGTTGTTCGGGGGTTTTCTAATTGGAAGCTGGCCTTGATTGGCGAAGGATTTTATCACCGTTTCTTTCCTTCCAAGTTACTCAATAGCGAGCATAGGGTTTTCGACCTCTTTATCTTAAACCTGGTATTTTTGGAGTTCATGAATTGCCAATTAACTTTAATCCTTCCAATGTCATGATTTCATATGCTCACGTCTGAATTCAGCCGTATTGCCTTAATTGTGTGTTATGGCACCCAGAGATCCTTTATGACATCGCAACATCTATTGGTGTTCCTATTCGTCTTGGCAGGGAGATAGAAAATGGAAGATTATGCGGCTTTTCAAGAATTCTGGTAGAGGTGGACCTCTGTGCTATTCTCATTGACAAGGTTATCCTTGCTACTCATAATGATGTGATTAGTATTCATGTTATGTATGAAAAGCTTCCTCTTTATTGTGAGGGATGTAAATCTGTTGGTCATGTTGAAAAGAAGGCGGGCTAAGTCTGTAAGGGAGCAGGGTGGTTATGGCACTAATCATTCAAAGGCTTCTCATGTTGGTAGGAAATCTAGAGCTGGCTCTTTTGGGCTCAAGATGGACCAAAAGTCTACTGGTTCAGGGGTGCAGGCTTCTCAGGGGCTTGAGCAGGTTGCTGTGAAATTTGGGAAGGGAATTCATTAATCTGGGTGTTAGTCCTTATCTGACGGGCAGGCTGCTGGGTGTTCCACATCTGGTTTGGTGGGGCAGCCCCAGTATGATAAGGATGCAGGGTCTGCAGAAGTGCTGTCTCGGGAGCAAAATGCAGCTAGTGGCCTGTACTCTGGTCTAAAGCAGGATGTTATTCGCTCTGGAGGTCCTGGGACTGGTTTACTTGGGTTGACCCAGGGGCAGCCAGGGATGTCTTGGGCTGATTTGGTGGATGATAGGCAAATGACTCATGGAAGAGTCACTTTTAGGCTCTTGCTAAGGGAATAGGGGATGAGCAGTCTGGGGCTACTTCAGAAGATGGTCAGATTGATAGTGAACTTGCTGCACAAGCCGGCGTGGATCATGAAATGCGACGAGCATAAAAGGATCTCTGCTAAAAGTAAATGGAAAATGAAAATGGTTATTCCTTCTTCTAGGAAAATCTAAATCTTGGAAGGGATCTTCCTTGGGTTCTGTTCATCAGACTGGAACTAACACTCCCACATTGGAATAAGGCAAGCTTGTGAATGAAACTGAAGCTCTAGTCAGGAAGGACTCTGCTCCTATGTAGCTCGGTGATGCTAGAAATGAGATTTTTTCCAAGGGCATGTTTAATGTCTCAAAGCCCACTGAATTGGATGATGGCTCACTGAATCGTGTAGTTGGGCCTGTAAAAGGTCAGCAGACTCTAGTTAAAAGGGATGTAGCGGGCTCCATAAACTTTCCATCTTATGATGCCATGTCTGATAAGGGAAATCCAATGGGATATTTGGTGACTGCATCCAACTCCTTTGCCCCGCTTGACTCATCTTTCGTACAGGGGCATAAACATGTTATTGCAGGTGTGGAGTTTGCTGGTTTTGGGAGAGATTTTGATAGTACAAATCCCAGTGGAAATGATGCCTCTTTAAAGGATGGCAAGACTGCTGGGATGAAAGTGACTGATGCAGTTCATGATATCAGTGGCAACAGGGGTAGTGGGATCATTCCAGCTGAAGCAATGGATGGTAACACTGGCCCAGGGAAAGATGCAGAAGTTGTCATCTCTTTGGCAGATGATAGAGCAGTCACAAAAGGAATGCATGGATGTGCTGGAAGCAGGGGAAGATGGGGAGGCGGTCTCTCTTCCAATTATGGATGATACTGTAGCGAGTTGGATTTTTCCCTATCGAGACTTAGCTCAATTTTGAGTTTTCAGAGTCCCGGGACCTTCCCGGGGGTAAAAAGTTCAACTTAACCAAGCATATGACCTTGAAAAAAATTATATTATGGTTCCATTGATCTTGGGGAGTGGTGTTTATCCCCGAGTAAAGATTTGGTAAATTTCCGAGCATTTTGAGATTATGGGATATTTTATATTTATTACTAAAATAAATAGTTATCCCGTGAGCTCGACGGTGACGTGACAACCTTGGTTTTTGAAGTTTGAACCTTGGGGATATTTCCAAGGTGCATTTCATGATAAATCATTGGGTTGACATGGGAATGCAAGTGATGCAGAGCCTCGACAATGATTTAATAAAAATATTATATTGTTTTTAGTTTGGATGCACATATTTGTGATGAAGTGCTTATATGTCTTAAACCGGGCCTCAAATGGGCATCGAGTCTTGCAATAGTTCGCAGTTGCAGACAGAGATTAAGGAATAAACTAAATAATTAATTAATCCATTTAATTAATTATGAGACCTAGAAAATTCCTCTATTTAAACCCCGATAATAGAATTACTCTAGGGTTATCCACATTCATCATTGGAATGAATCTTGAGAGGAGAGGATGGAGAAGCTAGATATTGGCAGCGTCGACGAATTAGAGGATCGAGAGCATGTTCGTAGTGGCATCAAAGAACGAGATCAAATTGCATGATGATAACGAGTGAAGTCATGGATTTATGAGCGCTCTTCACCAATGATCGATCCAAGCTTGAGGTATGGTTTTGTTATTCCATGTTACTTTATCCTTCATGATTCCATGTTAGACAAGTGGATTTACTTTGTTCTTCGTGTTAGTAGCTAGATTATTGGATTGTTATGATAATTCTCTTTTAATTCTGGTTATGAAAATCAGAACTTTTGTTGTATTATAAGTCCTCATGACATGAGATTTTTAAGATATAATTTTTTTAATAATAACTTTGTTTTGATTGTTGATGGTGAATGATTGCAGGCCAAAGATGAACAATGACGAATCACCTTAATCTCCTCCTCTCTCTTCCTTATTCTCTCTCCCTCTCTCCTCTCATGTCTCTCTCCCTCTCTTGCATGAAGACAAAGCAGCCACCGACCCTTCTAGTGGCCAGTGGAAGCGTGAGTCTAATGGTGGCCTGGGCGATGACAACTGTGCGGTGACTGCAAGTGGCGATGCGTGATAGCAAGGGGTGGCTCAGACGAGCGGAGGTCGTGCACGAGATCTAATGACAATTTGAGTGTCCTTAAGGTTAGTAATCCTCCCTAGTGGTGTGATTGTGTTAGGGTATGGGTTTTCCCACTATCCATTGGATAGGGTCGGTACTCCCCTTGTTTGTTAAGTGTTCTTCTGGGGAGCGAGATCCTCTATCTGTGGATCAGATATGGTCGGTACTCCCCACACATACTTGGGGAGAGGGATCCTCTATATATGGAGTCAGTATTCCCCTATCTATAGAGATCAGACGGGATGTGAGATCCTTTAATGGATTTGGTATTCCCCCCACCAATCTAGGGCACGAGATCTTACACTACAGTTCCTGTGTGGTTAGATGGGTTAATTGGCTTCGGTAGTTCATATTCATGACCGGTGAGGGAGTGGTACTCCCTCGTCTTACTAGCGTGCTTCCGTGACAAGTAGTTTTTTCCTTCATGGATTCTGGCAACGGTGTGACTGTTGGAAGTCTGTGTAGTATAGACTTTTGTCGGACTTTTGATTCCTTGGTACACTTGGGGGTTGTCTTCGAGATGCGGTAAACAGCTGGTGATTGACTTCAGGCTTTGTGGTCGCTTTAGTATTTTGAGCTTCTTCATTTTCTCATGTTTTATGACTATCGACGGTTAAGGATGAGATGATTGGGACCCTTTTTTTATATCCTAATTTTGGCTATAGAGAATATCTGAATTATTCTTTCTCAACATTCTTCTGGTTACTCTTTAGTATCCGGAGGTTTGAGGAGATTTGGTGTTTTGTTTTTCCTCTTTATCTTCCTCATTAGCACCTCACGTAGTAGGATTTCACCAGATCTATTACTTTGTGATTTCTTGGTGGTTTTCTGGGCATCCTACTGAGTATGTTTATACTCACCCCTGCACGGGTCTTGGTGTAACACCCAAGGTTTTCTAAAAATAAATTGAAATGCTTGAAATTTTGTTTAAAGTAGATATTTATAAGTAGTCTTTAAACATAATTTTATTGCTTCTATGTTTTGAATTTCGAAAAATGGTCATCTACAATTGTGTTCAGTATGTTATTTGGAGTCTATTGGAACCAACTTGTTTTTTTGGTGAATAATAACATACCCTTATGAATAGTAATACGACCCAAATGAATAGTAAATTGTATTATTATTTTATTTTCTTAAGGCTTTAAGATAATGACACCTTGATTAATTTTTCAATGTGATATAAAAACAGTTATAGTTTTTTAATTATTAATTTTTGAATTAAGTATGATTTTATTTAAAAATTAAATTAAAAATATTTAGAAAATTATTTTCAAAAAATGGACTTCATTTTTGAATTCTACACGTCGATAAATGGTTAGAGTGAATTTTGGAGATTTTTTTGAAACAGTTGATTTTTTGGCGAATAGTAAAAAATACAGTTTTGAGTTTCAATGTGTTAAAGACATCATTAATGATGTAATAAACCTGGTCGACTTGTGTACAATAAAATAGGTTATGAGGTGTCTCAAGTGGCTTATACCATGGACAAATACCATGGGCAAACCCATTGTTTTGCAAATACCACTAATGAGGTGTCCTTTGGAAATTATTAAAATAATCCTTCACTTTTGCTATAAATATCAACCCATTCCTTCATCAACTTCATTCCAAATTCTTCATCAACGAAGCTCTGACCTCCTTACCTCCCTAGTAACCCTCCCAAGGTTTTCTCAAGCCCCAAAGGTCACAACCTTCAAGCTCCAGGAGTTACTCTATAAGGTAAGAAAATTCTCAATTTCTTTCTTTTTCCATTCAAGTTCTCTTTTATGTAGTATAGCTTCCACACCATGTTCTTATTTCCTTCTTATTCTTAATCTATTATGTATTATGATTCATTTCTGGATGGGTGACCCTTGTCCTCTCTCTTTTTAATATTTTCTAAAACCACATGGTATAGTCGTTAGGCTGTCAAATTTTTGTAAGGGATTTCTCAATTATTCTTTTATTTTGACTTCTTTTCTTTTCTTATTCTTTCTTCATCTCTTCTTACCCAAGAGGAATAAAATCTTCAAAAATCATGTATATTCAGGATGTTCTCATGTTCATGGAAAACTCATCATCATTATTCTTCTCCTCTCCCACTTATTCAAGGAATAAAAACATTGTCCGTGATGTGTCGAATTACCGACATCGTGGACGATGTGATTTCAATTTCCATTCATTCTTTCAATTCTGGTCATGAAATCATTTCTATGGTTGAACCAGGTTATAATATATGTATTATGTCACATCCATGGTTTTGAAATTCTTTTGTACTCATGGTTTTAATTTATAAGACAAAATGAGGTTGTTATTATCAAAGAACCACTAAAATGATCTAAACGAACATCATTAATGTTTTAACTTATGAATCATCCTCATATAAAACATCAAAATGATAAATAGTATAAATTATGGTACTGGAAATATGTAAATACATTTCCATTCCAATTCCGGAGTTTCACTCCCAATCAACAAGAACAAACCATCATGAATCGATCATGAAAATCATGTAAAGAACTCACCCAAAACAGTGCAAGGAACAAAATACTAACAATTAAAGGGTAAAATGATGTGATGAAATAATCATATAAGGTATTATGAAGATGAATATGGTTATGTAATATATTAATAACACTCTTTTAACTATTATACAGGGGGTTTAAACGAGTTGGAAGTAAGACAAACCCGAGGTAAGGGAATTCTTAACCCGATTTCCATTCGTTGGGTTAACCTTTTACTTTGTTATTTATTTGTTATTAAAATTGATTGTGTGATGGGGTTTGTTTATATTATGTTGAATTATGTCTAATTACAATGTATATACATATTCCATCCACTCTATTAAGTCTCTCTTCAATTGTATGATATTTATAAGGAGCTTTTCTTTTAAAATCCTCTTTTAAAATTATGTTTTACAAAATTCAAAAGCAATGTTTTTATGTTATTATTCATGTTGTATGATTATGTTCTGGTTCTTAGGAATTGTTTATGATGAAGGGTGAGATCTATATCTCCCTCCAATGCATTGAGTATGTGTAAGTCGGAGGTCGGCCGTATGGTACTCCATGTGTAACTGCGATGGTTACACAAATAGTAAGGTAGTCGTGAGGGTTACAAATTATAAGGTAGCCGAGAGGGTTACAAGATTATGTAAGTAATGCCCCAAGATACCTTTATGATTCTACTTATGTTCTTATGCATTGTAGAAATCTCATGTTTCACAAAGTAAGTATTTATATACAGGTGATAAGTATGTCTTTTGAAAATGATTTCATACGTTACAAGTATTTATGGACTAATGTGTTCTTTCCTTCTTTTTATATCCCTTACTGAGTTTTTGTGCTCATCCCAAGTTTTAAATGATTTTCACAGGTTAATGGATGTGTAAGACAAAGAAGGAAGCCATGTTAAATGTTGAAGAATTGTCAAAAAATCATGTTTTAAGTTTTAATGTTTTAAATTTTGAAAAAATGAAAACTGTTTTTATGGTATCCACTCTGTAACAATGTGTAATGTTATGAATGTATTATGTCACAATTCTCTAAAGCTCTAAACTTGAAAAGATCCTCAATGTAAAAGGAAGTGTTTTCTTGATTAAATTCAAGATTATGTATGTAATAAGGTTGAGTCTTTATAGTTGGTATCAGAGGATGGTTTAGATAACTTTAGGGGTTAGGATGATGTTAAAAGAATACCATAAATGATTTTTACTCTATGATTAATTTGAAATGTTATAGCATTTAAATATTAACATTTTACTTCGTCTAAGATATGTTTGTTTAGAATGATTGTCCGCAGAAGAAACAGGAAAGCTGAAGAGGGGAGGCACCGACAGAACGACATCCTTCCGAATCTACAGCCCGAAATGGTAGGGATTGGAACCGAGCAGTTTGTGACAGTAATGGCTCAGCTAACGCAAGTAATAAATGGTGGTGGCATCCATGCAAGATAACAACCAGATGTACCACAACAGAACATGACAGTGGTGGAACATTTTATGAGACAACACCCTCCTGCCTTCAATGGATCTTCTGACCCAGTAGCAGCTGAAGGATGGATCAAAGCCCTTGAAAAGATATTCGATGTTATGAGATGTTCAGATAATCAAAAGGTAAGTTTTTCCATTTATCGTTTTGAAGGTGAAGCTGATCAATGGTGGTCAATAGTAAGGAATATTAGGGGTAGAGAGGATATTGATGCCTTTGAGTGAGATGAATTTAAAAATCTTTTCCTTGAAAAATATTTTCCTAAGGTGGTGCGACTTAGGATGGAGAAGAAATTCATTGAATTGAAGCAAAAGGAGGAAGATTCAGTGGTTGTGTATGAAGAAAACTTCACCCAACTGGCGAGGTATGCTTCAAATCTTATTCTGGATCTTGATAGCAAAATCAACTGCTTTTACTTAGGACTGAAGCCAAGGTATTGAAGGGTATTGGCCTCCTGTGAATTCAAAAGTTATGAGAAACATGTCCGATGTGCTGAGAGGGTAGAGATGGAGTTTGCGGATGATCACGTGCATTTTGGAAACAAGGAGAAGAAGAGGTCCAGGTGGCAAGCGATGGGTAAGAATCAACCAAAGAAACCTAATGGTAAGAAAATCTAGTTTCCAGTTTGTGAAAAGTGTGGCAAGAAACACCCTGGGGAATGTCTTAGAAAAACTGAGAAGTGTTTTAAATGTGGTAAGTTTGGACATATAGCCCGAGATTGTAATGAAAATGATCCTAAGACTAATCCTGATAAGAAAACTATAAAGTGTTTAAAATGTGGTGAGATGAGTCATTATGCAAATGCCTCCCCAAAGAGAGATCCGAATGATGCAAAGAAGCCAGACTATAAGCAGAAAGGTGTAGTGAGATCCTTTGCGACTACGTCAGCAGATGTCGGGCCATCCAATGAAGTTGTATCAGGTACTTTGTTTGTTCACTCAGATTTTGCTAAAGTTTTGTTTGATACAGGGTCTACACATTCCTTCATCTCTGAGAAATTTTCGGGTAAATTGGAAATATCACCTTAACAAATGAGACCTGAACTTGTTGTTAAAACACTAGGGGGAAATATTGTAGCAAAGAGGAATTATAAGAATCTTTTTATTATTGTTTGTGGAAAGACTTTACCTACAAACCTTATTGTTTTACCCTTAGTTGAGTTTGATGTTATTCTGGGAATGAATTGACTTTCTGTTTATCATGCTAAGATTGATTGTAGAGCTAAAGAAGTTTTTTTTCAAAAAGAGTTTCAGTTTGTATACAAGAAAGAACCCATACAATTGATAACATATCAGGAAGCTGAGAAACTATTGAAAGATGGAAATGAAAGTTATCTTGCTCATATTGTTGAAAACAAGGGAACTATTCAGATTAATGATGTGCCAATGGTAAATGAACACCTTGATGTTTTTCCTGATGAGTTACCCGGTGTCATACCTAATCGGGAAGTCGAGTTTACAATTGACTTAGTTCTTTATGCTAAGCTAATTTCAAAACCCCCTTATTGTATGGCTCAAATAGAACTTCTTGAATTGAAAAATCAGTTGCAGGATTTTCTTGATAAAGGCTTCATTTTTCCTAGCACTTCACCATGTGGAGCCCCTATTTTGTTTGTTAAAAAGAAAGATGGTTCCATGAGACTTTGAATTGATTATAGAGCTTTGAATAGCATCACTGTCGAACATGAGCCTTAGCTCGGTTGGTAAGGACTCCCTAAGTGCATTCGGGAGACCCGGGATCAAATCCAGGAGGAGACATTATTTTCGGGGTACTGTAGCAGTACTGTATTAGGCACTGTAGTGGGAATTGTGCAGTACTATAGCAGGTACTGTTTGACACTGTAGCAGCCGGGAATATACCCCCATTTGGGCCTTCGGGCCACCCAGGCCTTCGAGTCAGTAAGGCCTTCGGGCTACCTCAAGGCCTTCAGGACACCTTAAGTGCATATGCAAACTAGATGACCTACAAGGAACAAGCTCTACAAGGAGGATGAGAAAGGAGCTTTCACGATGAAGATGCTGGGGAGGAGCAGTTCCAAGTAGTTAGTCTGGTTTGTATGTAATGTTTGAAGCCTACGGGAAAATGAATTCCTCTAAGGCCTACGATCCATGTAATACTTATGCCTTCGGGCCTTGTAAGGGTTCCACCTCACCCTTTAAAGGTGGATTATCAAAAATCAATAAAAAAATGAAGGCCTTCAGGCCATTGGATGATGAAGAACATCACTGTTAAAAACAAGTATCTTTTGCCTCACATCGATGACTTGTTTAATCAGCTCCTGGGAGCTCAGTACTTTTCCAAGATTGACTTGAGATCTGGATACCATCAACTGAAGGTGGAGGAGGATGACATCTCGAAAACAGCCTTTTGTACTAGATATGGGCATTATGAATTTGTTGTTATGCCATTTGGGTTAACTAATGCACCTACAATATTCATGAATCTTATGAATAGAGTATTTCATGAGTTCTTGGATAAGTTTGTGGTTGTATTTATTGATGACATTCTGGTATTTTCTAAAAATAAATAGGAACATGAAAAATATCTAAGGGTTGTTTTACAAACCTTAAAAGAAAAGAAACTGTATGAAAAATTTAGCAAGTGTGATTTTTGGTTGCAACAGATTTCTTTTCTTGGGCACATTGTAAATAAGGATGGACTAACAGTTGATCCTTCCAAAACCAAAGTGGTTGATGAATGGCCAAGACCCACGAATTTTACAGAGATTCGTAGTTTTCTTGGATTAGTAGGTTATTACCGACGTTTTGTTAAGAACTTTGCTCGGTTATCTAGATCGATAACTAAGTTTACATGGAAAGGAGTTAAATTTTTTTGGATAGAAGAATGTGATGTTTGTTTTCAGGAACTAAAGAAGAGATTGGAAAATGCTCTAGTCTTGGCCTTGCCTTCCCGAAATGGTGATTTTTTCATCTATAGTGATGCTTTGTTGAAGAGACTTGGTTATGTTTTGATGCAGAATGATCAGATAATTGCTTATGCTTCAAGAACACTAAAATCTCATGAGTTAAATTATCCCACACATGATTTGGAATTGGAAGCTGTGGTTTTTTCTTTGAAAATTTGGAGACATCCTTTATACGGATCCAAATGTCAAATATATATTGACCATAAAAATCTGAAGTATATATTCACTCAGAAGGAATTAAACATGAGACATAGAAGATGACTTGAACTGATAAAAGATTATGATTGCACGATCAATTACCATCCTGGAAAAGCAAACAAAGTAGCAGATTCATTGAGTCGAAAACATCATGCATCATTAACCATGTTACGTTTGGAACATGATTCCTTGATTAATGATTTGATGAATTTTAGCTTAGAAGTTATTGGTGTAGGGAATACACCTATTTTGTTTTAGGTTTTAGTGCAGTCTTCATTGTCAGACAGAATTAAGCGAGCATAGAAGGAAGACTGTGAGCTACAAAAAAGGTAGAATTGGTTAAAATGGAAAAGCTTCCAGAATTTAACCTTGATAAAGTTTGTGTTTTAAGATTTGGAAAAAGGTTGTGTGTGCCCTGTGATTCTCAGTTGAAGAAAGATTTGTTGTGTGAAGCTCATAGTTCTCTATTTTTAGTTCATCTTGGCAGTACTAAGATGTATAGAAACCTTTGGGAGTATTACTGGTGGGATGGAATGAAAATGGATATTATTGATTTCACCATGAAATGTTTGACATGTCAGCAGGTTAAAGCAAAGCGGCAGTTATCGAAGGGGATGTTTCAGCTTTTATCAGTGCGAGAGTGGAAGTTGGAGAATGTATCCATGGACTTTGTGGTGGGACTACCTAAGACATCTCGAGGTAACAATGTAATTTTGGTTATTGTGGATCGGCTGACAAAATCTGCACATTTTCTTTCTATTCGAGATACAACGTCTTTGGATCAGCTTTATCGATTGTACCTCAAGGATATTGTCAGGTTACATGAAGTTCCTCTTTCCATTGTATCTGACCGGGATCTCAGGTTCACTTCTAACTTTTGGAAGGGACTTCAGAAGTCATTAGGCACATAGTTAAATTTCAGTACAACTTTCCATCCTCAAACAAATGGGCAGTCAGAACGAACGATTCAAACTTCGGAGGATATGCTTTGAGCTTGTTCAATGGACTTCCAGAGAATTTGAGATCAAAATATTTATTTAGTTGAGTTTTCTTATAATAATAGTTTTCATTCCAGTATTCATATGACACATTTTGAGGCTTTGTATGGGAAGTGATGTCGGAATCCAGCGTTTTGGGATGAAGTCGGTGAAAGAAAGTTGATGGGGCCATAATTAGTAGAGGAAGTGGATGAGAAAGTGAAGATGATCCAGCAGCACATGAGGACAGTCAGAGCAGGCAGAAAAGTTGTGCAGATAACAGAAGGAAAGACTTCTCTTTCGAGGTAGGTGACCATGTTTTCCTTAAAATCTATCCTTGGAAAAGTGTGATGCGTTTCGGTAAGAAAGGGAAGCAAAGTCCACGGTTCATTGGTCCTTTTGAAATCTTGGAGAAGGTTGGAACAGTTGCATACCAAGTAACTTTGCCTCCGAGTTTGTCTCAGGTACTCAATGATTTTCATGTTTCTATGTTGAGAAAGTATGTGCGAGATTCATCACATGTCTTGAGCCTAAAAGCAGTTCAGTTGGAAGAGAACCTTTCTTATAAAGAGAAACTAGTTCAGATTCTTGATCGAAGGGAACAGGTTTTGCGGAATAAGGTAATCCACTAGGTAAAGGTTTTGTGGAGAAACCACATGGTTTAAGAAGCAACATGGGAGTCTGAAAATGCTACGAGGGAAAGGTACCCTCACCTGTTTAATAAGTAAATAAAATTGTGAGGACGCACTTTCCAGAAGGTGGGGATAATGTAACACCCCAAGGTTTTCTAAAAATAAATTGAAATGCTTGAAATTTTGCTTAAAGTAGATATTTATAAGTATCCTTTAAACATAATTTTACCACTTCTATGTTTTGAATTTTGAAAAATGGTCATCTACAATTGTGCTCAGTATGTTATTTGGAGTCTATTGGAACCAACTTGTTTTTTGGTGAATAGTAACATACCCTTATGAATAGTAATATGACCCTAATGAATAGTAAATTGTATTATTATTTTATTTTCTTAAGGCTTTAAGATAATGACACATTGATTGATTTTTCAATGTGATATAAAAACAGTTATAGTTTTTAAATTATTAATTTTTGAAATAAGTATGATTTTATTTAAAAATTAAATTAAAAATATTTAGAAAATTATTTTCAAAAAATGGACTTCATTTTTAAATTCTACACATCGATAAATGGTTAGGGTGAATTTTGGGGATTTTTCTAAAACAATTGATTTTTCAGTGAATAGTAAAAAATAGAGTTTTGAGTTTTAGTGTGTTAATGACATCATTAATGATGTAATAATGATGTAATAAATCTGGTCGACTTGTGTATAGTAAAATAGGTTATGAGGTGTCCCATGTGGCTTATACCATGGGAAAATACCATGGGAAAGCCCATGGTTTTTCAAATACCACTAATGAGGTGTCCCTTGGAAATTATTAAAATAATACCCCACTTTTGCTATAAATACAAACTCATTCCTTCATCAACTTCATTCCAAATTCCTCATCAACGAAGCTCTGGCCTCCTTACCTGATTAGCCACTAAATGAGCCTAATATTTATTGTTAATATATATAATATTCACGTGCTTTATTATTCATAAACACCATTTTAGTGAATTTTACACTTTGAACATCATTTCACATTATGATTATAATTCTTTCTTAAAATGCACTATTATGTGGTACATTTTTTAACATAATTTAAAGTACCCAATGATTCATTTGATTTTAAGGAATCTAATTATACATATTTTAATTTTATATTTTGGGAAATTGTTCTACACTTCAATATGAACATGTTCGATTCAGGGATCAATGGAGAATTCATGGAAGAAGATGGGGATATTTTGTGATGAAAGGAAACAATTCCGGAGAAGTCAGATTGGACACCAACCCACTGATGAGAATGTGGGGCCCACCATACATGCCCAATGAATCCCAAATTTCATGGGATTCTAGAAGACATATAGAGGAACAAATAATTTTTTAGGATCTAGTGTTAATTCAGCCTCCATTGTGTTCATTTAGGCGGCCCAAGTTAGAGATAAAATTCTGGGCCAGATTCTGTGGCCCAGAAATAAAGCCCCCTAATCTAATCATATCTCAGAATATACAACTCCAAATGGGACCAAATTTTACAGGAGGTTAGAATACATCCGGGGATCCATTTTCTTATTCTATGGTCCACTCTGATTCGGCTATCTAGAAGGTCTTACAAGCGCGTCTGTTCGGTGGAGTAAACCTGACTGCCACCTCGGGTCAAATGTGGAAAAGTCCAAGTTCCACAACCTTCCCACCACCCTAGGCCTACCATAATCAAGTGGGATTCTTTGTACTATTGGAGGCTCTACCCAAGGCTCCCAAAATGCCTATTTAAGGCAGTGGTGGTGGAGGAGTTTATCATCTTTGTGTGCTTTGTTCAATTGTAATGTTATGCTGCGATTTTTTTGTCTCAAGTTTGTCTTTCACATGTAAGTTGTTCAATTCACTTTAGTTTCTTAATAAAAGTTCTTATTATCCTCTTATTCTATTGTTCTACATCTCACTTTGATACCGTTTCCTCAAGGTGTGAATTTATTCACACCAAATCTTGTGAAATTATTCACACAACGGTGGAGTGATCATTATATTTTTATTGTTTTCTTTACTTCTCCATTTCCTCCATCATGAGTCTACTTTCATCTTCCATTGAAACCATAGAATCAATATAGGGCTAACCCACTTATGGGTTGATCCAAGGGAGTATCAAGGGGCTGTATTGGATGTTATTTTATCACCCCATTAATGTCTAATCACTTCTTTTAATTGAGATTTTTATTTGATGATTTTTAAACTCCATCGTCCTTGTTGAATTTAAGGCCACACACTTCAAGTGCTAATACGAACCTTTACCTTGAAGTGCTCAAAACTTTGATCCTTCAAGTGTATAGGTGATTAGTATTAAAGGGTGTAGGCATTAAACCGGTAAGTGATGATGTTGTTTTATCTTCTTAAATGAACCCATCTCAAATATAAGAAATTAAAATCATTGAAAAGGAAATATATCCAATCCACCCCGAGCGATAACCTAGGATAAACTCATTATTTTAAATTGAATTCACTTAAATATGTTATTTATCCTTTAAACCCATATAAAATCAACCCAAGTTGGCCACTTCATAGCAAAAAACAGTCCATATAATATACGTGTCTATAGGTTTCTTCTTAGGTCTCTGAGGATTCGATAACCCAAGTTAAACTACAAGGAGCATTCTACCTTCATATCTTGGGTAAATTTGAGAGAGAATCAAATTTTAGCACTGTTTCTAGGGACCCAAGTAATTCATCTAAACACCCATTCTATTCTCCCCCATTTCTTCTTTTCTCATCCAAATTCTCTTATCTTGTCCCTTTCTCATTTTTTTTCTTTTGGCGCATGTTCGCCTACACCCGCGATCAATCAAACCGTCTAGTTAGGGTGGATAGTCCCGGGGTTGGGGAGTCAATTACACCAATGGAACTCTTTCCATTATATCCTAATCTTACTAATACTCCAGAGTCCAAAATTGAGCCCATTTCAATGGAAGGTCTTCAAAGAAACCAACTCATAAACCCGGGTGGAAACCAAAATTGAAACCCAAATGAGGCAGCCCCAAACATGGGAAATGCAGTTGATCAAACCATGAATGACTACCTCACACCTTACTGGACCAATGCCACCTCATGAATTAGACACAATTCCCTAGGAGATGCCAACTACATCTTTAAACCCCATGTCCTAAACCACCTTCCCACATTCCATGGAATGGAGTCCGAGATGCCCAACCTTCACATTAAGGAGTTCAATGACATTGTAGAAATCATGTGTCCCCCACATCAACTAGAATCAGCTAAGATGAGGCTATTTCCTTTTTCTTTAAAGGATCGAGCTAAAAATTGGCTAAACAATTTGAGACCATCATCCACCAACTCTTGGGACCAACTACAAAGATAATTCTACAAAAACTACTTTCCCCACCACAAAACAATTGCACTTAAAAAGAGTATCCAAAACTTTTTTGAAAAAGAGGGAGATTCATTCTATGAAACATGGGAGAGGTTCAAAGACACTCTAAACATGGTTCCACATCATGGTTTTTCCATAACAAGTGATAATTTTCTATGAAGGGTTGGGTCTGGGGAACAAACAATTCATTGACATGATGTGTAATGGAACCTTTAAAAACAAATCCCCAAATGATGCTTACGAGTATCTAGAAAGACTTTTTGAACAAAACCAAACATGGGGAACTTCACCTTATTCTGAAAAGCCACAAAGAACTACTGGAATTCATACACTTAGAGAAGAGGAAAGCCTTAGGGCTAAACTCGCAGCACTCTCTAGGAAGGTTGAAGAGATAGACCTTAGGAAAGTCCATGAAATCCGAACTTTTGACCCTATTTGCACAATTTGTGATAAACATGACCATAAGACAGACAACTGCCCAACCATTCCATCCATCAAGGATGTTCTTTTAGGAGGACCCCCAGCGGAAGTAAATGCTTTGAACTTTCAAAAGCCTCAATACCAAAACAACTTCAACCCAAGGTATAATGACCACCTAGGCTTCCGCTGAAAAGATAACCAGCAACCTAGCCAACCACAGGGAAAAAATCCTTACCCCCATCAGAACTACCAAACCCATAACCAGTTCCAAACCCAACCTATCCAATACCAACATCCACCGGTCCATTTTCAACAAACCATCCCACCTCCAAAATATCCCCCCGGGATAAACCAATCTTCTCAAGCACCAACCCAAACTGTTCCACAAAGCCTACTAGAACAACTGTGCAAACAAATGGAAAGGATGAACTCAGAAGTCTCTCCCCTTAAAAAAGAACTTCAAACCATCAAAACTAGAAAGGCACCCATGCCTACTCAGGCGGTGCCATCCTCAAATTCAAGGGGAGAGTCAAGTTGTACTCAAACAACTCATGAACAACTAAAGGCTGTGACTGTTTTAAGAAGTGGGAAATCAATTGAGAAACCTGAACAACTAATTCAGAACCCACATGAAGATTCAAACTTGGATGAAAATTCAAATGAACCAAATAATCAAACTGAAAAAACACGATAACATTGTCAAATAAACAACTCTTCAACAAACTACCCCACAACCTGAACCATTTCCTCAATGCATGAGGGAGAAAACCAAGCCTGAATTGAGTGAAACATTGAGGGAAATCTTCTCACAAGTCCAGTTGAACATTCCCCTTCTCGATTTTATCCAAACCATACCTGTCTACTCAAAGTACCTTAAGGACTTTTGCACTTTTAAAAGAAAATTTTCACATAAAAACCATGTCCTTTTGGCTGATAATGTGAGTACCACCATTCAAGGGACCATTCCTCCTAAGTTGAAAGACCCGGGTTTCCCTTACATCAATGTTGAACTAGGAGAGAGAAAAGTTGTCAAGGCCTTGAGTGACCTAGGTGCTAGTGTCAATCTCATTCCCTATGCTGTGTACTTCCAGTTAGGCCTATAAGAACTCCAACCCACATCTTTCACACTTCAACTTGCTGATCGTAGCATTAGGGTTCCAAAGGGGATTTTAAAGGATGTTCTGGTAAAGGTTGAAAACTTCATCTACCCTGCTGAATTCATTGTCCTTGACAACCATCCAAACTTAGGAAATAAGGAACAAACCCCAATTATCCTTGGTCGTCCCTCCCTTGCAACAATCAACTCTGTTATCCGATTCCGAAATGGGAACATGACCATCACCTTTGGAAACATGAGTCTAGACTTGAAAATCTATAATGAAAGCTCACAAATAGGGGATGATGAGGACATTCATGAAGTAAACATGATAGGAAGCATTGATAATGAATCCATAGAACATCAAGGAATATTTGATGAATGCTTAAGTCAGGATGAGATCGATTTCCTTTGTTCATATGAAGGAAGTTTATCTCCTTGGCTTCAATCATTTTCAAATTGATCTTATGATGAAGTCTTAGGTCCAAAAATCAGGGAAACCTTTCAAGAAACCAATTTCATGGAGACCACTCCAACTTCCTTCCCTAAATCTGATCAAGACAATCTAGTAGATGAAACTTCTACATGTGGGGAATCAATCCTATCTAAAACTTTAGGAAATAAAATTGATATTGTTCCAATGTACCAATCTTCTGCTGAAATTCTGAACCAACCTGAGCTTGAATTGAAGGAACTTCCCGCTGCACTCAAGTATGATTTTCTAGGGGACAATCAAACACATCCTATTGTCATTTCTTCTTCTCTTGAAGCCAATCATGAGAGGATGATTCTAGATGTCCTTAGGAAACATAAGAAATCCATTGGTTGGACCTTGTCTGATATTACTGGGATTAGCCCACTTTTTGGGACTCATAGGATTGTTCTGGAATCTGATTCAAAGCCATGTCGTCAACCTCAACGGTGACTCAATCCTAATCTCATGGAGGTAGTAAGGAAAGAACTTCTGAAATTGTTAAAAGCTGGTATCATATACCCCATAGCTGAGAGTGAATGGGTGAGCCCAATCCAAGTGGTTCCAAAAAAGGCTGGAATCACAGTGATAACCAATGAGGATGGAGAGATTCTTCCAACAAAGGTGAGTAGTGGATGGAGGTTTTGCATTGACTATAGGAAGCTAAAATCATTCACCAAGAAAGACCATTTCCCCCTACCATTCATTGACCAAGTCCTTGAGAGAGTGGCGGGTTATGCCTTCTACTGTTTCTTAGATGGGTACTCGGGGTATAATCAAATTGAGGTCTCCCTAGAGGATCAAGGTAAGACTACATTCACATGTCCATTCGGCACCTTTGCTTTCAAACACATGCCCTTCGGGTTATGCAATGCCCCTGGAACCTTCCAACGGTGCATGATGGGAATCTTCTCAGACATGGTAGGAGATTGTCTTGAGATTTTCATGGATGAATTCTCTGTTTTTGGGGATACATTTGAGGGATGTATCAGGAATGTGGAGAGAGTCTTGTCAAGATGTGAAGAAAATAATCTGGTCCAAAACTGGGAAAAATACCATTTCATGGTTAAAGAGGGACTAGTTATAGGCCATCTGGTCTCAGGTAGAGAGATTGAAGTTGATAAAGCCAAGGTTGACATCATTCATCACCTTCAATCTCCAAAAACTGTCAAGGAAGTGAGGTCTTTCTTAGGACATGCTGGTTTCTATAGAAGATTCATCAAGGACTTTAGTTCAATCTCCCGTCCCCTTTGGGCTCTCCTAGTAAAGGATGCTCCATTCGTTTGGATAGAAAGCTATGAGGGTTCATTCTCAACCCTCAAATCCTCTCTCACCACTCCTCCCATTATGAAATCTCCAAATTGGAACCTTCCTTTCGAGCTTATGTGTGATGCCAGTGACTTTTCTGTAGGAGCTCTGTTAGGACAACATTGTGATAAAACTCCTTATGTCATTGCTTATGCAAGAAAATCCTTAAATGATGCCCAAATCAACTACACCACCACTGAAAAGGAGTTACTTGCTATTGTGTTTTCCTTATAAAAGTTTAGGTCCTACCTCTTAGGATCCCCCATCACTGTGTTCACTGACCATTCTGCACTAAAATACCTCTTCCAAAAACAAGATGCTAAGGGTAGACTAATTAGGTGGGTCCTTCTCTTAGAAGAATTTGACCTCACAATCAAGGATAAAAAGGGAGTTGAAAATGTTGTAGCTGATCACCTCTCTAGGATGGAATTCAAAGACAACTCAAATCACCTTTCTGTGTCTGATTCATTTCATGATGAACACCTATACTCTATGAGTGACTGCCCTTGGTATGCCAACATAGCCAATTTCTTAGTTACAGGAGCAATTCCAAAATTCTTAGGGGCTCAAGCTTGAAGTAGATTCCTTTCTGATGTTAGACACTATGTGTTTGATGATCCATACCTCTATAAGTTCCGCCCTGACCAAGTCATTAGGAGGTGTGTCCCAGAATCTGAACAAGAGTCCATCCTTAAATTCTGTCATAGTGAGGCATGTGGAGGTCACTTTTCCTCTAAGAAAACATCTGCTAAGATTCTTCAACGTGGTCTCTTCTGGCCCTCCCTCTCAAGGGACTCCTACACATTTTGTCAAAGCTGTCCTAGGTGTCAACAAGTAGGGTCCATCACAAAAAAAAAATCAAATGCCAGTCACTCCCATCTTAGTGGTTGAAATCTTTGACTATTGGGGAATTGATTTCATGGGTCCCTTCCCAAACTCTAGGGGATATATTTACATTCTCTTAGCTATTTATTATGTCTCCAAATGGGTTGAGGCCATTCCTATAAAATCCAATGATCATCAAACTATGATTAGTTTTCTCAAGGAAAACATCTTCTCTAGATTTGGAATTCCTAGGGCTATCATTAGTGATCATGGAACTCATTTTTGCAATCTTCCATTCTCATCACTCATGGAAAAATATGGAATTTCTCACAAAGTGTCCACTGCTTACCACCTAGAGACCAATTTTCAAGCTGTGTTAGCCAATCGTGAAATCAAACAAATTCTTGAGAAAACTGTCAATACTTCTAGGAAAGATTGGTCCGAGAAACTCTTGGATTCTCTTTGGGAATATCGTACAACATTCAAAACCATACTAGGAATGTCACCATATAGGTTGGTTTATGGAAAAGTATTCCATTTACCTGTTGAAATTGAGCATAAAGCCTTTTGGGAAATTAAGAAAATGGATTATGACCTCTCATTGGCCGGAACAAAAAGGAAATTAGATCTCAATGAACTAGAGGAACTAAGGATGGAGGCTTATGAAAATTAAAGGATCAATAAATCTAGAGTTCAAGCCTACCAATCTAGGAATATCAAGGTCAAACATTTTGAACTAGGAAAACTTGTGCTCTTGTATAGTTCAAAACTTCATTTACACCCGGGAAAGTTAAGGT
The DNA here is from genome assembly GCA_963277665.1 of Viscum album. Taxonomy (NCBI): domain Eukaryota; kingdom Viridiplantae; phylum Streptophyta; class Magnoliopsida; order Santalales; family Viscaceae; genus Viscum; species Viscum album. The sequence goes on from OY728128.1 coordinate 1,457,458,829, forward strand.
CTAGATGGTCAGGTCCTTTCATAGTGCATCATGTATACCCCCATGGGGCAGTAGAGATTTAAGATCCCACAAGTGGTTACATTTTCAAGGTCAATGGTCAAAGGTTAAAACCATTCATTGAATCATTTAATAAACAGGAAATAGAGGTTGAGTTAAATGAGCCAACCTATGAACCAGGAAAAAATTGATAGATTTAGGGTCCATGTCGGGCTAGAGACATTAAACAAAGCTCTGCATGGGAGGCAACCCATGGTTTTCAAGTTTCATATCATTTTGTTAAAATTTATATTTTAATTAATCATTTTTATATTTAAAAAAATAGACTGTTGACCTATTCTTATATTATGATTATGGATGGGTATGAAAGAGGAGCACCATATTCATCTGTGTCACGTGGTGTGATCCTTGAGTAATGCCTTACCCAGAAATTTAAAAAGAAGACAATGTATCATCAGTTCGTTTTTTATGTGTTTGTAGGTTAAAATAAAAATAAAAATAAAATAAAAAATAAAAAATATGATAATAATAAAAAAAGGGACACGTCATGGGTCTTGGGTCAAACCCCGTCACAACCGGAAAAACCGCGGGGATTCGAACCCAGGACCGAAGGGAGACAGAGGCGCGTGCTTACCACTAACCTACAGCTTTTTGTGCTTCCTTATTCTATAATTTTTATATATATAATTATATTTTACTTTCTTTATTATATATATATATATATATATATATATATATTTGTTTTGTTTTGTTTGTTTTGTTTTTCCTTTTTCTACTAGGGAACTCTGCAAATGACATGGATATCAAAGGATTAAAAGGGAGCACCAAGAATTTCAACTTCAACCACCAGGTGACTTCATTCCATGATCCTCATTTTCAATTTCCTTTTTGAACTTTCATTCTCTACCTCTACCCCCTTCTAAATTTTCTTTTCTTTAAACAATGGGGACAGTGTTATTTTAAGTTAGTAGAGGGAAGATAAAATAAAAAATGCTTTTGTGTAAAAAAAATGAATGATTTGAAAAAAATGTGTAAATGGAAGGAAAAATTCCTTTAACTTTGAACATGGTAATACACATTGCACACTTTGAAACTGAATATCAAATAATTTAGTATGCCCTGATTCTGATTTTAATCCTTGTATAATTTCATGAGCATATATTTTGGAAAGTGTGGCTGTCCAATGTGATATTTCATCATTTATATTTTCATCCAAATAAAAAAAAAGATCACAATGCACGTCCTTTGGATAGTGGGGTATTATTTTGAGTTCATGGGGTCCCCCAAATAAATATCATAGGTTTTGTGATCATTTTAGTTTTAATATGAGTATTCAATAAAAAAATAAAAATAAAATAAAATAATAAATTTGCACGTAGAGCAATGAAATGACCTAATGCGTGCCTTTCGGCACTTGGGGATCGTGACTCCATAGTTGTCTGGCCCAGAGTTAGTAATTTTATCTCCATTTTTGGTAATTTGAATTTGTTTTTGACTGAGTTAACTTGATATGATGCCTGAGTATGTGGGCTTCACTTGGTTCCCTAAGGTCTTTGAGCCTGGGAGTCATCGACAAAGTCTAGCTACAGGGGTTGACTCTTTTGAGTGCAATTTAAATTACCATGGAAAAATTGAAAAAAAATGCAATAAAAAAAATTGAATACTCATATTAATATTGAAATGTGATTCCACCTAGCGCTTCTGTCATTTCCCCCTTGAATAAGATGAACCCTCATGTCTATTGTGATGCACAACACATCCTCATACTTAATTGATATTGGATGAAATATGGAAATGAATTTGAACAAAGGAATGAGCTTGGGATTGGGATCTGCTTATGAAACAATCTTGTATTAAAATATTTTGATGGGTTTCATGATTGTTTGGTATAAGGGTTTTGGTGATCATTTTGTATTAAAATGTTTTTGGAAAAGGGAATTCGAATTTCATATTGTTGAGATATATTTTTCTCGGGACTAGAAAAACTAATGTTTGGGGGTGTGATTAGACACTAAATGAGTCTAGAATTAATTGTTAATATATATAATATTCACGTGCTTTATTATTCATAAACACCATTTTAGTGCATTTTACACTTTGAACATCATTTCACATTATGATTGTAATTCTTTCTTAAAATGCAGTATTATGTGGTACATTTTTTAACATCATTTAAAGTACCAAATGATTCATTTGATTTTAAGGAATATAATTATACATATTTTAATTTTATATTTTTGGAAATTTTTTTACACTTCAATATGAACATGTTTGATTCAGGGATCAATGGATAATTCATGGAAGAAGTTGGAGATATTTTGTGATGAAAGGAAACAATTCTGGAGAAGTCATATTGGACACCAGCCCACTGATGAAAATGTGAGGACCACCATACAAGCCCAATGAATCCCAAATTTCGTGGGATGATATAAGACATATATAGGAACAAATAATTATTCAGGAGATAGTGCTAATTCGGCCTCCATTGTGGTCATTTAGGTGTCCCAAGTTCGAGATAAAATTCTGGGCCAGATTTTGTGGCCCAGAAAAACAGCCCACTAATATAATCATATCTCCGAATCTACAACTACAAATGGGTCCAAATTTTACAGGAGGTTATAAGACATCTGGGGATCCATTTTATTATTCTATGTCCCACTCTTATTCGGCCATCTAGATGGTCTTCCAAGCGCGTCTGTTCGGTGGATGAACGCTGTCTGCCACCTCGGGTCAAATGTGGAAAAGTTCAAGTTCCACAACCTTCCCACCACCCTAGTCCTACCATAATCAAGTGAGATTCTTTTTACTATTTGAGACTATACCCAAGGCTCCCAAAATGCCTATTTAATGCAGTGGTGGTGGAGTAGTTTATCATCTTTGTGTGCTTTGTTCAATTGTAATGTTATGCTGTGATTTTGTTGTTTCAAGTTTGTCTTTCACATGTAAGTTGTTCAATTCACTTTAGTTTATTAATAAAAGTTCTTTTTATCCTCTTATTCTATTGTTCTCCATCTCACTTTCAAATCGTTTCCTTAAGGTGTGAATTTATTCACACCAAATCTTGTGAAATTATTCACACAACGGTGGAGTGATCATTTTATTTTTATTGTTTTCTTTACTTCTCCATTTCCTCCCTCATGAGTCTACTTTCCGCTTCCATTGAAACCATAGAATCAATGGAGGGCTAACCCAATTATGGGTTGATCCAAGGGAGTATCAAGGGGATGTATTGGATGTTATTTATTACCCTATTAATGTCTAATCACTTCTTTTAATTGAGATTTTTATTTGATGATTTTTAAACTCCATCGTCCTTGTTGAATTTAAGGCCACACACTTCAAGTGATAATATGAACCTTTACCTTGAAGTGATAAAAACTTTGATCCTTCAAGTGTATAGGTGATTAGTATTAAAGGGTGTAGGAATTAAATCGATAAGTGATGATGTTGTTTTATCTTCTTAAATGAACCCATCTCAAATATAAGAAATTAAAATCATTGAAAAAGAAATACGTCCAATCCACCCCAAGCGATAACCTAGAATAAACTCATTATTTTAAATTTAATTCACTTAAATATATTATTTATCCTTTAAACCCATATAAAATCAACCCAAGTTGGCCACTTCATAGCCAAAAATAGTCCATATAATGTACGTGTCTATAGGTTTCTTCTTAGGTCTCTGAGGATTCAATAACCCAAGCTAAACTACAAGGACCGTTATACCTTCATCTCTTGGGTAAATTTGAGAGAGAATAATTACCTCCCTATTATCCCTACTAAGGTTTCCTCAATCCCCCAAGGTCCCAACCTTCAATCTCTAGGAGTTACTCTACAAGGTAAGAAAATTCTCAATTTCTTTCTTTTTCCATTCAAGTTCTTATTTATGTGTTATACCTTTCAAGTTTCCACACCATGTTCTTATTTACTTATTATTCTTGATCTATTATGTATTATGATTAATTTTTGGATGTGTGACCCTTTTCCCCTCTCTTTTTAATATTTTCTAAAACCATGTGGTATAGTTGTTAGTTTGACGAATTTTTGTAAGGGATTCCTCAATTATTCTTTTATTTTGAGTTCATTTCATTTATTATTCTTTTTTCATCTCTTCTTAAACAAGAGGCATGAAATATAAATAAATCATTTATATTATGGATGTTCTCATGTTCATGGAAAACTCATCATCATTATTCTCCTCCTCTCCCACTTATTCAAGGAATAAAAACATTGTCTGTGATGTGTCGAATTACCGACATCGTGGAGGATGTGATTTCAATTTCCATTAATTATTTCAAGTATGGTCATGAAACCATTTCTATGGTTGAAAAAAGTTATAATATATTTATTATGTCACATCCATGGTTCTGTAATTCTTTTGACTCATGGTTTTAATTTATAAGACAAAATGAGGTTGTTATTATCAAAGAACCACTAAAATGATCTAAACGAACATCATTAATGTTTTAACTTATGAATCATCATCATATAAAACATCAAAATTATAAATGGTATAAATTATGATATTGGAAATATGTAAATACCTTTCCATTACAATTTTGTAGTTTCACTCTCAATCTACAAGAACAAACCATCATGAACCGATCATGAAAATCATGTAAAGAACTCACCCAAAAAAGTGCAAGGAACAAAATACTAACAATTAAAGGGTAAAATGATGTAATGAAATGATCATATAAGGTATTATGAAGATATATATTATTATTTAATATATTAACAACTCTCTTTTAACTATTATACAAGAGGTTTAAACGAGTTGGAAGTAAGATAAACCTGAGGTAAGGGAATTCTTAACCCGATTTCCATTCTTTGGGTTAACCTTATACTTCATTATTTATGTGATATTAAAATTGGTTGTGTGATGGGTTTTTCTTATATTATATTTAATTATGTCTAATTATAGTTTATATACATATTCCATCCACTCTATTAAGTATCTCTTTAATTGTATGATATTTATAAGGGGCTTTTCTTTTAAAATCCTCTTTTAAAATTATGTTTTACAAAATTCAAAAGCAATGTTTTTATGTTGTTATTCATGTTGTATGATTATGTTCTGGTTCTTGGGAATTGTTTACGATGAATGGTGTGACCTATATATCCCTCCAATTAATTGGTTATGTGTAAGTTGGAGGTCGTCCTTATAGTTGCTCCATGTGTAACTGCAATGGTTACAAAAATTATAAGGTATCCGTGAGGGTTACAAATTATAAGGTAGCCGAGAGGGTTACAAGATTATGTATGTAATGCCCAAATATACCTTTATGATTCTACTTATGTTCTTTTTTATTGTGTAAATCTCATGTTTCATAAATTAAGTATTTATATACAGGTGATAAGTATGTCTTTTGAAAATGATTTCATACGTTACAAGTATTCATGGACTAATGTGTTATTTCCTTATTTTTATATCCCTTACTGAGTTTTTGTGATCATCCCAAGTTTTAAATGATTTTAACAGGTTAATGGATGTGTAATAAAAATAATTAATCCATGTTAAATGTTGAAGAATTGTCAAAGAATCATGTTTTAAGTTTTAATGTTTTAAATTTTGAAAAAATGGAAATTGTTTTTATGGTATCCACTCTGTAACAATGTGTAATGTTTTAAATGTATTATGTCTCAATTCTCTAAAACTCTAAACTTGAAAATATCCTCAATGTAAAAGGAAGTGTTTTCTTGACTAAATTAAAGATTATTTATGTAATAAGGCTGGGTCCTTATACTTGGTCCCCCACGTGTTGTGTCGATTTAGACAACATACAAGTTTAGAAGAAATAAAAGAAGAAGAATGAACATCCTCCAGAGGTGCTGCTCTCCGTGGCCTGGTGATAACCCCCATTTTTCACAACAAGAATCAACTCCAAATGCAAATGTAATCCCCAACCAACAGTAATCCCCCCTTATTTAATAAACCCCTCCTATCTAACAACCTTGCGAACTAGCATCCTACTAAGTATTTACATCATTTCCCCTAAAAATTGAGAATAAACTCCCCCTTTTAATATCCCTCTAACCACTAACAACTCTCCTAACAGCTATAAAGGGAAATTACACATCTACCCCTAGGCAGTTACACACCTCTGCCAGCCCCATCCTACGCTACTTATCAATTCCACCCCTTGAATTCACCTTGTCCTCAAGGTGATTTATTGGGTGGCTTTAGTAGGGGCCTCAAATAGACAACATATGAAATAACAGTGTTGGATTGGTGTAGCCTGATTCGGTGGGCCGAATGCTTGTGGCCCGTACTGCGCACCAACCCGCAACTTTACTATAGCCTTTTGGACTTTCATATAGCAACCACTGTATCACATTTTGACTTGGGTAGCCACCTTTCACTGTAGCGACGCAGAATTCCTGTGCAGTTGGTGAAACAGTGGATTTTCTTCTCCATTTGTAGCCCATTTCGGTCTAGGGTTTCTGTGTGAGAAACTATTTTAAATTGTGCTCCCAGATTTTTCATAGTGAAGTTATTCCACCTCTTCGTGGACGTATGAATTATTACAAAACCACATAAATCCTTGTGTCCTTGTTCTTTTATTCCATTTTACTCTTCTGTGATATGTTCTTTTCTTTGTTGCTCCCAATGTTTCCGCAACAAACAGTTGCAATCATTAGACAATGATGTTTTTTGGGCTTGTATTGTCTCAACAATACTCTATATTATATGATGATTTTGATTCTTACAAATAACCTTGTTTATTTTTTAATAAAGTTGCATTAAGTATGTTTCAAGAATATATATCATGTTTTTATTTATATCTTTGATGAAATACAAAGCTACGAGATGTGTTCTGGAAACACTATTCATATCCTACGTTTGGTGAATGAACGTATGGTTCATCATCCCTACACTACGCTGAACTATTTATGTATGGAGTGGCAACCCTACGCTAGACATCAAGCATATGGATCGACAACCCTAAATTTGGGAATTGACTAATGTATGAAATATCAGACCTACATTGGAATCTGGAAACAATACTCATACCCTACATTCGGGAAATTGAACGTATGGTTAATCAATGCTATGTTTGGAATCTTATATTGAAAAGGATGAACATATGGATCACCATACTTATGTTACTTTAATCCCTATATTACTTTAATACCTACGTTACGTGCATATGAAAGTATGATTAAGGAACCATACATTGGTAGGAACCCTATGCTATGCAGTTCAACCCTATGTTTGTCTACTTAACAACGGAGTTTTAAATTCACAATTTTATCCAAGTTTCATACAACGGTATTTGCAAAATTACATGTTGATTGAAAGCTTCTATAAATCTGATTCAAACCTTGATTTGATCGATTCAAAGAACCGTATTCATCAAATAAAATTACTCAATTTCTTAAGGGAAGTTACGACTCCCCTGGTCAATATGATTTTGAATTTCTGTGTTCACTCAAATGATTTTCTTGGATTTAATCAATCGAAAGAAAACTATTTATATTATCAAATTATTTTCAAAATAAAGGTGGTGGTGTGTGTGATATGTGTGATATGGGTGATACAAGTTTCATTCATTCATACATACGACTGTATACTTGTGAATGTCTTTTAAAAATCTGTTGCAACAAATGATCGACTATGTTATTTTTAGAAGAGGCTACACTTCAGAGATATACATGTTTCAAACTCGTACTGCTGTAATATTATTGCTGTTGTGTGTTTCTATTATTATTGCAGATCATTTTTAATTGGGGATCGCTTCAAAACTATTCTTTCTTAAAGACTTTAATTTCTAAATAAGATCCTTCTAGTGTCAGTTTATGCTGATGTAATTGTGAAGTTCAACTCGAACCATCAACAAATCAAATCTCTTTTGATTTATTGGAGTATCAACTGGTCGTACTCATTTGTGGATTAAGTATCAACTTCTTGTACTAAGCTGTGGATAATTGGTCTCCTGTTAAAGAATCATAAGGATCTGTTTATCCTTGTTGTAAAGGTGTAGACTGGATTCACTCAGCTGTGGATTTGTGGTCTTGTGATAAGGGGACCTTGCTAGTGAAATTCACCAAGCTCGCAGAGAGAGCGTTGGTGGAGTGGACTAGAGGATCTTTGTTCCCTGAACCACTATAAAATTTTTGTGTTCATTCTTTCTATTTATCAGTTTCTCATATTTCTTACAGAAATAAACAATGCATATCTACATAAATCTCAAAGAAATTCAAAAGCAAGAATCCCCTGAGATTTTTGAAATGACACAATTCACCCTCCTCTTGTGTTATCTTTGTATTATTCTGACCTAACAATGTTAACCATGCAGTGTGGTTATTTCACAAGAATCTTAATCCCGTGTTGCCCTTGAACCAACAGTCCTCTCGTGGTCAACCTCATTCCAATGAGGTGGATCACAATTCCCAGCTCTAAAAACTACTTTATTAGCTATTTCAAACTCCCTAATGTAGCCCAAGACTGCTTGTCTTCATGCATCCACTTCTGCCAGCCATAATTTTTTTCCATCCAACATTTAATAAAGGGAATTGGGCCATACTACCCCTATTAGTAAAAAGTAAACAGCCCCACCCAGCTCCCTTATCCAATCTCTCCCTGCATCCTTCCATTGCATGCTTCAGCGTGGTCTCCACATAGTGGTTTTGGAAATCCAGTAAAATGTTGAGAAGTTAGCTCCACATGTGTCTGAGCTAGTACTTGCACATACTAAACAAGACTAAAAAATTTCAATGCTTCCACAACTCGAGGTATTAGTGAAGGAGTCTCTATAATGAAAACCTTCACTCCCTTCATTTCAACAACATCTGAAACCTAATGAAACTCCTTTTGGTGTGGTGGTTATCATGCCTCAATGCCTTCTTTTCGGTACCTAGTAACCCATGAAACACCAATTTGGTTCATCCTTTGAATCTCATAGATAATTTTAATTTTACTAGGTAAACTATTGGGTTCTGCAGCCTGGAACCAAGCAGTAATGACACACCCCTCACTGAAAACAGTATTCCAGCCACATCCGCACCCTTGCTGTATCCTACCTCCGAACCAACAACCAAGTGGTGCACCTCCAGTTTCAGTTTGGCACATTGAAGAAGCCACTGTAGTACTTGGACAAGCTTCAGATGCGTCACTACTTACTTATACTCCTTCATATTTACAGTAGAATATGTACAATAGAATTTGACAGCTGATCTGTGACACTCGTCATTCCAACCACGTTTTGTAGTACTGTGAGCGCCACTCCCAGCACTTACCTTGTTACAAACTCCCCAAAATTGATCATCCTTTTTAACGTTCTCATCCTCACCATCCACGCATGAGTTTGGGGAAGAAATTTCCTTTTCCGGCAATTTAGAACTTATTTCCAACTGCTCTGGTTTTTTATGACTTACTGTGTAGTCAACGGAAATCTTTGACTGCCTTGACAAATCATTTTTCATTTTGAACTATAGTGTTGAAGAATTGGGGAGATGTGGCTGGTCAAACAGTTCAACAGAAGCTTGTGCTAGCACCGACAACTCCTGCAACTCCTCTTGCCACTCTTGTACAGTTTCAGAATGCCCCATAGCTTCCATAGTAGTGCTTCCAAATCTCCCAAACAACTCTTCTTTGAAATGCCTCCAGGTTAGTCTGACCTTATTTTGTTTCAACAAGAATTTCAATACCCTAGCCGCTCCTTGCATGCAAAATTCTTCCATCCATACCTTCATCTTTTCTGGAGTTTGTTTGTTTAAAAAATATGCCTTAGCTTCCATGATTCAATTCTCAGGATCTTGTCCATAAAATTATGGTATCTTCACCAGTCCATAACACTCCTCCAGTCTTCTTTTTAGTCTGGCCAAATTCGCCAAGATTTACCACATTTGTTCCTCCATGCGCTCGAGACTCAATACACTGTCTACTTCAAATCTTTTTGGTGTAGTTGGTGTGTCAACTTTAGTGTAAGTTGAAAAAGAAGTATAAATTCTCCTGTGAGAAGAATCCAAGCTGACGTGCTGTGAAAAGTACTCCACTGCTACGAGCCATTCACCTCTGTTACTGGAAACAAGTTACTGTGAGGACTGCTATTGCTGTTACTGTGATGACTACACTACCGATCAAGAATCTGCTACACCGCTTAAGTTGTTGTGTCCAGAAATTTCCAGAAAAAACAAGCAATAATCTCTATCTTGTTTCTCTCTCTAGAAATCTCTCAATGAAAACACCAATTGATATGAATCAATTGATGTGAGAGATAAATATAGTGGGAACTTCATTTTACAACAGAAAAAATCATAGAAGGAAGAATAAATATAAGAATAAAATAGAAGAATAATGAACATCCTCCAGAGGTGATGCTCTATGAGGCTTGGCCGTAGCCCCCATTCTACACAGCAGAATTAACTCCAAATGCAAACTTAATCCCCCACCAGCACCCCCCCCATTTAACAAACCCCTCCCATCTAAAAACCTTGCCAACTAACTGTTAGATTTGGTGTCCTAGAACCAACTGTTTGTACTTTGATTACATGGATATTTATTGTATTTAAATATTAAACATCATATTACATATTGTTCATTGTTTTTCATGAATATGATGTAATAATATCCTAGAGTATTTGTTTCATTGATAAGGTCATGATAGTTCCCCGCTATGATGAGAACATTGAAATTCTATAACAATATTCTTAAATATAGTTTGGCAGTTGGATGACATACTATGATGGGACACATAGTATACGGACTGTCAGGTGTGAGTACTCATAAGCAGTTGAGAATTCCTCTCATGAAGTTCACACTTGGTAATCTCCAATACGAAAGATTATGAGAATATACCCGCCAATAGGAATTCCGCATATTTTGGTGTCATCAGATATTCGTATATGCGAGCGTGTGTAATGGTCTTTAGACTTTAATATTATCATTAATACATGTCACGACTTGCGCACTTTGATTTACTAAAGAAAACTATCATGCTATATGTTGACGGGAAGTATGGTACGTTGGGGGCATCACGAGTGACATGTTATTAATGGATAAGTCTAAGAAGGATTTTCCTTCCATTTTTAGAAGATGATATCTCAGCCCTTTGATTTAAATAGAACCATTGCGTGAAATTCCATGGCCATGGTGTAACGACGAGTTTATTTCAGGTAGTCAAAGAACGACGTATCAGCATAAAGGTTTATGACACTATCATGAAACTTTCTTGATGAGATACTGAGACAAAGAGATTATATTACACAGTGAGCGTTCATATGTGGATGTCGTTGTTGCATGTTTAAGTTCTTTATTTTGGGTGCCTTGACCTGTTGATAGACAGTACTCTTGGAATTTAGGCAAGCCCACCTAATGCAAACGAGAACGAATCCTAGAGGGTCACACACTAAGTGTTTTTGGTGGTCTTGATTAAATTATATTTGAATTTAATTAATGGAATAAATATTATTCTTAAGATCGTAGAATAATTTATTCAAGTTAAAATGATTTAATAAATTAAATTAAATATATTTATTTATTTTATTGAACATTTAATAAATATTTATTTATTAGTCTGTAAATAAAATATTTATTTAAGAGAATAAATTATTTATTTATTTATTCGGGTGTTCAATAAATGTATGTGGAGTTCGAGCAGACCAAGGTAGATCCAGTAATAAAATAATTATTTGCAAGATGATAAATAATTATTTAACTAGTTGAAACAAGTTAAAATAATAATAACGCTGCTATTATTTTGTGACGCAAAATTTTTATTTATAATTCCGTTTTGCACAAGTTGTCACACCATAAATAATGACGCGATGTTATTATTAAGAGAATGAGTTTTCTTTAAGTTTATGGATGTATTTAATTGCTGATACGAAATTAAATATTGTAATCGAAGCCTCATGTTGATAAATAGACAAGTACGTCTATTGTGACATGGACCGAACTGCACACCTGATGAATTGAGAATTGTTGAGTCAAATAATTTCTCTCTCAAATCCTCTTCCCTCGCCTCTCAAGAACGAGAGATGTTCTTCAATACTAAAGAACAAATGATCAAGAACGACCGACACAAGACACTTGTTTCACCGTACTAGCACTCGGGAGAATGAGTGATGTCGATCGAAGGCCATCGGAGCACATGTGGATCACCGCTAGAGGGATTCTAGTTTGGATCCTCACAAGCACGACGAGACAATTCAGAAGGGTCATTCCAGATGATCAATATCATCAACAAAGAAAGTACCGAAGATCTAGGTATTTTATTTCCTCATAAATTAAATTTAAATTAATTATAAACATGATGTCCAAGATCCTCTATAAATTTTTCAGGCCTCTTCCTTCTTTATCTAAATCTTTGATTCTATTCCATGGAGACTGAAGTTAATCATCGTATTGATCTCGGAATAATCATTGATCATAGTGAAAATTAAAGTTGGGTGCCAGCCTAACCGTGATTCCGCTGCTCCCAGAACCTAGAAGTGGTATCAAAGGGAGGTTCATCACAGTTTATAATTATTTAAACAATTCATTGATGATTTATAGTTTAATAATTCAGTTTTTCAATTCAAGGTTAATCTTTCTTGTAATCTGGATTTCGAGATCTGTTCTTAATTTTTCGTTTCACACATATTTCACAGAAACAAATAATTTTTGGATTAAAATTTTAACGAGGAACTCATCAGGAGGTGCCGATGATTCTTCCCAGGTGACACGGAAGTACACGCTGTGTGTTCGTATTTACACGCCGTTTTATCTTCCATACACACTAAGTAATCCAGACTACACGTCGTGTAGTCGTGTTCAGTGCATCAGGAGTAATTTGGAAATTACTCAAGCCGTGTGCATTTATTATATGCAGTGTAGTTAATTCTACACTGTGTGTTGATCGGGACATATAGGGACACATGTACCAGAATACATGTCGTGCGTCCCACTGCACATGACATGTAGTCCCTTCGGGTCAGAGTCCAAACCGTGTATCCCATACACGGCTAAGCCAACTTGTAACTATGTAATGTGGAGACAACATGGCGTGTTTCCCACTGTACACTTTGTGTACTTTGAAATTTTTGAAGTATGTTTCACACACCGAGTCCCTAGGCGTGTACTTTGGAAAAAATGGTGAAAGAAGTACATGCCGTGTAGTTGGAACTACACGCCGTGCACTTTACCAAAATACATAGAATTAAAATTTTAATGTCTATGTAATGTTCAGAACTATATATCATGTATAAATCGTACTACAGGTTGTTACTCTATGCATTGAAACATATTGTATGCCATATGTCATAAGAGTAAAATAGTATGCGGATATAATACATGTTGGGTAGATTCGAACGGGTATTCACTAAGTTACTTCCAAGGTGCATTTATGTACAAGGATGAGAATCTCAAGGAAATTCAGAAAAGGATTACGATAAAATGATTGATTAATTAAGGATAATTATTAATTGATTCGAGTGCGATTTATCTTAATAAGAACTATTAAAGAATTAAATGCTAGTTTTATTAAATGATTAACTCATTGTATGTATGTGGGTGATCATGAGCTAGACTACGACCTTTGTATGCGATTGGTTTTCTTTTAATTTATTTATTAAATTAAATGTTGAACTAAGAGCCATCTCTCCTAATTAATATATAGGACCTGTATGCCCATAGTTTCTTTTATGTAAACTCCCTTTTTTACCCTTCACCTACGTGTGAGTTAAAAAGAACATGTAATGGATGGATCTCCCAAGCTTATGGAGGCGATCCAAGTTAGAATCCAAGGCAAAACTAATCCAAAGTGATATAAAGGTGGACATGTGGAAATCTGTAAACACAAAGTTGTTCCTCCCCTAGGTTAGGGTTAGTTTATCAACCACTAGTTAAACTAACGATTAGAAAAGGATCATGATCATGCCCTTTATTTTATTTCTATTAGTTGCATGGTTTTTCATTATGGATGTGTTGTTGTGATCACATAATTAATGAACTAAAAAGCATGAAATATGGAACTAAAATAAACCAGGCTTATGTTCAAATATTATCAAAACATGGTTAATCACTTAATTAAGTTCCATTTAACGTTAACAAGCATTTGATAAAGATAATAGGGAAATTTACGCATAAGAGATAAAAATCCCTCAACAAAATATTAATTAAGACTAAGCCTTCTATTACTTGATTAAATACAAGACTCAATAAAACTATGTGTTTGACCAAACCTTGTTGGGACACTTACTTTTATACAGGAAACCCTTATGAAAGGTTTTGGGTTGACTTAACCATATTGCATCAAGATGAGTAGCCCTTGATAGAATTGGTGTAATATTGGAGGCAAGTGTTGAGGAAATCCAAGTCAGGATTTCAGGATTAGGGAGTCCACTCACCAGATCAAGGAGCTACAAGCCTGTAGTTAGAAAAGACCTTCCTACCTAAAATATATTCAAATAGATTGACCAACCCTTGTTGGGGTTATGAAAAGGGTAATATGGATCCTTTCCACTAGAATGTCATAGAAGCTAGACATTCCAAGTTCAATGGTGAGGGCCATTGGGACTTGATAAAATAGCAGAAGACTTAATAAAATTAATTTATTTTTTCTCATAAAATGAAATCAAGAAAGTACTAACAATCTGCTCTTTTAATTGTAGAATAAAATGAAAATCTCATCAACCACACTATCCCTGTGATCAATTCTGAATAAAGACAACATCCTCACCATCAGTAACTTCCAATAATGATTTAGACACCTTTAGGCTATCCTACACCATGAACAAAAGTCTTACGTACTAGAGCCAGTATTACCTGATCCGCTTGCCAAAGAGGCGAGTGACGAGGATTTCCTGGTCTATGAGAAATATATGAACAATGCGGTCAACATTCAATGATTGATGCTATTATCAATCTCTAGTGAGCTCATGAAGTCTCAAGAAAACATTGGATGATTATAGTATGCTCAAGCACCTCTGTGGTCTTTACCAAGAGAGAGCCAGACATGTAAGGTTTGAGATCTCCAAGAAACTCTTTCAGAGTAAGCTTGGAGAGGGTGCCCCAGCTGGGTCTCATGTAGTCAAACTTATTGGCCACATTGAGCACCTAGAGGTTCTAGGATTTAAACTCCCCAAAGAACTGGGAACCGATCTATTTCTTGCATCACTCCCTCATAGATTCTCTAGCTTTGTTTTTAATTTCAATATAAACAACATTGAGAAGTCTTTATCTGATTTTCTTATCCTTATTCGCCAAGTGGACAAAGATATTAAGCGCAAAAAGCATTCTATCCTTATGGTGAATAAAAGGAAAGGGAATCCGAAGAGCTTTAAGCCCAAATCTTCTTCACATCTATCCAAGAAAAGGAAGATCAAAGGGGAGGCAAGGGAAAAAGAGGCTATTTGTTTTGCATGTGGCAAGAAGGGCCACTAGAAGAAAATTTTCACCCAGCCAAAGAAGCAAGGGGAAGCTTTAGATGCGTTTGTTATCGAGTACAATTTATCTGTTTCTACAAATTGGGTATTGGATATAGATTTTGGTGCTCACATATGTATTCAAATACAGGAACCAAGTATATTCAAGAAAATTGACCGAGGATAGGTAGATCTACGAGCATCTAATAGATCCGGACTTGCTATTGTAACTGTAGGGGACTACCACCTCACATTGCCAACTAGGATGATCTTGGTGTTAAAGGGTTTTTTTGTGTTCCTTATGTAATGCAAAACATAATTTATGTATCCAAACTATATACAGATGGATTTGTTTTCAATTTTGGAAATGAATGTTGCTTCTTTTATAAAGATAACATTTGTTTTGGTAGAGAACATTTATACAATGGTCTTTATGTGTTGGATTACACAAACCAAGTAATGACAATAAATAAAAAAGATACCTCATATGTCTCATACCACACCCAATTTTGGCATCACCGGCTTGGTCATGTAAATGAGAAATGCCTGAAAAAGTTATATCAAGATGGATTTTTATATTCATTTGAACTAAAACCACTTGGTGTATGTCACACGTGTTTACAAGGCAAAATGACCAAAGATCCATTTAGTGGTAAAGGTGAAAGGGCCAAAGAGATTCTTGAATTGGTTCATACTGATGTGTGTGGACCATTTCCAGTTCAATTAAGGGGTGGGTACTCATACTTCATAACTTTTACTGATTATTTTAATAGATATGGAAATATCTACTTAATGAGGTATAAGTTGGATTCTTTTGATAAGTTCAAAGAATAAAATAATGAAGTTGAGAACCAGATTGGTAAGAAGATCAAGAAACTCTACTCAGACTGAGGTGGAGAGTATCTTAATCAAGACTTCATTGATTACTTACGGGAGTTTGAGATCTTATCCTAACTCACTCCTTACACGTCTAAGTGGAATAGTATAAGCGAAAGGAGGAACCACACCTTGTTGGACATGGTGAGATCAATGATGAGTCATGCGAGTCTTCCATTATCCTTTTGGGGATATGCGTTACAAACAATAGTGAACATACTAAACCAAGTACCAAATAAATCGATAAATGGTATTCCATAGGAGTTTTGGAGTGGGAGAAAAGCCATGTTATTGAACTTACATGTTTGGGGTAGAAAAACATTTTTTAAGGCCTATTCAGGTAAAAAAATTTCACCCCAAGGAAAAAAGTGTACCTTTATAGGATACCACAAGTAAATAAGGGGATATTACCTATATAACCCCTCAGAAAAATAGGTTATAGTGGCAAGACAAGCCATATTACTTGAGAGGGATCACATATCCAAAAGAGATAATGGGAGAGAGATAGACTTAGATGAAGTCGAGCCTCAAGGTACATAGGAGTTGGTACATGAATAGATTCCACAAATCCTCATGGAAGAAAAATCTGTTCCAGAGACACAAGTACTGTGTAGGAGTACAAGAGAGGTTAGAGAACTGAAATGGTACAATTTTCTAGTTACTGAGGATGGTGACTCATTATTGGTTGATAATAATGATCCTCTAATCTACAAGGAAGCAATAAGTGAGATTTTTTTTTCCAAGTGGCAAGAAGTCATGAATTCTAAAATGGATTCCATGTACCAAAACCAATTATGGATTTTGGTACATCCTCCAATTGATGTAAATCCTGTTGGTTGAAAATGGGTGTTCAAGAAGAAACTAGACGTGGAAGGACAAATCAATACCTATAAGACATTACTGGTTGCAAAAGGGTTTAAACAACGTCAAGTAATTGACTATGATGAAATCTTTTCACCAGTTGCGATGCTAAAATCCATCGGAATTTTATTGGTCATTGGTGCTTACCATGATTGTGAGATTTGGAAAATGGATGTCAAAATAGTCTTCCTTAACGGGAACCTTCAGGAAGATGTCTACACGACTCAACCTGAAGGGTTTTTGACTCCAAAGGATGCCAATAAGGTATGCAAGTTGCAGAAATCCATTTATGGATTAAATAAATCATCTAGGTCATGGAACATTCATTTTGATGAAGCCATAATGGAATTTGGTTTTATTAAGAATGAACGTGAGCCTTATGTCTACAAATAGTTTAGCAGGAGTGTGTTCATTTTCCTAATAGTATATGTTTATGATATATTACTTATTGGAAACGAGATACCAGTCTTACATTATGTTAAGGAATGGTTGAATCAGTGCTTCTCCATAAAGGAATTGGGCGAGGTAATATATATTATTGGGATCAAGATCCATTGTGATAGATCCAAGAGATTGCTGGGCCTAAGTCAAATTACATACATTGATAAGATACTGAAGATATTCAGTATGGAACAATCCAAGAGGATATTGTTTCCAGCATCACATGACATTCATCTTTTCAAGAAAATGTGTCCTCAAACACATGGGGAAAGAGAGAGAATTAAAAGGAATCCATATGAATCAGCGATTGGGTCAATTATGTATGTCATAATATGTACTAGTCAAGATGTTTCCTATGCATTGAGTGCGGTAGGATGATATCAAGATGACCCAAGTGACCTCCATTGGATGGCATTCAAGAATATCCTTAAGTATCTAAGGTGTACTAAAGATATGTTCCTATTTTATGGTGGAGATGAGGAACTAGTCATCAAAGGATATGAAAATGCTAGTTTCTAGACTGATCAGGATGAAATGAAGTCACAAACAGGATACATATTCACTTTGAATGGAGGTGTTGCGAGATGGAAGTTCTCAAAGAAGAGTGTAGTTGCAGATTCTACAGAGGAGTCTGAGTATATCGTAGCTTCTGAGGCAGCTAAAGAAGCATTTTGGATGCGAAGCTTCATCCAGGAGCTGGATGCGGTACCTAGTAGTAATGATCCCATCACACTCTATTGTGATAATACTACAACGGTGACTCTTGCAAAAGAGACAAAGTCACATTATCGGACGAAGCACATACTTAGGAAGTATCATATCTTGAGGAATTTTTCTCAAATTGGTCAAGTTTTAGTGAGTAGTATTTCCATATAAGACAATGTGGTGGACCCCTTGACTAAATCCTCTACTCAATAGAAACATGATCATCATGTGAGGTCTAGCGGATTGAAAGTCGTAGGTAGTTTGCTCTAGTACAAGTGGGAGTTTGTTAAAGCTGGTGTCCTAGAACCAACTAGTTGTACTCTGATTACATGGATATTTATTGTATTTAAATATTAAACATCCTATTACATATTGTTCATTGTTCTTCATGACTATGATGCCATAATATCCTAGAGTATTTGTTGCATTGATAAGGTCATGGTAGTTCCCCGCTATGATGAGAACCTTGAAATACTGTAAAAATGTTCTTAAATATAGTTCTACAGTTAGATAAAATACTATGATAGGAAACATAGTATACAGACCATCAGGTGCGATTACTCGTAAGCAGATGAGACTTCCTCTCATGAAGTTCACACTTAGCAATCTCCAAGATGAGAGATTATGAGAACAGACCCGCCAGTAGGAATTATACATGTTTTGGTGTCATTAGATATTCCCATCTACAAGCATGTTTAATTGTCCTTGGACTTTAAGATTATCATTAATACATGTCACGACTCACGGACTTTGATTTACTGACGAAAATTTTCACGCCATATGTTGGATGGAAGTATGCTACGTTCGGTGCGTCATGAGTGACATGTTATTAATGGATAAGTCAGGGAAGTATTTGTCTCTTCCATTTATAGAAGTTGATATCTCAGCCCTTTTATTGAAATAGAACCGTCGCGCAAAATTCCATGGTCATGGTGTAATGATGAGTTTATTTCAGGTATTCAAAGAATGACATATCAAGCATAAAGGTTGATGACACTATAATGAAACATGCTTGATAAGATATTGAGACAAAGAGATTATATTACACAGTGAGCATTCATATGTAGATGTCATTGTTATGAATTTAAGTTATTTCTCTTGGGTGCCTTGACCCCTTGCTAGATAGTACTCTTGGACTTTAGGTAAGCCCGCCTAATGTTAATGAGAAAGAATCCCAGAGGGTCGTCACACACTAATTGTTTTTGGTAGTCTCGATTAAATTCTATTTGAATTTAATTAATGGAATAAATATTATTCTCAAGACCATGGAATAATTTTATTCAAGTTAAAATGATCGCATAAATTAAATAAAATATATTTATTTATTTTATTGAACATTTAATAAATATTTATTTATTAGTTTGTAAATAAAATATTTATTTAAGAGAATAATTTATTTATATATTTATTTGGGTGTTCAATAAATGGAAGTGGATTTCAACCAGACCAAGGATGGTCTAGTAGTAAAATAATTATTTACAAGACAGTAAATAATGATTTAACTAGTTGACGTAAGTTAAAATAATAATAACACTGCTATTATTTTGTGATGCATAATTTTATTTATAATTCCATTTTGCACAAGTTGGTGCACCATAAATAATGACACATTATTATTATTAAGAGCATGAGTTTTATCTAAGGCTATGAATGTATTTAATTGCTGTTATGCAATTAAATATTGTAACCAAAGCCCCATGTTGATAAATAGACAAGTACGTCTATTGTGCCATGGACCGAACTGCACACCCGGTGAATTGATAATTGTTGAGCCAAATAATTTCTCTCTTGAATCCTCTTCCCTCCCCTATTAAGAATGAGAGACATTCTTTAAGAACGAATAACAGGCAGGAAATCAAGAACGACTGATGCAAGACACCTGCTTCGCCACACTAGCACCTGGAAAACGAATGGTGTTGATCGGAGGCCATCAGAGCATGTGTGGATCACCGCTAGAGGGATTATGGTTTGGATCCTCATAAGCAAAAAAAGAAAATCTGTAAGGGTCATTCTGGATGATCAACATCATCAAAGAAGAAAGTACCGAAGATCCATGTATTTTATTTCTTCAGAAATTAAATTTAAATTAATTATAAAAATGATGTGCAAGATCCTCTCTAAAGGTTTTAGGCCTCTTTATTCTTTGTCTAAATTTTTAATTCTATTCCATGGAGTTTGACATTAATTTTCGTATTTATACCAAAATAATCATTGGTCATGGTAAAAATTAAAGTTGAGCATTATCCCAACTGCGCTTCCTCTGCGCCCAGAACCTACACTAACATCCTACTAAGTATTTACATAACTTCCCTTGGTAGTTTAGAATAGATTCCCCCTTTTAATATCCCTCCAACCACTAAAAAATCTCCTAAAAACTATAAATGGAAATTACACAGCTGCCCCTAGGCATTTACACACCTCTTCCAGCCCCACCTTACGCTCCCTATCAAATGGTCTGAGTGGTGACAGAGTTGTGTGTGGATTATTTGAAGTTAATGCTTGGTGACTCTTGGAGAAACATTATGGAGCATGGTGGATTTTGATGATGATGATGATCATTCTTGTAGGAGAGTGATCATGGAGTACATGTATCATGAACAAGCTTCATTGTGATTTATGTTTCAAAGGCAGGTTGTGTGTATTATTTCTCTTATACTCATCTGTTGGGATGTATTTGTATTTATTGTCGCATGCATGCATTGTATTCTATTCTGTTGATTATATATATATATATATATATATATATATATATATATATATTCTAATAGTATTTTTGGATCACCTTGTGTATTAAATACATATGTTTATTACTGATTGTTATAAGCGAAGGTCTCCCATATTGTGAGATATGCCTACTCAGTGCTAGTCACCAACTTTAACCAAGTGGAGGTGGGTTTGGGGTGACACTCTTTGATTATCGCCAACTTAGGCAGATCCCCTATGGGACAAGTTGTGTCAGAGTAGTATTAGAGTAGGCATGTCTTAGGGATAGTGTTTGGAATTGTGTAGTCATGTGAGGATTTGGTTTGGGAACATTAGTGAAATTATGTTAAGGGGGTCTTGAGTTCGGTTATCGGACCAGGGAAATCCATGTTGGTATGGTGACTGACATATCCTTTCTCCAGGACTCTAATAACCTGATATCTAACCTTAGATCGAAGAAATCGATTGTAGGGTATAACTAATATTGAAAAATACATCATACAATAGTCTGTTATGATTATCCATGTCTTTCTTATGTCAGCTCATCCATATATGCTCTGAACCTTATGGGTTCATCCAATCAATGAAGGAAGGTAACCACAAGTTAGAGGGTGACAAGGTGGTGTTTTTATTAGACTCAGCTAAGAGGTAATCTCACCCCACGATGTGAGGTATTCTCTCTCCCCCTATGCTTAATGCATATCTTTATCATAGAGAATATGGTAGTCCCTATTGGGTTAGAAGAGACTACCAATAGACTGGTTATGCTATGTGTGTTTGACGATGAAGGCCTTGGGAGTTTTTGTGGTGAGCCTGGTTCGTGGGTTATAGGGGATCAACTATAGTTTTGGAATTGCATTTACATATGGTTTAGACTCTTATTTTCTAGATATCGATTCATGTATTGAGATTCCTTTACGACACGATGAGCTGATAGTGGATGATGTATTTATAAGACTCTCAAAATGAATTCTCTCCCATGGTTGGAGTTAGAGATTTTGTCAGGGGTAGAGTTTTTAACATAGGATATTGAATCGTCTGCTGGGCAGTGTGACCATGATCGAGTGTGCATCAAGGGCCACAAAACTCGTGAGGTGTTCCTCCCAGACATGTTTCACAATGGGAATGTTCAACCTTAGTGGTTTGGACAAATACTCTAGGGGGAGGGGTTATCAAACCATGGTTTCATTTTTACGAAAACCACCTTTTTGGTCCCTTTTAGGCACATAGTGCTGATAGTCAGAGATGTGAGATGATGCGTGTGAGAGATGGCCATAGTCAGACGTCGGTGGGTGAATCATAGGGTATGATTCATGTTTTTTCTTCATAGACCCTCAATCTGGTCAACACCAACATGAGCTAATCATCCCACACCATATGTTTGGGTGTCATATATTTCAATGGAACCCCTAGCTAGACCCTGGTTGGCTTGAGAGTTTCCTTTGGTGAACTTCATTCACTCACCCCTTTTGGTGAAGTGAGCCTGTCCTTGTTGGAGAAAGAAGTGATTTCAGAGAATTACATGTGGTAGTCAAGAGAAAGAAGTGTTTTTAGAGAATTACATGTGGCAGTGAAGAGATGCAATGATACCCACCTCAATTTGAATTGGTTACCCACCATGTATATCATGAGGTGTTGGTGGTTGTGTTTATGAGGCGGGTTCTCTCTACAAAAATCAGTAGGACCCCTCAGGTGTGGCAAGAAGAGCCAACCCAATGGATGTTAAAATAGTATCCCATTGGTTGGTGAGCATGGATTCGTGAATTGTGTTCATGGAGAAGTCATTATTTTCCTGTGAACATTGAGGAATGTGTGGGTGGTTTTGAAGGGGTGAACTATGGTTGACCCTTGATGAGAAACTGGTGTATGCATTGGCCTACATTCCCTAGATGATGAACGCCTTTGTGGAGTTATGGTGTATTGAACCAAACCTCTTCTTGAGGTGATTAGTGGTGGAGCTTATCATGCGTTTGGGAATTTCTCGAGTCTTAACATGAGAGTATTAACCGAGTAATAACATCTCAAAGTGAAAGACCTAGTTTCATGTGGAGATGTTTGTCTTCATGAAGGTGAAGTCATGAAGGCTGATGAAATCAGAGTGGCGTAACAATGGCAAAGTGATTGACACTTCTTAGAAGAGGAATCTATTCCTGAGTAGTGGTGGAAGTGTGTAAGTAGTTCCCTTTGGGGAGTTGATTATTTGTTTGGAAAGGGATATGTTTCCCGCCTTCGATTAACAATGGCACCCTTACCTTTCTTTTGTATGAAGGATGCTATGGGGGTGATGTTAACTTAAGGTTTAAGTATGATTGGATATTATTAGTTGTTAGTCTGAGATTTTTTTCTTAAAGGTGGGGATCATGTCATCCACTTCCTCAGGTGGACATCGGTTCTTGATTCTCATGATGGGTATTATGATCCAGAATGGAGACCACTCTAGTAAAGCATAGTCTTTGGTATATCGTGCCCAGTGGATTTGTCGGGGTGTACCCATCTCATGGAAAATCTTGTTATGCAGTGGAAGGGGAGGTTATCCCAGGAAGTTGTGGATGTTAGTGACTCTGGAAGGTTCTTGGAGTCTAAACCTGATAGAATAGGGCCATATGAATAGTCAGGATTGCCCACTTCAGATTGTAGGTGATTGGGTTACCCGAAAAACTGTGGTGTAGATTATTTTTGGGGATGATGTTCTTATTAGTGACTTTCATAAATGAGAAATGACTAATCAATCAGGATATCTTCAATAGAGGATGAAAGTATGTCAGAGATCGAGATGTAGACAAGGATTTTCAACAGTTCCATGTGAAGGTTTGGGAAGAAAGCTCATGTTTCTCTTTTCCCATGCGCTAGCAATGATGGAGCTTGTGCCTTGTAAGCCAGTGATAGTGGAAGGGCTGATGAGGATACCAAAGAGCATGAAAACCTGTAGCTTTTTCAATGTCAGCATGAAATCTAGTAAATTCTTAGTGTTGTGATGCGCCACAGATAGATTCATATCTGATTAAAACCATCTATAACACTCTTTAAAGGTGGGGAGTGAGGCGATCCCACTAGAGTATACCTTGTTGATGAACCCTTCTCAGATGGTGATGGATTTTGGGTGCAGATATTGATAGGAATTGCACAGAGCAGATGTTTTTCCACGATTAGTTCTTTCTTTGAAATAAATTGATGTCGGTATCTTCACGAATGAAAGATGATTTTTTATTCCTAGATAGTGGTGTATCGAGCTTGATTAGAGCTCATACCTCTACAAGAAAAGAAGTGTGTGTGACAAAGTATTTTTTCATGAGGTTGTTTTGATAGATTCCTTTCTATGAGGCCTCAATTATCTCATTTTCAAGGATGAAAATGTTTATGTTGGAGAGTATGTAGTGACCTGGATTTTTTTTGATCGGGACTTATCTCAATTTTGATTTTTCAGAGCCGTGGAACCTTACCAGCGGTAAAATGATAAATTTACCCTGATAGATGACCTTATAAAAATCATATGATGGTTCCATTGATTTTGAGAAGTGGTGTTTCCCCCTAGGTAGATAATTAGTGAATCTTCAATCATTTCAAATTTATGTGATATTTTATATTTATTACTAAAATAAATAATTATCTCATGAGCTTGATGGTGATGCGAAGACCTTGGTTTTAGATGTTTTAACCTTGAGGATATTTTTAAGTTGCATTTAAAGATTAATCAGTGGGTTGGAGTGAGAATACAAGAAATGAAGAGCTTCAATAATGATATAATAAAAATATTATATTATTTTTAATCTGCATGTGTATATTTGTGATGAAATGCTTATATGTCTTCAATAGGGCCTCATATGGGAAAACTAAGATCATGGTTAAGTCCATAACATGAGATTAACTCTAGGAATGATGTATGTTCAGTTCTTATCTGGTCCCATGGTAGTTCATAATCATGGGTAGAGTTAAAAGAATAGATTAAATAATTAATTAATTCATTTAATTAATTATTTGACCTAAAAAATGCCTCTATTTAAACTTTGGTTATAGAATTATTATATGGTTAGTTTTATTGTTGGCATAAACCTTGAGAGTTGAGGGGATGAAGAAGTCGAATATTTACAGCATAGACATATCACAAGATTGATAACATGTCTTCATTGTCATTGAAAAACGATATTGAATCATGTGTTGATGATGAGTGGGGTTGTGGGTTTGTCAACAAACACTAGTGTTCTTTACCAACAATCAATATAAACTTGAGGTGGAGTTTTGTTATTTAATTTTTCTCATGGTATGTGAATTTAATCAATTATTCAAGTTAGTAGTGAGATTATTATATTGTTATGATAATTCTCTTCTAATTTTGGTTATAATCATTGGAAACTTTGTTGGATTATAATACCTCACGATGCGGGATTTCTAGGATATAATTTATTTAATACTACCTTTGTTTTGATGGTTGAAAATGAATGATTGTGGGCCGAAGATGAATGATGATGAATTAAATTTATCTCCTATCTTTCTTATTCTCTCTCCTTATCTCCTCTCGTGTCTCTCTCCCTCTTTTGTGAAGAAAAATAGGCCACCAACCCTTTTGGTGGTGGGTAGGGCGATGGCGATGGTGTGGTGACTGCAAGCGGTGATGCGTGACGACACATGGTGGCTCAAACGAAATAATTCCATGCATAGAGTCTCATGGAAGAGGTAACTCCACATGGAGGGGATGACAAGGTGGTGGCACCGGCCTAAGGCACGATCGATTCTAGCCGATGAAACAATTCAATGATTGGTTGTCAGTGACAGATTGTGTGACACAACTAGATTTCAAGGAGGAATCGTATGTTAGGCTTGATTGGGCATGTGAAGTTTGATTTTAGGGCTGACATTGTGCATACAACACCCTGGGATGGAGAGGAAGTCCCTCATTCATAGGATTTAAATTGAAAGAATTAAATATGTATATAAAATAATAATAATAGTGGTAATTGGGAATACCTTGTTAATCATGGGGGTGGTGCTATGTGGGGCCTCTTTACCTTAATTTTATTTAATAATTGAAATGGATGGAACATGATTTGATGGTACAACATTTACCCTCAAAATTTAAAAAATAAAATGGGTGAAATCATGAGGCATGATGAGTTTTCACCAGCTAAAAAATTAATGGTGACAAATTTGGAGACTATGAATAGAAAACACATAGATCATCCTACAAAAAAGTGAAAGGTATTTAACATGAAGCGTGGACCTCCACTCATCACCAGCCACTTTAAAATATTTAGTAGTTTCATGGAACAACAATCACAGTATATCCTCATTTCTCACAACTTGATTGTATCAACAACATCATTTACACTTATATAGAACATCCCAGTTTTTAGACCCTTGTGAAAGAAAGAACACACCATTAGAACCATATTGACATTTGTAGCATCCACCTCATCTGGATTTTCTTCCTTCAATAGACTATCTTAATACCATATCCACATGCGGGCCTGTAAGGGTGAAACAGAGGTGCATGGCAACAAAATCACACAAAAATGGAGAAAAACAGATGAATAAGAGGATTTAACGTGGTTTGGCTGGTTTGCCTACATCCATAGGATACATGGGGGGAGTCACTTTTATTTCTCTCTTCTCCTTATCAAACTAGATAGAGGATCACAAACTTACGCACAATGGGATTCAAATACCTTTTTTAAAGAGGAATCAAACAACAATTTCATCAATAGTTGGATTTGGGTAGCTCATCTACCCATTAAAAATTCTCCCGCCGCATGCTGCTCGTCCACTGCGTCAGCTATTGTCCACCACACTGCCCACCAAATGAGACTTAGTATCAGGGTTGTTTCCAACCACGACTCCTTCCATTTATTCCTCCCAAATTTGGGAGTGTCCCCCACAAATCTCCCCCTCACGATCAATTTAGGGTAAAAACTAGACCTTCAGTATCCTTGCAGGTGTTGAAAACTTCATCAACAAATTGAACATGATTCTTCACGCCAGATGACGCGGCACTTCCACTATCTTAAATTGATCTAGAGATGACTATGGTCCCCATAAAATGATACAAACCTTGAGGCTCTTTCCCCGTAAGCATCATTGCATCCCCACATGAGACTACCAACACTCCACCTTCTATGGAAATCATATACTGCTCCATCGAGCCTACTTAATGATACCAATTTATGTCTCATACTTGAAATGATTTCATGTTAGTCAGTTTATGTACTACTCTATTAGGTGTCTTCAATTTCACCATCCTAACTCCTTGAACCTCACATGTTGACCCATCAACAAGTCTCACTGAATCTCCCACCTACTAAAAGGTATGAAACACAACTTCTGTCGTACATATGTGTGCTGATCTCCCCAAATCCAAATCCCATCCGCCTTCCTTTGGATTTTGAGCCCGCTTGTTCTTCCTTTTTAAAATGTGACATTCCCGCTTCATGTGCCCGTATCTTTTTAAGTAATGACACTACACTTATCCCCGTTCAACTCTCTCATCTGAGTGTGAGCTTCCAGTTTTCACGTAGACTTCATCATATGCTGATAATTCTATGATTTTTTCAACCTTCTCTTAAACTTTCTCTTTCCCAGCAACATATCGTTTTCTCTCTCCAAAGTAACTTTTATAGTGACCCTTTTCCTTGCACCAAAAACACGTGATTTCACTAGGATCACGTCCTCTAGATTTTGGTCGCCATTATTTACCTCCTAACTTCTGATGTCATCTCCTCCCACATTGATCATATCGCATCATCATGATTTTCTCGCCTCAATGCGTCATAGGTCTTTGGAATGCCTCTGAATCTTGAAGAGATGCCATCACCTCATCTAGCTTTAAATTTTTCTTCCCTACAAGCAATACAGTCACAAGTCCATCAAATTAACTTGTTAGATATTACAAAAGAAAAAGTGTTTTGTCTTCCTCTCCAACCTTCACAATGATCCCCAATAATTATGTTAGGATCTTGTTGAATTTGTTAGTGTGATCCAACAATTTTTTTCCCTCCTCTATGCATAACTAGTATAATTTCTTCTTTAGGAATAATTTGTTGGTGAGAAAATTCTCCATATATCCCTGCTCCAACTTCTTCCAGATCTCATTCGGCGAGGTGTCATCCAACACTGGGTATTTTAAATTGTTTTCCAAACACAGTCAAATTGTGCTGATGACCCGCATCTCAAGCTCTCCCCAATCATCGTCACTGGTTGTATCGATATTTTCTCCGATCAATGGTTTTATCATGCCCTGCTGCACAAGAATATCATTCACTGTGCTTTTCCACAAGCCTAAATTGTTCCAAACATCGAACTTCTCGATCTCAAATTTTGGTAGTGCTCCGCCACTAGCCATTGTCGTTATCGCAAAATGCGATCACCACCATCGATGCCTCACCCCTTTGACACCACCCTATGGAGTGTGAATTTTGAAAATATAATTGTATGGATGCGTTCAGAATGGTTGAAATAGTGGTAATCGACTCTTGGATCCTTGAAATAGAAGTCCGATTGGTCGAGATATCACCAAAAACAAATTCAATGGTCCATATTACTTGCTAACTTGGCAATAACGTGGCATTGACATGGCACATCGGAGCAGCCACTGAAATCTCACCGGAAATTTTTCCAATATCATGAACAATACTGTCTTCTCTAGTACAAGGTTACAGTTCACCCGTGGTTTGACCGGAACTTTGGTCAACTCTATAGGGCTCGTTTCAACTCCATTTTCAGTGTTGCTTATGCTGTTGGAATCATCTTGTCATCCTCTTCACAGATCTGGGCTCGGAAAAAATTTTCCGACCACTTTCAATTTTCCGTTCACCGAAAAACTCATCGTCACCTCATCGTTTCAGACTCCCTCACTTCATCTCCCTTTAATACCACTTTTAAGGGAACAATGGAGGTACGTGGCATCACAAATCACACAAAAATGAAGAAAAATGGATGAACACAAGGATTTAACATTGTTTGGAAGGTTTTCCTACATCCACAGGATAAATAGGGGGGGGGGGAGTCACTTTTATTTCTCTCATATCTGTATCAAACTGGACAGAGGATCACAAACTTACACAAAATGGGATTTAAATACCATTTCTAAAGAGGAAGCAAACAACAACGTCAATGGTTGGGTTTGGGTAGCTCATCTACCCATGACAACTTCTCCCACCGCCTGCTGCTTGTCCACCATGTTGGCTTCCTCCCACCGTACTGCCCATCAAATGAGACTTCACATCAGGGTTGTTGCCGACCATGACTATCTTAATACCATCTCCACTTGCGGGCCTTCCAATTCTTCAAGATATCTGTATACATCCAGAAGATCCCAACTGATAACAGTAGAGTCAATTATAATCATCTTATCACAATGAATTTGTAGTCAATCATCGTCATCACAAGACCACAATCCTCTCAATTTAGAAACATCACGTCATTGGAAAAACCAGAATCCGTCATCCATAATTGACAATTTCATCCAATACATTGTTGATGATCTCCCAAATTCCAAATATATAATAAATGTGTTCAGGAGCATTACCGTGCAATCAGTTAGCTTGCATTTGAGATGCAGGAGAAATGTAGATTCATCCAGGAATGGGTATTAGGGAATGAAAACCATCTCCCCTGTACTCTTCCCATGGATCCAATCAAGCACCAACAAGCATAACCACCTACAAGAGAGAAAAATAAACAAAATTAGATTTTCCCCACTGGGATTCTCTATTCCAAATTCTCATTCTAGATCAAACATCTATAACCCATGATGCTTCATCCTCTTCAGCATTGTCATAAAAAATAAATTCAACCTTAGTGGATACAGATCAAAGAAAACATAATAATGATAGCCTTCACAAGTCAATCAGATTTAGAATCCTATCTTCATAGAAAATTCCATCCTTCAATAGATAATCAACTTTATATGTGAAGGAAGAACCATTGTAAGGGAATATTGTGAGAGAATTTGAAGATGCAGATCCATGCCAAGAATTTTAAAACCACATCCCAAGACCAACTTGTCAATGAAACCGGCAAGAAAAAGCTGTGTAGAGGGATAAAAATAAAAACTAGGGAATCTCTAAGAAAAGAAACAATTGGAAAACAGCATGCCAACAACCAAAAAGTCCTCTTCAAGGAAATATATTCCCAAGGAAGATTATAATAGTCAAAATTAGTTTTTCACCCAAGTTCAATTTCCACTCTATCAAACATACACTCTCTAATAAAACTATAGTCTAGCCAATTATATAAAGACAACCTACCCCCCATAAATAAATCATGATTCCCTCATTCATAGGACACCTAAGGAAATTCCTATTGAAACCGAGCACTCAATCTTGCACCTATCAAGAATTTATCTAACAACTAAACCATATAACCATGCTCCTCTCATTATTTTATGTTTACATTCATGTACCTAGCTCAATAATAAATCTCTAACATCTAACCATCAAGAAAAATGAGGATCAAACAACCAATATTAGCTAACTATAACCTGCTACTCTAATAGACATAACTATTAGCCTACCTAGAGAACGTTATAATCACTCTAGAGAGAGCCACAATATTATCCCACACTAGAATAAAAACTATCAGCTTGACTCATTCTAATGTATTTAACCAAACAACACCTCTCATGCACAACCCATACCTAGGAACTCATACCTAGATCCCATTATAAGGCACCTCATACCCAAACCTACTCTTTAAATGATTTTCAGACACTAGGAGAATAACTATAATCACATCAAAACATCACACAATAATCACCATAATGGTCCCAATTAATTAAGGCTCCTCCAATGAGTTATTTTATAAAATAATTAATATGTTATTATTGAAACATTAATTAATCAAAACCCATTCCATACAATTATCAAGATTTTTTTCCTTTTTTAACAATTTTATAATCCCACTTTCTTCATTATGAAAATAATTTCACACCCGCAAGGAGTCATGAACACATCCAAGTATACAAACCTGTATGATGCATGAACCCACACTCTCATACCACATCAAGATAAGAGTAAAAAAATAGATCACCCAAAACATCATACTTGAATAAAAATCTCAATTAGAACACTAAAAATAAATGAACAACAATCTCATTACATTGTAGATTTGACATTCCATATACATGGGTTAGTTACATACCAATACAAGGTCTATTCCAAGTTCCAACAACACATCCTGCCTCCAACTACCATGCTCAAATAGTCAAACAACACAAAACAATTATCTATAACCTATTTGTACTACCTTGACTAAGATAGCTCATATAAAATCATTGGTAAATCACCACAATACCTCATAAAAACCTACCCTTATACCAGACACTTTAGACTAGTGGTGAGAGTTTATAAGTACTGTGGGGGGGGGGATATTATACTCTCTATACCCTCCTAAATAAAGATATAAAAATAAAATAATCACAATAAAACATTTGAGTAAGCATATGAAATCATGGCTAAGAGACAAACAATAATAACATATAACATCACCATGATATAACTTGGTAGGGTCTCACCAATTCCCCCCAATATAAATATTTATATATAGTGTATACATGTATGGGAAAATAAAACAAGTAGAAATATACAACATGCAACAATTATGAATGGTAAGGGGGTGCTACCCAGGAAGACCCAACACCAGAACTCACTTGATTTGGAGAATTTTGAAATAAAATTCATCTCAAAACACATCCCCGAACTCATACCCTACCACTTAGGGAAGGTTCATGCATTTTAGTCTTGACCTCCACCCTCTCACTTGGGTTAAAGCCTTACACCAAGTCTCGATCTCATATTTATCCTCATACTTCCACCCTCTTGCTCAAAGTGAGGTCTGGTATCACATTCGGACTATTAACCAATCACTCGAGGTAGGATCCTATATCATATATAGACCACTACCCTCTTACTCGAGGTTAGGTTCTATATCATATCATAACCACTACCCTCTCACTCATGGTAAGGGATTATATCATATCACAGGCACTACTATATCACTTAAGGTAAGGTCATGTATCTCATCATGATCACTATCATCCACTCAAGGTAAGGTCTGATATCACATCCTGAATACTAGCCACTCACTCATATTAAGGTCCCATATCACATCTAGGATACCGGGAAAGGCCCTATATCATATCCTGAACACTACCCTCTTACTCAGGGTAGGGTCATATACTATTTCTCATGCCATGTCACATACCTCAAACCTCTCACTCAGAGTGGATATAATCACAACTGTACAACATGGTTAGATCATAAATAATGAGAAAAAACCATTGTAATAGCTCATATCATATCCCTCAGTTATCCACACAACTATCCCTACTTAGCTCCATGTTATAGGGTAGCTGAGATATCTCAACAAAATGTACCCTAACCAACATCAAAATCATAATTTGAACCCCAAGTCATACCCATCTATCATTGTATTTTATATTGTATTTATTTTTATGTGCATTTACAGTGGTGATTTATAAGGTGTTGTGTTAGTTTTTTTCAGGCATGTATTCATCACTATTTAATATTTTTTTTTCAGATTTTGGTAGGGTATTTTCAGGTGTTTTTATTTTAGTGTGATTTTTTATATCTCAATAAAACATACCTTAAACACCAACACCCCCCTGATCAGAGTCATCCCTAGATCATTTCAATTTCATCCTGAGATCAAGGATAATGCTTGGAATCCATCTAATATATCATCTAAGTTTACACTTGGAATTCATCCATGAAATCAAATGGAAACATGTATATTTTTAGTAATATCCCAATTCTAAAAATAGGATTCAACAATTGATTCCATTAATCCATTATTGTTTATCATGATTCTTACATTACCATGAATGAAATCCAAATCCACACTATAAGAGGGTCTTGGTTCCTACATCATTATATCAAGATCCTGGCCATCATATCCAATGACCTATCCATTATTCAGTGCAACCATGGTGTGAGGAACCTAAGAAAATTCTATAGATAACGAGGGTCATGCCTTTAAACCACCAATTGTACACTCACCACTACATACCTTACCTTATACTACACCTTAAGATCCACCTCAAAAGTTATCATTGTCGCATGCCACTCCTACTAATCCATTCAAATACACTTACAACTCTTGACACTATTTCTATTGGAAAATATGTGCTAAGGCCCCATATCGAGTAAATTATCTACAAAACCTGATTCATTTGAAATATATTCTCTACCATGGAGGTACATTTCAAATTCTCATTCAAAACTCATGGAAAAAATTCACATGAAATTAAATTAAGAACATAATCCATCAACCCCTATATATTACACCACATTGTAATACATTATGGGTTTATCAAACCCCTATATATTACACCACACTTTAATGTGGGTTTCCACTCCCCAAAGATTGGAAACTATCCCAATAATCCCATAGAACTTGATCATAAATGATTATATAATACCAATAAACTAGATTTTAATTTTAGCTCTAATGAGATACCATTGTTGAAAAACTTCATTGGACCAAATCTATATAATTCCATCCATTAAAATTGAATTAAGATCATATAATGATTGTTGCATCAATTTGAAAAATGAGAGAAACAAACTTAAATCACTATCTGGATCATATTTGCAAGTGTTGTGTTTATAGAGATGTTTGTTTTTGGGGTGTTGTGGTTTCCAGTGGGGTATTCTATTGGGTGTATTGGTGTTATTTTGAATTGGTTTTATTCTGAATTCTGTATATTACATTGCAATTTCATTGGTGTTATTCTGATGGAATACTATTTGAATCATATTTGTCTACATTGGTGTTATTATGAATTATGTACAGTGTATTTCAATTGAAGGTAATTACCTGTAATTCTGAATTTTTAATTCTATACAGGTAATTTCATGGGTGTTATTCTTGCAGGTAATTTCATAGGGGGAGGTAGGCTACCACCTGCTGCTAGATTTGCAACAACTATACGCCAACAGTTTAAAAACCGTTGGTATAGATGTGAAAACTGAATCTATACGAACAATTTGTTGCAAACCATTAGTAAAAGTCTATTCCAGCAGTTTTTAAACCATTGGTATAGACATGAAAACTCAATCATTACCAATGGTTTACATAAAACCATTGGTAAAAGTCTATACCAATGGTTCATAAACCATTGATATAAATATAAGGTGAGTTATATTTAAACAGTTACTACAAACCGTTGGTAACAAGTTATACTAATGGTTACTAAAAACCATTGGTATAATGTGCCATAAGGTTCCATATACCAACAGTCAATGAATAACCATTGGCATATGTCTATCTACACACCTCAACAACCAATGGTTTGGGAAACCGTTGGTATAGGTTATACCAACGGTTTAAAACTATTTGTATGTCATAAGTTTCTAGCAGTGAAATTCTCTACTGTATAAACACTGATTTAAGATTCTATACGATTTAAGGTAAAATCTATTTTAAGTAAACTTTTATATCAATTTCATTATTATAATCATCTTTATTAGACCCAAGGTATTTTTAATTAACCTTATAGAAGAGGGTATAGTGACTATGATTTGTGTAACATTTTTTAATAAAGTTTTCCTTAAGATTAAAAATGAAAGTTTTTAAACTTAAAATTCACCCCAATATTGTAATTGTTGAATCTTTATACATATCTTGATCCAAAAATTACATCCCCATGGGGATCTATCAAAATATAGACTTGGTTTTGGTACATGAAATCCATTTCAGAATTCATATCTTCTTTCTACTTGGAAACATCTCTACCACTTACTACTTTCTTACAGGTTATAAGATCATTATTCTCAACTAATAATGAGTCACCATCCTTGGTGACTATAAAACCATACCTTTCTAGTTATCTAACCTATTTTTTAATCCTACATAGTGCTTATGTCTCCAGAAATTATTCTTCCATGATTCCTTGTAGAAATTTTCTTGTGGAATGCCACGACCCATCCTTGGGGCCCGTGCCGTGACTACCCCAAGCCCGCCTTCCATAGGCCAGGGGTTGGCGAATAGCACCAAGGCGTAATTCCTGGTAAAAAGGGAAGGAATTGCCTTTGTAAAGTAAACAAACATCATATAGCATGCAAGAAGAAGTAAACACTAAGTAAAAACTGGGTACAACAGTAAGTACGGAAAAGTAAGTGGGCCAGAATACAAACCCAAACTGAAAGTAAAGTACAACTGGGAAGGGAAAACAACAACTAAAAGTAAATCCACAGCCTCGAGCCATCCACTAGAAGTCCCACCTAAAGGGTGGGTACAGATAGCCTCCAAAGCTCCTCGGGTCCAGCCGTCCGCTCTGAGTACGCCCCGCCCAGTGATCCACCTCCGAGTACCGACCTGCTCCTCGTGCCTCAACCACGATCAGTGTTTTCCGTCGTCTGCAACCAACACAATGTAGTGCGGGTATAGCCCGTGAATGGGTGAGTATAAGCTACTCAGTAGGGACCTCGAGACCCCCGAAGGTCTCCCAGAATCCACAAAGGATAATCCACAAAGGAAAGATACAAACACGAAGTAACATCCGACACTACTTAGATATATGCCCATACATATACCTAAGTCATCAATTCTCATTCGGATCAAACATCTGAGGTCAAGTACAACCCAGTCCACACAGGAAACCACAACCCAATTCACACATTAAATCATAACGTAATCCACACAGGATATCAAGTCAATCATATTGAAGATAAGGATTGAAAGTCAAGATACAACTCACACATGTAATCTTCTTCGTAAGACGATAGAGATGATCAGATATTTCCACTGATTCATCTAAGCCGTCGGACCCACACATGATCGATAGGTACTAACCCCCGCAATGACCCACAAAGGATTGGTAGGTAACTAACCCCCGTAATGACCCACACAAGATGTGACCCACATAGGATCGATAGGTAACTAACCCCCGCAATGACCCACACAGGATCAGACCCACACAGGATCTGTAGGCGCTGGCTTACACAGGACTGCTGAGTGCTGAACCACACAGGATCAGTAGAACTGATCCATGTAGGATCGCTGAGTGCTGTAGTCGTCGCCGTCGAATCCACAGAGGATTTCTGTACAGTCTTCATCGTCGGCGCAGTTGCAGCCAGCTCTAGGGTTCCCGCACACAGCAAGCTCATTCGGGAGGGTCCGCTCCACGAGCCGAGGGGCTGATACATCAACTGACACATAGTCTGGAGTTGATTATCCAAAAGTTCCGTATCGTCAACAGGAACTCAACGTCGCAGACGGCGCGTCAATCGGATGCCCGGTCTGAGAGTTATTGGCTTTTTCGTTCTAGGGGCCCGGTTGGTTTTTAAGTCAAAACCAACCTGACCGTACTCCAACTACATCCAAACCTCGAGCGGAGTAATCCAAAAGGTCTGTATCACTAAGAGGAATCCAACAAAGTCGACGGCACGTAAATCGGACGTCTGGAGCTCAAGTTATAAGCGTTTCCGCTCTGAGGGCCCGGTTGGTTTCATGTACGAACCAACCCGGCCGAACCCAAAGTACTCCGAAACTTTGAGTGTAATATACCGAAACGACCGTCCTGATCCAAGGATCGCTATGCAACTAACGGTGCGTCTATCGGAGGTACGTAGCCCAAGTTATGGGCAACAGACCGAAAAAGTCCGATATTAGGGGGTTCTGGCCCGGTCCGACCCAGCCCGGTACCCCCTGGGTCGGCCCGAACCGGGTTGACCCGACCCGGGTCCGGGTCCGGCCCGCTTGGGCGCGGCCCAACCCGACCTGTGCGCAGCCCGGCCCGGCTGGCGCGGCTCGGCGGTCCGGTCGGGCGGCTCGGCCGTTTCGGCCGAGCGGTGCGGGGTGGCACGCTGCCCCCTGCCAGCGTGTAACCGCGGCCCCATGGGGGGCCTCTCCTTGTCAACGGATGCGGCCAAGTGATCGTCCTGCCTCCTTTGGTCCCGCACGGTCGCGGGACCAGCGTCCGGCCACCGCGGCTTCAGTCGCGGAGGCCCATCCCGGAAGCGCGCCGGGCGCTGCCGCCGCCTCCGGTCGCTGGCGCCGCCGTGCCGGCGAGGCGCACCGATGGAGTGCTCAGCGGACCACCGGACGAGCTCCGGTGGTCAGATTTTCCTTCCATCTTCGCCAACGACACTCCCGGGACCCGTCCTTCACTGCGAGAACCTCACAACGCTCGTGCGGCCTTCTTCATCATCGCCCGCCAATCCGCACACCAAGAACGAAGATATGGTGGGTTCGGACTTGTTCATTGGTCCGCACCCACCGCGTTAGCAGTTTAAAAAGGCTTCCGAAAAATTTTAAACATATGCCGAGGGTATAAATCAAAAAGATTTAATTGAATCAAAACCCCTACTTCGTCGAATTCGTTGAGCAAGGGTTCGTCGCGGAAGAAGGCGTCGTAGAATGGGGATCATCGCGTCACGGATGAAGGCGTCGTAGAAGGGGGATCATCGCGTCGCGGAGAAGGAACGTCACGGAAGAAGCGTCGTGGAAGAAGCGTCGCTGGCATCGCGATACATGGCATCGCGTAGTCTATCTCTAAGTATTTGGCGTTCTTCGTCAGAGATCAGTGCGTTCTTCACGTTCTTTGCATTCTTCACGTTCTTCGTAGAAGAAGAAGGCTTTTCTCCAAATCCTCTCCACGCAACAAGTTCCCAACCAAATAAAAAAAGTGTTGTCTTATTTTATTAACACTCAAACCAACTCTTTGAAATTCAAAGAGATAAGAAACAATCAATTAATTGAGGAGTTTAAAACTGCCCAATTAATGAGACATTTAATATTCAGATTAAACGCAAGAGTTGACTTCATTTAAAAGTGGGGTGCGGGTGTGTTACTTAAGAAGAAAAGAAACGGTGGGGCTCGTGTGGGAACCACCTCACAAATATCCTACCAAGTGGGTAGGATATTGTGGGTCCCACATCATCCACTTAACATAGGTTAAGTGACTTAAAATAAAATAAATTGGTCGCACCATTTTATTTTATTCATTTACTTAACCCGTAAAATTTAAAAACCACACCCGAGCAAACACAACTCCGGAAAAGGTGTTTCTAAGAAAATACCGGTGCTGCGATTCCATCGGTGCCCTCGAAATTCGATTCCGAGCACCGATTCAAAGGTTAGAAAAAAACCTGCTCGTTCGTTCACTGAACATACCCGAGCTAAACTTCGGAAAAAGATTCTGAGCACACCGGGCCTCGGGATTAAGTGCCGTTAGAAACTGCATTCATGTAAAATTCTCAAGAAAATTAAGAAAAAAATTTCCTTGATTTTTCGAGTCTTTACATCACTCCCACCTCAGGGCTTTACATCCCCGTAAAGATACATCAAAAACTAGGGAAACAAATGTGGGTACTGAGCACGCATCTGAGCCTCCCGCTCCCAAGTGCTCTCCTGGAGGTTCCCGTGCTGCCATATGATGCGCACTAGAGGAATAGACCATCCACGTAGGACCCACTCATGTAAATCCTCAATCTCCACCAGGACCTCTGCAAAATTCACCCCATCATCAATGTCCATCTCCCCATGGTCAATGATATGCGTCGGGTCGTGCACGTATCTCCTCAGCTGAGATACGTGGAAGACATCGTGCACCCGATGCAACTGAGGTGGTAGAGCCAGGAAATAAGCCACCTCTCCAATCCTACTGAGGAACTGGAATGGTCCGATGAAGCGTGGAGACAACTTGCCGCCTCAGCCAAATCTCCGTAATCCACGTCGAGGTGAGACCCGCAAGAAGACGTGGTCGCCATCCTCGAACTCTAGTGGCCTCCGCCTCCTGTCAGCATAAGACTTCTGCCAGCTCTGAGCTGTCCTCATCCGCTCCTAGATGGCCTGGACCTTCTCTGTCGTGGCCTGGACCATCTTCGGTCCCACAAGTTCTGACTCCCCAGGGTCTGTCCAGCACAACGGTGATCTGCAAGGTTAGCCGTACAACGCCTCGTATGGTGCCATCCCGATGGTGGAGTGGTAGATGTTGTTGTACGCGAACTCCACCAAGGGTAGGTGGTCCTCCCAACTGCGACCAAAGTCGAGGAAACATGCACGGAGCATGTCCTCGAGAGTCTAAATAGTCCTCTCCGTCTGACCATCTGTCTGAGGGTGAAAGGCGGTGCTCAGACGTAGCTGCGTCCCAAACGCCTCTTGAAACCCCTAAAAAAGTCGGGAAGTAAAGAGAGGATCTCGATCAGAGACGATAGATGATGGCACACCATGAATCCGCACAATCTCCTGAATGTAGAGACGTCCCAAGCTCTCCACTGAGCCCTGCTCTCTGATGGGTAAGAAGTGAGCCGACTTGGTGAGTCGGTCGAAAATCACCCAAATGGAGTCGTGACCTCTGGAAGTGCGTGGAAGTCCAGTCATGGAGTCCATAGATATCCCGTCCCACTTCCACTTTGGGACCTCCAAGGGCTGTACCAAGCCTGCTGGTACCTGGTGCTCTGCCTTCACCTGCTGGAAGGTGAGGCATCGAGAAATGAACTCTGTCACAACCTTCTTCATGCCCGGCCACCAATGTTGTTGTTTGAGATCCTGGTACATCTTCTCCATTCTAGGACGTACCGCTAAAGAGGAAGTGTGAAACTCTCTTAGCACCTCCTCCCATAAAGCAACTGGTACCAAGGTACGTCCTCTGAAAAGGACGTCATGCTCTCCTCCTACAGAGAAACCATCAGGTGCCTGTCTTGAGGATATCTACGCACGCCACGTCTCATAGTCAGCGTCCCCACGTTGTGCCTCTCTGACCCGCTGTAGTAGTGGAGGAGTGACTGTGAGTGACTGAAGGAAGCCTACTCCATCTCTATCCATGAAGGATATCTTCAAAGCGGCTAGCTGCTCTGTCGCCTCCCCAAGTAGCTGAATGCCCGTCCTCCTACTGAGTGCATCGGCTACTACGTTCCCCTTTCCAGGAGTATAGACTATCTC
Source organism: Viscum album (assembly GCA_963277665.1). Classification (NCBI taxonomy): domain Eukaryota; kingdom Viridiplantae; phylum Streptophyta; class Magnoliopsida; order Santalales; family Viscaceae; genus Viscum; species Viscum album. Next base: position 1,457,498,654 of record OY728128.1, read on the forward strand.
AAAGTCATAGTCCTGGAGGAACTCAAGCCATCGCTACTGTATCAGGTTTAGGTCCTTCTACGAGAAGATGTACCTAAGACTCTGATGGTCAGAATAGACTGTAAAGCGCTCGCCCATCAGATAGTGTCACCACATCTTCAGAGAAAATACCACTACTGCTAACTCCAGGTCATGGGTAGAATATTTTTGCTCATGCTGCCTCAAATAACATGATCCATAGGCGATCACGACCCACTCCTGCATCAGGACACATCTGAGTCCGGTCCCTGATGCATCGCAGTAAACTACGTACCCTACTCCCTCCTCCAGCAACCTCAAGATAGGCGTGCTGGACAATCTCTGTCTCAGCTCCTGGAAGCTCTACTGACATCTGTCTAACCACACAAAGGGTTTCCCCTTCTTCTTCAAAGCTGAGAGTGGTGCCGCAACTCTGGAGAAGTCTGGCACAAATCTCCGGTAGTATCCATCTAGTCCCAAGAAACTCTGCACCTCCGTCACGCTCTTGGGTGGATCCCAAGATAGCACTGTCTCGATCTTCGCAAAATCCACCACAAATCCCGCCTTAGAGATGACGTGTCGTAAGAAGTGGACCTCGCGTATCCAGAACTGACACTTCGAGAGCTTACCATAAAGCTGGTTCTCTCAGAGTGTGTCCAGTACAACCCGCAAGTGGTAGGCGTGCTCCTCCTCAGTCGCCGAGTATATCAAAATGTCGTCGATGAAGACCATGACAAATAGATCGAGGTATGAATGAAAGATACTGTTCATGAGACCCATGAACACTACTGGAGCATTGTTTACGCCGAATGGAATAACCAATAACTCATAGTGGCCATAACGAAATCTGAAGGCCTTCTTCTGCACGTCCTCATCCTGAACTCTGAGCTGATGATAGCCTGACCTGAGGTCTATCTTCGAGAACCACCGTTCTCCCTTGAGATTATCGAAGAGGTCATCAATCCTTGGTAGCAGATATTTGTTTCTCACTATCACCTGGTTCAGGCAACAATAGTCGACACAAAGTTGCAAGCTCCCGTCCGCCTTCTTGGCGAACAATATCGGGGAAGCCCAGGGTGAAACACTGGGTCGGATGAATCCCTTTCCCTACAAGTCCTCCAACTGTACCCGTAGCTCTTGAAGCTCAGCGGGGGCCATCCGATACGCTGGAGTGGATATCAGGGCTGTCCTGGGTACAAGTCAATATAAAAGTCTACCTCTCTGTGAGGAGGTAGTCCTGGAACGTCGTCGGGGAAAACATCCGCATACTGATCCACCACTGCAGGAAAACCAGGAATCTGCACGTCAACTGCTCCTAGGATGAGGCTAGCCAACTGATGAGTGAAGGGCTGTCCTCTCCTCTGTGTGAGTCCATCCTGTGCTGTGAAGGCTCCCTTCTCGCCGGTGAAGGTGAACCTGCTCCCGTCGGTGCGTACACATCGCACCTTGCGCCTAATACAATCAATCTGAGCATGGACTGTAGATAACCAATCCATGCTCAAGATGACGTTGTAAGGCCTCAACTTCGCTACAAGAAGATCCCAACTGAAGATCTCGCCTCTTAGAGTAATATCACACTGCCAGCATCAGTGCGTAATCGTCGAGTCTGCTCCCGTAGGAGTCTCTAGCCGTAAGGATTGAGCCAACAAATCTGTCGGAATCTCCGAGCTCCGAACAAGGGTAGCGACTATGAAAGAATGACTCGCTCCTGTGTCTATAAGAACTAAAACAAGGGTGGAATAGACACAGATAGTACCTCGAATCATCTCGGGCGTGCCGTGGTCGTAGGCCTCCACTGCCTGAAGCTGTGCCTGTCTCTGCCTGCCAGATCCCTTTGGTCGGGGTGGACCTCCTGATGGTGGTGGTGGTAGAGCCTCAAAGCGTCTCCCACCACCTGCTGCTCGCCCAGCTCCTCTGCCTTGTCTGCCTGCTCCCTGCGGACCGCCACGGTCGACCCTCTGCCTCTGCCTGGGTGGCCCCTCAACCGTCTTCTACTCCTCGGCACGATGGTTCAGGCAGTCACGAGCCATGTGGCCCTGCCCACTGCATGCGTAGCACTGTCTGCCTCTCGAAAGAATGGCTCCGCGCTGTGTGCCCCGCACTGCTGAGCCAGTGTCCTGAGGTCGTTTGCCTGAGGGTATGGTCTGCTTGGACCCAGGAGTCATCCGTCGACTACCTGCTGCAGAAGACTCTACTATGTGCCGCCCTATAGTAGGTCTCGCTGCTGATGCAGGCTCAGCAAGGAAGCTATCGATCAGAAGGGATCACTCCAGTACCCCTGCCTGTGTCAGAATGCTGAGGGAGATCAGCGATGCCCTGATCTCATGCCTCAATACCTGCTCAATGGTCCGAGCCTGGAAGAATGGGTCCCGTACCATGTCTGTCGAGTAGCGCGAGAGATCGGTAAATCTCACCAAGTACTGGGAGACCGTCAAGATGCCCTGCCGCAGCTGTAGAAGCTCCTGGATGCTCACCGCACGGAGGGTGGCTGGGACGAACTCTGAGTGGAAGAGGCTCTCAAAATCCGTCCAGAGGAGAGATGCCTCATCATGCACATGGAGCATCAAACTCCAAAATCTGCCTGCTGCTGCGTGTATGAGGCTCGCTGCGAGGATCACCATGAGGTCTGATGGTGTCCTCACTAACCTGAAAACCCGTAAAACTGCCTCCAGCCAATCCTCAGCTACATGAGGGTCTGTCTCCCCGCGGAACCTGGGCGGTCGCTGGCACTAAAACTCGTGCAGTTCACTAAGGAGATGTGCATCGTCAGCGGCTGGGGCTGGTAGCATCGGTGGATCGGCGGGTAGAGGTATAGCCGGTGCCTCTCCTGTCAAAGGGCCCTGTACTGAGGCCTCATCACTCGGTGGGATGTCGTCACATACAACGCTCGGAACCCTAGATGGCTGCCGTCGTGGGGCCACCTTGAAAAGAAACATGTGCGCCATGGTAAAACAATATACCTGGTGAGCTGACACAAAGTAATCACAAATAAAACTTGAAACACACATGCAATAATTGTTTTCGTGCATTAAGTCAGAAATCAGAAGTCAGGGTCCTGGTGTACGGATACGTTGGCCGCCGCACCAACACTGGACTCCCTAGACTGATAACCACACTCAATACTCTTAACACTATTGCTTCACAAAGAAAAAGATCAGAGTCCTGGGTTCTGCGGTAGAAACGAACTCCTCTGATACCAATTTGTCACAACCCGTCCTCAGGGCCCATGCCGTGACTACCCCAAGCCCGCCTTCCATATGCCAGGGGCTGGAGACTAGCACCAAGGCGTAATTCATGGTAAAAAGGGAAGACATTGCCTTTGTAAAGTAAACAAACACCACAGAGAAAGCAAGCATAAGTAAACACTAAGTAAAAACTGGGTACAACAGTAACTGCAGAAAAGTAAGTGGGCCAGAATACAAACCCAAACTGAAAGTAAAGTACAACTGGGAAGGGAAAACAGGAACTGAAAGTAAAGCCACAGCCTCGAGCCATCCACTGGAAGTCCCACCTGAAGGGTGGGTATAGATAGCCTCCACAGCTCCTTGGGTCCAGCCATCCGCTACGTGTATGCCCCGCCCAGTGATCTACCTCCGGGTACCAACCTGCCCCTCGTGCCTCAACCACGATCAGCGCTGTCCGTCGTCTGCAACCAACACAACGTAGTGCGGGCATAGCCCGTGAAGGGGTGAGTATAAGGTACTTAGTAGGGACCCCGAGACCCCCGAAGGTCTCCCAGAATCCACAAAGGATAATCCACAAAGGAAAGATACAAACACGAAGTAACATCCGGCACTACTTAGGTATATGCCCATACATATACCTTAGTCATCAATTCTCGTTCGGATCCAACTTCTGAGCTCAAGTATAACCTAGTCCACACAGAAAACCACAACCCAATCCACACAGGAAAGCGTAACTTAATCCACACAGGATATCAAGTCAATCATATTGAAGATAAGGATTGAAAGTCAAGATACAACTCACACTGGTAATCTTATTCGTAAGACGAGAGAGATGATCAGATATTGCCACTGATTAATCTAAGCCATCAGACCCACACATGATCGATAGGTACTAACCCCCGCAATGACCCACAAAGGATCGATAGGTAACTAACCCCCGCAATGACCCACACAGGATCTGACCCACACAGGATCGATAGGTAACTAACCCCCACAATGACCCACACAGGATCAGACCCACACATGATCTGTAGGCACTGGCCCATATAGGACCACTGAGCGCTGAACCACACAGGATCGGTAGCACTGATCCACATAGGATCCCTGAGTGCTGTAATCGTCATCGTCGAATCCACGGAGGATTTCTGTACAGTCGTCATCGTCGTCGCAGTTGCAGCCAGCTCTAGGGTTCCCGTACACAACAATCTCATTCGGGAGGGTCCGCTCCACGAGCCGAGGGGATGATACATCAACTGACACATAGTCCGAAGTTGATGTATCCAAAAGTTCCGTATCGTCAACATGAACTCAACGTCGCAGACGGCGCGTCAATCGGACACCCGGTCTGAGAGTTATTGGCTTTTTTGTTTTAGGGGCCCGGTTGGTTTTTAAGTCAAAACAAACCCTACCGTACTCCAACTACGTCCAAACCTTGAGCGAAGTAATCCAAAAGGACCGTCTCACTAAGAGGAATCCAACAAAGTCGATGACACGTCAATCGGAAGTCTGGAGCTCAAATTATAAGCATTTCCGCTCTGAGGGCCCGGTTGGTTTCGTGTACGAACCAGCTCGGCCGAACCCAAAGTACTCCAAAACCTTGAGTGTAATATACCAAAACGACCGTCTCGATCCAAGTATCTCTATGCAACTGACGGTGCTTCGATCAGATCTCTTTATCTCAAGTTATGAGAAACAGACCGAAAAAGTCCGTTATTAGGGGGTTCGAGCCCGGTCCGACCCAGCCCGGTACCCCCTGGGTTGGCCCAAACCGGGTCGACCCGACCTGGGTCCAGGTACGGCATGCTTGGGCACGGCCCAGCCCGGCTGGCGCGGCCCGGCCTGGGCGCGGCCCGGCCTGGCGGTCCGGTCGGGCGGCTCGGCCGTTTCGGCCGAGCAGTGCGGGGTGGCACACTGCCCCCCGCTAGCATGTAACCATGGCCCCATGGGGGGCCGCTACTTGTCAACGGACATGGCCGAGCGCTGCGTCCCGCCTCCTTCGGTCCCGTGCGGTCACGGGACCAGAGGCCTGCCGCCGCGGCTTCAGCCTCGGCGGCCCATCCCGGCGGTGCGCCGGCGGAGTGCTCCGCAAACCACCGGACGAGCTCCGGTGGTCGGATTTTCCTGCTATCTTCGCCAAAGGCCCTCCCGGGACCCGTCCTTCTCTGCGAGGACCTCACAACGCCCGTGCAGCCAGCTTCATCATCGCTCGCCAATCCGCACACCAAGAACGAAGAGACGGTGGGTTCAGACTTGTTCGTTGGTCCGCACCCACCGCATTAGCGGTTTAAAAAGGCTTCCAACAAATTTTAAACATATGCCGAGGGTATAAATCACAAAGATTTAATTGAATCAAAACCCCTACTTCGTCGAATTCGTTGAGCGAGGGTTCATTGAGGAAAAGCACGTCGCGGAAGAAGGCGTCGCAGAATGGGGATTGTCACGTTGCGGAGAAGGAACGTCACGGAAGAAGCGTCGCGGAAGAAGCGTCACTGGCGTCGCGGTACACGACATCATGTAGTCGATATCCGAGGATTTGGCGTTCTTCATCGGAGATCAGTGCGTTTTTTGCGTTCTTCGTGTTCTTCGTCGAAGAAGAAGGCTTTTCTCCAAATCGTTTCCACGCAACAAGTTCCCACACAAATAAAAAAAGTTTTGTCTTATTTTATTAACACTCAAACCAACTCTTTGAAATTCAAAAAGATAAGAAACGATCAATTAATTGAGGAGTTTAAAACCGCCCAATTAATGAGATGTTTAATATCAAGATTAAACGCAAGAGTTGACTTCATTTAAAAGGGGGGTGCGGGTGCGTTACTTAAGAAGAAAAGAAACGGTGGGGCTTGTGTGGGCCCCACCTCAAAAATATCCTACCAAGTGGTTAGGATATTCTGGGTCCCACATCATCCACTTAACATAGGTTAAGTGACTTAAAATAAAATAAATTGGTCGCACCATTTTATTTTATTCATTTACTTAACCCGTAAAATTTAAAAACCACACCCGAGCAAACACAACTCCGGAAAAGGTGTTTCTAAGAAAATACCGGTGCTGCGATTTTATTGGTGCCCTCATAATTCGATTCCGAGCACCGGTTCAAATTTTAGAAAAAAACCCGCTTGTTCGTTCACTGAACGTACCCGATCTAAACTTCAGAAAAAGATTCTGGGCACACCGGGCCTCGGAATTAGGTGCCGTCAGAAACTGCGTTCATGTAAAATTCCCAAGAAAATTAAGAAAACAATTTAATTTAATTTTTTGGGTCTTTAAATCACTCCCATATCAGGGCTTTACGTCCCCATAAAGATACATAAAAAACTAGGGAAACAAATGTGGGTACTTAGCACGTATCTGAGCCTCCCGCTCCCAAGTGCTCTCCTGGAGGTTCCCGTGCTGCTATCTGATGCGTACTAGAGGAATCGACCGTCCAAGTAGGACCCGATCCTGTCGATCCTCAATATCCACCGGGACCTCCGCAAAAGTCGCCCCATCATCAACGTCCAGCTCCCCATGGTCAATGATATGCGTCAGGTCATGCACGAATCTCCTCAGCTGAGATACGTGGAAGACATCCTGCACCCAGTGCAACTGAGGTGGTAGAGCCAGGCGATAAGCCACCTATCCAATCCTGTTGAGGACCTGGAATGGTCCGATGAAGCGTGGAGACAACTTTCCGCCTCGTCCAAATCTCCGTAATCCACGTCGAGGTGAGACCCGCAAGAAGACGTGGTCGCCATCCTAGAACTCTAGTGGCCTCCACCTCCTGTCAGCATAAGACTTATGTCGGCTCTGAGCTATCCTCATCCACTCCTGGATGTCCTGGACCTTCTCTGTCGTGTCCTAGACCATCTCCGGTCCCACAAGTGCTGACTCCCTAGGGTCTGTCCAGCACAGCGGTGATCTGCAAGGTCGGGCGTACAACGCCTCGTATGGTGCCATCCCGATGGTGGAGTGGTAGCTGTTGTTGTACGCGAACTCCACCAAGGGTAGGTGGTCCTCCCAACTGCGACCAAAGTCGAGGACACATGCGCGGAGCATATCCTCGAGAGTCTGAACGGTCCTCTCCATCTGACCATCTGTCTGAGGGTGAAAGGCGGTGCTTAGACGTAGCTGCGTCCCGAACGCCTCATGAAACCCCTTCCAAAGCCGGGAAGTAAAGAGAGCATCTCGATCGGAGATGATAGATGATGTCACACCATGAAGCTGCACAATCTCCGGAATGTAGAGACGTCCCAAGCTCTCCACTGAGCCCTGCTCTCTGATGGGTAAGAAGTGAGCCGACTTGGTGAGTCGGTCGACAATCACCCAAATGGAGTCGTGACCTCTGGAAGTGCGTGGAAGTCCAGTCATGAATTCCATAGATATCCCGTCCCCACTTCCACTCCGGGACCTCCAAGGGATATACCAAGCCTGCTGGTACCTGGTGCTCTCCCTTCACCTGCTGGCAGGTGAGTCATTGAGAAACAAACTCTGCCACAACCTTCTTCATGCTAGGCCACCAGTGCTGTCGTCTGAGATCCTGGTACATCTTCGCCACGCCATGATGTACCGCCAAAGGGGAAGTGTGAAACTCTCTTAGAACCTCCTCCCGTAATGCAACTGGTACCAAGTTATGTCCTCTGAAAAGGACGTCGTGCTCTCCTCCTACAGAGAAACCATCAGGTGCCTGTCCTGAGGATATCTGCGCACGCCGCATCTCACAGTCAGCATCCCCACGTTGTGACTCTCTGACCCACTGCAGTAGTGGAGGAGTGACTGTGAATGACTAAAGGAAGGCTTCTCCATCTCTATCCATGAAGGATATCTACAAAGCGGCTAGCTGCTCTGTCGCCTCCCCAAGTAGCTGAATTCCCGTCCTCTTGCTGAGTGCATCGGCTACTACGTTCCCCTTTCCAGGAGTATAGACTATCTAAAAGTCATAGTCCTGGAGGAACTCGAGCCATCACCGCTATCTCAGGTTCGAGTCCTTCTGCGAGAAGATGTACCTGAGACTCTGATGGTCAGAATAGACTGTAAAGTGCTCGCCCATCAGATAGTGTCGCCACATCTTCAAAGCGAAGACCACTGCTGCTAACTCCAGGTCCTGGGTAGCATAGTTCTGCTCATGCTGCCTCAACTAACATGATCTATAGGTGATCACAGCCCGCTCCTGCATCAGGACACATCTGAGTCTGGTCCCTGATGCATCGCAGTAAACTACGTACCCTACTCCCTCCTCCGACAACCGCAAGATAGGCGCGCTGGTCAATCTCTATCTCAGCTCCTGGAAGCTCTGCTGACATCTGTCTAACCACAAAAATGGTTTCCCCTTCTTAGTCAAAGCTAAGAGTGGTGCCGCAACTCTGGAGATGTCTGGAAAAAATCTCCGGTATTATCCAGCTAGTCCCAAGAAACTCCGCACCTCCTTCACGCTCCTGGGTGGCTCCCATGCTAGCACTGCCTCGATCTTCAAGGGATCTACCGCAACTCCCGCCTCAGAGATGACGTGTCCTAAGAAGTGGACCTCGCATATCCAGAACTGACACTTCGAGAGCTTACCATAAAGCTGGTGCTCTTAGAGTGTGTCCAGTACAACCTGCAAGTGGTAGGCGTGCTCCTCCTCAGTCGTCGAGTATATCAAAATGTCGTCGATGAAGACCACGACAAATCGATCGAGGTACGGATGAAAGATCCTGTTCATGAGGCCCATGAACACTGCTGGACCATTGGTTATGTCAAATGGAATAACCAAGAACTCATAGTGGCCATACCGACATCTGAAGGCCATCTTCTGAACGTCCTCATCCCGAACTCTGAGCTGATGATAGCCAGACCTGAGGTCTATCTTCAAGAACCACCGCTCTCCCTTGAGATGATCAAAGAGGTCATCAATCCTCGGTAGAAGATACTTGTTCCTCACTGTCACCTAGTTCAGGCAATGATAGTCAACACAAAGTTTCAAGCTCCCGTCCTCCTTCTTGGAGAACAATATCGGGGAAGCCCAGGGAGAAACATTGGGTCGGATGAATCCCTTTCCCTACAAGTCCTCCAACTGTACCAGTAGCTCTCGAAGCTCAGCGGGGTCCATCTGATACGCTGGAGTGGATATCGGTGCTGTCCCGGGGTACAGGTCAATATAAAAGTCTAACTCTCTGCGAGGAGGTAGTCCTGGAACGTCGTCGGGGAAAACATCCGCATACTGATCCACCACTGCAGGAAAACCAGGACTCCGCACATCAACTGCTCCTAGGATGAGGCTAGCCAACTGATGAGTGAAGGGCTGTCCTCTCCTATACGTGAGTCCATCCTGTGCTGTGAAGGCTCCCTTCTCACCGGTGAAGGTGAACCTCCTCCTGTCGGTGCATACACATCGCACCTTGCTCCTAATACAGTCAATCTGAGCATGGATTGTAGATAACCAATCCATGCCCAAGATGAAGTCGTAAGGCCTCGACGCTGCTACAAGAAGATCCCAACCGAAGCTCTCGCCTCCTAGAGTAAGCTCACACTATCGTCACTAGTGCGTAATTGTCGAGTCTGCTCCCGTAGGAGTCTCTAGCCGTAAGGATCGAGCCAACAGCTCTGTCGGAATCTCCGAGCTCCAAACAAGGGCAGCGGCTATGAAAGAATGACTCGCTCCGAACAAGGGCAGTGGCTATGAAAGACTGACTCGCTCCTGTGTCTATAAGAACTGCAGTAAGGTTGGAATAGACACAGATAGTACCTCGAATCATCTTGGGCGCGCTGTGGTCGTAGGCCTCTGGTGCCTGAAGCTGTGCCTGTCTCTTCCCTCCATCTCCCTGTGGTCGGGGTGGACCTCCTGGTGGTGGTGGTGGTAGAGCCTCAAAGCGTCGCCCACCACCTGCTGCTCGGACAGCTCCTCTGCCTCATCCTCCTGCTCTCTGCGGACCGCCATGATCGACCCTCTTCCTCTGCCTGGGTGGCCCCTCAACCGTCTGCTGCTCCTCGGCATGGCGGGTCAGGAAGTCACGAGCCATGTGGCCCTGCCCGCCGCATGCGTAACACTATCTGTCTCTCGAAAGACTGGCTCCACGTTGTGTGCCCCGCACTGTTGAGCCAGTGTCCTGAGGTCGTCTGCCTGAGGGTCTGGTATTCCTGGACCCATGAGTCATCCGTTGACTTCCTGCTGCAGAAGACTCTGCTACGTGCCGCCCAAAGGTAGGTCTCACTGCCGATGCAGGCTCAGCAAGGAAGCTCTTGATCAGAAGGGCTCGCTCCAGTACCCCTGCCTGTGTCGGAATGCTGAAGGAGATCAGCAATGCCTTGATCTCATGTTTCAATCCTTTCTCAAAGGTCCGGGCCTGAAAGAATTGGTCCCGTACAATGTCTATCGAGTAACGCGAGAGATCGGTAAATCTCGCCGAGTACTGGGCGACCGTCAAGCTGCCCTGCCGCAGCTGTAGAAGCTCCTGGATGCGCACCGCACGAAGGGTGGCTGGGAAGAACTCTGAGAGGAAGAGGCTCTCAAAGTCCGTCTAGAGGAGAGATGCCTCATCGTGCACCTGGAGCATCAAGCTCTACCATCTGCCTGCTGCCACGTGCAGGAGGCTCGCTGCGAGGATCACCATGAGGTCTGCTGGTGTCCTCACTAACCTGGAAACCTGTACAACTACCTCTAGCCACTCCTCGGTTGCCTGAGGGTCCATCTCCCCGCGGAACCTGGGCGGTCGCTGGCGCTGAAACTCGTGTGGTGCACTAAGGCGAAGTGCATTGTCAGCAGCTGGGGCTGGTAGCATCGGTGGCTCGGCAGGTAGAGGTACCGCCTGTGCCTCTGCTGTCAAAGGGCCCTATACCGAGGCCTCGTCGCTCGGTGGGCTGTCATCACGTACAATGCTCGGAACCCCAGCTGGCTACCATCGTGGGGCTATCCTGAAAAGAAACAAGTGCACCATGGTCAAACAGTATACCTGGTGAGCTGACACAAAGTAATCACAAAGAAAACTTGAAATACACATGCAATCAATGTTTTCGTGCATTAAGTCGGAAATCAAAAGTTAGGATCCTGGTGTACGGATACGTCGGCTTCCGCACCAACACTGGACTCCCTGGAATGATAACCACACTCAATACTCTTAACACTATTTCTTCACATAGAAAAAGATCAGAGTCCTGAGTTCTACGGTAGAAACAAACTTCTCTGATACCAATTTGTCACGACCCGTCCTCGGGGCCCGTGTCGTGACTACCCCAAGACCGCCTTCCATAGGCCAGGGGTTGGCGACTAGAACCAAGGCATAATTACTGGTAAAAAGGGAAGGTATTGCCTTTGTAAAGTAAATAAACACCAAAGTGAAAGAAAGCATAAGTAAAAACTAAGTAAAAACCGGGTACAACAGCAAGTGCGGAAAATTAAGTGGGCCAGAATACAAACCCAAACTGAAAGTAAAGTAAAAATGGGAAGGGAAAACAACAACTGAAAGTAAATTCGTTGCCTCGAGCTGTCCACCAGAAGTCCTACCTGAAGGGTGGGTATAGATAGCCTCCACAGCTCCGCGGGTCCAGCCGTCCGCTCCGAGTACGCCCCGCCCAGTGATCCACCTCCGGGTACCGATCTGCTCCTCGTGCCTCAACCACGATCAACGCTGTCCATCGTCCGCAACCAACACAATGTAGTGCGGGCAGAGCTCGTGTAGGGGTGAGTATAAGCTACTCAATAGGGACTCCGAGACCCCTGAATGTCTCCCAGAATCCACAAAGGATAATCCACAAAGGAAAGATACAAACACAAAGTAACATCCAACACTACTTAGGTATATGCCCATACATATACCTAAGTCATCAATTCTTGTTCGGCTCCAACATCCGAGCTCAATTACAACCTGGTCCACACAAGAAACCAGAACCCAATCCACACAGAAAAGAAAAACGTAATCCACACAGGATATCAAGTCAATCATATTGAAGATAAGGATTGAAAGTCAAGATACAACTCACACAGGTAATCTTCTTCGTAAGACGATAGAGATGATCAGATATTTCCACTGATTCATCTAAGCCATCGGACCCACATAGGATCGATAGGTACTAACCCCCGCAATGACCCACAAAGGATTGATAGGTAACTAACCCCCGCAATGACCCACACAGGATCTGACCCACACAGGATCGATAGGTAACTAACCCCCGCAATGACCCACACAGGATCAGACCCACACAGGATCTGTAGGCGCTGGACCATACAGGACCACTGAGCGCTGACCCACACAGGATCGGTAGCACTGATCCACGTAGGATCACTGAGTGTTGTAGTCTTCACCGTCGAATCCACGAAGGATTTATGTACAGTCGTCATCGCCATCGTAGTTGCAGCCAGCTCTAGGGTTCCCGCACACAACAAGCTCGTTCGGGAGGGTCCGCTCCACGAGCCGAGGGGCTGATACATCAACTGACACATAGTTCGAAGTTGATGTATCCAAAAGTTCTGTATCATCAACAGGAACTCAACGTCGCAGACGGCGCGTCAATCAGACGCCCGGTCTGAGAGTTATTGGCTTTTTCGTTCCAGGGGCCCGGTGGGTTTTTAAGTCAAAACCAACCCGACCGTACTCCAACTACATCCAAACCTTGAGCGGAGTAATCCAAAAGGTCCGTCTCACTAAGAGGAATCCAACAAAGTCGACGACATGTCAATCGGACGTCCGGAACTCAAGTTATAAGCGTTTCTGCTCCGAGGGCCCGGTTGGTTTCGTGTACGAACCAACCCGACAGAACCCAAAGTACTCCAAAACCTTGATTTTAATATACAGAAATGACCGTATCTATCCAAGGATTGCTACGCAACTGACGGTGTGTCGATCGGAGGTCTGTAGCCCACGTTATGGTCAAGAGACCGAAAAAGTCCGGTATTAGGGGGTTCGGGCCTGGTCCGACCCGGCCCGGTACCCCCTGGGTTGGCCCGAACCGGGTCGACCCGACCTGGGTCCGGGTCCAGCCCGCTTGGGCACGGCCCGGCCTGGGCGCGGCATGGCCTGGCGGTCCGGTCGGGCGGCTCGGCCGTTTCGGCCGAGCGGTGCGGGGTGGCACGCTGCCCCCCGCCAGCATGTAACCGCGGCCCCATGGGGGGACACTCCTTGTCAACGGATGTGGCCGTGCACCGCGTCCTGCCTCCTTCGGTCCTGCGCGGTAGCGGGACTAGAGGTCTGCCGCCACCTACGGCCGCCGGCACCATCGTGCCGGCGAGGCGCGTCGGCGGAGTGCTCCACGGACCACCGGACGAGCTCCGGTGGTCAGATTTGCCTTCCGTCTTCGCCAACGGCCCTCCCGGGACCCGTCCTTCACTACGAGGACCTCACAATGCCCGTGCGGCCTGCTTCATCATCGCCCACCAATCCGCACACCAAGAACGAAGAGACAATGGGTTCAGACTTGTTCGTTGGTCCGCACCCCCCGCGTTAGCGGTTTAAAAAGGCTTCCGACAAATTTTAAACATATGACGAGGGTATAAATCACAAATATTTAATTGAATCAAAACCCCTACTTCGTCGAATTCGTTGACCAAGGGTTCGTCGCGGAAAAGCACTTCGCAGAAGAAGGCGTCGCGGAAGGGGGATCGTCGCGTCACAGAGAAGGAACGTCATGGAAGAAGCGTCGTGAAAGAAGTGTCACTAGTGTCGCGGTACACGACGTCGCGTAGTCGATCTCCAAGGATTTGGCGTTCTTCGTCGAAGATCGGTGCATTCTTCACGTTCTTCGCGTTCTTCACGTTCTTCGTCGAAGAAGAAGGCTTTTCTCCAAATTATCTCCACGCAACAAGTTCCCACCCAAATAAAAAAAGTGTTGTCTTATTTTATTAACACTCAAACCAACTCTTTGAAATTCAAAAAGATAAGAAACAATCAATTAATTGAGGAGTTTAAAACCGCCCAATTAATGAGACGTTTAATATCCAGATTAAACACAAGAGTTGAATTCATTTAAAAGGGGGGTGCGGGTGCGTTACTTAAGAAGAAAAGAAACGGTGGGGCTCGTGTGGGCCCCACCGCACAAATATCCTACCAAGTGGGTAGGATATTGTGGGTCCCACATCATCCACTTAACATAGGTTAAGCGACTTAAAATAAAATAAATTCATCGCACCATTTTATTTTATTCATTTACTTAACCCGTAAAATTTAAAAACCACACCCGAGCAAACGCAACTCCGGAAAAGGTGTTTCTAAGAAAATATCGGAGCTGCGATTCCATCGATGCCCTCAAAATTCGATTCCGAGAACTGGTTCAAAAGTTAGAAAAAAACCTGCTCGTTCGTTCACTGAACGTACCCGAGCTAAACTTCGGAAAAAGATTCCGGGCACACTGGGCCTCGGAATTAGGTGCCGTCAGAAACTGCGTTCATGTAAAATTCCCAAGAAAATTAAGTAAAAAATTTCCTTGAAGTTTTTGGGTCTTTACATGGAAACTCTTGTATATCTTGTTCATAGACTTTATCAAATTCTATCTCACTCCTACTATCTCTTTTAGATATTTATCCCTATAAAGGAATATTTCATGTATTTCAACTATTACCTTTTTATCTATGGGTTAATATAATTAATATCCCTTGTTTCATTGGGGTATCCTATAAAGGTTCACTTTTTACCTTGGTGTGCTAGTTTGTTGCCTGAATATGCCTTAAAAAATGCTTCACAACTCAAAAAATGAAAGTATGAAAACATGAGTTTCTTTCCACTCCATATTTGGTATGGAATACCATATTCTGCTTCAGTTGGCACCTAGTTCAGTATTTTTACTTCTATTTTTAATATGTATTCACAAAATGATAATGGAATACTCACATGACTCATCATTGATCTCACCATGTAAAATAGGGTACAGTTCCTCCTTTCAATTACACCATTCCAAAGAGGCATATAAGAAGGAGTGAGTTGATATAAAATCAAAAATTACTCTAGATAATCAAAGAATTCTTGAATAAGATATTCTCTACCATAGTGTAAGTGGAGTTTTTTATTCTCCTTACGAAGATGGTTCCCAAATTCATTCTTGTGTTACTTGAATTATAAAAGGAATCCAACTTATACCTCATTAAGTATAAAAATCCATATCTACTTAAATAATTAATAAAATTTAGAAAGTATGAGTACCCACCCCTTACTTCAACTAGAAATGGTCCAAAAACATCAATGTGAACTAATTCAAGAAGCTATTTGGATCTTTCACCTTTTCCACTAAATGAGGCTTTGGTCTTTTTTCCTTGTAAACTTTCATGACATACACTAAGTAGTTTTGGTACTAAGGAATCTAAATATACATATTGGTGTAATCCAGTCAAACATTTTCATTTAAATGACCCATCTCGTGATTCCATATTTGAGTGTGGCTTGAGTCATGTGAAGTATCTTCATTATCAGTTTCCATTACTTGGTTTGTGTAATACAACACATAAATACTGTTATTTAATTATTCCTTACCCTAATAAATTATATACATATAAAATAAGAAAAATTTATTCCAAAATTCGAAAATAGATCCATATATTATAATTATAGAAAATTTAATAATGTTTCTAAGAATAGATGGTACATAATAACAATATTTTATAAACAAGATCATTCCCATCGGTAATGTGAGGTGGTAATCCATGATATCCATAACAAAAAATTTGGATCCATTGGCTCCTTTAAGATCTATGTTCCCTCAATCAATATTCTTAAATCTACTTGGTTCATGTATTTTAATACATATGTGAGTACCAAATGTTGTATCTAATACCCAATTTATAAAAACAAATAAATTTCACTAAATAATAATTACACCTTATGATTCCCCTTGATTATTTTCCTAGGTGTAGTTTTTCCATTGACCTTTATTTCCACATGAAAAATAAACAGCATACCATTCCCTTTATTTCCCCTTGTTCTTTCTCTTATTTTAAGGGCATTGTGAAGAATCCATAAACTTATAACTCCTCAACTGACCTTCCCTCTTATTCACCATAATATTAGAAGGATTATCTTGATAAATATCTTTATTAAATATAAAAGAAAGGTAATAAGATATATGAGATACTTATCAATGTTTTCATATTAAAATTAATAATAGAGGTGCAGAAGCTTTGAGGGAGTGATGCAAGAATGAGATTGTTGCACAATTCTTCATGCGGTTTAAACCCTAGAACCTTTAGGTGTTCAATGTAGCCAATGAGTTTAACTACATGAGTCCTAGATAATATACCTTCTCTAATATTTCTTTGACATAATGCCTTGGATATCTCAAACTGTTACTATCTAGATCTCTCCTAATATTGCGTAACATCCCAAGGTTTTCTAAAAATAAATTGAAATGCATGAAATTTTTTTAAGTAGATATTTATAACTAGACTTTAAACATAATTTTGATGCTTCTATGTTTTTAATTTCAAAAAATAGTCATCTACAATTATGTTCATTAAGTTATTTGGAGTCTGATGGAACTAAGTTATTTTTTTAGTGAATAGTAACATACCCTTATGAATAGTAATATGAATAATAATATGACTCTAATGAATATTAAATTGTATTATTATTTTATTTTCTTAAGTATTTAAGACAATGAAATCTTGGTTAAATTTTCAATGTGATATAAAATCAGTTATATATTTAAAATTGTTAATTTTTGAATTAAGTATGATTTTATTTAAAAACAAAATTAATAATATTTAGAAAATTATTTTCAAAAAATGGAGTTCATTTTTTAATTCTACACATTGAGAAATTTTTAGGGTGAATTTTTTGGAATTTTCTGAAATGCTAGAATTTTTTATGAATAGTAAAATACAATAAAATATGATAAATGCTAAATACTTGATTTATTGCATCATAGGTGATTAAAGGAACATGTAAGACCACTTGGTTCAAAATAACATGCTATTATTACTATTTAGTGTTACATGAATTAATACTATTGATAGTATTGAGAAAAAATATTATAATAATGATTAAAATAATGAAAATTATCTCCTCTCCTCCACTATAAATACCACCCTCATTTCCCTCTTACTCTCACACCTATCAAGCCTTGAGACTTACCTAAGTTCCTCCCAATACTCCTCCCAAGTATCTTCCCCACTTCCTAGAGCAGCTGGTCTCACCAAAAGGTCAAAACCAAAGGCCACAAGGAGGATCTCAAGGAGAAGAGATGAGGAGGTAAGAATCTCCTTTCATTTTCATGTGTTTTCCTTTCATGTCCTTTTCTTTTCTCATACTCTCTTCACCTCCTCTTATCCAATAGAAATTAAAGCTCCATAATATTTTATATTATATATTTTCTCATGTTCATGTAAAATCCCTCATCAATATTCTTCTCCTCTACCACTCATTCGAGAAATTAAAACACCATCTATGATGTGTCAATTTACCAACATCATGGACGATGTGATTTCAATTTCATTTAATTTCTTCAATAATAGTCATGAAACTTTTCTATAGTTGAAATATATTTAAATTTATTTATTATATCTTATTTAAGGTTCTGGTATCATTTTATACTCATGTTATTAATTTATAAAACAAATGAGTTTTTTTACGATCGAAGAATTCCCAAAATGACCTAAACAATTATCCATAATGTTTTAACTTTTGAATAATACTAATGTTAGAATTAAAAATGATAAATGGTATAATTTATGGTACTAGAAATATTTAAATACCATTCAATTCCAACTCTATATTTTCACTTCCAATCGACAAGAATATCCATCATGATCTGAACATGGAAATCATGTAAAGAACGTATCGAAAACAATGGAATGAACAAATACTTACAATTAAAGGGAAAAATTATTTAATGAAATTATCATATAATGTATTATAAACATGAATATATTTCTCTAAGATATTAATAATACTCTTTTAACCATTATAAAAGCGTTTTAAACAATTCTGATGTAAGACAAACCCAAGGTAAGGGAATTCTTAACCTGATTTCCATTCTTTGGGTTAAAATTCTACTTCGTTATTTATGTGGTATTAAAATTGTTTTTGTGATGGGTTTTGTTTATATTATGTTTAATTATGTGTATTTAAAGTTTATATACATATTACATCCACTCAATTAAGTCTCTCTTCAATTATATGATTTATGTAAGGGGATTTTCTTTTAAAATCCTCTTTTAAAATTCTGTTTTACAAAATTCAAAAGCAATGTTTTTATGAAATTATTCATATTGTGTTATTATGTTCTAGTTCTTGGGAATTTTTTTATGATGAAGGGTGGGACCTATATATCCCTCCAATTAATTAGGTATGTTTAAGTTTGAGGTCGGTTGTATGGTTACTCCAAGTGTAACTGTGATGGTTACACAAATTGTAAGGTAGCCGTCAGGGTTACAAATAATAAGTTATCCAAGAGGGTTAAAATATTATATAAGTAATTCATAAAGATATCTTTATGGTTATATTTATGTCCTTATATTTTTTGGGTATATTTTGGAAATATCATGTTACAAAAATTAATTATATATGGGTGACAATTATGTCTTTTGAAAATGTTTTCATATGTTATAAGTAATCATGGACTAATATGTTATTTCCTTCTTTTTATATCTCTTACTAAGATTTTTGTGCTCATCCCATGTTTTTAATTGATTTTCATAGTTTATAATGATGTTTAGGAAAAATAAGGAATCCAAGTTAAATTATTGAAGAATGGTAAAAGAAAATCAAGTTATATTTGAAAAGTTTTATATTTTGGAATAAATGAATACTATTTTTATGGTATAAAATATATATTAATGTGTAAGGTTATGAATGTATTATGTCCCAATTATATAAATATATAAACTTGAAAAGATCCTTAATATGAAAGGAAGTGATTTCTTGACTAAAATCAAGATTATGTAATATAATAAGGCTGTGTCCTTATAGTTGGTATTAAAGGATGGTTTAGATAACTTTTGGGGTTAGTGTGATGTTAATAGAATACCATAAATGATTTTTACTCAATGATTAATTTGAAATGTTATAGAATTTAATGATTACAATGTTTCTTCGACTAAGATATGTTTGTTCAGAATGGTTGTCCGTAGAAGAAATAGGGAAGATGAAGAGAAGAGGCACCTACAGAATGATATCTTTTTGAATCTGAAGCCCAGAATGGTAGGGATTAGAACCAAGTAGTTTGTGACAGTAATGACCCAGCTAATGCATGAAATAAATGGTGGTGGCATCCATGAAAGAGAACAACCTGAGGTACCACAATGGAACATGACAATAATGGAACATTTTATGAGACAACACCCTCACACTTTTAATGGATATTCTGACCCAGTAGTAGAAAAAGGATAGATTAAAGCCCTTGAAAAGATATTCAATGTTATGGGATGTTTAGATAATAAAAAGGTAAGTCTTTCCATTTATGGTTTTGAAGGTGAATCTGATCAAGGGTGGTTAGTGGTGAAGAATATCAAGGATATAGAGGATATTGATGCATTAGAGTGGGATGAATTTAAAAGTCTTTTCCTTGAAAAATATTTTCCTAAGGTGGTGTGACTTAGGATGGAAAAAAAATTCCCTGAATTAATGAAAAAAGAGGAAGATTCAATGGTTTTTTATGAAGAGAAAATCACCCGATTGATGAGGTATGCCCCAAATATTATTTTGGATCTTGATAGAAAAATCAAACTCTTTTACTCAGGATTGAGGCCAAGGTATCAAAGGGAGTTGGCCTCATGTGAATTCAAAAGTTATGAGAAACTTGTCTGATGTGATGAGAGGATAGAGATGGAGTTTGTTGATGATTACATACATTTTGGAAACAAGGAGAAGAATAGGTCCATATGGAAAGTGATGGGTAAGAATCAACCAAAGAAATCTGATGGTAATATAATCTTGTTTCTAGTTTGTGAAAAGTATGACAAGAAGCACCCTGAGGAATTTATTACCAAAACTGGGAAGTGTTTTTAATGTGGTAAGTTTGGAAATATGGTCCGAGATTGTAATGAAAATGATCCTAAGACTAATCCTAATAAGAAAACTATAAATTGTTTTAAATGTGGTGAGATGGGTCATTATGAAAATTCTTACCCAAAGAGAGAACTTGATGATACAAAGAAGCCATAATACAAGTAGAAAGGTGTAGTGAGATCCTTTGTGACTACATCTGCAAACATTGGTCCATCCAATGATGTTTTATTAGGTACTTTGTTTGTTTACTCATATTTTTCTAAAGTTCTGTTCGATACGGGGTCTGCACATTCCTTCATTTCTAAGAAATTTTCTGGTAAATTGGAAATATCACCTCAACAAATGACACCATAACTTATTGTTAACACAATATGGGAAATATTATAGCAAAGAGGAATTATAATAATCTTTAAATTTTTATATGTGGAAGGACATTACCTACAAACCTTGTTGTTTTTCCCTTAGTTGAGTTTGATGTTATTTTGGGAATGAATTGGCTTTCTGTTTATCATGCTAAGATTGAATGTAGAGCTAAATAAGTTTTTTTTTTCAGAAAGAGTTTCAGTTTGTTTATAATAATGAACCCATACAATTTATAACATATCGGAAGCTGAGAAACTATTGAAAGATGGAAATGAAATTTATCTTCCTCATATTGTTGAAAATAAGGGAACTGTTCAGATTAATGATGTGCCAATGGTAAATGAATACCTTGATGTTTTTCTTGATGAGTTACCCGGTTTCATACCTGATCGAGAAGTCAAATTCACAATTTAATTAGTTCCTGATGCTAATCCAATTTCAAAACCCCCATATCAAATGGATCATATGGAACTTCTTGAATTGAAAAATTAGTTGCAGGATTTTCTTGATAAAGGATTCATTCTTCCTAGAACCTCACCATGGGGTTCTCCTGTTTTGTTTGTTAAAAAGAAAGACGGTTCCATGATACTTTTCATTGATTATAGAGCATTGAATAACATTTCTGTAACGCCCCGACCCCAGCTACCCAGAGTCGGTGCATTACTTCATAACATTGGCATGATCACAAAAGATCAAGTCTCGAAAGACCGATTAGTTCAGTAGCCTTGGAAACACTAGATACATAAATAAACATTACATTACATCATAAAAATGAAAACTACAATAACATGGTCTCCCTAGTCCACACTCATATCCTCACTGACTATTCTTGCAAGTCAGTCATAATACACTTCTTCACATCCTGGGAAAAATAAAACATTGAAAGGGGTGAGCTCAAATGCTCCGTAAGGATAACAATATAGCGGAAACTTTCATAAGAAAACATAAGCATTTAAGGCAATGTATAACTAAAACAAAAGCCTTATTGAACTTGAACTTCAGCATAATATGGCAAAAGTAAAATAAAATAATTCCATTACTTACTCACATGGATATTCTACTAGACGAATAATCACGTGAAATATCAATAACCACTTTCATAATGAGGAAATGTATAATGCCAGACATTCTGAAACATTTTGTCAAGGCCTCATCCAAGACGTCTAAAATGATTAAGGCCTCGGCCAAAACCATAAATCAAATTGGGAAAGGGCCTCGGCCAATTCCACGTCTAGTTGTCTCATGAGACCTACCGATGCATCGAGGAGCTATAGCGGGCTCCACCCGTCACATATTAAGTCCAATACATTCCTCATATGAATAGGTTTAAACATAACATAAATATTCGTATTAAAACTAGCATACGAAATGTCAACAATTTCTCCATAAACTATGGATGGTATAAAAATAACACATCCACAGTCAAATATTTCACAAAATGTTCAATGGAAGTTTTGTATCATAAATAAATTTCAATTAAACTTAAAACCCATCAAAGGATGTGGACATGGATGAAATCAAAGCTATTTGAGAGAAATATCTCTCCTTTTTGAAATCATTTAAAAGTACCATAATTATAAAATAACACATTTACTTTGAATATATTCTTATAATCTTGTTAGGGAAGCTTCAACGAAGTTATAATGGCGGAAAATAGCCGCACCCACCGTATAAGTTAAAAAAAACATTCTTACCTTAAATTTGTCAAAGAGGTCAAAAAGTACATTGTTTGGAAAATGACGGTAAAATTCCTTTCAAAAACGTATAAGGGTATAAATTACTTTAACCCATTTTCCATTTAATAGTAAAAATGTTTTGAAAGACATTTTTAAGAAACATGGATGTGGATGATAACGAGGTCCCAATAGATAATTATGTATAAACAACCTTGGATAATGAAGAGGTTGTGAAGTAAACCCTTAACTTTTACTTTTCCTTGATTGGGGTAGGTTAACCTCCTGTATAATGGTGAAATAATTGTTATTAAATTATACAAGAATCATATACATTCATATGATATCATATATGATCTTTTAACATTGCTTTGTTAACAATATCTTAGATTTATCGTTGTTTCGGGTGTTAACTTACTCGTTTTCTTTTATATGTTTTGTTACGTAAGTCGTGTTTTTCATGGATAGGTTGTATCTTATTCATATCGAGAATGATATCATGTCCTTAAACATTATTTTTAAATCATCAAATGATAATTATGCTCGAATGGATACGACGGAGAATGAATCTCATCGCGTTCGTGGAGACGGTAGTCCGTACGTACGCACGAGCGACAATATCATTATTTTGATATTAAAATAATATATAATTGGATAGTATATCATATATACAGAATCATTATCATATTATATTTATTATTTACATGAATTACATATCATTATTATACTCATCTAAATAATAATATATTGAATAACAATTACACCACGACGTGGAGACGGTAAGCCGTACGTACGCACGTATGGTGACATGTCATTCAAATGATGGGTAGAATACTGAATATGGTTGTTCCATGTTTATAATAACATCACAGTATATAGAAGATACTGGAGTTATAATTTTAGAATTGAAATAATAAACAAAGAGGGAGTGGAAGAAGAAAGAAACTTGAAAGAGGGTGATGAAAATGTTACCTCTTCTTCGGGTTCTTCCTTTTGATTTGATAAAAAGGACTCCTTAGGATGGCTTTCTGACTAAAGTAAAGATTCTAGGATGAAGGGAGAGAAGTTGGGAGAGTATTTGGGCAGAGTTTGGCCGAACCAAAAGGCTTGAAAGTGTGAATAAGGTGGTAGAGGTGGGGGCCTTTTATAAGAGGAGAGGAGGGACTCTTTTGGAAAGATTGAAATGTTACATTATTATACAATGATTTTCGGATTCTAAAGGTCCCAAACTTATAAAATTCGTGGATAATGTGATAAGGGTTCGAAATATCCTCATCCAATAGGCTTTTGACAAGTTTAAGCCTAGTATTTTTCATTATCTTCTCATTTTATTTAAATCGTTAAATAATGAGGTCATCGCTGCATCATCATGATGTCATGAATAATTTAATTTATTTAATGTCTAAAAATTCTAAAAAAATAATATGATGTAGGAAATCTTTTTATCTTTCCAATGACTATTTATAGTCAAAAATATGACTTGTATAACCCCATATAAAAATTGTTTTAGTAAAACATTTCATGTTTGTGTCATTTTTTTACTTTAACATTAAATAAAAGGTATTTATGTCATTTTCCAACTAAAGTGGCTCCATGGGGTCCCCAAGTTGACCCATGGATTGTCTTGGTCGGCCATGGAACATCCAATGAGGGTAGGACATGTGTAAATCTCATCTCATATTATTAAAACATTATTTTTACCTTAAACTACACTAATTACCTCTAATCGCGATTAAGAACTTAAAAGTTACTATTCACCAAAAAATTATTTTAATCTCATTGAATCAAATTTTAATTCTTAATGACAACCATGTATGTAGGATTTTTGAAAATCAAATCACAGAAGTGTTAATATTTCATTTAAACGAAAAATCAGTTATTTAACTACCACTTAGTGGTTTCACTATTCATCAAAAATTGAAGTTTTTCAGAACAATGCCAAAATTTCACCCTATGCTATAATTGATATTCTGAATTCAAAAATGATTTCTATTTTATGAAATTAAAAACATATAAGTTGCATTAATTAATTTTATAACTAATTCCCGTTGTCACAACAAATAGCGTGTTTTTAAGAAACAATTTATATCAAAAGATTGACAATTGTTTATGTCCAATTTCAAAGTGAAATTAATTCTAATGAACAACATTGGATAAAATGGTAAAAATATATTCTAATTATACTTTAAAACCACTCAATAATATAACTTATCTCTATAAATTATTTTGATTAAAAAAGTTGTTTTAAGTATTTTTCACTATTCATAAAAATTTGGAAGTTCTCAGAAAATTACAAAAAATTCAACATAGGATAATTTCAATATTAGGAATACAAAAATGAAGTCCATTTTGAAATATAAAATTTCTATAAATTTAAAAAGTGGTTATTACTATTCATAACGGCTACTTTGATTAGTTGCGGTGCGTTAGAACTCGAAGTTGCGTACAATACAAGCTATTGCATTATTGAATGAGAAGTGTATCATGGAAGCTCGGGGTGTTACATTCTACCCTCCTTCAATAAATTGCATCCTCGCAATTTGAAATTTTTCTTGGAAAATAAAAGGTTGAAAATAGAAAATACCTTTGTGGAAAACCCACATCAGAAATAAGGTTAATAAAATTTAGTCTTAATAAGAGGGAAATGGAAATAAGAAAGTCACCACCAAATTATGATCTCGATAAGGAGAACATTGGTGGAAATTATAGAAATATAATTGGAGGAAAAACGTAAATATTTGTAGGGAGTGATTGAGGTCATCAATCACAATCAACTGTCAAATTGAGGGCCTCAAATACTTCAATCTATGTTGATTTAAAATATCATCAGTTCAACAAGACATAAGGTATTAGGATAACACATTTTTTTTGTTTTAATATCCCTTTACTAAAGTTTAAGAATTAATTTATTCATTGAATAAGAGATAGGTATATATATATTTATGCTTGACAATTAGAGTTTCAACCTTCAACTCATCTTTCACTCAAAAAGATAATAGAACTCAAAAATATTATACTTATCCTAATTGTATAAGGTTCAAAATGTTAACACATACCATTTAGATTAGTAAAATTATTTTGTAATAACCAGGGAATTCCTGTAGGCTAGTGGTAGGAAATAAAGGCCTGTCGCACTATGGTTGCGGGTTCGATTCCTGCAGCTTTGTCCGACGCGACGGGTTATGCCCCACCCTGCAGGTTGTCCTTTTCCTAAAACTATAGTATTATAATATTCCAAAAATAATCTTCATAAATTTTTTAACCTTAAACAATACTATCCAAAGATCAACTTAATCCACTCCAACCTTTATAGTTATCCAAAATACCTCTGTCCAGACTTTCTCTAAAAGGTCTCTTAATTCCAAAATCAATTTATCAGATTCCCCAAACAAAGTAAAGATTCTCTTATTATCACATACTAAAAATATAATTACCTTCATCAAATTAAAACCTTACTGAAATCAACAAGTACTGCAGTACAATCCTTATATATATATCACATTATTCTAATAACCAGAATATAATCCATGAGTCCAAATGCACCATTACATTAGTTATTCTGCTTCAACTGTAGTAACAGAATAAGATTTTCCTTGATCCCTTGGCCTTTTCTGAGGTAAGTTTCCCTGACTCTTAGGACATTCATTTGCATAATGACCCATTTCTCTACAATTGTAGAATTCAACTTTGATAGCCTCTTTCTTTCCCTTGCAATCACGAGCCTGGTGACCCTTTTCTCCACATTTATAACAAACTCCCATTCCTTTTAGGCAAGTACTAGGGTGATTCTTCCCACAATTATCACATAATGGAAAATCCTTCTTTCCCTTTTTCCCTTTATCTGTCTCTTATTCCACCGTTCTCTTCTTCTCTTGCTTTACTTTGTTGTCATAAGACTTAGAGAATTCCTTTTCTGTCTTGATAGCACACGAGACAATATCTTCGTATGATGAGAAGGATTGTGATACTAAAGCTCGACGGAGAAATGGTTTTAACCCATCAAAGAAACGATCAATCTTACTCCTTGGGTTACGTATATAATCTGCAGCATGCCTCGCTAACCTTGTAAAGTTGGCCTCATACTTTGCGACATTCTCATCCTCCTTTTGTCTCAGACTCAAAAATTGTCTTTCCATATCTGCTCGATGGTCACGAGGATAGTATTTTTCTAGGAAAAGCTATTTGAACTCCCTCCATTCCATATTCGATACGTCATCATCTTCCTTTGTGTTTTGAATCAATGGCCACCATTGATCAGCATCTCCAGTGAGGCGGTAAACTGCCATGATAACCTTTTCCCTTTCACTACTCCCCAAGGCGTGGAATATTTTCTCTAAGGAGTTTATCCATTGCTCAGCTACTAATGGATTTGTACCCCCATTAAATGTTGGTGGTTGTTTCCTCATGAAGCGGTCTAACATTGATCCTCCACGTTGCGGATCAGGGTGCTCCATACGAGTAAGGTTATTATTCATAACCTGAGTGAGTTGTCCCAGTATGGTAATAAGTTGATCAGCAGCAGTTGTATCTCCAGATCCACAATAATTATCTTAAGCAGGAGGGCAATCCCTACACGGAGTGCGTGCATTGATACGGTTTCCATTCCTTCCACTAGGCGCCATTTCTAAACAATGGGATAAACTAGATTAGTTTATGAATCAAAATACATAATTCCATACTTGTAAAATACTTAACATAAATTGAAATATTTATGGATATAATCCATAATCATAAAAAGGTTTTATTTGAGGAAGTATATACTCATAACCATTCATAGTGGTTTGTAAAGAAAATGGGAATTATCCTAAGCATATCCCCCGGGAGTGTCGTAACCAAGAGTGCAGCAAGGCCCGTTGTCGTGCACCAGTTCCCGTTCGAGTCTAGATCAAAGCGGGGTTTTCAGGTTTTACCCCTAGGTACATCTGTGCCAGAGCTGCCTCTACCTGCTCGTATCCAGACAGGGATGTATTGCTCGGAAAACTCACAAAATCTCTACAATAAAAAAATTCTAGGAAGTTCTTCTATACTAATCCTCAAAGTCTATCTTTGGGCTATGCGCTCTAATCAGAGTTTATCTAAATCTAGCTTCCAAGGTTAGTACTAAACTGCCTCTGATACCAACTGTAACGCCCCGACCCCAGCTACCCAGAGTCGGTGCATTACTTCATAACATTGGCATGATCACAAAAGATCAAGTCTCGAAAGACCGATTAGTTTAGTAGCCTTGGAAACACTAGATACATTCATAAACATTACATTACATCATAAAAATGAAAACTACAATAACATGGTCTCCCTAGTCCACACTCATATCCTCACTGACTATTCTTACAAGTCAGTCATAATACACTTCTTCACATCCTGGGAAAAATAAAACATTGAAAGGGGTGAGCTCAAATGCTCCGTAAGGATAACAATATAGCGGAAACTTTCATAAGAAAACATAAGCATTTAAGGAAATGTATAACTAAAACAAAAGCCTTATTGAACTTGAACTTCAGCATAATATGGTAAAAGTAAAATAAAATAATGCCATTACTTACTCACATGGATATTCTACTAGACAAATAATCACGTGAAATATCAATAACCACTTTCATAATGAGGGAATGTATAATGCCATAAATTCTGAAACATTTTGTCAAGGCCTCAACCAAGACGTCTAAAATGATTAAGGCCTCGGCCAAAACCATAAATCAAATTGGGAAAGGGCCTCGGCCAATTCCACGTCTAGTTGTCTCATGAGACCTACCGATGCATCGAGGAGCTATAGCGGGCTCCACCCGTCACATATTAAGTCCAATACATTCCTCAAATGAATAGGTTTAAACATAACATAAATATTCGTATTAAAACTAGAATACGAAATGTAAACAATTTCTCCATAAACTATGGATGGTATAAAAATAACACATCCACAGTCAAATATTTCACAAAATGTTCAATGGAAGTTTTGTATCATAAATCAATTTCAATTAAACTTAAAACCCATCAAAGGATGTTGACATGGATGAAATTAAAGCTATTTGAGAGAAATATCTCACCTTTTTGAAATCATTTAAAAGTCCCATAATTATAAAATAATACATTTACTTTGAATATATTCTTATAAGCTTGTTAGGGAAGCTTCGACGAAGTTATAATGGCGGAAAATAGCCGCACCCGCCGTATAAGTTAAAAAAACATTCTTACCTTAAATTTGTCAAAGAGGTCAAAAAATACATTGTTTGGAAAACGAAGGTAAGATTCCTTTCAAAAACGTATAAGGGTATAAATGACTTTAACCCATTTCCATTTAATAGTAAAAATGTTTTGAAAGACATTTTTAAGAAACATGGATGTGAATGATAACGAGGTCCCAGTAGATAATTATGTATAAACAACCTTGGATAATGAAGAGGTTGTGAAGTAAACCCTTACCTTGTACTTTTCCTTGGTTGGGGTAGTTTAACCTCCTGTATAATGGTGAAATAATTGTTATTAAATTATACAAGAATCATATACATTCATATGATATCATATATGATCTTTTAACATTGCTTTGTTAACAATATCTTAGATTTATCGTTGTTTCGGGTGTTAACTTACTCGTTTTCTTTTATATGTTTTGTTACGTAAGTCGTGTTTTTCATGGATAGGTTGTATCTTATTCATATCTAGAATGATATCATGTCCTTAAAAATTATTTTTAAATCATCAAATGATAATTATGCTTGAATGGATACGACGGAGAATGAATCTCATCGCGTTCGTGGAGACGGTAGTCCGTACGTACGCACGAGCGACAATATCATTATTTTGATATTAAAATAATATATAATTGTATAGTATATCATATATACAGAATCATTATCATGTTATATTTATTATTTACATGAATTACATATCATTATTATACTCATCTAAATAATAATATATTGAATAACAATTACACCACGACGTGGAGACGGTAAGCCGTACGTACGCACGTATGGTGACATGTCATTAAAATGATGGGTAGAATACTGAATATGGTTGTTCCATATTTATAATAACATCATAGTATATAGAAGATACTGGAGTTATAATTTTAGAATTGAAATAATAAACAAAGAGGGAGTGGAAGAAGAAAGAAACTTGAAAGAGGGTGATGAAAATGTTACATCTTCTTCGGGTTCTTCCTTTTGATTTGATCAAAAGGACTCCTTAGAATGGCTTTCTGACTAAAGTAAAGCTTCTAGGATGAAGGGATAGAAGTTGGGAGAGTATTTGGGCAGAGGTTGGCCGAACCAAAAGGCTTGAAAGTGTGAATAAGGTGGTAGAGGTGGGAGCCTTTTATAAGAGGAGAGGAGGGGCTCTTTTGGAAAGATTGAAATGTTACATTATTATACAATTCTTTTCGGATTCTAAAGGTCCCACACTTATAAAATTCGTGGATAAGGTGATAAGGGTTCTAAATCTCCTCATCCAATAGGCTTTGGACAAGTGTAATCCTTGGATTTTTCATTATCTTCTCATTTTATTTAAATCGTTAAATAATGAGGTCATCGCTGCATCATCATGATGTCATAAATAATTTAATTTATTTAATGTCTAAAAATTCTAAAAAAAATACTATGATGTAGGAAATCTTTTTATATTTCCAATGACTATTTATAGTCAAAAATATTACTTGTATAACCCCATATAAAAATTGTTTTAGTAAAACATTTCATGTTTGTGTCATTTTTTTACTTTAACATTAAATAAAAGGTATTTATGTCATTTTCCAACTAAAGTGGCTCCATGGGGTCCCCAAGTTGACCCATGGATTGTCTTGGTCAGACATGACACATCCAATGAGGGTAGGACATGTGTCAAGCTCATCTCATATTATTAAAACATTATTTTTACCTTAAACTACACTAATTATCTCTAATCGCGATTAAGAACTTAAAAGTTACTATTCACCAAAAAATTCTTTTAATCTCATTGAAACACATTTTACTTCTTAATGACAACCATGTATGTCGGATTTTTGAAAATCAAATCACAGAAGTGTTAATATTTCATTTAAACGAAAAATCAGTTATTTAACTACCACTTAGTGGTTTCACTATTCATCAAAAATTGAAGTTTTTCAGAACAATGCCAAAATTTCACCCTATGCTATAATTGATATTCCGAATTCAAAAATGATGTCTATTTTATGAAATTCCAAACATATATGTTGCATTAATTAATTTTATAACTAATTCCCACTGTCACAACAAATAGCGTGTTTTTAAGAAACAATTTATATCAAAAGATTGACAATTGTTTATGTCCAATTTCAAAGTGAAATTAATTCTAATGAACACCATTGGATAAAATGGTAAAAATATATTCTAATTATACTTTAAAACCACTCAATAATATAACTTATCACTATAAATTATTTTGATTAAAAAAGTTGTTTTAAGTATTTTTCACTATTCATAAAAATTTGGAAGTTCTCAGAAAATTACAAAAAATTCAACATAGGCTAATTTCAATATTAGGAATACAAAAATGAAGTCCATTTTGAAATATAAAATTTCTATAAATTTAAAAAGTGGTTATTACTATTCACAACAGCTACTTTGATTAGTTGCGGTGTGTTAGAACTCGAAGTTGCGTACAATACAAGCTATTGCATTATTGAATGAGAAGCGTATCATGGAAGCTCGGGGTGTTACAATTGCTATTAAAAACAAGTATCCTTTGCCTCATATCGATGAATTATTTGATCAGCTCTAGGGAGATCAGTACTTTTCCATGATTGACTTGAGATCTGGATACCATCAGCTAATGGTGAAGGAGGATGACATTCCAAAAATAGCCTTTCGTACTAGATATGGGAATTATGAATTTGTTGTTGTGTCGTTTGGGTTAACTAATTCACTTGTTGTATTCATGAATCTTATAAATATAATATTTCATGAGTTCTTGGATAAGTTTGTGGTTGTGTTTTTTGATGGAATTTTGGTATTTTCTAAGAGTAAAGAAGATCATGAAAAACTTCTAAGGGTTATTTTACAAACCTTAAAAGAAAATAAATTTTATGGAAAATTCATCAAGTGTGATTTATCGTTAAAAAATATTTCTTTTCTTGGGAACATTGTAAATAAGAATGGAATAATAGTTGATCCTTCCAAAACAAGAGTGGTTGATGAATTTTTAAGACCCGTAAATGTTACAGAGATTCATAGTTTTATTGGATTAGCAGGTTATTACCAATGGTTTGTTAAAAACTTTGCACGGTTATATAGCCCGCTAACCAAGTTAACATGAAAAGGGGTTAAATTTATTTGGATAGAAGAATGTGATGTTTTTTTTAGGAATTGAATAAGAGATTGGCGAATGCTCCAATTTTGGACTTACCTTCCCGAAATGGTGAGTTTTTCATCTACAATGATGCTTCTTTGAAGGGACTGGGTTGTGTTTTGATGCAGAATGATCAGGTAATTACTTATGCTTTAAGACAACTAAAACCTCATGAGTTAAATTATCCCATACATGATTTAGAATTGGAAACTCTGGTTTTTTATTGGAAAATTTGGTGGCATCATTTATACAGAGCCCAATGTCAAATATATACTGACCATAAAATTATGAAGTATATATTCACTCAGAAGGAATTAAACATGAGGAAGAGAAGATGGATTGAACTGATAAAGGATTATGACTACATAATCAATTTCCATCCAGGAAGAGAAGAAAAAAGTAGAGGATTCCTTAAGTCAGAAAAATCATGCATCATTAACGATTTTACATTTGGAACATGATCCCTTGATTAATGAATTAATGAATTTTTTCTTAGAAGTTATTGGTACAAGAAATACCTTTGTTTTGTTTTAGGTTTTAGTGCAATCATTGTTGTAATCCAAAATTAAGCAAGTGAAGAAGGAAGACCATGAGATACAGAAAAATGTATAATTGGTTAAAATGGGTAAGTTTCCAGAATTTAACCTTGATAAAGATCATGTGTTAAGATTTGGAAAAAGGTTGTGTATGTCATGTGATTCCCAGTTGAAGAAATATTTGTTGTGTGAAGCTCATAGTTATCTATTTTCAGTTCATCATAGCAGTACTAAGATGTACAGAGACATTCTAGAGTATTATTGGTGGGATGGAATCAAAAGAGATATTGCTGATTTTACCATGAAATGTTTGACATATCAACAGGTTAAAGAAGAATGATAGTTACCGAAGGGGATGTTTCAGCCAACTCCAGTGCTAGAGTGTAAATGGGAGAATGTATCCATGGAATTTGTGGTGGGACTACCATAAAATTCTCGAGGTAACAATATGATTTGGGTGATTATTGATTGGCAGATAAAATCTTCACATTTTATTTCTATTCGAGATATAATGTCTTTGGATCAGTTTTCACAACTAGAAAAATGGGCTATTACCACGGTTCAAAACCATGGAAATAGGGATTAAAACCATGGTCGTAGTCAAAGTCCACGGTTTTACCCAACCATGGGCTCTATCGTTGTGGCAGTAGGGTCTAACCTATGAACATAGTTTTAACCATGGCAATAGGTGGCCTATTGCTACAATTTTGAAATCTGTGGCCATAAGTGTCTCTATTGTCAATCGTGGTAGTTGACCTTTGGCCACAATTTTAGCCTTAGAAATAGGTGACCTATTTCCACAGTTTTAACCGTGGCTATAGCCCTATAAAACTGTGGAAATAGCCCTAGAAAACTGTGGCAATAGCCTAAAAATAATGTGTGCCTAGCCAGATTTGATCCCAACACCTTCGTTTCACCTTCCAGCGGCCTAACCACTACACCACCAAGGATTTTGTTTGTGTATATATATATATATATAATATTATATATATATATATATTATTAAAAACCATGGCAGTATCCTAAAAACTATGGAAATAGTTCTTCCTGCCATTTTTTTTGCTGGAAATATTTTCTCCTGTGCAAGGGTGGGAGACCTATAGCCACGTTTTTAAAACCGTGGCTACAGCCCTTCGAAAAAAGTCCTGTAGCCACGTTTTTGAAAACCTTGGCTATAGGCCACATAACCATGGATATAGGTTTGGTTTATAGCCATGGATTTGAAAACCGTGGCTACAGGCCATGAAAAAGAGACCTATAGCCATGGTTTTAAAACCGTGGCCATAGCCACCTATAGCCACAGTTTTTAAACTATGGCTATATGTCTGTGGTTGTAGCCTGTTTTTCTAGTAGTGTTTCTTGACTTTACCCCAAAGAGATTTTCATGTTACATGGAGTTTTTCTTTCCATTTTATTTGAACAGAATCCTAGGTTCATTTCTAA
This sequence comes from Viscum album, assembly GCA_963277665.1. Lineage (NCBI taxonomy): Eukaryota > Viridiplantae > Streptophyta > Magnoliopsida > Santalales > Viscaceae > Viscum > Viscum album. The sequence continues at coordinate 1,457,532,031 of OY728128.1, forward strand.
CTTTTGGAAGGGCCTTCAGAAGTCGTTGGGCACAAAATAAAATTTTAGTACAACTTTTCATCTTCAATCGGATGGTTAGTCATAATGAACTATTCAGGATTTAGAGGACATACTTCGAGATTTTTCAATGGACTACTAGGGAATTTGGGATCAACATATTTCTTTAGTTGGGTTTTCTTATAATAACAGATTTCATTTCAGTATACAGATGACACCTTTTGAAGAATTGTATGATAAGTGGTGTCGAAATCCAGTGTTTTGGGATGAAGTCGGTGAAAGAAAGTTAACGGGGATAGAAGTAGTTGAGGAAGTGACTGAGAAAGTGAAGATGATTCATAAGAACATGAGGGAAGCTCAAAGAAGGCAGAAAATTTATGCAGATAACAAAAGTAAATACTTCTATCTTGAGGTAGGTGATTATGTTTTCCTTAAAATCCCTCCTTGGAAAAGTGTGATGCATTTTGGTAAGAAAGGGAATCTAAGTCCACAATTCATCGGTTCTTTTGAAATCCTAGATAAAGTTGGACCAGTTTCATACCAAGTAGATTTTTATTAGAGTTTATCTCAAGTACATAATGTTTTTCATGTTTCGATGTTGAGGAAGTATATTCCAGATTCATCTCATGTCTTGATCCCAGAAGCGATTCAGTTGGAAGAGAACCTTTCTTATGAAGATAAACCATATCATATTCTTGATCGAAGGGAAAAAGTATTGCAGAATAATGTAATCCACAGGGAAAAGGTTTTTTTGGAGAAACCACATGGTTGAATAAGCAACATTGGAGTCTAAAAATTCTATGAATGAAAACTACCCTCACTTGTTTAGTAAGTAAATAAAATTGCGAGGACGCAATTTCCAGAAGGTGGGGATAATGTAACATCCCAAGGTTTTCTAAAAATAAATTGAAATGCATGATATATTGTTTTAATTAGATATTTATAACTATCCTTTAAACATAATTTTACTTATTCTATGTTTTGAATTTCGAAAAACATTCATCTATAATTGTGTTCAGTAAGTTATTTGGAGTCTGATGGAACCAAATTGTTTTTTAGTGAATAGTAACATACCCTTATGAATAGTAATATGAATATTAATATGAACCTCATGAATATTAAATTTTATTATTATTTTATTTTCTTAAGTATCTAAGATAATGAAATCTTGGTTAATTTTTCAATGTGATATAAAAGCAGTTATATATTTAAAATTGTTAATTTTTGAATTAAGTATGATTTTATTCAAAAATTAAATTAATAATATTTAGAAAATTATTTTCAAAAAATGGGGTTCATTTTTTCATTTTACACGTCGAGAAATGGTTAGGGTGAATTTTTGGGAATATTTTGAAATTCTATAGATTTTGATGAATAGTAAAATATGATAAAATATGATAAATGCTAAATACTTGATTTACTGCATCATAGGTGGTGCAAGAATTATGTAAGACCACTTGGTTCGAACTCACATGCCTTTATTACTATTTTGGGTTACATTAATTAAGACTATTCATAGTCTTGAGAAAAAATATTATAATAATGATTAAAATAATGAAAAATACCTCCTGTCCTCCATTATAAATACCACTCTCATTCCAATCTTCCTCTCACACCTCTCAAGCCTTGATAATTACCTAAGTTCTGTACAATACTCCTCCCAAGGATCTTCTCCACTTCCTAGTTCTACTGGTCTCACAAAAAGGCCAAAACCAGAGGCCTTAAGGAGGATCATAAGGAGAAGAGATCAAGAGGTAAGAATCTCCTTTCATTTTCATGTGTTTTCCTTTAATTTACTTTCCTTTTCTTATACTATATTATCCTCCTATTATCCAAGAGGCATGAAAGATTAAGAATCTTGTATATTCTATATTTTCACTTGTTCATGGAAAATTCCTCATCAATCTTCTTCTCCTCTCCCACTCATTCAAGAAATTAAAACACCGTTCGTGATGTGTCGATTTACCGATATCATGGACGATGTGATTTCAATTTCATTTAATTTATTCAATACTGATCATGAAACCATTTATATGGTTGAACCAAATTTAAATTTATATATTATATCTTATATAAGGTTCTGGGATCATTTTATACACATGTTATTAATTTATAAAACAAATGAGTTCTTTACGATTGAAGATTCACCAAAATGACCTAAACAAATATCCATAATGTTTTAACTTTTTAATCATCCTCATATCAGAATTAAAAATGAAAAATGGTATATTTTATGGTACTAGAAATATTTAAATACCATTCCATTCCAACTCTGGATTTTCACTTCCAATCAAAAAGAATATCCATCCTGAACCGATCATGGAAATCATGTAAAGAACGTACCCAAAACAATAGAAGGAACAAATACTAACAATTAAAGGGAGAAATGATTTAATGAAATGATCATATAAGGTATTATAAACATGAATATTATTTGTTAAGATATTAATAACACTCTTTTAACCATTATACATGGGTTTTAAACATTTTTTAAGTAAGACAAACCGGAGGTAAGGGAATTCTTAATGTGATTTCCATTCTTTGGGTTAAACTTCTACTTCATTATTTATGTGGTATTAAAATTGTTTGTGTGATGGTTTTTTTATATTATTTTTAATTATGTGTATTTATTTTTTATATAAATATTACATACACTCTATTAAGTCTCTATTCAATTATATGATTTATGTAAGGGTATTTTCTTTTAAAATCCTCTTTTAAAATTCTGTTTTACAAAATTCAAAAGAAATGTTTTTATAAAATTATTAATGTTGTATGATTATGTTCTAGTTCTTGGAAATTGTTTATGATGAAGGGTGGTACCTATATCTCCCTACAATTCATTGGGTATGTGTATTTTGGAGGTTGTTTTTATGGTTACTCCAACTGTAACTATGATGATTACACAAATTGTAAGGTAGCTGTGAGGGTTACAAATTATTAGGTAGCCGAGAGGGTTACAATATTATGTAAGTAATTCCCAAAGATACCTTTATGGTTATATTTATGTTTTTATGTTTTTTGGAAGCTTTTGGAAATCTCAAGTTACAAAAAGTAAGTATATATGGGTGAGAAGTATGTCTTTTGAAAATGTTTTCATATGTTACAAGTAATCATGGACTAATATATTCTTTCCTTCTTTTTATATCCCTTACCAAGCTTTTTGTGCTCATCCCAAGTTATTAAATGATTTTGAAAGGTTATAAGGATGTGTTGGAAAAATAATTAATCCAAGTTAAATGATTAAAGAATGGTAAAAGAAAATCAAATTATATTTGAAAAGTTTTATATTTTGGAAGAAATGAATAATATTTTTAAGGTATCCACTTTGTATTAATGTGTAATGTTATTAATGTATTATGTACCAATTCTATAAATATCTAAACTTGAAAATATCCTTAATGTGAAAGGAATTGATTTCTTGACTAAATTCAAGATTATGTAATGTAATAAGGTCGGGTCCTTATATATAGACCATAGAGATGCAAGAGTATACTATAAGCACTCATGTCTTCATGAGACTCCATGTGTTCACTAGACATGGATGATAACATTAAACATTGAATGTTAATCACGTCACACATGTGTTTATCATAGATAGTGAACTATTCACCTCTCGCCTCCTTTGTTAGTGGATACAGTTTTAAGGATTCTAATCCGTAAGATTTCTATTCATGGTGCATCACAACCCATAGGCATCTAAACCATTCATGAAAGTTAATTCTGGTAAGGATATGGTATTTCTCTAAAATTGATCATAATGATAATTTGGATGAAATTTTTTCCATTATTATACAATTATAAAAGATCATATTACTAGTACTTCACTTGAATACTATTTCTATGAGCCACAATGAATTTAATTTTATTAAGCCTCCCACTATTTTATCAAGTCCCAATAGTGATCACCATTGGACTCAGAATGTTGATTTTATTGGAAATTATAGAAGAAAATATCCATATTCCCCATATCATAACCCAAGTGATGAATCGATCAATTACTCAAAGGTATTTAGGTAGGAAGGTCTTTTCCAACCATGAGATTGCAGCTCCTTGGTCCATTGAGTAGACTCCCCAATCCAGAAATGTTGACATGAATTTTCTCAACACTTTCCTCCAAGTTACACAAAGTCTAGCGATAGATACTTCCCTTGATGTAAATTTGTTAAGTATACCTAAAAATTTATAATAACTCTATAATAAAAGTAAGCGACCCAATGAGGTTTGGTCAAACACTTAGTTATATGGATTTCAATCCTAATAAAGCAATGGAAGGATTAGTCTGATTTAATATTAACTTGAGGGATTTTATTTATTATGTGTAATTTGTTTTTCTTATTTTATCCTTTACATGTCATATTAATATTAAGTGAATTTTACTTAAGTGATTAACCGTGTTTTGATAAAACATTTACACACAATCCATTTAATTAAATTCTGTATTTTCAAATTAATCAATTTCTTCCTGTGATTATGGTCTTACATCCATAAAATAAATAATGCATAAGATATAAATAAATAAATATATAAATAAACTGATCATGATCTTATCTAAAAATTGATTTATTGAGAGGAAAATAAATCAATCTACCACCTTCGGGAAAACTCATTGTGCAGGTCTTGGCATGAGTTATATCATTCCAGTTATCCGACTGTGTATATCATAGGTTGGTATCATTTTGATTCCATCTTTAACTACCTATACAAACCATGGGAAAAACCTTTTATTACATGTATTTATAATCAACACGCTAGTGAGGGGGACCAAAGGATTGTCTAAAGGAAATTATTTAAATCACCTTGGACACATAGGTCTAAGATAATAAAGGAGGGAGGGATGATACACAAGACATAATATATAATTTAATAATTAATAATTCCAAAACCATAAAATAAATTAAAATAAATAAAACCAACACATACATAGGTTTGGTTAAGCTCATAATCAGTTATACACATGAAATGAATATGCAAAATCACATTTGTTAACATTCATTTCTATTCATTATTTATTATCAGGATAAACACACATGAATTAATAAATCAATAAATTAATTAATTCCCTTTTCTTAATTACCAAATGAATTCTATTGGAGATACCATCATTAAATAATTCAAGGAAAATAAATGGAATGACCAATAATTATATATAATTATAATCAATTAATTGAGGATTTAATATTTTTTAAAAAACTATATTATATTCTCAAACATATGAGGTTCCAATTAGTGTAATTAGGTTTTAATACTACAAATAATTATTATAATGTAATTTAACTCTTTATTTTATTGGGAGAATATATGGAATGTAATCACTACTTACATGTCATGTTTATCATTTTTCATATAATTGGGATAAAAGAATGGGGATTTTGGTGTGTACCTTATCTAGACTACATGACATGTGCTAAAGAACACATGTTGCGTATCATGCTTGTCATGTGTTTTCATAATGTGCAGAAAGACTCGGTGTGTTCTTAGAACATGGGATGTCACGAACCAAGCTTGGATTCCATCCAACCTGACAATTGACCCAATCCATGGCATGGACCAAAGGTCATTCACGATCCCCATGGGCTGGAAACTAGTTCCTGGGTATCAAAAATATTCTTTGGAAATAATTTCACCCATTTGTATAAGTATAAAAAACCAATAGAAATAAACATAACAACAGATGATAAAAATAACCAAATGAGGTGCAAAAATTTTCAGAATTAAAAGTTTACAACTTTAACCAAAAATGAAAGTGATAAAAATAAAAGAGGAAAACGACACAATTTGAAAACCATCCATGTAATAAGAGGACCATCATCCTCAAGTCACCACCACAAACACCTGAAAGGAGTGTAACTCTAGAAACCAGATCCACCATCATCATGATACATATTGTATTTACCTAGGTCATATATAACAAAGTCTACATACACCCAAAGGTGTATGCAAGGTGTGATCCAAATCCCATTAGGATTCCACCCAAAAGAAAATATTCCATGATAAAACATTATAATACAAATTAACATGAACATTTTCATAATAAAATTTAATTTTTTTGAGAAAACATTTTCAAGAAAAATTTCTCATGAAAGACAGTTCAATTAAAACCCTTTTTCATAAATTTACTTTCTTGAAATAAAATATAAACAAGGTCTACTGTATACTGACAGATATAAAAATATCACATAAGCTTCATGTCATAGGTGATATCCATGGGAAAATACATATAGGTAACTAGCTCTATTAGGACCCTAGAAACCTCATACCTTAATGATCAAAATCCTCAAGCTCAACTATCAACAACATTATCATGCATGATCCACTAAAGAGGATATCATCCAAAGTTCTAGTAATCCAACATATTTATAATGCATGAGATACTAGAGAGGATAAAATCCAATGTTCTATTGGTCTCTAATTACATCACATGTTTATTTAGTGTTGTAATCATCAATCCTACTAGATTAATCTTGGCCTTAGCCACTTCCAAATGAACTAACATACTAGTTCTAGTTATCCCACATAGATACCCAAGATTCCCTTTATGATTTAATTCCCTTTCACATATCACTTAAATAAACACTATCACATAAGCAAGATAATTATCACAAGCACATAATGAAATCACCACTAAAACATTTTATGAAATCCATTTGGAAACAACATATGAACAACACATTTGGAACCCAACCATTCTCTGTGGGCAATGATCCTTTCAAAATAATATTCATAGAAAACCCATTTTTATAACATGATTCAAAATTTCAAAGTAACATTTAAGTTTCACAACAAATAAGTCAACAAAACCTTTTTAAACACATTCACACCTCTAAATCTCTTTAAAAATCCACTTCACACCATTCACAAAAAAATAACAAATTCATGAAACACCCTAATGAAGAACACAAGAGATATAACCAATTCCCTTTAGAAAATCCATTTTCATCACATGTGCATCATAAAACCCTTAAAAACATGTTTCACACCATATAAAAAATTCACAGAACCCATTTAACAATTCAAGCAAGTAGATAAACTCATTTAATAATGTAAAATCATGAAACCACATACCTCTCACATGGAAAATTCTAAAAATTGGTGTGAAACCACAACCGCACCACCATAAGACCCTAAAAAAGAAATATCTAACAACAAAAATCAATATTTCCCCAAACAAAACATGATCAAACCCTACCTAGTTCAAACACCCCACTGGAAAATAATAACCAAAGAAAGTGGGAGGAGAAACCCTCAAAAAAGGGAGAAACAATGGGAGGAAGGAACTTACTTGAAGATCCTTGAAGAAAACACACCAAATACACCCTAAAATAAAGGTATAATGGATAAAGGATGAGGGAAGTAGGATTATAGGGCGAATAATCTCGAATGGGGGAGAAATGGGGTGAAATAGTGTTAAAATCAAAGAGGGTAAGATGGTGAATTCCCAAATTTTAATGACCTGGAAAAGTCACAAGGTTTTCCCACATGGTTTCCAAAACAATGCAGAAATCATGTGCCTCTCTCTATCTAAGTGGAAAAAATCCACATGATTATCCTGTATAGTTTGACTAACTGTGAACCAACCGTGTAGTTTTCCACTGTCCAAAAATGTAATTGGCCACATGATTTCCTGGGAAAGTGTTCATGGTTTCCCCTAACCATATACCAACTATACACTACCATCTACATAACAACCTAGTCTTAACATACATGTATATTACACCATTTTATATGAATATTCAGTACATAATAATAATAAATGCTCAAGGACCATAATATTTTAGTGTCTTTGGAAACTTAGAAACAAAATATTTTATCCCAGTGAAAGATCATCAACATCTCCCATAAAGATATCCACATTTAGTACTTCTAACTAAAACCTATCTTCATAACCTGGGGAAAAGAAACATAATAAGGGGTGAGCTCAGATTACAAGTAAGAGTAAATAACGAAAATGTGTAAGCATAACAAGAACAAAGGGTATGGAACTTGAGCATAACATTTGAATAACTAAGATGGTCTTGGGAATAAAACCTGACTACTAAGATGAACATGAGAGTGAACCATGACTACCAAGATGATATGAGGAGTGATCTCATGCTACTAAGATAGAGATGGGAGTGAACCATGACTACCAAGATGGTATGGGGATTGAACCCATAATACCAATATGGATTTGGAAGCAATACCATAGCTACTTATAAACATGTAACCATATCATAACTTATAGAAAAAACAGGTTTTATAATCATTTCATCAAAAGCATAATCCATGAAAGATAAATGGATTTCATCAATGTAAGAACCTGGTTCTTAGTTTTGAGGTACAAGATTCTTATTTTTCCTTTTCCTTAATTGTTTTTGAGAAAATATGGAAAATGAGGAAAAATCCTAAATTTTGGAACTACACGCCGTGTACTTTTCCACACACTATGTACTTTTGGCCGTGTAGGGATGAGTACACAGGGCGTGTAGCCATGTTGGTGACGAGGGGTGTAGGAACCGACTACACGTCGTGTAGTGGTCCTTTACACGCCATGTAGTCAGTCGGCATGATGAAACTGTAAGGCGGTGGAGCATCCGCTAGCTGAGCGACAGTACATGCCGTGTACTCAGGAGTACATGTCGTGTAATCATGTCGACGGATGAACAGTGTAGTGGTGCCGCTATAGGAACAGTTAAATGAAGGAAGTACATGCCATGTACTCAGAAGTACATGCCGTGTAATTTGTTTTTTTTGTCTTAAAACAGGCAGTAGCCTCCTCATTTGGCATAGGAGGCATTTGAGCCGTTTTGGAGCCAAAGGAGGAGGCTGAACCTTTGAAGATCCATCAGGTTTTCTTCTAGAATCAGTTTTCACCTCGGACGATGCCGTTGGAACCGCACAGGTAAGGGCTTCCATCTCCTTGGCTGCTTCTTACCAATTCTTCTCCTAATAGGAGTTATTTGGGTTTGAACAGTTTGTCTTCTTCTTCACGTCTACACTGTTCTTGGGCGTTTCGGGAACCGACGTTCGTGTATAACACTCGTTGGCATATAAGGTAGGTGGCTTGGTGTTTGTTTTTCCAACTGCCGTGTGTTTTGTGTGTTTTTGTGCCACAAACCCATGTTGGGGTGTCGTGTGGATGAGGCCGTTGCTATATTTATTGCCTAGAATTGCATAGGTGATTAAATTGTGATAATAAAATGCTGGTTGGGATCATTGCTTGGATCCGGAACCACCCTGGGGGTGTGTTCCACTGTTTAGCCATTTGGCCAGGGTACCCGAGGGTATACCTTTAATGTAGTAATTGTAGAATTTCCTTGAGAGGAATTTCTTGTTTACTACATTTTTACATGTTGGGCATGGCCTGGTTACCTATTTAGCCTGAGGGCGTTGTTGTGATTAGCCTGTGGGCACTGCACTATTTAGCCTATGGGCAGTAGTTAATTCGGCCTTAGGGCAACTTCTTCAGTGCCTATGGTCAGCTGACTCTGTGCCTGTGGGCGAAACTACCTACGCCTGAGTGTAAACTCTGTTATTCCTGAGGGCAGATTCTTGTGTTGGATACTCTTTACCTGAGGGTAGGGGTTTACGTGTCTGAGGACATTAGCTGGTTATTTAGAATATTCACTATGGTGGTATTTTAAATTAAATGAATTAAATGGATAATAAAATGGAAATATAACTGGTAATTATTTACTTTTGAGTACTGCTTAATTTATTTCATTTTTCTACTACACACTATTGTTGCATGCTTACATGCAGTTGGGCACGAGCCTTTGGTGGGTGCCTATTGAGATATATTTCTCACACCCTATTTGGGTCATGCTTTTCGGACCAAACAGATTACGTTTCTGAAGGTGTGGATAGGGGCAATAGTCCCTATATAGGTACTTAACTATTGATGTGGAGTAGGAGGGCATGGGACCGAGCCTAGGCTCGCGATGCTACTGCCAGCTGTTTCCTTTGCTTTGCTGTACTCTGCTTTTTGTAGTACTGTATTGAGGTATAACATGTGTTGGCTGTTTTCTTAGAACTTGGAACATGTAGCATCATTATTTATATACTGTTGGTTATATCCACTACTGTAGTTATTTCAGTTATGTATGGTCTACAGCTTCTACTATCGTTGTATGTTTTATTTTATATTCCACTGCGCTACACTTTGACAAATGAGGGCATAATTTCCCCACTATCAGAACTGGGCCCTCACTGCTAGTCGGTAGCCTCTTTCATTTGGGGAAATGTGGTTGAGGTTACATGGAGAACCAGATTTGGGGCACCGTTGCATGGCACCTGGGTCCGGGAAGTTACAAAGTGGTATCAAAGGAGGTTCTTTTCTTTGAATTACTATTTGGAGCCATAGTCAGGGATAGGACGAACGATAATTGGTAATAATCTATGCCCGGGCATAGCTAACCAACGTACAAGGAAAATCCAATTTACCTCGTGATTGAAATTTTATTGATTTTGCAATTTACAGTAGATTTGTTTTCACCGTTGGGTGACGCACTTTAGATTGTGCTGTTATATTTTATCTGTGGGTTCTATTTAGTTGCAACCCGATGAGATGATGTTATTCCATCTCATGCATCATATAGGCACATGCTAGATATCACATGCCATTCATAGTTTCCATGCCATGTAGGTGCATTAGAAATTGCATGATGTTGTGATAGTTGTTGTGATAGAAAAGCATGTTGTTGTGATAACTGCTCTGATAAAATACCTACTGTGTGATAGGGTAATTTCATGTGAGCCTGTTTATAGAATGAACGCCCAACTTCGGTTTTTGGGGAGTATGGGCCCCCATTGACCGGAATTTGGTGGCTCATTGACTAATTATTTTGTTATAACACAGAGAAGATGTCAGACTTTGATTCGTGGTGAGTATGGGCCCTCACGGGTCGAAATTTGACACTTAGGTGTTGTTTTTCGGTATTTTCTGGGTTCCGGGGATGTTTCTGAGGCATACTACCCGGAAACCCATTATACATGCCGTGTAGTATCTTTATACATGCCATGTATGACCTTCTGTTCGGTAAGAAACAATGAAATTTTTGAGTACACGCTGTTTACCCTGAGTACACGCCGTGTAGTCTCTTTTCGTGTCACAAGCCGTGTGGGTGGTGACACGGGGTAGGAAAAGGCTTGGGTAAAACACGCCGTGTAGCTTTTTTACACGCCGTGTAGTGTTGAACCAGAGTCCAGCCGTGTAACTAACAACACGGGTCGGTGAACTCCTGTACAGAACACGCCGTGTCAATGATGCACACGCCGTGTAGTGTGACCTGGGGACTCGGCCATGTAACTAACAACACGGGTCAGTGTCACCCCTCCTGGAACACGCCGTGTACCTTTGGGACACGCCGTGTAGTCTTGTCCGAGGACAGACCATGTGGACTTAGCCATGTGGTGGGGAAATAGGGTGGTGTACAAGCCATGTGCGGGTGTAACACACCGTGTAGTTTCAAGCCGAGTAGTGAGCCGTGTCACAGATGACACATGAAGTTGTAAAATAACACCATACACGCCGTGTAGATATTATACACGCCGTGTAGATATTATACACGCCGTGTAGTTTTTTTTGAATGGAATCCATGTGGCTTAGCCATGTGTAAGGACCCGGGCAGGGGAAGGGAAGTCAAGTACACGCCGTGTAGACAGTACACACACCATGTAGTCTTGTTTTTCACTTTTTGAAATTCCTTCTTCCTCATGTTTCCTTTGTGGTTCCTTCGCTTTCAGTCTTAATAATATTGAATCTAAGGCGTGCCTTTGACCTTGTAGTGTCATTCCACCTAGACGACCTCACGTTGTTCGCCAGAAGAGTGGCGACGAGTATACTCCAGAGATGGTGGGCCATGGGCTACCAATTGATCCTCCAGCAGATCCAGATGCGGCGCCAGCTGCTATACCGGACACAGGCGCGGAGGCGCAGTTCTGTGAAGAATTTATGCGGTTCATGCAGACCTTTCAGGGATCACCGCATGCTGCCACATCTATGGTCGAGATGACACGTATCTTTCAGCAGCAGAATCCGCCTAAGTTTTCAGGGGATGGCGGACCACAGGCTGCAGAGTCTTGGTTGGGGTCAATGTAGACTATTTTCGAGTATCTTGAGATGCCTCCAGGGCGGAGGGTCAAGCTCGCATCATATATGCTGTGTGATTCCGCAAAGAGGTGGTGTGATGTCACCACCTAGTCAGAGCATCATAGAGACAAGGCATGGGAAGCTTTTCAGGCAGTCTTATATGACTTATTTTTCTCAGAGACGCCGAGGGTAGATAGAGCTTGAGAGTTCATGAATCTGCAGCAGGGCGCTATGTCGGTGATGGACTATTCTGCTCATTTCACCGTGCTTTAGTGCTTTTCACCCGTGCTAGTGGGTGATGAGATGTTGAGATCCAGAAGTTTTTAGGATGGTCTTCATTATGACATTCGAGCATTGGTAAATGTTTTCAGGTTGCCTTCTGTACATGCTATGGTGAATCAGGCGCTGATTATGGAGAGGAACCTGAGGGAATCTAGTGGTGTGGGCCATGGTGGTTCAACACCAGTTACTGGTACTAATTCTTCTGGAAAGAGGAAGAGACAAATGGACTTCTCTCAGGGTGGAAGTACCAGTCAGAAGAATGCTTCAGGTGGCCAGGTTATGTGCTACCAGTGTGGTAGAGAGGGGCACAAGAGGCCACAATGTCCACGTGATCCAGTGGAGTGCCGAGCTTGCGGCAAGTTGGGCCATCTGCAACGCTTTTGCAGGGCGTTTCCATCAGTGGCTAGTGAGAGGGGTTCTATGAAGACTCCGCATGTAGGAGCAGGAAAAGTGGCTTCTTACCAGTCTGGGAATAGGAATACGTCAGGGCGTACAGGCAGAGATGGTGGTCGTGGCCGTGGTATCCAGACACCAGGATCTCAGAGGCAGCAAGGCGGGACAACTCAGGGTAGCCAGGCTGTGTCGCAGGGCCGCGACACTAGGCAAGCATATGCAGTGCAACAAACCCAACAGGAGCAGGATCCCGGACCTTCGACAGTCAGAGGTACTATTCTAGTAGCTTCTATCTTATCTTTAGTACTTTTGGATACAGGTGCTACACATAGTTTCATATCTGTACCCATTGTGGAGATCCTTGGGATCTATGTTTCTTCTTCTTCTAATATCATGACGCTAGAAACTCCATTGGGGAATAGAACGGCTAGTGTGCGTCAGTGCAAGGAGTTCCCCCTTGAGGTTGGTGGGTGTGACTTTCTTTGGGACCTCTATGTCTTAGAGATGTCAAGCTATGACTTCATTATCGGGATGGACTGGTTGGTTCCCTATCGAGCCTTTGTAGACTGTTATCATCGCAGGGTTCGTTTCACGTCACCAGAGGGAGGAGAGTTTCTATACAAGGGCGAGTGGAATGTTCAGGCAAGTCGAGATGGACCAGAGCATCATGGGCGAGGTGGAGTCACAAACCAGATTGCGAGTTTATATCTGGATGATTAGGGGACTTTTCAGACAGATTTCCCTCCAATTGTTGATCGTTTCAGGGATGTCTTCTCGGATGACTTTTTGGGTCTACCTCCAGTGCGTGAGGTGGATTTATCTATTGAGCTTGTGCCAGGAGTAGCACCAGTGTCCATTCCTCCTTATAGGATGGCTACACCTGAGCTGCAGAAGCTCAAGAGGCAATTAGAGGAGTTGCAGGAAAAGGGCTTTATCCGACCCAGTACTTCTCCTTGGGGTTCTCCGGTCCTTTTTGTGAAGAAGGCGGATGGTACCCTCAGACTTTGCGTGGATTATCGGAAGCTGAACTAGTTGACGGTTAAGAACCGATATCCCTTGCCGAGGATAGATGATCTTTTTGATCATCTTTGTGGAGAACGAGTGTTCTCGAAGATTGACTTGAGATACGGATATCATCAGTTGCACGTGAGGACATCGGATATACCGCTTACAGCTTTTCGGAGCAGATATGGTCTGTATGAGTATACGGTTATGCCGTTCGGACTGACGAACATGCCAACAGTTTTCATGGATTTGATGAATCGTGTGTTCCATCCGTACCTTGATTCTTTTGTGGTAGTATTCATGGATGACATCTTGGTGTACTCTCACACTCGACACGACCATGCCACCCATCTTGAGATCGTACTGAGTACACTAAGAGAGCATAGTCTATATGCTAAGATCTCAAAGTGCCACTTTTGGATGGACTAGATTCACTTCCTGGGTTATATAATCTTAGAGGCAGGAGTTGCAGTAGACCTAGAGAAGGTGAGAACAATAGTTTCCTGGGAGCATCCTAAGAACGTGTTTGAGATACAAAGTTTCTTGGGGCTGGCTGGTTACTACAGACACTTCATACAGAAATTCTCCCACTTAGAAGCACCGTTGACGGGTCTGACTAAGAAGTGTGTGAGGTTCGTTTGGTCAGAAGCTTACGAGACATCTTTTCAGGACCTGAAGGGAAGGTTGACATCAACACCGATCCTGATACTCCCAGAACAGGGAAAGAGCTATACAATTTACTGTGATGCATCAAGTATTGGGTTGGGAGAAATGTTGATACAGGGCGATCGAGTTGTTGCGTACGAGTCTCGGTAGTTGAGGCCAATGAGCGGAATTACCCGACGCATGATCTCGAGTTGGATGCAGTTGTTCATGCGTTGCTCTATTGGAGACATTATCTGTTGGGAGAGAATTTTGTGGTTTTCACTGACCAAAAAAGCCTCAAGTATATATTTACTCAGCGTGACCTGAATCTGAGGTAGAGAAGGTGGGTCGAGTACCTACAGTCCTTCGATTTTGAGCTTGCCTATACACCTGGTAAAGGTAATGCAGTAGCTGATGTACTGAGAAAGAAGACTCAGATACAGGTAGTGCAGGAGGCCAGTGGTGAGTGGGAGCTCATGGCCTTGTTCTCTAAGATGCATCTGGAGGTGCACGACAGTCAGGGACAGACTTATCTTTCATCTTTATCTATGACTTCTACCCTCCTGGATAGAGTGAGGATGAGATAGCTATCTGATTCAAAAGGCCTAGTTCTATAGGAGTTAGTGGAAAGTGGGGACCCTTCTGCTGGTTGGACGATAAGCGGTGATGAGGTTTTGCGTTTCCATGGACGAGTGTGGGTTCCAGGGTATATACGAAAGGATCTGATGTGGGAGTTTCATGCTTCATCTTGTCCAGTTCATCTCAGGGTTACCAAGATGTACCATGACTTGAGGCGTCAGTACTGGTGGCCGGGTATGAAGAGAGAGATAGCTGGTTTTGTTACAAGGTGTTCCACCTGTCAGCAGGTGAAGGCGGAGCACCAGAGGCCAGCTGGGCTGTTACAGCAGTTACCCATTCCAGAGTGGAAATGGGATGATGTCGCGATGGACTTCATGACAGGGTTGCCGAGGTCACCTCGTGGCAATGACGCCATGTGGGTTGTTGTGGACAGACTCACGAAGGTAGCTCACTTCTTGACGATCAAGGAGACCTTCGGTGTTGACGAGCTCGGAAGGATGTATATCCGAGATATCGTCCATCTTCATGGGATCCCTCGTTATATCATTTCGGATAGGGACGCCTGCTTTACGTCTCGTTTCTAGAAGAGTTTTTAGAGGGCGCTGGGTACATAGGTGCTTCTGAGCACAACATACTACCCTCAGACAGATGGCCAGTCAGAGCAGACGATACAGGTGCTAGAGGACATGCTGCGCGCATGCGTCCTAGACTTTGGGGGCTCTTGGGAGAAGCATATACCCTTAGTTGAGTTTGCCTATAACAATAGTTTTCAGGCAACTATCGAGATGGAACCATATTAGGCTTTATATGGTAGGTCATTACGATCACCTTTTTGCTGGTTAGAGGCAGGTGAGGTAGCTTTACTGGGGCCACAACTTGTGCAGGAGGCATCTGAGCAGGTCCAGTTGATTCAGAAGTGGATGTCTACCATGCAGTCTTGACAGAAGTCATATGCTGATTACTGCAGACGACCCTTAGAGTTCGTGGTCAGGGATCAGGTTTTCTTGCGTGTTTCACCAAGGCTGGGACACAAGCGGATCAAGAGATAGGGTAAGATTTCACCAAGGTATGTAGGGCCATTTGAGATTCTGGAGAGAGTCGGGCTGGTTGCAGTTACTGCAGTAGTACCGAGCCATGCACGACGTCTTCCACGTGTCTCAGTTACGTCGCTACCATTCAGACCTGTCTCACACCTTTCAGCCAGAGGAGGTTGAGCTTCAGCATGATGCTTCCTTTGAGGAGCATCCGATCCATATCATTGACAGGAGCATGAAGGTTCTCCAAGTCCGGTCAGTTCTTCTCGTACGGGTGCTATGGCAGCATAGTAGAGTGCAGGATGAGACCTGGGAGCAGGAGGCTGATGTACATGCTTAGTGGCCAGAGCTGTTCTGAGCTATATCTTCGCCACCCTTAAAAGGGAAATTCGGGGATGAATTTCCATAAGGGGGGAAGTTTGTAAGAACCCGGTTATTAGTTTTGAGGTACGAGCTTCTTCTTTTTCCTTTTCCTTAAGTGTTTTTGAGAAAATATGGAAAATGGGGGAAAATCCTAAATTTTGGAACTACACTCCATGTACTTTTCCACATGCCGTGTACTTTTGTCCGTGTAGGGATGAGTACACAAGGCATGTAGCCATGTCGGTGATGAGGGGTGTAGGAACCAACTACACGCCGTGTAGTGGTCCTTTACACGCCATGTAGTCAGTCGACAGGCTGAAACAGTAAGGTGGTGGAGCATCCGCTAGCTGGGTGACAGTACACACCGTGTACTCAGGAGTACATGCCGTGTAATCATGTCGATGGATGAACAGTGTAGCGGTGCCGCCAGAGGAACAATTAAATGAAGAAAGTACACGCCGTGTAATTTGTTTTTTTCGACTTAAAACAGGAAGTAGCCTCCTCATTTGGCAGAGGAGGCATTTGAGCCGTTTTGGAGCCAAAGGAGGAGGCCGAACCTTTGAAGATCCTCCAGGTGTTCATCTAGAATCAGTTTCCACCTCGGATGATCCCGTTGGAACCGCACGGGTAAGGGCTTCCATCTCCTTGGCTTCTTCTTACCAATTCTTCTCTTAATAGTAGTTATTTGGGTTTGAACAGTTTGTCTTCTTTTTTATATCTACACCATTCTTGGGCATTTTGGGAACCGACGTTCGTGTATAATGCTCGTTGGCATATAAGTTATGTGGCTTGGTGTTTGTTTTTCCAACTTCCATGTGTTTTGTGCGTTTTTGTGCCACGAACCCATGTTGGGGTGTCATTTGGCTGAGGTCATTGCTATATTTAATGCCTATAATTGCATAGGTGATTAAATTGTGATAATAAAATGCTGGTTGGGATCATTTCTTGGATTCGGAACCACCCTGGGGGTGTGTTCCACTGTTTATCCGTTTGGCCAGGGTACCTGAGGGTATGCCTTTAATGTAGTAATTGTAGAATTGCCTTGAGAGGAATTGCTTGTTTACTGAATTTTGACATGTTGGGCATAGCCCGGTTACCTGTTTAGCCTGAGGGCATTGTTGTGATTATCCTGTGGGCACTGCACTATTTAGCCTATAAGCAATAGTTAATTCGGCTTGAGGGCAAGTTCTTCCATGCCTGTGGGCAGCTGACTCTGTTCCTATGGGTTACACTACCTACACCTGAGGTAAAACTCTGTTATTCCTAAGGGAATATTCTTGTGTTGGATACTCTTTACCGGAGGGTAGGGGTTTACGTGTCTGAGGACATTAGCTAGTTATTTAGAATATTCACTATGGTGGTATTTTAAATTAAATGAATTAAATGAATTAAATGGATAATAAAATGGAAATATAACTGGTAATTAGTTACTTTTGAGTACTTCTTACTTTATTTCATTTTATTACTGGACACTATTGTTTCATGCTTACACGCAGTTGGGCACGTGCCTTTGGTGGGTGCCTACTGAGATATATTTCTCACACCCTATTTGGTTCATGCTTTTCAGCCCAAACAGATTACCTTTCTGCAGGTGTGGATAGGGGAAAGAGTACCTATACAGGTACTTGACTGTTGATGTGGAGTAGGAGGGCATGGGACCGTACCTAGGCTCGTGATGTCGCTGCCAGTTGTTTCCTTTGCTTTGCTGTACTCTGCTTTTTGTTGTGCTGTATTGATGTATAACATGTTCTGGCTATTTTCTTAGAACTTGGAACATGTAGCATCATTATTTATATACTGTTGGTTATATCCACTACTGTAGTTATTTCAGTTGTGTATGGTCTACAGCTTCTGATATCGTTGTATGTTTTATTTTATATTCCGTTGTGCTGCACTTTGACAAATGAGGGCATAGTTTCCCCACTATCATACCTGGGCCCTCGCTGCTAGTCGGCAGCCTATGGAGTTTGGGGAAATGCACTTGAGGTCACATGGCGAACCGGATTCGGGGCACCGTTTCGTGGCACCTAGGTCCGGGACGTTACAATCAACATATAACCTGTGAAATAGAATCATATTTCATAAAAATATTCCCCGTGAAAGAGAAATATATTTAATAAACATATAACCCATGAAATATAAATAGGTTTCATAAATACAATGACATTAAGAATAACCCATTCATAGAAAAAATATCAATGGAACCCTTATATCATTTCCTAGAAGGGCATTAGTAACACAAATATATTTCATCTTAGATGGAATATTGAAATATAGCTCAAAAAATTTTCTTAATGAAAATATCCTTTCTTCTTTGAAAAAGTTTTTTTTAATACATAAAACCATTTGAAAATAATTTTCTAAAAATATAGTTTGAAAAATTATAAAAAAGACTTGAAATCATTTTGAAAAGATTTTCATTGAAAACTTATAAAGTTAGATTAAAAAAAATTTAAAATTTTTTTCTTTGAAAACACTTTGAAAACATATAAATAAATCTTTAAAATGACCTGAAAACCTTTTTTACTTGAAAACATATGAAATGAGATTGAAAATGTTTATAAAACATTTTCTTTTAAATAACTTTGAAAACATATAAATAAGGCTTGAAAATATTTTGAAAACAATTTTCATTAAAAACTTATAAAATAAGGGATAAAATATTTGAAAAAAAATTCCCTTGAAAATAAGTTTTAAAAAAAATTTCTTAAAAATTAACCATTTAAAATGAAACATAAACTTCAAATAAAAGATGATGGTTAAATCCGTACATGTCGTACATGGTAAAAAGAATATTCATTTTTCTTGGTAAAAAGTTTAGAAAAATTCCTTGTTTAGAAATTGACAAGAATATTCCTTTGAAAATATTTTTAAAAGAAAAAAGAGTAAAAATTTATTTTAAATATTAAATGATATTGGTACAATATTTATGGAAACCCTTTTTAGATAACATGGTTTTTAAGGAAAATAGATTTCTGAACGAAGAGAGGGTAAAATCAGGCTTTATTGAAAACAATTTCTTAACTATATTATGTAACAAAGAGTGTAAGAAATGGTATCAATATATGAATATATCATTAATTAATATAGTAGAAGAAAATTCATGAATTCTCTTGAGATATTTATCGTAATATTTCATCAAAGGAAGTATAAACATAAACAATCTTTAAAAGCCATGAGATTGTCTCAATAAACTCTTATAACTTTGAAACTTGGGATCATACTATCCATGTAAAAAAAATAAATTACATGAAACTTAAAATATCATTAAAATAATTAGATTCATGATATAACTTTTAAAATGGAAGTATATACACCTTGAAAGATAATTTTGGTGTATAACAAAACATGTGTCTCCAAGAAGGAAAATTGAGACAAAAATATTTCATTGATTTGGTAACTTTTGAAAATTAATCCCCATGAAATAAATATAGTAAAATGGGTATGTGAATACACATAAATTTAAATATAATATAAATATAATATAATCATGGTTAGTACATACACCACACAAAGGTAAAGAGTGGCGAACATGGCATGTATCTCATGGAAATAAAAAAGTGAGATGAAATCCCCTTACCTTGTGTCTTGAATCTCACCATACTCATTAAAACCACCTGTATAATAAATATAAATTTATTATACATATTTTAAATAACCATATTTATATATCTAATACCACATATTTTTTATTATTACCTTATATTACTTGCTTGTTAATAATCCTATGTTAAGGTTTCACTTCGGGTAATATTTTCTTTGCTCTTCATGTGTGACATAATTTGTTATATCATGATTATAGAATGTAAAACATGATATAAATATCATTTATATCCATTATATTTTTATTATAATAATATATATAATATATAAGTATGAAATGGAATACACCGTTCATGGAGACGGTAAGCCGTACGTAAGCATGAACATTGTTTCTGTTTTTATTGTCATATTGAAAGAAGTAAGGTAAATGATGTTTGTATATATATAATTATTATATTAGAATTATTATATCATACATATCATTTAATTTCACTAAGCCTATACTTATTAAATTCTATTTAGTTTGTGAATTAATCACATCACTTTGAGGGGGCGGTAGTCCACACTTTCTCAAACGAAATTATCGTATTAACACCAAATGGAAAGTAAAAAAGATATGTGTTGTAAAAGTAGTAAATAAGATAAAATAAACAATAAATATAATATATAATATATATAAACATATTTTCCATCACAATTTCCACCATGAGATGTGGTAAGGAAAATTTAACAATCATCATTTAGTGAGGCGATAGTTTGTTGTACACATAAATAGTATGTTCATTACCCATTAGATTGAGTTGTGTGTAAGTTGAGGTCAAACCATTAGTAGAAAAAATCCTATTATATTGATTATACTAGTTTTTATATATGATCATGGAATAAATATAGTGTAGGGGGTGAAGAAGGGAAATAAAAAAAGGACTTGAGAGAAGACGTTACCTCTTAATCAGCTAACTCCTTTTGGTTTGTTCCAAAAGGCTTCCTTAGATTTTTTTCACAAGGTAAGGATTATAGGATGAAGGTAGGGATTTTGGTAAGTTTATTTTCCATATTTTGTATGAACATAAGTGGTTTGAGAGGTTTTAGGATGTGGGATACGTGGTGGCCTTTTATAGGGAAGGAAAAGGACTCACTTAGAATTTTTGAAAACAAGTTAGGTGTAAACATGTTCTTGCCTAAACAAAGTCATAACAAACCAAAATAATTCAATAATTGAAGGTTTATGGCTGAAATAGGGCCATAAAATGGGTTTTTACAAGTTTATAGGTATTTTGGGCCTATAATATTAAGGATTAGTCCCTAATTAAGCTTAATTTGACCTTAATTGTAGTTATTAATTTTAACCAATTTTACTAATATTTTGGTCAAAAATTTAGTTGATATTATTAGAATCTAAATATTATACCGATTAAATTTATGTATTTTGGCTTTTTTAAATTCAATTCATAGAATCTAAAAAATTAAGATTATTTCTAATCCCACAGACGATATGAAATTACAGGTTTTTAAAGTTAAAAGAAGTTCGAAAGTTTATTAAGTTTTTATACTCAATTTCAAAGTGAAATTGATTATAATGAACTAAATTGTATTAATATATGTATAATTTATCTAATTTTACATTAATATAAATTTAAAAAACAATTTAACATTAATAATTATTTAAATGAAAAGACAGTTTTTAACTAAAAAGTAGCATTTTCACTATTCATCAAAAAATCAAGTTTCTTAGAAAAATTCAAAAAATTCAACCTATGATAATTTGGACATTCAAAATTCAAAATTGAATTTTAGTTTATCAAATTAAATTTATAAATGTATCTAAAATTAATTTTATTATTAAAATCGATTCATTCGATAAAATGATATTTTTAAACATAGAATGACTTTACCAAAAATCATATATTTCATTATCAATATGTTTTATCTATATAAAACAATTATAAATAATATTTGATTTTTTTTATTACTAATCATATAACTAAATTTAATAACTAGGTTATAATTATCTCATTTAGATAATTATAACAATAAAATTATGTTTTGTAGAAACATCGGTGTTGCGTGTAACGTACACGAAGTTGGTGTTGTAGGTAGCGCAAGCCAAGTTGGTATTGCATGTAACACAAGCCAAGTCAGTATTATATGTAGCATAAAACAAGTCGGTGTAATGTTAAAGGAACATTTGACTTAGTGTTTTAATATATATATATATATATATATATATATATATGAAGAACTATTCCAAGTGTCACATGAAATGTAAAATATCAAAAAGATAAATTAATTTGAAAATAAATAATTCAAAAAATCACAGGGTGTTATATGCTACTCCCCTTAAATTTAAATTCATCCTCAAAATTCATCTATGTTATCAAAGGTTTAATACTTGAAAGTGTCATTCATAGAAACCCACATCGTAAAAATGAATACTAAAACTTCCCTTAAAAGGGGAAATTTGGAACCGTAATGGTTACCCAAAGTAACATATAAATAGGTTTCCACATTGGAGAACATAGGTTGGGAGTGAATATTGGACATGGAGGAAAAATGTAAATATTTATAGGGATTTATTGAGGTCATCAATAAAAAACAATTTAATAATGAAAGAAAAGTTGAGGGCCTCAAATTCAAAAATATGTGATGATTTAAAATGCCATCAGTTCAACAAAATTAAGGTATTAGAACAACAAATTTTCTTTTGATCATTATCCTAACATGGTGTAATTATTTTATTGAACAATAATATAAGGAAATATACTTATTTGATATATTCCTATAAAAAAAACTTCATTATTTAGTTGTAATTTTATCGATATCTAATTCATCCATTACTTTGTGTAATGGACATCCATGAATTAACTTTGATTCCTGAAGTTCTAAAATACACATTTATCAGGTCTTGAGGCCCATAAAATAATAAAAAGAAAAACTATTTGTCTCTAACTATTCTTAAAAATCAATATGGTTAATACATTAATATGTAAACATAAAAATTAACTCTACTTGTTCATAGTTAATAATTATTCAACAAAAATTATTACACATTAACCAGGACATCATGTAGGATAGTGGTAGGTGTGAAACCCTTATTTTCCTTCAGTTATGGCTTTAAGATCCTCAACCTTTATAGACATGAATGGTTATCACCCAACATACATGATTTCTTTTTTCTAAAACAAAACTAATATAATTTCTAAAAATAAATAAGATAGACATCCTTGAAATACAGTTAAGCACTAAATAGCATTTTAACCAAGGTTTTCAATATAAAATCAGTGCATAAATACTTCCACTAAAATTGAAATTAAAATTTTCATGATTGGTTAACCTTATATCTCTTCTAAAATATTAAAATCAAAAACTTTATAAAGAGAGTCTTTAAATCATCTTAACATTGATCCCCCATATATCACAAAGTAACTCTTGGTTGTAACATTCCACACACGTGAATACCGTCATGGTAAATTCTATTGGAACATGGTAACAACCTGAATTATCATAAATACTTTTAGAAAACATGCATGATTCATTATTCCATATATTGATGGATATATTCCATAAATCCAAGAAGTTGAAAACTTCATCCATGATAGCATAAACTACTTGTCAAAAAATCCTTAATTAGTTCCAAGGTAATAAGTACCATCCAATTTACTTATTCATATCCCACATATCTTTATATAAACAACATTATCATAACATAATGAACATAATAAGGGTTATATTTCCCTTAATAATGTGTTTTCCATGGACATCACCTTTCCATTATATCACTTTTCTATTCTATTGGAACCATTCATTGTGTTCTTGTAAATCTGTAGGAAAAAACATAAACTGAACAATCCTTATATATTTCAACTTTCATAATTATTGAATCCAAATACATAAAAACATCGATTAATTCATCCTTAAGCCTTTTACAAGGATACCTCATCATAATAACACTTTCCTTTCACAATTCATCTATAGTGTCTTCATCATCAACAATGTAACCATTACTTGCACCACTTTGTTGATTCTCTTTAGGAGATTTACTCTTGGGACATTGAGTTGCATAATGACCATTTATTCCAAAATAAAACACTTAACCTTCATTGATGTCTTAGGGCGGCCAATATTCTTATCCATTTCATTAACTGAGATCTTCATTTTTCCCATGTAGTCACTTGCTTTGTGTCATTATTTTCCAGTCAAAACATCTTCTTGTTCCCCTAAGACATTCACTTAGGTGACTCTTTCCACATTATTGACACAAAGGAAACCAAATATTCATTCCTCCAGGATCTCCATTAACTTAACTCTAGGATAAATCCTTCTTTATCTTCCTTACTGAGTTCGAGAGTTGGATAAGGTACACGTTGTTAATCATGTTACATGAAAACTGAGTAGGCATAATGATAACATCTCTCACTCTAGTGATCATTACAGTTAACTGCACATCAAAAAATCTTCGATCGCATTCAATGTTAATCAAGTTCCATCTATTGACTAAAACTAGAAGTATAGTGTGAGCATTACTTATTATAGAAGAAAACAAGATAGTCATGAAAATATTTACTTATAGGATGTCTAAATCATGAAACATTCCTTAATATATGACACCCTAGGTCCATACTTGGTTATTAATATCCAAATTATATTTAAATCCTTCATAATAGTTCATTAAGAGTTTGTGAATTCCCAAAGAATATCCCCCAGGAGTTTCTAACTAGGTGGAAAATATTGTCTGTTGTCGTGTACCAGATTACCCTAAGTCAGGATTGGAACATCTTTTTAGAGTTGTTACCCCTAGGTACATCTGTACGAGATCCACATCCACTTGTAGTATCTAGACAGGTATGTACTTCTAGGAAACCACTCACTCTATCCTTTACCAAAATTCTAGTACATTTTCCTAAACTTTAACTCATCCCTATACTTATCCTTTAAGAAATCCCTATACATATCATTATAAATATACCTAAGGATATCAATAACGTTTTCTCAACCTAGTTTCTAAAGGTTGAATAAAACTTTCCTTTGATACCAACTATAACGACCGAGGATTAACATACATGGATATTATAGTATTTTAGATGAATATTCAATACATTACAATAATACATCCCCAAGTACTGTAATAGTTTAGTGTATTGGAAACTTGAAAACAAAATATTCTATCCTGGTTAAATATCTTCAAAATATCCCATAAAGATATATACCTTTTAATACTTCTACCTAAAACCTTTATTCATAACTTGGGGAAAGAGAACTTATGAAAGGGTGATCTTAGATGTTGAGTAAGGGTAAATAAAGGAAATGTGTAATCATAACATGAAAAAAGGGTATGTAACTTGAGCATAACATTTGAATATCACACCCTTAATATTAGAGATTATAATAAATATTGGTAATTCATAATACATGGATCATAATATAGTTATGAGAATCAGTTATAAATTCCCAGCATATGAATAAAACATGGAATTATTTCAGGCATATAATCATATAATATGATTTTTAAGTAGCCAAGACATTTATTACAAGACCATATTAGTAGAATGGGTTCACTCCCCATACCATCATAGTATTCATGGTTTACTCCTATGGCCATATTAATAGAATGATTTCACTCCTCATACCATCTTTGTAGTCATGGTTCACTCCCATATCCATCTTAGTTATCAAGGTTTATTTCCAAGACCATCTTTTTCTATCCCATGAGATATAAATCTCTACCCAATGCATTGGAGGTAGATATAGGTCCCACCGTCTCATAGTGAAATCATACATACATGTCCCACATGATCATAAATAATCATATCATAACCCATGAAATGAAATTGGTATTATAACCATGTAATCATTTCATAACCTGTGAAAAAATATAGGTTTTATAATCATTTCATCAAAATCATAACTCATGAAAGAGAAAATGATTTCATAAACATATAACTCATGAAAGAGGAACAAATTTCATAAACATATAACTCATGAAAGAGAAATATATTTTAGAAAAATATAACCCATGATGGGTTTCATAAATAAAATGACATTAAGTATAACCCATTCATAGAAAGAATATGAATGGAACCTTTAGATCATTTCAATGAAGGGTATGAGTAACATCAATAAATGTATTCTTAGATGAAAAATAATTTTGAAATATCTTTCAAAAACATTTCTTTAGGAAAATATATTTTTTTCTTTTAAATTTTTTAATACATAAAACCATTTGAAAATCATTTTCTAAAAAAATTCATTAAAAATTTATAAATAAGTATTGAAATAATTTTGGAAACATTTTTCCTTGAAAAATTATAAAATAAACTTCAAAACATTTTAAAAATTTTTTTCTTTGAAAACACTTTGAAAAAATATAAATAAATATTGAAAATGTTTTGAAAAAATTTTTACTTGAAAACATATGAAAGGATCTTGAAAATGTTTTGAAAACCATATCTTTGAAAAAACTTTGAAAACTTATAAATAAGGCTTGAAAACATTTTGAAATTATTTTCCTTGAAAACTTATAAAAGAAGGTAGAAAAAATGTGGAAATTTTTTTTACCTGAAAACCACTTTTAAAAAATTTTTATTAAAAATTAACCTTTTAATAATTCAATGGAAGCATCAAAGAAAAGACGATGGGTAAATCTGTACATGTCATATGAGGTAGAAAGAACATTCCATTTACATGGTAAAAATGTTAGAAAAATGAATTATTTAAAGAGACAAGAAGATTCCATTAAATATATTGGTAAAAGAAAAAAGGGTAAAATTTTATTTTAAATATTAAAGGATAATGGTACAATATTCCTAGTAACCCTTTTTAGAAAACATGAGTTTGAAGGAACATAGATTTCTGACTGAAGAGAGGGTAAAGTTGGGATTTATTGAAAACAATTTTTAACTATATTATGTACCAAATAGTGGAATAAATGGTACCAATATATGAATATATCATTAATTAACGGATGAGAATAAAATTCATGAATGTTCTGGAGATATAGATCACATGATTTCATCAAAGGAAGCATAAATATAAACAATCCTGAAAAGCTATGTGATTATCTCAATGTACTCTTATAACTTGGTAACTTAGGATCCTACTATCCATGTAAGAAAAATAAATTAAATGAAACTTAAAATATCATGAAAATATGTAAATTCATGATATAACATGTAAAAATGAATTATATACACCTTGAAAGAGAATTTAGGTGCATAACGAAACATGAGTCTGTAAGAAGGAAAACTGAGACAAAACTATTTCACCAATTTGGTAACTTTTGAAAATTCATCCCCATGAAATAAAGATAATAAAATTGATATGTTAATACCCATAAATTTAAGTATAAGATACATAGAATACAATCATTGGTAGTACATACACCACATTAAAGGAAAGAGTGGCGAACATAACATGTATCTCATGTAAATAAAAACTGAGATGAAATCCCCATACCATGTGTCTTGACTCTCTTCATAATCATTCAAACCACATTTATAATAAATATAAATTTATTATAAATCTTTTATAGAACCATATTTTTATATCTAATACTATATATTATTTTATTATTACCTTATATTACCCTCTTGTTAGTAATCCTAAGTTAAGGTTTCACTTTGGGTAATATTCGCTTTTCTCTTCACATGTGTCTTAATTTATTATATCTTTTTTCCTTATATGTATATCATTATTACATAATGCAAACCATGATATAAATATCACTAATAACCATTATATTTTTACTATAATAATCTATATAATATATAAGTATGAAATGGAATACACCATTCAAGGAGACAGTAAGCCGTACATACGTATAAACCCTGTTTCTGTTTTTATTGTCGTATTGAAATAAGAAAGGTAAATGATATATGTATACATATATATGAATATATATATTATTATTATAGTAGAATTATTATATCATATATATCATTTAAGTTTACTAAACCTATAATGACCTGAACATTTGAATAATATTTTGTTTCCTGAAAATGTGTGTTATATAATCCTTTTATTAATGAAGTGAGTATAATTGGAATGAGACCTTTGGGTTTTGACAATTATATGACAATTGATCAATATGACCGATGGAAACAATAGTAATTTTTAACTTTATAATTTGTGTTTAAGATATAAATATTAATGGATAATTAATGCAAAAAGAAGAGTCGATGGCCTCATCCAGTAGACTCGGGCCGTACGAAGCCCATATGTCAGAGCTAGGGAAGGAGTTAGCATCACTAGGATTTTCATTAGATCAAGCCCAAGACAATATTCAAAATTTTAAGCTTGAACGTAATCACCTTCAAGAGAAGTTAAAACTAATAGAGATCACCACTTGGACAATGTTGTCTGAGCCTCCCCAAGATTCTATCACCATTACACATATTACTCTTAGGTCCTATGCAAGTGTTATAAGGGTCTATGTAACAAGACCTTAGTTACTGTGTGTAATCCTTTTGTATAAATAAAATTGTTATTTATTATTATGGTATAGTTTTTGAATTTCAAATATAAAGTTTTTTAATTTCAAATGTCAAAATAAATATAGGATGAATTTTTAGAAGTTTCATATTATTAATGAAGATTGAAAAAAGTGTATTTTAAAATATTTTTTATAATTTAAATAATTAATAATTTGAAATTATTTTCAAAAAAATGGACATATATAGTTGTGTTTAGTAAGAAATTTAGAGTCTCATAAGATCAACTTAATTTTTGGTGAATAGTAAATTACGAATAGTAATATTACCCTTATTAATAGTAATATGAACAATGGAATAGTAACCTCACTTGAGAAAGTATAAAAATAATTTAGGCATTTTGAATGGTAATGTGATATAATAACATAAGTAAATAACTGTTTTAGAAATTATTAGTGAAGTATTTGTATTTTTCAGGTAAATAGTGATTTTACTTAAAAATTAAATATCTCATATTTAAAAAATTATTTTTATAAAATGGAGTTCATTTTTGAATTCATAACATCAATATTAGGTTAGGTTGAATTTATGAGTTTTTTATAATTTTTTTTGTTTTTTGATGAATAGTAAAAATACAGTTTTTGAGTTTTCAGTGTGTTTTATGACCATATAATGATGTAATATTTAATTTAAAATTATGGTTGAAATATTTGGGTTAAAATATTATATGAGGTGTCCCAAGTGTCCAAAAACATGGGCAAATACTATGGTCAAGCCCATGGTGTTTCCAATACAACTAGTGAGGTGTCCCTTAGAAATTAATAAAATATTCCCTCACTTTTGATATAAATACCAACCCATTCTTTCATTACGTTCATTAAAAATTAATCCTCATCTAATATCTATTAGTTTTACCACCCAAGTATCCCTACCAAGTTTCCATTAATCCCCCAAGGTCTCAACCTTCGAGTTTTTGAAGTTACACTTCAAGGTAAGGGAACCTTTCACCCTCCTCTTTTAATCAAGACTTCTTTTATGTTATGTATTCTATTTTCCATTTTATTATGTTGGGGTATGTTTTTATATATCCTTTTTTATGAATTTTATTTCCAAATTATAATAGACCCTTTCCTCTCTCATCAAATGATTTTATGAATTTTTAAGCAACACCGTTAGGCTGTCGAATTTTCATAAGGGAATTCGTAACTTCTCTTTTTTTTTTCTTTCAAATTCTCTTTTATGTGTTATGTCTTGAAAATTTCTATTCCATGTTATTATCTCCATTTTATTATTTCACTATACTGTATTATGAGTCATTTATGGATGGGATACCATTGTCCTATCTATTTTTAATGTTTTCTAAAACCATGTTGTATAGCCATTATACTGCAGAATTTTCATCTCAAAATGTATCTTTTTTACTCAAAAAATTCTCTTATTTTATTTATGTGAATACCAAAACATATTTTATTTATAGGGATATCCATAAAGACATAAAAATGATATATTTTATTCTGTAATTGATATACATAAAACCCTCATTCCTTTTCTATGGGTTATAAATGACATAATGATCTTGTTTATAAGCACTTCTAAAAATGTCACAATTTTGATATGAAACCCATTTATTTTATTATCTTTGGGTTATTTATTAAATTTTTGATTATGATATATGTGGATCACATTAAAATAGATACATATTAAGGGTTCAACCTAATAGCACTCCAATGCATTGGGTAAAGTAATTAATCTCTAGAGATGACAAGTTTTATGATACCTTGGTGAATAACCTTGGTAATTTTTATGGCACCTTAGGGATGGACCTCGGGGATATGATTATGAATGTATAAATTAAATTTTGTATCCAAATTTTCAAGTTATGTTTCAAGTTATTATTATTATGATATTCCTCTTTACCATACCTTTATGATATTCCCCATGTTCTTATTGATATCCCTCAAGTTGACATGTAAACTATTTCACTTGTTTTTCTTATTGTGCCTTCTACTCACCCATTCCTTTTATGTATGTCCCCAGGTTATGAAATGAAGTAATTTTACTTAGGATTAACTTTTCAAGAATACTTTAAAGAGGATTAAAATAATGCTATATATTTTCTTGTATTATGTACCTTTTTACCAAGACACTAAACTTTGGAGATCCTCAGTTTGTAATGTAATGAAAAATTATGCAATAAGAAGGCAGGATACCATAGTTGATATCAAAGGATAGTTTAGTTATTTTTGGAAATAAGGATATAAAAACATTAAGAATAAACCTAAATAAAAGTTTAAATATAGTAAAAATTCCTGGTATTTTTGTGAAATATTAAGTGGTTTCCAAACCAATAAATCCATATCTGGATACGTACAAGTGGACGTGGATCTGGAAAAGATGTATCTAGGGGTAAAACCGAAAAAACACCGCTTTGAGATAGACTCAAATGAGAACTGGTGCATAAGAACGGGCCTTGCCGCACTCCTAGTTTGACACTTCTGGGGATATGTTTGGTTAACCAAAAGCTTTTTATGAAACATTATGATGGATTTATAGAGAAATGTAATTGTTGTTAAAGAATAATATGTTTAACCATGAAGTTTTAAGACATAAAGATCCTTTATAGTTAAAAGATTCATAAATTAAATAAGCTTATCACTATGGTTTTATTTTTTTAGAAAATGGAGGGAAATAGGAGGAACCGTGCAAATGGTGACTGCAATGGACCATGCACTGATGACCCTTCGATAGAAGTAGTAATGAGAACTTTCATGAGAATGATGAACCAACTAACTCAAGTTAAGGGAAATAACTTGAATCAAGTTGAGAGACAGATTTCACCCTGAAGGGAACAACTTTATGTTGAGTCATTTATGTGTCAACAACCACCAATATTTAGTGGATCTACTAACCCTTTGATTTATGAATAGTGGATCAGCTCTATCGAGGAGATCTTTTCTGTGCTCTGATGTTCAGAATAAGAGAAGGTCACCCTGGCTGTTTTCCACCTAGAGGGAGAATCTGATCAGTGGTGGGAACTGATTAAAAATATGAGGCCAAGATTGGAGGTTTAATATATGGAGTGTGAAGAGTTCATAGAGATTTTCTTCAATAATTATTTCCCTCATTCTATGAGAACAAAAATGGAGAAGGAATTTCTTGAGTTGAAGCAGAAGGAGGATTAATCTATGGGAAGATACGAGATGAACCTCACAAGGCTTTCATATTACACCTCTAGCTTTTTCATGGATCCAAATGGGAATTTTGATAGATTCTTTGATGGAATAAGACATCATCTTTGGAAGAATCTAGCCAACTGAGACTATGATAGATATGAGGAGATCATACAGAGTGAAATGAATGCCGAAATGTAGTTTGGTGATAAGCAGTGGTCTCATGAATCCAATGAAAATAAGAGATAAATGGAGCCAAGATTAGGTAGTAGCTTTGACCAGGGAAGAGGAGGCAAGAAAGTGCAGCATCCCACATGTAATAAGTGTAGGAAGAAGAATTCAGGGAACTTCTTGCTCATGAGTGGGAACTACTAAAAATGTAGAAGAGATATCCATATTGCTCAGAATTGTCGTAGTGAAGTGAAACCACAACTTCCCAACACTAAAGACAATGGGAAGATGGTACGGGCCCTACCTGATGTCCAATTCTTCAAGTGTGGACAACTTGAGATCTTTTCTAATCAGTGTCCAAATCCAATAGCAGTGGAGGGTAATCGCCATCAGCCTCAGAAAAGACCAATGGAGAAAGATCATGATTTTTTTATTACAATAGATGATATTGAATCTCCAAATTATGTGGTGGTAGGTACTCTTGTTGTTCTCTCAAAACTATAAGGTACTTTGTTTGATTTTAGTTCTCCGCATTCCTTTATTTACTCCAAGTTTTCAAGG
This sequence comes from Viscum album, assembly GCA_963277665.1. Lineage (NCBI taxonomy): Eukaryota > Viridiplantae > Streptophyta > Magnoliopsida > Santalales > Viscaceae > Viscum > Viscum album. The sequence continues at coordinate 1,457,564,267 of OY728128.1, forward strand.
AATTTAGAATCAAACCCTGAATTTCTAAAAGTAGAGTTATCAGTAAATACTCTTTATGGTATTATCCAAGAATCATCATTGTTTATAAACTCTAGTATTTACTTTAGTGAGCACAATATTATCTCAAATATAGTAGTCATTTGATGAATGTTGTCACACACAGTCTGAAAAATATTTATTTGATTTAACTAAGTGTAGAACAGTGGCTGACCTAGGTCATTATATCAAGAAGGAATTGAATTAAAAAAATATTAATAGGATTTATGTAAGTAATAAAATAGTTCAAAACAAATTAAAATAAATATGGGGGTATGTTTTGTGACTTTTCCAATAATAAACTAAACAAGAAAATGAGAAGTAACAATCAAGAGACAATTTCTGTAAAAACACTTACATGAGAAGATGTAGTTGATATAATCTTCCACCTTCATCATTAATTTATAATTATCCCATATTATTATAATTCATTTGATTGTAATCCCCTAAATTTTTTACCCCCTGAACACTACGGAAATTAACACGACCAAAAAATTGAAAAAATGAGCCTTCAGTCAACTTCGGGACATCCAATCGCAGCACCCTGCCTTGATTGTGATCCAAAATACAACTTATGGTAAATTTTAAATTAGGGAAGTATATCCTCCCTATATTTGAGAATTAATTGAGTTGTTGATGAGACTTTAACCCTATATTTCTATCCCAAGTTTATTATATTTTGCAATTGCGGTTTCACTCACAAGGTTTACACAAGCCCGACCACGCGGTTAAGTGAAGTAACATAAAAACTAGAACTCAATTAATTGATAAAAATTTAAAAATTACACTATGTTTATGGATTCAAAATAAATAAATTAAGGGAGTAGGTATTAGATCAACTACAAAAGAAATCACTCTTCCATGGGCGGAGTTGTCATTGTGGAGACATTTTGCATAAGCAATGGGTTGATTGGGGAACACCCAATATTGTATCCATCCTTATATTCCAGCCCAAGAATAAAAATAATAAGATGAAAAGAGAATAAAATAGAATATTAATTGAATAAAATTTACGTTATAAGCATAAAAACAAAGAAAAACAAAGTAGAGGTGGGAGAAGAGAGTCTTTTTTGGAAGAGATGCTTGCACAATGAATTACTTATTCCAAGAGTTGTTAGGTGTTACCAAGAGCCACAATTTTGGACACACCTTACCAAATCTTCTAAAAGACCTTACAAAGATTGAAAAAATCCTTTAAATGGAGTTGGGGAGGGCTAGGGTTACAAAACATTTTTAAATGTGAAAGGGAAATTCGGCCAAATTGTTTAATCCCACTTGCACTGCATATTTTACCTCCAAAAAGCGATAATTAGCTGTTCTTATAGGAAAGGAATTTGTTCATAATCATGTCTCAGAGCTTCTCTCAAGTGTTGGGCCGAATCCAAGTTTGTATGAAGAAGATATAGCCCAAATGGTGAAGTGATGTCCATTCTGGATAGTTCAGTCCATCTTTGTCTTCATGGCCCATTTACTCCATTAAAATGCATGATCCAGCTCCCATGTCCTCAATAGAATTTGTATTTAATTAATTCAGGAACACATTTAAAAAATTTTAAGTTAACATAATTTACATAAAAATAATTATTCCCGAAATACTACAGTGAATTTTAAAAGGGTAAAACTGGAATTTCTATCAAATTTTCAAATGAATGATCTAATCCCAATTATTATATAAATTAACATATCTAAAAAAATTTGAGGAAATTATTTCATTTATTATCAATAAAATTTTGTTTCATCAACTCCCCCACACTTACCCTTTTGCACTCCTGGAAAAAACCTCATATCATGTATTTGAGAAAATTGTCACAAGATATGCATGTTAATATTTCTCAATCCACAATGGAAATGTAGGAAAAGTAAGAATCCCATAATGAGTCAATATCAATAATTTTTAAATTCATTGTCTCATAAATTTTTTCAAAAAAAAATTCAGTGAGATTCATAACACTAATAACAACAAAACAAGTCATGGGTCTACCATGCCTCTAATTCTCAACGTGTTTGTGTACCAGCCATTCCAAGCTCATAAATCCACCCTTTATTCAGTATATTCTGGTCATGTAAAACAATTCTTCTTACTTGGTTTAATTAATCGAACCAATTCTACTTTCCTTTACAATCGATTTTCAAGACCCACTCACTTAAGCATTCCAAAAAGTAAAACCTTAAGTTTCAAACCTAGATATCCCCATATATTGTACATTTGATCACTACCCTCATTTATTATTATTTTTTTAAGATGCACTTGAAAAAAATATCACACTCAACCTCAACCCGTGCTTGATATCCTCACAACACTAATTGTAATCATTATAACAAGATCAAAGGTCAAGGAAAAGTGGTTTTTAACCTGTCCAAGACACAACCCATTCTTTTAGGGTGTAAAACTTTCTGATAACTGGTACACACACATTGGTCAATCCGGTACATTAATGAAACCAATCAGAAGAGAAATGAACACATGGATAAACCAATGAATTTTTTTACCTAACTTTACTATACTTTAAATTGAGTAGGAAAAATTTCACAAGTCATGGTTGAGTGAAAATTTGTGTGGAGAAATCAATGACACAATTTACCATGAACAAATATCACAAATAATAATGTCAAAATCTAAAAGGTATTATAACAACACAACCATTCCTATCATCGATGACCTCAATTTTTATAAAAATAAACCCTTGATAATGAAATCTTACTCATGCTTATCATTCTACCAATGAATTTTGAAAACATGCATTTTCCATATGTTCTAAATGAGAATGTTACATGATATATATATATTGATTTTTTTGGGTTTTTTTGAAAATTTTAACCAAAAACTTAATAGAAAATACACACAAAACACATAAATGAAAATCCTAAATATCTACCCCAAAATGTCATCCTCTCCCCCACACTTAAAATTTTTCATTTTCCTCAATGTGAACCCATTAAATGACATGTGAACATGAAATAAAAAATTTTAAATAGGACAAATAATATAAAAGTGAAAGGGTTAGGAACATCCTGATATGCTCAAGTGATGATGGGGTCATGCAGTGTGATGAAATCCATTGCATCAGTAGAAATTCCCTTAATGTACTTCTTCAAGAGTTTCCCATTGACTATAATGCTCCTTCCAGTGTCCTCTTGTGTGATCTCCACTACACCATAAGGAAAAACATTAGATACAATATAATGACCCAATGATCTGGAATGCAACTTACAAGGCATCAGCTTTAGCCGTGAACTTTATAGAATGTCTTTCTCTCCAACATGAAACTCCCTTTATTGGATCATTCTATCCTGAGATGATTTTTTTCTTTCCTTGTAGAGCCTTTAGTTCTCATATTAAGACAATTTAATATCCTCAAGCTCTTGAATTTGCAACTTCCATTGGATTCCAGATTGTGCCAAATCCATGTTTCATTTCTTTATAGCCCAATAATCCTGATGATCAACTTCTATAGGGAGATAACACGCTTTCCCAAAAAGAATTCGAAATGGGGACATACCAATGGGTGTCTTGTATGTTGTCCTATAATACCAAAGCGCATCATCCAAGCGCTTGCTCCAATCTTTCCTTTTCGGCTACACAGTTTTCTCCAAAATTTTTTTCAACTCCCTATTTGAAACCTCAGCCTGACCATTTGTTTGGGGGTGGTATGGTGTTGATGTTTTGTTTGTCACCCCATAATTATGAATCAAGGAAGCCAAATTCTGATTGGAAAAGTGTGTACCTTGGTCATTGATGATGGCCTTCAGTACTCCAAACCTGAAAAAAATATGTTCTTTGAAAAAGTCCAAAACCACATGATAATAATCATTCTTGGTGGCCTTAGCCTCCACCCATTTTCTCACATAATCAACAAAAACAAAAATATACAAAAACCCAAATGAACTAGGAAAAGAACCCATAAAATAAATTCCCCATATATCAAAGATCTCACAGAACAATATTGGTTGTTGGGGCATCTCGTGTCTCCTAGAAATATTACCAGTGTGTTGGCAATGTGAGCACGACTTACAAAACACATGAGCATCATGGAATAAACTAGGCCAATACAATATAGAGTCCAAAACTTCCCTAGATGTACATTGGGGTCCAAAGTGTCCACCACAAGCAAGTGTATGAGAGAATTTTAGAATAGACTCAAACTCATGATCAGGAACACACCTCCTAATAACTTGGTCACTACACATGCGCCATAAGTAGGGATCATCCCACACACAAAATCTAGACTCATATTTAACATTTGGACTTGATGTTTTTTTAAATTTGTAGGAATTTCATATGCAACAAGGTAGTTCACTAAATCAGCATACCAAGGATGCATACCTGGGATGGAATAAAGATGCTCATCAGGGAAAGTGTCTTGAAGTGGTACCTGGTCCAAGGTTTTATCCTCTAGTGTGTGAGTAATCCCACTCATGTGGTATGCCGCTATATTTTCAGACCCCTTCTTGTCCTTTATCTCAATGTCAAATTCCTAAAGAAGGAGCATCCATCAGATTAGCCTGGTCTTTGCATCCGACTTCTTCAATAGGTACCTCAGAGCTGCATGGTCAAAAAAAAACAACTACTTTACAGCCCAATAAATATGAATGGAATTTATCTAAAGAAAATATAATAGAAAGAAACTCATTTTTTGTGGTTGTGTAGTTTGATTGGGCCGAATCCAATGTCCTTGATGCATATGCAATCACATGTGAACGTCCATCCACCCTCTTAGATAAGACAGCTCTGACCAAAAATTTGGAGGTGTGACACATAAGCTCAAAAGGAATCTCCCACCATGGGGAATGTATAATAGGTGGAGTGGTAAGACGTTGTTTTAGATAATCAAAGGAATTCCTGGAAGAATCATCAAACACAAAATCAGAATCCTTTTAAAGTAATCATGACATAGGAATAGAAATATTACTAAAATATTTCATGAAATGCCTATAAAATCCTGCATCCCCTAGGAAATATCTAACATCACACACACATGAAGGATAGGGTAAGGGTTAAATAATTTCTATCTTAGATATATCAAACTCTATCCCATGTTTTGACACTACATACCCTAAGACAATTCCATGCTCTACCATGAAATGACACTTTTTCAAAGTTCAAAACTAGATTCTTCTCAATACAATGATTCAAAACCTTTCCCAATCTAGAGATACAATAATTAAATGAATATCCATACACTATAAAATCATCCATGAATACCTCCATGTAGGTCTCAATAAAATCATAAAAAATACTCACCATGCATCTCTGGAAGGAACCTGGAGAATTGAAAAATCCAAATGGCATCCTTTGGTAGGAAAATGTACCGAATGGACAGGTGAATGTTGTATTCTCTTGATCTTATAGAGAAATAGGAACCTGAAAATATCCATAAAATCCATCCAAGAAATAGTAGTGTGTTTTCCCAGCTAGTATCTCAAGCATCTGATCAATAAATGGGAGGGAGAAATGGTCTTTATGAGTAGACTAATTGAGTTTCCTATAATCAATACACACACGACAACTATTTTGCACCCTCATTGGAACTAACTCATCTTTCTCATTTTTAACAACTGTAACACCACTTTTCTTAGGCACAACCTGAATAGGACTTACCCACTGAGAATCTGAAATGATATAAATTATACCTTCCTTGAGAAAATTTTCAACCTCTTTTTTAAAAATTTACAGAAGGGTTGGATTGAGTCTCCTTTGTGGTAGCCTAACCAGTATATCCCCATCCTCCAAAAGAATCATATGCTTGAAAATGGAGGGGATAATACCTAATATGTCAGACAAGGTCCACCTAATTTTCTTAATGTTCTCCCTAAAAAGATTCAAAAGTTTTTCTTAATGTTCAGAAGGAAGATTGTTAATAATTATAACAAATAATCTCTCACCACTCAAAAAGTATGAGTATTTGAGATTTGGTGGAAATGGATTGATCTTCAATGAAAGGGGGTGGTGTATGGATGGAGACATTTAAGGAACTGAAATATATGCACAAAGAGTATCAGTATCAGAATAGAAATCATCACAATCAGAGAATAAAGCATCGAATCCATTAGCATACTCAATAACCATGTCATAATCAGAGTTTAAATGATCAAAATCAGAATATTATTCCATTTACAAATCAAATCTAAGAGAGTCTTGTGCATTAGTAATAGGTTTGGAAGTACTCTTGGACATAAAACTCGAACCAATACTCATAATCTACCTAAGAATAAGACAATCAAATTCTATGGGGATTTTATTTGGTGGTTCAAAACGGGAGATAACAAAAGCATAATGGTCTTATGAGGGGTACTTCATGGAGTCCATAACAATAAATATCACAAATTCATCCACAAACTCTATGGGAAGTGTACCCTTATTGACATTTATGATAGTTTTTGCAGTTTTGAGGAAAGGTATACCTAAGATAATGGGAGCATGAGAACTTACCTGATCATCCTCCATGTTAAGCATGTAGAAATATGATGGAAAGATCATGTCTCTTACCCAGACAACTACATACTCAAGGACTCCTACTGGATATATTGTAGATCTATTTTCCAACTGCACCACTACTCTCATCGGTTTCAACTCACCAATCTGCAATGAAGAGAATACAGAGTGAGGAATTACATTTATGGCAGCTCTCAAATCACAAAGAGCATCAGAAAAGTCCAATTCCCCTATGGTGCATGAGATAGTGAATGTCCCTAGATTATTTCCCTTTGTTGGAATTACTAGAGTTGATGTAATGAGTGTTGACACATTCATTCTAATATTGATCCTATCATTTCCCTTGAGCCCCATTTTATTGGTACAAAGTTATTTTAAAAATTTGGCATACCTTGGTATTTGTTTAATAACTTCAAGTAAATGTATGTTGATCTCCACACGCTTTAATGTGTCCAAACCCTCTTTTTTCATCACCTCCTCAGCCATATTCTTGCATTGTACAACCCTATTTGGAAAGGGAAGGGGTTTAAGAGTAACACTATCTATCTTTCTCTTACCATTATTTTTTTCCTTGGGTTTCTCAACAGTTGGTGTGGAATGAGGATTTTCTGGAGTTGAGGTGAATCCTGATGGAATGGTGGGTGTACAAGTATCATTAATTTGCTTAACAATTCTCAATGTGATGGCACTGACATTTACCTTTGGATTTGGAGTAGGCTGATAAGGTATATTTCCAGAATTCTTACTTACAAGTTCATTGAGGGAAGTGGCAATCTGTCTCATTTGAGTCTTCAACTCCCTCATCTCCAAACCTTGACACTTCAGCTCATTCTTTTGATTAAGAACAATTTGTTTCAAAATATCATAAGTATTAGAATCTACCTTCAGTTGATAATTTCCTTATTATTAACTTGTTGATGCTTGGAATTCAAATCTCCTTTGGGGTTTTTGGAAACCCTGTTGGAAAGGCGGAGGCTGCTGTAAGTTTTTTTGAAAAGGGGGACTTTGTTGTTGTTGTCCAGATGCATAACACATGTCAGATTTATCTTTACACCCTTGGTTATACGCTAGTGAAAAGTAATAAAACTTCTTTTTGGGATGTGGATGTTGTTAATGCTGATATGGTCTCATGGGAAATAAGGAAGTGCAATCCTCTGTCTCTTTTAATTAGGGGAAACAGTCAGTAGGGTGGTCTTTTTTAGTGAAAATTCCACCAGGTATCGAAGGAGTGGGTTATGATGTATTTTGACCCAAATCAATCTACCTAACCATAATGTTCAATTATTCCAACTTGGTATCAATCAAATGACTTTCAAGAGAAGAAGTACTTACCTGATGTACTCCTCGAACATGTGGTGTACCTCGATCACTAAATTGTTGGGAGTTTTGGGTCATCTTGTCAATAAACGCACATTCGACTATTGGTGTTTTGTCGACCAATGCCCCTCTAACTGCGGAATCCACCATGCTCCTCTCCATAAGCACGATTCCTTCATATAAGTATTGGATAAGGAGTTTCTCACTGATTTGGTGATGTGGGAAGCTTGCACAAAACTTCTTGAATCACTCCCAGTACTAATACATTGACTCCCCTTGGGCTTGCTTGATCCCATAGATCTCCTTAAGAATGGAAGTGGTCCTTTATGATAAAAAAATATTTTCAAGAAAAGATGTTTCAAATCGTTCCAACAAGTTACATATTCATGTTGTAAATAATACATCCAATCTTTTTCTGCTCCATCAAGTGAGAATGGGAATGCTCTTAGTTTGATTTGATCTTCAGAAACATTTCTTGGTTTTAAGGTTGAGAAAACCACATTAAATTCTTTTAAATTTTTGTTTGGATCCTCACCAGATAATCCAAGAAACTTTAAAAGAAGGCGAATTAACCCAGATTTCAGTTCAAAGTCCGATTTGAGATTTGGGTATGTAATATAATTTGGTTGATAATTAATATCAGGTGTAACCAATTCTCAAATGGTTATATTAAGTTCATTGTTATTGTTTTCATCCATTGATTCTTGTTTTAAGTTAGATTTGGATGTGTCTCTAATTTCAATGTTCTTGGAGTGGAGGAATTCTCCTACTAGTTAAATGTTGAAATTGCATGTAGACCGAGAATGTCTGATTCGAGCCTGAAGGCTATGTTCAATCTCAGGATCAAGATCTAAGAGATTCTCGATATTAGTTCATGTCATAAATTAAATAAAAAAAATAAGGAAAGTGGGCCATAGTAAAATAAAAATGAGAAGTTGGAGTTGATGGTCGAAATAGAAGAAAAAGAAAATAAAAGAAGAAAAAAATCAAATTGGGTAAAGAAGGAAGAAAAAAGAGAAGAAGATAATAAAATTTAAAATAAAATAAATACCTATAAATGGTTGAAATAATTACTTGCCTCCCCGGAAATGGTTCCAATTTGATGAATGTTGTTGCACATGCTCTCAAAAATATTTATTTGATTTAACTAATAACAGTAAGTGGCTGACCTAGGTCGTTCTATCAAGGAGGAATTGAATTAAACAACTATTAATAGGATTTATGTAAGTAACAAAATAGTTAAAAACAAATTAAAATAAATATCAGGGGTTTTTGTGACTTTTCGAATAATAAACTAAACAAGAAAATGAGAAGTAACAATAAAGAGACAATTTCTTTAAAAACACTTATATGAGAAGACATAGTTGATCTAATCTACCCCCTTTATCATTCCTTTATCTTTACCCCATTTTATTATAATTCATTAAATTTTAATCCCCTAACCTTTTCAACCCCTGAACCCCATGGAAACTAATACGACTAAAAATATTGAAAAAAATGAGCCTTTAGTCAACTTTAGGACTTCCAATTGCAACAACCTACCTTGATTGTGATCCAAAATCCAAATTATGGTCAATGATAAATTAGTGTAGTATATTCTAACTATATTTGAGAATTAATTGAGTTGGAGATGAGGCCTGAACCCTTGAATTCTATCCAAAGTTTATTAGATTTTGCAATTGCAGTTTCAATCACACGATTTACACAAGCCTGACCACACGGTTAAGTGAAAGTCGATCGAGTAACATAAAAATTAGAACTCAATTAATTGATCACAATTTAATAATTATAGTATTTTAATGGATTAAAAATAAATAAATTAAGGGAGTGGGGATTATATCAACTATGAAATAAATCACTCTTCCATGGGCAGAGTTGTCATCATAGAGACATTTTTCATAAGCAATGGGTTGATTAGGGAACACAAAATATCATCTCAACTCTTAGATTCTAGCCCATGAATAAAAATAATAAGATTAAAAGAGAATAACATAGAATATTAGTTGAAGAAATTTTACATTACAAGCATAAAAACAAAGAAAAACAAAGTGGAGGTGGGATAGGAGAGCCTTTTTTGGAAGAGATGTTTTCACAAGGTATTAATTCTTCCAAGAGTTGTGAGGTGTTCCGAAGAGCCACCCTTTCATCCAAACCTTCCCAAAGCCTCTACCAGTCCTACAAAAGAGTGAAAAAATCCTTTAAATATAGTTAGGGAGGTCTGGGGCTAAAAACCATTTTTAAATGTGAAAGGGAAATTCGTTCAAATGGTTTAATCCAAATTTCACCACATAGTTGACCTCCAAAACGCGTGAATTAGTCAGACTTATAGAATAATGATTTGTTCATAATCATTTCCTAGAGATTCCCTCCAAATTGCATCCCAATAAAAGTCCGTATGAAGAAGATCTGGCCCAAATGGTGAAGTGATGTCCAATTTGGATAATTCAATCCAACTTTGTCTTCATATCGCATTTATTCCACTCAAATACATGATCCAACTATCATGTACTCAATAGAATTTGTATCTCATTAATTCAAGAACATATTTAAAAAATTTGAATTCAAAATAATCTACATAAAAATACTTATTCCCAAAATACTACATTGAATTTTAAATGGTTAAAACTGGAATTTCTATCAATTTTTCAAATGAATGATCTAATCCCAATTATTCTATAAATTAACATATTTAGCACAATGTAAGGAAATTATTTCATTTATTATCAATAAAATATTCAATAAAATTGTGTTTTATCATCATTACCATGCTGGAATTCGAAATTATACTAGGGATGAGTTGGCTCTCAAAGTATAATGCTAAGATAAAATGCAAAAACAAGGAAATATCAGTAGTCTTGAATGGAAAACCTACATTTAACTTCCAAGGAGAGATATATAAACCTGATATTTTTCTAGAATAACCTCCTATATCCTTATTTATGGAGTTTATTAGTGAAGAAGAATAATTAAATGAGAGTATAATGATATAAAATGTCCCCATCATTCAGGAATACATTGATGTATTTCCTGAGGAGTTACCTGGACCTCCCCCAGAAAGAGAGGTAGAGTTATCCATTGAACTTGTACCTAGATATCATCTGATATAAAAGACCCCACATAGGATGGAAAATATGGAGCTAAAGAAATTAAACAAACAACTCCAAGATCTTTTGGAGAATGGGTCTATCCAACCGAGTGTGTCTCCTTGGGGAGTACCTATTCTCTTTGTGAAGAAGAAGGATGGATCAATGAGGCTATACATTGATTATAGAGAACTGAGTGAGATCATATTGAAGAACAAATACCCTCTTCCAAGAATTTATGACTTATGTGACCAACTTTGTGGGGCTCAATTCTTCTCTAAGATTGATCTTTGATCTGGTTATCATCAATTAAGGGAGAATAAAGAAGATATTACAAAAACTACCTTCCGATCAAGATATGGGCATTATGAGTTTGTGGTTATACCCTTAAGACTGACTAATGCACCTTCTATTTTTATGGATTTTATGAATAGAGTCTTTAAGGACTACATTTATAAATTTTTGGTAGTTTTTATTAATGATATTCTAATATATTCCAAAAGTTGGGAGGAGAATGAAGATCATCTAAGGGTTATTTTACAAACTCTATGGAAGGAGAGGATTTTTGGAAAATTGATAAAATTTGAATTTTGGTTACAACAAGTTGATTTATTGGGGCACATTGTAACCAATGAAGGAATCATAGATGACCTTGCAAAGACAAAGGTTGTAGAGGAGTGGCCCCATCTTACAACAATAATTGAGATTCAAAGTTTCCTTGGATTAATGAGATATTATAAGAGGTTGTTTGAAAAAAAATAATGACATTCTAATCTATTAACCAAGTTATCTTGAAAAGGGGTCATGTTCATCTAGAAAAAGGAGTGTGAGGAAAGTTTCCAAGATCCTAAGAAGATATTGGTTACTTAACCCATGTTAACTCTGCCCTCAAGCGGAGAAGGATTTGTTATTTTTAGTGATACATCTATGAAAGGGATTGGGTGCATCCTCAGGAAAAATGAAAAAGTCATTGCTTATACATCTTGATAGTTGAAGACTCATGAGAAGAACTATCCTATTCATGATATGGAGCTTGATGAGGTTGTTTTTGCTCTGAAGATATGGATGCACTATCTTTATGGGGAGAAATGTGATATATACATAGACCATCAAAGTTTTAAGTATATTTCCACATAAAAGGAATTGAACATGAGACAGAGGAGATGGTTGGAACTTCTTAGATACTATGATTGTATAATTCATTATCATCTCGGAAGAGAAAACAAAGTCGCTGATGCATTGAGTAGGAATGACCCTATTGCTCTATCCATGATGAGGATTAAAAGAGATCCCTTGATCCAAGACCTAGTGAAACTGGACATGGGAATTATAAGGGAAGGTACATCACCAACCCTATCTCAAATGATTTCTCAACCATCATTACTAGAGAATATTAAGAAAGATAAAAAAGAATACCCTTTGTTATAGAAGAAGTTTGAGGCTATAAAGGATGGGAAGTTTCTTGAGTCCAATATTGATCAAGAAGGTGTACTGAAATTTCATACAAGACTATGTGTTCTATCTATTCTAGAAATAAAGAAGGCGTTTATATATGAAGCTCATAGCTCTAATTTCTCTATACATCCTAGAAGTAGAAAAATGTATAGAGACCTTCATTATCATTATTGGGGCGATAACATGAAAAGGGAGATTGCTGACTACACTACAAGGTGCATGGTATGTCAGCAAGTGAAGGCAGAGAGAAAAATTCCTAAAGGGGTATTACAACCACTACCCATACCAACATTGAAGTGGGACAATATCACTATGTAATTTGTCACTAGTCTCCCAAGAACTTCCAAAGTAAATAATTCAATGTGGGTTATAGTGGACCGTCTCACTAGGACTTCCCATTTTTTCTCTATTCAGGAAGATTTATCTCTTAATAAACTTTACAGGATTTACATAAAGTGGTAAGGATGAATGGATTTGCACTTTCTATTGTATATGATCATGATCCAAGGTTCACATAAAATTATGGAGAAGTCTTCAACATGCTCTGTGTACTAAATTGAATTTCAGTACGACCTATCACCCCCAAACTGATGGTCAATCTTAAATGACTATTAAAACACTCAAGGAAATGCTGAGAACGTGATCCATAGAATTTAAAGGTGGATGGGATCAATGTCTCCCATTAGTTGAGTTTTATTAAAACAAAAACTTCCACTCGATCATTCAAATGGAACCCTATGAAGCTCTATATGGGAAGTGAGGTGGAACTCCTACTTGTTGATATGAAGCTGGTGAGAGAAAGCTTCTTGGGACTGATCTTGTATAAGAGATGATAGAAAACTTTCATGCCATCCAACAACACATTAAGGCTACTCAGAGTCATCAAAAGAGTTATGATAACAACTGTCAAAGGGACATGGAGTTTGATGTTGGTGAAAAATAATTTCTTCTAATTTCACCTTGGAAGAGAGTCATGAGGTTTGGGAAGAAAGGGAAGCTCATCCCTAGGTACATTGGCCCCTATGAAATTCTTAATCGTGTAGGATCAGTGGCCTATCGGCTTGTACTTCTTCCAAATCTAGGACTAGTTCATAATGTCTTCCACATATCTCTCTTGAAGAAGTACATACCTGACCCTTCATATGTACTAAATCCATAGGTGGTAAAAATGTAACATGATCTCTCTTATGAGGAGCATCCAGTGGAGATCTCAGATTGTAGAGACAAGGTTTTACATAATAAGACTACCCATATTGTTAAAGTGTTATGGAGGAACCACAAATGTGAAGAATCCATGTGGGAACCAGAGGATTCTTTGAGGAAAAAGTACCCACACCATTTCTATTCTTAGGGTAAAATTTGAAATTTCAAGGATGTAATTTCTTAAGGGGGGAATAATGTAACGGCCCGAGCATTTGAATAATATTTTTTTTCCTGAAAATATGTGTTATATAATCCTTTTATTAATGAAGTGAGTATAATTGTAATGAGACCTTTGGGTTTTGACCGTTATATGAACATTGGTCAATATGAATGATGGAAAAAATAATAATTTTTAACATTATAATTGTTGTTTAAGATATAAATAATAATGGATAATTAATGCAGAAAGAAGAGTTGATCACCTCATCTAGTATACTCGGGCCATACAAAGCCCATATATCGGCACTAGGGAATGAGGTATCATCACTGGGCTTTTCTTTGGACCAAGACCAAGAAGAGCTTCAACATGTTAAGCTTGAACGTAATCACCTTCAGGAGAAGTTCAAGCTGATAGAATTCACCACTCTAGAAATGTTGTATGATCCACCCCATGATTCTATCACCATTAAAAATCTTAATCTTAGGTCCTTTGCAGGTGTTATAAGGGGATATGTAACAAGACCATAGTTACTGTGTGTAATCCTTTTGTATAAATAAAATTTTTATTTCTTATTATGGTAAAGTTTTTGAGTTTCAAATATAATGTTTTTGAATTTCAAATGTCAAAATAAATATAGGATAAATTTTTAGAAGTTTCATATTATTAATGAATATTTTAAAAAATAATATTTTAAAATATTTTATTTATACTTTAAATAATTAATAATGTGAAATGATTTTCAAAACATGGACATATATAGTTGTGTTCAGTAAGAAATTTAGAGACTGATAAGATTAACTTAATTTTTAGTGAATAGTAAATTATTAATAGTTATATTTCCCATATGAATAGTAATATGAACAATGGAATAGTAACATCACTTTAGAATGTATAAAAATAATTTGGGCATCTTGAATAGTAATGTGATATAATAGCATAAGTAAATAACTGTTTCAGAAACTATTAGTATTTTTTAGGTAAATAAAAATTTTAGTTAAAAATTAAATATCTCATATTTATAAAATTATTTTCATAAAATGGAGTTCATTTTTGAATTCAGAACATCAATATTAGGTTATGATGAATTTATGAGATTTTTATAAAATGCTTTGTTTTTTGATGAATAGTAAAAATATAGTTTTTGAGTTTTCAGTGTGTTTTATGACATCATAATGATGTAATATGTAATTTAAAATGACGGTAGAAACATTTAGGTTAAAATATTATATGAGGTTTCCCAAGTGGCAGAAAACATGGGAAAATACCATGGGAAAACCCATGGTTTTTCCAATACCACTAGTGAGGAGTCCATTGGAAAGTAATAAAGTATTCCCTCACTTTTTCCATAAATACCAACCAATTCCTTCATTAATTTTATTCTAAATTCCTCATAAAAAAATATCTATTCTTTTTACCTCCCAAGGAGTCCTAACAAGATGCCCCCAAGGTCCTAATCTTCAAGTTTTTGAAGTTACACTTCAAGGTAATGGAACCTTTCACCCTCCTCTTTTAATCAAGAATTCCTTTATGTTATGTCTTCTAGTTTCCATTTTATTATGTTGGGTCATGTTATTATATATCATTATTACTGGGAAATTTTATTTCCAAATGATTAGAGACCCTTTCCTCTCTCATCAACTGATTTTTTGAATTTTTAAGCGATGTCGTTAGTCTGCCGAATTTTCATAAGGGAATTCGTAACTTCTCTTTTTTTCATTCAAATTATCTTTTATGTGGAATATCATGAAAAATTTTATTCCATGTGCTTATCTATATTTTATTATTTCCCTATACTATATTATGAGTCATTTATAGATGGGTGAACCTTGTCCCATATCTTTTATTGTTTTCTAAAACCATGTTGTATAGCTATTATGCTGTAGAATTTTCGTCTCAAAATCTCTCACTTTCACTCAAAAAATTCTCTTATTTTATTTATTTGAATAACCAAACCTATTTTATTTCTAGGGGTATTAATAAAGGCATAAAAATTATATATTTTATTCTGGATTTTACATACATAAAATCCTCATTCCCATTCCATGGGTTATAAATTACATAATGATCTTATTTTTAAGAACTTCTAAAAATGTCAAGATTTTGATATGAAACCCATTTATTTTATTATCTTTGGGTTATTTATTAAATGTTTGATTATGATATATGTGGATAACATGAAAATAAAGGCATATTAAGGGTGTTCTTTGACAGTGCTCCAATTCATTGTGTAAACAAATTAATACCTAGAGATAACAAGTTTTATGATACCTTGGTGAATAACCTTGGTAATTTTTATGACACCTTGAGGATGGAACTTAGTGATATGATTACAAATGTATAAATTAATTTTTTTGGACACATTTTCAAGTTATTTTTCAAGTTATTATTATTATGACATGCCTCTTTATCATACCTTTATTATATTCCCCATGTTCTTATTGATATCACTCAAGTTCACATGTAAACTGTTTCACTTGTTTTTCTTACTGGGCCTTCTGCTCACCATTTCATTTGATGTATGTCCCCAAGTTATGAGTTGTAGTAATTTTACTTAGGATGAATTTTTTAAGAAGACTTTCAAGAGGATTAAAAGAATGTTATATGTTTTCATGTATTATGTACCTTTTTTTCCAAGACACTTAAATTTAAAGGTCCTCTGTTTGTAATTTAATGAAAATTTATGTAATAAGAAAGTGAGATGCCATAAAACTCATCCTTATTACATTACATGTAGTGTGTGAACGAATCAAATCATTTTGAGGGGGAGATAGTCCACACTTTCTCAAACGGAATTATCGTATTAACACCAAATAGAAAGTAAAAAAGATATGTGTTGCAAAAGGAATAAAGAATATTAAATAAATAATAAATATAATATATAATGTCTATAAATAGAGTTTCCATCATAATTTTCACCATGATATGTGGTAATTAAAATTGAACAATCGTCGTTTAGTATGGCAGTAGTTCTCCATACACATAAACAGTATGTTCGTTTCCCATTAGATGAAGGTGTGTGTAAGTGTAGGTCAAAATATTAGCATAAAAACATCCTAGTATATTTAGGATAATTTTTTTTATAAAATCATGAAACAAAAGGATTTTTGGGGGTGTATAAGGAAAATAAAATAACAGACTTGAGAGAAAACATTTCCTCTTAATCGGGTAACTCATTTTGGTTTGTGCCAAAGGGCTTCCTTGGATTTGATTCTGCTCAAGGGAAGTATTATAGGAGGAAGGGGGGGATGTTGGGAAGTGTATTTGTCATATATTTTCCTAACCTAATAGGTTTGAGAGGTTTTTGGATGTGGGAGAGGTGGTGGCCTTTTATTGGGAAGGAAAGTGACTCACTTAGATTTTTTGAAAACAAGTTAGGTGCACACATGTTATTACCTAAAAAAGTCATAAAAAACAAAAATAAATAAATAATTTAAGGTTTATGGATGAAATATTTCCATAAAATGGGTTTTTTACAAGTGGATAAGTCATTTGGCCCCCTAAGATTAAGGTTTAGTCCATAATTAAGCTTAATTTGACCTTAATCATTGTGATTAATTTTAATCACTTTTACCAATATTTTTGGTCAAAAATTAAGTTGATCTTATTATAATATAAATATTATATTGATTAAAATGGTATATGTATGTTTTTTGAAATTGAATTCACAAAAGTGGAAAAATCAAGATTAATTCCAATCCCGCAGATGAGACCAAATTAAGAGTTTTTAAAGTAGAAATAAGTTCAAAAGTTAATTAAGTTTTTATATTCAATTTGAAAGTGAAATTGATTTTAATGAACTAAATTGTATTAATATATGTATAATTGATATAATTTGACCTTAAAACAAAATTAAAATATAATTTAACTTTAATAATTATTTAAACAAAAGGAAGTTTTTAATTAAAAAGCAGTATTTTTCAATATTCATCAAAAAATGATGTTGCTCTGAAAAATCCCCAAAATTAACTCTAAGATAATTTTGACATTAAATATTAAAAAATGAAGTTTATTTCATCAAATTAAATTTATAAATGTGAATATAATTAAATTTATTATTAAAAGTTGTTTATTCAAGAGAACAATATTTTTAAACATAGAAGGACTACCATAAATCATATCTTTCATTATCAATATGTTTTATTTATATAAAATAATTATAAATAATATATGAAAATTAGTGTTTACTATTAATATAAATAAATTTAATGGATAGATTATTATTATCTCATTTAAATAATTATAATAATGAAATTATGTTTTGTAGAAACATCAGTGTTGCGTGTAATGTATGCCAAGTTAGTGTTGTGGGATGCACAAGCCAAGTTGGTATTACATGTAGTGCAAGCCAAGTTGGTATTGTGTGTAGTTCAAGGAAAATATGTTTCATGTGAAAAGAATATTTGACTTAGTGTTTTAACACACACAAACACACACACAAACACATATATAAAGAACTATTTCCATTGTCATTTTTAATGTAAAATATAAAAAAGATAAATTAATTTGAAAAAAATAATTCATAAAATCTCGAGGTGTTACATTATGTTAAACCAAATTTCTCCATTTTTCACAAAAAAATCATGGGAAACCCAAGGGGTAAATGTAATGTCAGGATAAATATATAAAATAACTCAAAATGAAAACACAAATGTGATAATTATCACCACCATGAAAACTTTACACCCTTAGAATGTCAACCCGAATCTTGATCTGAAAACAAAAACTTATATTATTATTCAACCCAAGACATTCACTCCCAAGATTCATGCACATTATTTCCATGCTACCAAAGAACTCAGACCAATGGAATAGACTTCCTACAAAGTAGTTTCTCTTGAGAATCCACAATCTGTACCGGTTGCTCAAACATAGATAAATAAGGCTCTAATTCCAACTCCTCCCAATTCATCACATGAGACAGATCTGGGTTGTAATTTTTTAATTTAGATACATGGAACACATCATGAATATAAATTAATTTCAAATTAATTTCTAAGCTATACACCACCATACCAATATGTTCAGTAATCTCAAAGGGTCCAACATTCCCCGATGTTAGCTTCCCTTATTTACCCAAACGACGACAACCCAAGAAAGGTTCCACTTTTAGAAACACCTGATCACCCATGGAAAACTCCAATACTCAGCACCTCAGATTGACATAGGATTTATGAAAACTTTGATCTATCAAAAACCACTACTTGATCAACATAATTTTATCAGAAGTCTCTTGCCCAAGGCTTGGTCCCAATAATGAGGTCTCACCCACCTCATTCCAACACAAAGGGGACCGAAATAGCTAGACATAAACCCCTCAAAATGATCCATTTAAATTTAGGAATGGTAACTATCATTAAATTCATACTCAAAAAACTCCAAATGGATATCCCACAAACCTCTGAAATCCAAGACACATGCTCGGAGCATGTCTTCCAACATCTGATCCACCTGCTCCATCTGACCATCCACTTGGGGATGGTATTCCATGCTCAACTTGACCTATAACCTCATAAAATTCTGAGTTAATTTCCAAAATTATGAGGTAAAATAGGGGTCCTTGTCAGAAATAATTGCCGACGATACACCATGAAGCCTAACAAACTCACGAAAATATAACCATCCAAACTCATCCACCTTGGATGAATCTATGATTGGAATGAAATGGGCTGATTTGGTTAGATGATAAATAACTACCTAAAGGGAATTACTACCCTAGGGTGTATGAGGTAAGAAAAAAATAAATTTTATGGTGATCTCATCCCACTTCCAGGTAGGAATGAGTAGAATTTGAAGAAAGCCAACGAGCCTTTGGTGTATGCTTTAACCTACTGACACATATAACAGTGTAATACAAAGTCAACTGCATCTCACCTCATACCAAGACACTAGAACTACCGACGCACGTCATAGTGCATATTGGTAACACCGGGATGAATGAACCACTAAGATTGCTGGCTATCCTGCATTACCACCTTCTTTAATGACAATGACACCACAGAATGACCCTTAAAGAATAAAAAACCCTTAAAGGATAACGACCATTCACAAGGAATATACCCACCATGAAGGAACTTCATAGATTATTGGAACAACTCGTCACCTAGCTTCTCTTACCGAATCAACTCTAGAAGATAAGGTGCTAGTTTCACACTGGCCAATAATGCACCTCTACTATGCTTCTTGGTCTCCAGGTGCATCTGAGTAAAAATACCCATCAACTTCAAATCATCACTAGACTTCTTCAATGATTTCACCACTACTTTTCTTCTCAAAGAATCTTCTACAACATTTACATTAACTAATGGGTATAAGATATCAAAATTAAACCCCTGAAGATACTCAACCCAAAGACGTTGCCTCAGATTCAAATATTTTTGGGAGAAAATGTAGGATAGAATCTTATGATCTGAATAAAATAAAAACTTCTCCCCAAAAAGATAACAGTGCCATGTCTTCAAGGCATGCGTCACCACTTACAATTCTTGGTCATGTGTTAGGTAATTCATTTCATGTATTCATATTTGGAAAGATCCATAGGCCACCACAATATTATCCTACATCACCACACACCCAAGACTTATAATAGAAGCATCACAATAAACCACATATCTGTTTCTAAGATCCAAGGAAATCAAATCAGGGGTTGTGGTCAACCATATCTTAAGCTCCTAAAAGAACTCATGGTACTCTAGGATCTGTTTAAACTTCACTCCTCTATGGGTGAGTGCTGTGATGGATGAAGCAAGTTGAGATAAATCTCAAAAAAACAACCTATAATATCCTACCAGGCCTAAGAAGCTTCAAATTTCAAACACATTCTTTGAATTCTCCCATGAAATTACTGTACTGACCTTTTCAAGGTCCACTGAAACCCCTCATTCCAAGATCACATGACCTAGGAAATTCACCTATTTAATCCATAAGGTTCACTTATAAAACATATCATAGAGACGATGATCCATAATAGTTCCCGACATGATCCACAAGTGCTACTTATGATCCTCCTTGGATCTAGAATAGACCGGGATGTCATCCAAAAATACCACAATAAAGGAATCAAGATACTAATGGAAAACCCTATTAATGAGTTCCCTGAAGACTATTGGAGCATTCATAAACCCAAAAGGCATGACCAGGTACTCAAAATGGCCATACCTTATTCAGAAAGTAGTTTTCAGAACATCTACCTCTTTAACATTGACCCAATGATACCCAGAATGAAAATCAATCTTGATGAAAAACCTTTACCCCACAATTTGATAAAAAACTTCATCAATATGGGGAAAATTTTACTTGTTATTGATCATTACCTTATTTCAATTTTAAAAATCAATGCACAACCAAAGAGATCCTTCAGCCTTTTTTCAAACAGATTTAGAGCGACCCGAGGTGCGATGCTTGAGAGAATGAATCCTTTGGATTACAAATCAACCAGTTGTACCTTTAATTCCCTCAAGTGGTTAGGGGACATATGGTACAAGGGATGAGATATCAGTTGTGTTCCCAGTGAAAAATCGATGGAGAACTCCACACCGCATTCTGGAGGCAACCCCAAGAAATCCTTTGGAAAAACCTATGGGAACTCATCCACCATAGGAGGTAATCCACTCTCAGAAACACCGCCATCATCCTCCAGTGTGAGCGAAGAAATTTGAAAAAATGATATTGCCCAACCCCAGAAGTGGAGATCCATCACGACCTACCTGAGGATCCCATTCTTCTTGAAAAACATGGTTACTATCACCAGGTACCATAGAAAACACTCACCGCCTATAATAATCAAATTTACCTGAAAATGCACCTTCCAAAGGATCACATCAAAGAGGCCCATCTCTAAAACTAGAAAATCCCTTTCCAAATCAATCCCTGACATAGTGAGTGCACAAGATGGACACTTGAAACCCTACTCTCGCTTCTTACCAAGCGATGTTACCAACTCCATCACATACAACATAATCTCAATTGGAAATTTTTAAACATAAACAAAGTGGGAATAAATAAAAGAAACTAAAGAACTAGTATCAGATAGAACAACATCTAAAGATGATTCAATAAGAACAGTACCTCAAATTATTTTTGTCCCTGTATCTGATTCCACTGGTGCTTGATTCACCACATAGAGTTGCCTTGTCTCAGACTGAGTATGAGAATGACCACTAACATTTGGTTCTTCCCTGAGATGAATCTGCCTAAAAGATGACCCATACCAACTGCCATGACATCCAAACCAAGAACCCACTGTCAAAGACAGTTCTGTGTGGACTTCATCTCTTTGGAAACCATAGACCACTCTGATATGGGCACACCATTATGAAAAACCACTGCAAATGACCCATAACTCCACACCAGTGACAAGTTTTGGGTGGGGATGAGAATGTTGGGCACATGTTCTGTGCTTTCCCACACTGATGGCACATGACTGACCCAAAATCAGAAGCCACATATGAAGACAGTTGGAAAGGATGGCCTGAACTACCACCTCCCTTCCTCCTATACTCATCCTATTTCCTCTTCTTCTCAGATGAACTGCCACTGCCCACCTATGATACTACTCCAGATGAACCAGTCTTTCTTTTATGATCAATTTCGACCATCATGGCATGATCAACCACCTTCGCATAAGTTTTCATCTTGAAAAAGAACTTGAGATCAAATTTCTAGCTACAACCCCATATTGAAATTTTTAGCATTCATATGCTCATTAGAAATGACCTCAGGTGTGTATTGAACTCGCTCTAGAAAGTGGTTAGCGTATTCCATCATAGACTGGTCTCCCTGGACAAGTTCTATAAACTCATGGGATCTGGGAAAATTCCAAAATCCCAGGACAATATTTCTCATTGAAGAAAGCCTTGAAATCTTTCCAACTCATCTGTTCATGCTTTCTAGCCTGCACCCCTAAGTCCCACCACTTTCGACTGGGACCTTCCAACATAAACAAAGCACATTTCACCAGGAATGTCTCAGGAGTATCAAGAAACTCAAACATCTTTTCTATCCTCTCAATTCATTCCTCTACTTTCTGAGGTTCTGTGCTACCTCAGAAAGAAGGAGGCTTGTTATTGAGGAACTCCTGAGCTTTATCCTTACCAGGACCCGGTTCAACTTATCTATCATGAGCAGGGACAGAGCCCGCTCCTTGACCCAAAGCTTGGATAGCCAAAATCATGGCTTCCACTAACCTCTGATCAATTGGTGATGGAGAACTCTATACAGCCTCTTCCCATGGCCGCACATAATATTTTTAAGGAGGCATTTTACTACAACAAGCAACATGAGGAAAAACTATCAATACAACCATCAACCCACATTCTAAAATCTTTCAACAATAACAAAAAATCTCAATCACTTTCATAAATTAAAACATCAATAATAAATAATAAATAATAAATAATAAATAATAAATAATAAATAATTAATACGTAATAATTAATATTTAATAATTAATAATTAAAAATTACTAATTAATAAATAGAATATAAATGAATAATAAATAAATGAAAATATAATATGGCTATTAATGTTAAATAATAAATAGTAAATAAAAAAATAGTAAACAATAAATAATAAATAGTAAGTGATAAGTAGTAAATAGTAAATAGTTAATAATAAGTAATAAATAATAAATGATAAATAATAAATAATATATAATAAATAATATATAATATATAATAAATGATAAATAATAAATAATAAATAATAAATAATATATAATACTTAAGTAATGTATAAATAATAAATAAATTAAAAAAATAAATAAATTAATGATAAATAAATAATAAATAATAAATAATAAATAATAAATAATAAATAATTAATAATAAACTATGAATAAATAAATAAATAATATATAATAAATAAATAATTAAAAATACGTTAATAATAAATTAATAATATAAATATAAAATAATAAAAAAATTATAAATAAACTAATAACTAATAATTAATTTATAAACAATAAAAAAATAATGCATAAATATATAATAAACAAATAAATTATAAATAAATAATAAATAAAAATGAAAAATAAATAAATAAATAAATAATAATAAATAATAAATAATAAATATGTTGTTAATAATAAACTAATAATAAAGTAATAGTAAAATAATAATAAAATAATAATAAATTAAAAATAAATTAATAACTAATGTATACATAATAATTAAATAATAAATAATAAATAGAGGAATAAATAAATTATAAACAAATAAATAATATATAAATAATAAAATAATAAAATAATAAAATAATAAACAAATAAAGAAAAATAAATAAAAATTTGATAAATAATAAATAATGAATAATAAATAATAAATAATAAATAATAAATAATAAATAATAAATAATAATAAAATAAAAAAACAAATCAAAAATAAAAAATAAAAAATAAAAAATAAAAAATAAAAAATAAAAAATAAAAACTAAAAAATAAAAAATAAAAAGTAAAAAATAAAAAATAATAACTAAAAAATAAAAAATAAAAAATAAAAAATAATAACTAAAAAATAAAAAATAAAAAATAAAAAATAAAAAATAAAAAATTAATATTTAATATTTATTTAACAATAATTTAATAGTAGAAATAAATCTATAAATAAAAAATCATTAACAAATAAGTATTAAAATAATAAATAATAAATAATGAATAAATAATAAATAACAAATAATATATAATAAATAATAATTGAATAAATAAAAAATAAAAAATAAAAAATAAAAAATGAAAAATAAAAAATAATCAATAATCAATAATGAATAATAAATAATAAATAATAAATAATAAATAATAAATAATAAAAAATCGTATATTAATATAAATAAATAAATAAATAAATAAATAAATAAATAAATATATATATATATATATAAATAGAAGTAAATATAAATCTCTCTCAATATATATTTACTCATATTTGATATAAAAATATATAAACATAAATATGTATAAATATTTACACAAATATTCATAAATTCATATAAACATATATATATATATATATATATATATATATTTAATAATAAATTATTAAAAAGGAGAAATCATAATGATTGTAGCACCATCAAATCAATAGGAATGTAAATGAGTGGAATAAAATTATAAATGACATAAAAAGCATATGATGATACTCTTAAATGGAGATGAAATCTCGTTGAATGTGTATGATATATATACACATAAATTTATTTAAATATATTATATATTAATATTCATTTACATATATTAGAATATTAATATAAATACCTATATGTTTATCAATACACACACATATGTATATATAAACATTATTTATATACGTGTATATATATATTCATATTGTTTTACTGTAAATTCATTTATATAATATATTTAATGATAATGATATATTTATAGAAAAATACATTTATATATTATTTATACACATAAATATTTACATATATATGTTTTTATTTACATATGTTATAATATACACAAAAATAATTTTTTTATTGAGAGACATATTTATATATAAACATTACATATATAGGTATATATATACATATTAATGCATTTTTATAAGGTAAATAAAGTCAAAAAATATTTAATTTAAATGAAATGAACAATAAATATTTACTTCCATAATGTTTATGTTTTTAAAAATACATTTCTATATAAATGTTTATATATACAAGTTATATACAATACAAATGTAAGTCCTGAGAATAAATTTAATCCCCACTGAAAAAGGGTAAACAAACCCCCTTAAACGAGGATGAAAATCCATCGAATGTTAAAAAGTTGGGATACCCCGACTAAAAACTCAGTTTTGGAGTCATTATTGGCCTTTTTAGGCCTTGGAAAATGTGATAGAGGTTTAATTGTGTCATGAAGTGTGTAGAGATCATCGCAAGCTTTGATTTGATATATAGTAGAGCCCAAACGGGCACTCAGATCAAAAGTTATGGCCATTTGAAGTTCAAGTTTGATTTTTAACTTTTTTTGAAACTATAATAAATTTTATTCTTTTAATTATTAAAAAATTTAAATTTAATAAGGTTTTATATCATTTAATAGGCTTCTATTTGATGGGTTATAAATCTAAGACTAACTCTCAGATCTAGAGTTATGGTCATTTGATGCCGAAGTCTGATTTTTAACTTATCAAAGATTTGTTTTCACTTTAAAATTATTATTAACTAAAAATTAAAAAAATTTGTTAATTGATGAATTTTAATTAATTAAAATTATAAATAATAAACTATATATGATAGTAAATAATAAATAACAAATAAAAAATAATAAATAAGTAAATAATTTTAATTTTTTTCTTTCAATTTAATGATGATTTTTAAAAAAACCCACCGCTAAAAATAAATTTAATTTTTTTTGAAACAATTATAAAACAAATTATAAAAAATATTTTAAAAAAATTTCGCCATGGTTTTTAAAAACACTGATAAAAAACACGGCTAATTTTATTTTCTAAAATCCATTTAGTGGCAGTTTTGAAAACTATCGTGAAAAAAAAAATGCTAAAACATTGTTTTCCTATAGTGGTATCAACAATATGATTTTGGAACAATTTAAACGATTTTTATAAGCATAAACAAAAAATAGAAATAAACATCACAATAAATGATAAGCATAACCTAACAAGGTGCTACAATTTTCTCATGCACAATCCACTAGATATGATCCAATCCAAAGTTATAATGGTCTTGAATAATATCACATGTTTAGTTAGTGTTGCAATCATCAATACTACTAGATGAATTCAGGCCTCAGCCACTTCTGAATCGACTATCGTACTAGTTCTAGTCTCCCACATAGATACCTAGGATCCCATTTGTTCTCTAATTCCCTTTCACATATGACATACATCAACACTATCACATAATAATTCAAATAATCATAACCACATAAGGAAGCCACCACTTACACATTTTATGAAATCCATTTGGTAACCCCACATAAATAAAACATTTGTCACCCAATCATTTTCTATGGGAATAGACCCTTTCAAAATTATATTTACATCAAAACCATTTTTATAACATGCTTCATAATTTAAAAGGAACATTTAAGGTGCATAATAAAGAAGTCAACAAAACCCCCTTTTTACACATTCAAATATCTAAATCTCTTTTAAAACACATTTTCACCTTTTACACAAGGAAAAAAACATGTTCAAGGAACACCCCAATGAAGCACACAAGAGATATAACCACTTCCCTTTAGAAATACCATTTTCATCACATGTGTATCATAAAACCTTTCCAAAACATGCTTCACTCCTCATAAACAATTCATTAAACACATTTAACAATTCAAGAAAGAAATCTAAACTCATACAATAATGTAAAAGCATGGAACAACATACCTCTCACTTGGAAACTTATAAAAATTAGCGAGAAACCAAAATTACACCACTATAGAACCCTAAAAAGGAAATATTTAACAAAAAAAATCAATATTCCACCAAAAAACACAAGGTCAAACCCTCACATAGGTCAAACACCCCACTGGAAAATAAGAACCCAAGAAAGAGGGAGGAGAAACCCTAGAAAAAGGGAGAAACAATATAGGATGTAACTTACTTGAAGATGTTTGAAGAAACCACACCAAATCCAACAAAAAAATTAAGATCTAAGGGAACCAGGAGGAGGTAAGGAGGCTCCTAGGGTGAAGAATCCTGAATGGGGGATAAATAAGGGGAGATAGGGTTAAAATCAAAGAGGGAAACATGATAAATTCCCAAATTTTAATGACTTGGACAAGTCACATGGTTTGCCCACATGGTTTGACAAACCGTGTGGTAAATGCGCTCCCTCTATATCCAAGTGGAAACAAGCTGCATGGTTTGACTAATCGTGCACCAGCCATGCATGTCCAAAAATGAAATTGGATGCATGGTTTCTTCGGAATGGGAGCACAGTTTTCCCTAACCATACACCACCTACTGTTAAGAACAATTTCTCAATTTTCACCAAAAACTCACGAGGAACCCAATAGTTAAATATAAGAGAAAAATAAATATATGAAATACCTAAAAATGAAAACGTAGAGGTGACATGGTACCACATGAAATGTACTCTGATTACATGTTATTTGTTCCACTTTTCATGTGTCTGTCTGGATCAGAGGAAGAATCGACATGTTCTTTGGACATGGGACCACACAACATGCGCTCCAGCTGCGCACTGTGTATTTATTTTTACATGTGTCCACCTCACTCACTAAATGAATTGACATATATTTATAATTTATAAAATAATTAGTTAAACACCTTATACACTATCTACACATCATGTATCTAATTAATTATACATGCTTCCAGTATCACATGGTAAGAAACAATGTATTAGACCACACAATTTGCATGAATTTTGCTGCTAAACCATGTAGACTACATGATGTATACATCTATTACACACCATGTAATCTGAAAAGCCATGTGTCAGGTTATACTTGTTTGTACATGGTCCTCAATAAATTTCCCACATGTAGTTGATGCTCAGTATGTTGTGTATCCTGTGATATGTCTAGGTGAAATTCACTTAGATACACAACGTGTAATCTATCTACATGTCGTGTAACCCAGTCTCACCAACTAAAATCCTTGGCACTTTTCGATGGAATATCCACCCATTCATTATATTTTATTAGTCATTTAATAAAATATAAAATCTTTAACTATAATAATTAATATATAAAAATCATATTAATTAAATTTTGGATTAAAGAATAAATAATTCAGAAATAAAATATCTAACCACTATTTTTCATAATTGATGAACAATTAAAATAAATAATTATATATTTAAAACCTGGAAAATTTAATACCACTTTAAGGTTTGGGGCATAGTGAAAATTCCTCGGTGGTTGAATAACCATTAAGGGTTTTATTGATCCGATGGATTATTCACATATTATACAAGACGTCAATTTCATGGCCAATAAATCTTTTTCCAATTGGATATTAACATAAAAAATTCTGGAACCCATAGAGGATCTTTTCATGTCAATTTTATAATTAATTTAGATTATATCCTATGAAATTTTACGTGGTATTAGGATATTTATTCTATGATGATGTTGATCATCCAAAAAAATGAATTTTCGGATTACCATTTTTGTGTAAGAAGGATATAAGTGTAGAATCCCTCTAGTGGTGATCTACACATGCTCCTTTAATATCTGAGAAACATCGAGGGAGTCATAGATCTATTTTCTTGTGTTGTTTGTCTTGATCTCTTATATTTCCTTTTTTCTTAAAGGAATCTATCTTTTTCTTATCATTCTTAAGAGGTGGAGATAAGGGCATAATCAAAGAGAGAAATCTATTGTGCTGAATGATTCTCGATTCTTAATTAACCCTACACAATATTTATAACCTTTTATTTATAGAGTTATGGTTTATGTTAAAATATTATTTAATTTTAAATTAAACCTTAAATAATATAAGAAACCTTATCAAATCCCATGAAACATAATAATAATAATAATAATATTTTTTGGTGTGAACAAACTAGCGTAACGATAAATATTATTTTATTAGTTTAAAAATTAATATTTATCACGAGACACAATCTTGGTCTGCTCATCTTCTTCAAAATTTATTGAACACCCAAATAAATATTTAATTAAATATTTTATTCATAAATAAATATTTTCTCCACAATTTGGAAAATAAAAAAATATTAAATATTTAATAATTAAAATAAATATTTTATTCACAATCTCGTGAATAAATATATATTTAATATTTGTGCGATTTATAAACATGAATAATTTTTTTTTCAATATTGAGAGTAATATTTATTCCATTAATTAAATTCAAATAGAATTTAATTGAGATCAATATAAACACTTAGTGTGTAAACCTTTAAAATTATTTCTCATTGGCATTAGGCGGGATTTCCTAATGTTCAAGATTAATATCTAACAACATGTTAAAGATCCCAAGTGAAATAACTTAATCGAACAACGTTAACAACCAAATATAAACAACTATTATGTAATATTATCCCATTATCCTAATATCTCATCAAAAAGGTTTCATATCATTTTCATCAAACTATAATATTGATACGCCTTTCTTTGACTATCTGAAATTAACTCATCATTACACCATTTCCCTTGAACTTAATGTGATGGTCCAAATTTAGTCAAAGACCTGAGATACTAACTTCTATAAATATGTAAGGGATAAATCCTTCCTTGAATTAATAATTAATAATATGTCATTCATGATGCGCCCAACATACCCTACTTTCTGTGAACATATGGCATCATGGTTTTGGTTAGTAAATCTAAGTATGCTAGTCATGACATGCATTAATAATAATCTTAAAGTCTAAGGAGCATTATACATTCTCATAGATATTAATATACGATGACACATAAACATACAATATTACTACTAGAATTAATTTTCTCATAATCTATAATATTGAAGATTACCAAGTGAGAACTTCATGAGAAGAAGTCTCATCTGCTTGTGAGTACTCACACATGATAGTAAACATACTATGTGCCCCATCAAAGAATTTTATCCGAATGTAAAACTATATTTAAGAATATAATCATTAAATTTCAAGGTTATCATCACGGTGGATAACTAATATAATATTTTCAATGTGAAAAATACTCTAGTCCATTATTAAATTAATGTCATGAATAACAATTAACAATATGTAATAAGATGTTTTATTAATATTCAAATCTTTGAATATACATGTAATCCAAAGAAAAAAAGTTGTTTGTAGAACACCAAATCCAAAAATATAAAACTATGATAACCTATCAATGAAATAAATACTATTAACTATATTTGGAAGAAAATTATATAATATGGGTATTGATATTTAATAATGAGGGAATCTTGGCTCAAATGGTTAGAATGAAACACAATATTAGCGATATTCCTATTTCTAAAAAATATATGAGCTTCCTAGTCTTACCTAATTTAGAGAGATGATGCCTAATTATAAATTATATCTCGAGTCTTGTCTATTTTATGGAAATAAGTTTCTATTTTCATTAGTAAATAATAATTGAAATTATGAGGATGAAATTTATTTAGGGGGTTAATGTAACACTTTGAGATTTCAATATATAATTCTAATTTAAATAAATACTATGATAAATAACTTATTTCACACGTAATACCAAACTAAAAATCCATGAAGAATTTTCTAAATATAATATTATAACTATTAAATGAGACCATTATAATTTAGCCACTGAATTGGAGGGTTTAAATAGAAGTAATGATTGTACTATGATTCAATTCTTTATTTCACCCTTACATCATTGTTTTAATCTGGTTTTGTATTGAAAATTAGTAATATAATAACAAATTGAACTTCCCATTTGTTTCATTTATTCAATTTTTATCACTATTAAAAAGGGTAATTATAGTTTTTTCAGTGATTTCATTGTAGGAGGAGGTGTTTTGGAGGATCAGAGATGATGTAGAAGGAAATGGGCCAAACTATATGGAAACCCAAGGATATATGTCCACTATGTGGATTAAAATGGGATGATATTTTGATAGATGATCCAGAAATTAGTGGGATACAACTAATCTCAAGAAACCCAAGCTATTTTCATCTATCTAGTGGCATAACCGAACTGATATGTCCAGAGAACCGAATCTGCATGGAGTTACGTTTAGTGTTTTGACAATATTTCCCATTAAATAAGTAAAATGGACTCCAAAATTTACATGGGGGTATAAAATAAACCTAAAATCAACTTTTTATTTTATACAAGTCTAGATAATTAAATTTACCAACCCAAAACTAAGACACCGGTGGTATCTCGAATTCCAAGTTTCCAAAATCACTTCTCATTTTTTCTATAAAAGGACACCATGGAAACCTCATTGGGAGTTTGATCAAGGAATGAAGTGAAACTATTTTAGAGTTACATATAATTCCTACCATAACCTTTGAGGTTTTGGAACTCCCTATACTCATCGAGAGAGATCTTGAAGCAAGTATCCCTTTATTGAAGCCTTCCTCTCCTTCTCATTTTGTAATGGTTGTGTTTGCGTAATAAGCTTCTTAGTTACTCTTCTATTTATTCCATTTTATTATATTTTATTATGTTTTATTCTATTTTATTCTTCTTTAATCTTCTTCTTTTTTATGTAAACCAAGAGTATAAACGTTATTGGTTCATACCCTTTCCATGGCCTTTGCAAATGAAAAACGTTTCTACGATGATTACACCGCCCATGAATGAGTAGTTATTCTTAATAATAAATCTAAATCAAACCTTTTTCACTTGATTATTTTTAAACAATGAGATACTATAATTAAAATATTATGATATATGAATTTATTTTTTAAATTAAAATAAACTAAGAAAGCAATTTTATAATTCATGCAAAAACATGCAAGGTCCAGTAATGTGAGACTTGTGAGAGCGTGACCTTAATCGGTGAAACAAAACCACATGGGATCAATTTTTAGAGTTAAAATAAAATATATAAAATCAATTAATCCTCATTTACAAAGTTTACATGTTCCCTAATTTACCACTGACCATAAGTTATCCCTATACCATCAATCCAAGCAGGGTGCTGCGATTGCATGTTCCAAAGCTAGCTTGGTGTTTAATTAATTTCATCTTGGTGGTTAAGTTAATTATCGTAGGGTTAGGGGATTAAAATATTAGGGTATCATAATTAAGTGGATATTAATTTAACATATAATCATTAATAATTAAATTAATATGTAGAGTTTGATCTATTACGCTTATAAAATATTTTTCTAAAAAAAACATCTTCTCATTGTGTTTTCTTAATCACATTTCAAAAACAAAAAGTAAAAAATAAATAAATATTCTTCCACATACTTCTTATAGTATTATAAATAATTAGAAAACCCCATACTTTTAAGTTGTTTTTTATGTAATTTTATTTTCAAAATACCTTTAATATACTATTAAATTTACTTCCTCCTTTGAGAGACGACCTTGGTTAGCCACTCTTCTTCACCTAACAAGTAAAAATTACACATCATTTGAAAGTGCCCATGAAAACACATTTAAAATTGGCACCATTATCGGGGAGGAAATTATTTTATTCCACTAATTATAGGTATTTTTTTACTTTTATTTTATCCTTTTATTTTCTCTCTTTTCTTTCTTCTTCTTTCCTCTTTCTCAATTTTTGTTTATTTCTTCTTCTTATCTTTCTTCTATATCTATTTTATTCTCTATTAGACCATTAATTGAAACCTATTATCATGAAATTATGGTATAATATTATTAATTTATAGGATTTATGACATGATCCCATCTCTAGGATCTCTTTGATCTAGAACCTGAGATTGAACACAACCTCAGGGCTCGAATCAAACAATCTCGATGTACGGAAAGTGTCAAAAGTTACCCAACTAGGGAATTACTTCACTATAGGAACATTAAAATTGGAAAAAATTTTGAATTCAACCTAAAACAAGAATAATAGATTAAAATAACAACAATAAACTGAATAGAACCATTAAAAAATTGGCTACCCCAGATATTAACTATCAACCAAATTGTATTGTATACCCAAATATCGAATCAGACTTTGAACTAAAATCTTGGTTAATTAACCTTATTCGAAACGTTCATGGATTATCTGGTGAGGATCCAAACAAACATTTGAAATAAAATAATGCTTTTTTAACCGTAAAACCAATAAATATCTCTAAAGATAAATTAAAACTATGAGAATTCTTATTCTCACTTGATAAAACAATAATAGACTGGATACATTATTTTCAACCTGAAGACATAACATGTTGGAATGATTTGAAATTTTTTTCTAGTAGAGATTTTTTCCAGAATAGAGGACCAATTCCATTCGTAAGGATATCTCAAGGATCAAGTAGGCACAAGGGGAGTCAATGTATGAGTATTAAGAGTGATTCAAGAAGTTGGGTGCAAGCTGCCCACATCACCATATTAGTGAGAAACTACTCATATATTACTTATATGAAGGCCTCACACCTATGGATAGAAGTATGGTGGATACAGTGATTGGAGGGGAATTAGTGGATAAAACACCAGTAGATGCATGTGCGTTGACTGACAAGATGGAATAAAACTCCCAATAATTTGATGATCAAGGTACACCACATGTTAGAGGAGTACATCAGGTAAGTCCTTATCTTGAAAATCATTTGATTGATACTAATTTGGAATAATTGACCACTATAGTGATTTAGATTGACTTGGATCAAAAGACATCCCAATCCACTCCTATAAGGCCTGGTGGAATTATCACTAAAACAGACCACCCAACTGAATGTTTCCTTCAATTACAAGAGACAAAAGATTACATAGTAATATTACCTGAGAGAACATATTAGCAGCAACAACAACTACATCCCTAGAAGAAACATGATTCCTTTTCACCAACATACAACCAAGGATGGAAGGATCAATCAGACATGAGGTATGAATTTGGACAATAACAAAGTCCCCCTTTTCAAAAAAATTTATTGTAGCCTCTACCTTTCCAATAGGGTTTTCAACAACCCCAAAGGAGATTTGAAGCCCAAGCATAAAAAAGTAAAAAACAAGGGAAATCTAAACCAAAGGTAGTTTCTAACGCTGATTACCTTTTGAAACAAATTTTTCTTAATCAATAGAATGAGATAAAGAGTCAAGGTTCATAGTTTAGGGAGTTAAAGAGACAAATGAGGCAGATTGCCACCACCCTCCATGAACTGGTAAGTAAGAACTTAAAAAATCTACCTTCCCAACCCACTCCAAATCCTAAGGGATATGTCAGCGTCATCACATTGAGAAGTAGGAAGTAAATGAATGATACATCAAAACCTATCATTCCACCTATATTCACTACAAATTCAGAGAATCCCCATTCAAGATGAGCTGATGAGAAACCCAAGGAGAAAGAAAAAGGTAAGAAAAATATTGATGATGTTCCTCATAAACCCATTCCATTTCCAAATAGAGTTATACAAACGAAGAATATGGCTAAAGAGGTTATTAAAAAAGAGTTTTTGGATACATTCAAGCATTTTAATATCAACATGACTCTACTTGAAGCCATTAAACAAATACCAAGGTATGCCAAATTCTTAAAATAAATTTGTACAAATCTAAGAGGGATCAAGGGAAATTAGAGGATCAATCTTGGAAGAAATTTGTCAGTAATCATTACACCAACTCAATCAATGCTAACAAAGTGTAAGGATCCCGAGACATTCTCCATCCCATGAACCATTAGGAGTTGAACTTTTCTGATTCCCTTTGTGACTTTGGAGCTTCTAAAAATGTGATGACTCATTCTGTATTCTCTTATTTATAGGTTGGTGAGTTGAAGCCGATGAGAGTAGTGGTGTAGTTGGAAAATAGAGTTACATCATATCTAGCTAGAGTCTTTGTGGATGTACTTGTTTGGTTAAGAGATGTTATTTTTCTAGTAGATTTCTACATGCTTAACATGGAGGATGAATAGGTAAATTCCTGTGCTCCCATTATTTTAGGTGGGCTCTTCCTCAAAAATGAAAAAATGATCATAAATTTATTTGAGGGTACACTTTCCATGGATTTTAGAGAATAATTTGTGATATTTAATGTTGTAGACTCCATGAAGTACCCCGTACAGGACCATTATACTTTGGTATCTCCCATTTTGAACCATCAAGTAAAACCCCCTAGAATTTTATTATCATATACTTAGAGACATTATTAGAATTGGTTATAGTTTGATGTCTAAGAGAATTTCCACACCTGTTTCTAATGTAGAAAGATCTCTTAGATTTGATTTTGAAATGGATTAATATTCTTATTTTGATTGTTTTCACTCTGATTATGACTTGGATATTGAGTATGCTGATGGATTTGATGCATTATTCTCTTATTTTGATGATGTTTATTCGGGTACTGATGTTCACTGTGGACATATTTCAGTTCCTTCATTGTTTCCATCCATAATATACCCCCTTCATTATAACTCAATAAATTTACAGCAAATCTAAAATACTCATACTTTTTAAGTGGTGAGAAATTATTGTTATTATTGTTAAAGATCCCCCTTTTTAATAAGAAATTTTCTAATTGAATCTTTTAAGGGATAACATCAGGGAAATCGGGTGGACCTTGGATGAAATATCAGGTATTAATACTTCCAATTTCATGTATAGGATTATTTTGGAGGATGGGGATAAACCAGTTAGGAATCCAAAAATGAGACTAAATCTAACTCTTTTTGAATTTGTTAAAAAATAAGATGAAAATTTCTCAAGGCAGGTACAATTTATCCCATTTAAGATTCCCAGTGGGTGATTCCTATTCAAGTTTTGCCTAATAAAATTTGTGTAACTGTTGTTAGAAATGATAGAGAGGAATTAGTTCCAATGAGGGTGAAGAAAATTTGTCATGTGTGTATTGATTATAGGAAACTAAATCAATCCAATTACAAAGACCATTACCCCACCCATTTATTGATAAAATGATTGAGAGACTAGTTGGGAATACAGACTATTGTTTATTGGATTGATTTTGTGGATATTTTCAGGTTCCTATAGCTCTGGAGGATCAGGAGAATACAATATTCACTTTTCTATTTTGTACATTTTCCTACCAAAGGATTCCATTCAGAATATACAATGCCCCAAGTAACTTCCAAAGATGCATGGTGAGTATTTTTTTATATTTCATTGAGACCTACATGAAGGTATTTATAGATGATTTTAAAATGTATGGATCTTAATTTAATGAATGTATCTTTAGTTTGGTAATTGTGTTGATTTATTTTATTAAGAATAATTTGGTTTTAAACTTTGAAAAATTTCATTTTATGGTAGAGAATGGCATTGTCTTAGGGCATGTAGTTTCAAAACATGGAATAGAGGTTGATATATCTAAGGTAGATATTATTTCATCCTTCTGATATGCTTCATGTGTGTGTGATGTTAGATCTTTCCTAGGGAATGTATGATTTTATTGCCACTTCATCAATGATTTTAGTAAGATTTACCTTTCTCACAATTACTTAAAAGGGATTACAATTTTGTGTTTGATGATTCTTATAGGGTTTCCTATGATGATATTAAGAAGTGTGTGACCACTCTACCAATCATAAAACCCCCATAGAGGGACATTCCATTTGAGCTTATGTGTGATTCTTTAAACTTCGAAGTTGGAGATGTCTTATCATGGAAGGTAGAGGGACATTCACATGTGATTGCCTATACTTAGAGGACATTGAATTCATCCCAATAAAACTATATGACCATAGAAAAGTAGTTTCTTTCCATCATATTTTCTTTAGATAAATTCTGTTCATATTTATTGGGATCTAAAGTTTTTGTTTATATGACCGTTCAACTCTGACGTACCTCTTAAAGAAGATAGATGTGAAGCCTGAGCTTATGCGATGGATGCTCCTTCTTTAAGAATTAAATATTGAGATAAAGGCCAATAAAGGGATAGAAAATTAGGTGGTGGGCCACATAAGTAGTATTACTCAGAAATTAGAGGTAGACACCTTGGACCAGGTACCACTTTTGGACACTTTTCCCAATGATCATATTTATTCACTCTCAAGTACACATACTTGGTATGCTAATTTAGTTAACTAACTTGTTGCCTCTGAAATTCCAACAAATTTAAAGAAACATCAAGTCTAAAAATTAAATATCTAGTATAGATTTTATGTTTGGGATGATCATTACCTTTGGCTCATGGGTAGTGATCAAGTTATTAGGAGGTGTGTTCCCGATCATGGGTTTTATTCTATTCTTCATTTATGCCACACACTTTCATATGGAGGACACTTTAGACCCCAAAAAACAGCTTGGAAAGTCTTAGACTCTGGAGTATATTGCACTTGATTATTCCATGATGCTCATGTGTTTTGTAAGTCATTCTCACATTGCCATCACACTGGAAATATTTCTAGGAGATATGAGTTACCTCAGTAGCCCATATTATTATACAATATTTTTTATGTATGGGGAACTTATTTTATGGGTATTTTTCAAATTTCATTTTTTTTTTGTATATTTTGGTTTTTGTTGATTATGTTATCAAATGAGTGGAGTAAAAGGCCACCAGGACAGATGATTATCACGTTGTAGTCGAGTTTTTCAAGGAACATATTTTTTTAGGTTTGTAGTACCAAAGGATATCATCAGTTATCAGGGGACACACTTCTGCAATTAGAATTTGGTTTCCCTCCTCTGAAATTATGAGGTGAAACACAAAACATTGACACCATACCACCCCCAAACAAATGGTCAAGTTGAGGTTTTAAATTAGGAGTTGAATCAAATTTTGAATAAAATTGTGCTGCTGAATAGAAAATATTGGGGAAAGAGCTTGGATGATGCGTTGTGGGTTAATAGGATGACATATAAGACTTCCATTAGTATGTCACCATTTCATATTGTTTTTGAAAAAATCTATCATATCTCCATGGAGGTTGAGCATCAGGAATATTGTTATATAAAGAAATGAAACATGGATTTGGCAAAAGATGGAATTCAATGAAAGCTAAAAATTCAATAGATTTAGGATATTTAATTTTCTTTATATGAGAAGTAAAGGCTCTATAAGGAAAGATCAAAATAATCTCATGATAGAATGATCCAGAAAAGAGAGTTTCATGTTGGAGAGAAAGTCCTACTCTATAGTTCATGACTAAAGTTGATGCCCGATAAGTTGTGTTCTAGATGGTTAGGTCCTTATGCTATATTTAACATTTTTTCCTTATGGTACAGTGGAGATCACACAATATGACATATGAAAGAGCTTTACAGTTAATTGGAAACGTTTGAAGAAATACATTGTGGGACTTCCCACCCATGCAGTTAATTTCATCACAATTCATGACCCCATTATCACATGATAATATCATGCTATTCCTAACTAGTTCACTTTTATATTATTTTTTCCTATTTAAAATTATAAATATTATGTGCACCTATCATATAATGGGTTCACATTGAGGATAATGAAATATTTTAAGTGTGGGGGAGGAGAAAACATTTTGAGGTAGATATTTGGGATTTTTATTTGTGTTTTTTTTGTGTTTTGTATTATGTTTTCGGTTAAAATTAAAAAAAAAAATAAAAGAAAAGAAAAAAAACATACCATATAACATGATCATTTACATATAAAACATACAAAAAATTCATTTTTTCAAAATTAAATGGTAGAATAATAAACATATGAAATAT
This sequence comes from Viscum album, assembly GCA_963277665.1. Taxonomy (NCBI): domain Eukaryota; kingdom Viridiplantae; phylum Streptophyta; class Magnoliopsida; order Santalales; family Viscaceae; genus Viscum; species Viscum album. The sequence goes on from OY728128.1 coordinate 1,457,603,127, forward strand.
TTCATCATCAAGGGTTGATTTTTATAAAAATAGAATTCATCGATGATATGATTGGTTATTTAATTATAAAACCTTTTTGATTTTGACACCATTTTTTGTGATATTTGTTCATAGTAAATTGTGTCATTGATTTATACACAAATATTTTCACACAATCATGAATTGTGAAAATTTTCCTACTCAATTTAAGGTATAACCATGTTAGGTAAAAAAATATCATTTTATATTAATGGATGATCCATACGTTCATTTCTCTTATGATTAGTTTCATTACTATATTGAATTTACCTGTACATGTGTACCTGTTATCTGACTATTTTATACCCTCAAAAAAAAAAAAATCAAAATAAAAACACAAAAATATGTGATGTATTTTTAAGGTCAAAATCCACTCTTCCTTAACCTTTAATCTTGTTATAACTATTACAATTAGTTTCATGTAGAGATCAAACATGGGATGAAAGATGAGTGTGAGATTTGTTCCCAATGAAACTTTTGAAAAAAATAACAAAAAAATAATAATAATTGAGGGGAGTGATTAAATGTACAAAACGTGGGGATATCTAGGCTGGGAGATTATGGTTTGACTTTAGAGAATACTTAAGTGAGTGAGTCTTGAAATTTGTTTGTAAAGGAATTTAGAACATGTTCGATGAATTAAACTGGGTAAGAATAATTATTTTACTTGACCAAAATATACTAAATAAAGGGTGGATTTATGAGCTTGAAATGGTTGGAACAGACACATACGGGGAATTAATGGCATGGTATAAAAATAACTTGTTTCTCTACGATTAGTGTCATTAATATTACTAGATTTTATTTTGATAAAATTTATGGGGAAATGAATTTAAAATTTATTGATATTGACTCTTGATGGGATTATTACTTTTCCTATATAGACACTGTAGATTGATGAATATGAACATCCATATCTTTTCATGATTTTTTTTGAAATACATGATGTGAGGTTTTTTCTAGGAGTGTAAAAGGGTAAGTGTGGGGGTGTTATCGTATGATGATTCACTGATTTATTTCACCCTTACATCACTATTTTAAACTGGTTTTGTATTGAAAATTTGTAATATAATAAAAAATTGAACTTCTAATTTGATTAAAATATTTATTGTTTATCACTATTAAGAAGGTAAATTATACTTGTTTCTGTGATTTCGTTTCAGGATGAGGTGTTTTGAAGGGTCAAAGATGATGCAGAAGGAAATGGACCAAACTTTATGGAATCCCAAGGAAATTTGTCCACTATTTTACAAGTCCAAAAAAATAATTGCATTAAAATGGGATGAAATATTTTTGTAAGATCTATAACTTAGGGGTATACAACTAATCTCAAGAAAACCAAGCCCAGTTCATCTATTTAGAGGCCTAACCAAACTGATCTATCAAGAGAACCAAATTTGCATAGAGTCAAAAGTTAGGTTTGGTGTTTTGACAATGTCTTCCCATTACAGAAGTCACATAGACACCAAACTTGACACAATGGTAGTAAATATTCCTTCCAACATTTTTTTTATTTTTCCAAAGTCTAGATAATTCCATTTAACAACCCAAAACTGAGACACAAGTGGTATCTAAAATTATGTGGTCTCAAAACCACTTCCCATTTTTCTATAAAAGGACACCGTGGGCACCACATTTGGGAGTTAGAAGGAGTGGAGTGATGAAATTTTGGAGTCAAAGAGGTTTCCCCTCATCACCTTTTAGGTTTGGGAACTCCCTATACTCATAGGGAGATATCTTGAAGCAATGATCTATTCATCGAAGCATTCCTCTCCTTCTCATGTTGTAATGTTTTTGTTTGCATAATGAACTTCTTAGTTCCTCTTCCATTTCTTCTATTTTCTTTTCTTTTCTTATGTTTTCTTTTGTTTTATTCTTATTTAATATTCCTCTTTGGTTTGGAAACCAATAATAGAAACTTTTTTGGGTCATACCTTTTCCATGACCTTTGCGAATGAAAAATGTTTCTACAATGATTACACCACCCATGGAAGAGTAATTCTTCTTAGTAAACGATCTACCTATAACATTCTTCACTTTATTATTTTGAATCAATGAGATACTATAATTCACATATTATGATTTATGAATTTATTTTTTAAATTAAAATAAACTAATCAATCAATTGAACAATTCATTCAAAAACACATGAGGTCAAGTATTGTGTGAATTATGAGAGATCGACCGTAATCGGTGAAAAAAAAACATGGGATCAATTTATAGAGTTAAAATATAATCCCTAAAAAAATTCATCATTATTTATAGAGTTAATATGTTCCCTAATTTACCATTGTCCATAATTTATCCTTAGACCATTAATCAAAGAAGGGTGTTGCGATTTCATGTTCCAAAGCTAGCCTAAGGTTTAATTAATTTCATCTTGGTGGTTAAGTTAATTATCATAGGTTTCAGGGGTTAAAACATTAGGGGATTATAATTAAGTGGATATTAATTTAAATTATAATTATTAATAATTAAATTAATAGGTATATTTATAACGATTACACCTTTAAAATATTTTTCTAAAAAACATTTTCTCATTGCATTTTCTCAATCTCATTTCAAAAACAAAAAGTAAAAAACTAAAATCTTATTCCAACATACTTCTTATAGTATTATAAAGAATAAACAACCTCATCCTTTTAACTATTTTTTTATGTTATTTACTTTATTTTCAAAATACCTTTAATATGCTATTAAATTTACTTCCTTCTTTGAGACCACCTTGGTCAGCTACTCTATTGCACCTAAGAAGTAAAAATTAAACATCATTTGAAAGCTCCCATGAAAAATACTTTCAAGTAACATAAAAATTTAACCTATTTCTAAAGAAAAATAAAATTTTATTTTAATACCAATTCAATTATAGATTCATTTAGTATAGCTAAATAACTAACAAGATCATTTTGTGATTAAAATTATATTTTCCTTAATTTTTTTTGGAGCTATGTAATTTTATTTTAAGAAAATAAATATATTATATTTTAATTTTGATTAAATATATTATTAGTATTAATAATATATTTACACCAAAATAATTAGTAATTGATAGTAAATAAGCATAAAAATAGTTAAAAAAATTATTTTTCTATGAAAACAGTTTTCATTATGCTTTTAATTAAAAGTTAAATTCTCAAATTTTAGAATTTTAATCTGAAAAAAATCAACTAATTTTTTTATTTTATAATAAAATTAATACCTTAGAATTAATTTTTTTTACTTTTCTAAAATAAATAATTTTTAGGTGAATAGTGAAAAGATATTTGTTTTTCTAATGCTATAATGTTTATAACTTTATCATGAAGTTTTACTTAAAAACTTATAAATTTTTTTATTAGAATAAAAATATATTTAAGGATCAAATTGAATCATTTAAAATACTATATTGAATTTATAACACCCATGTTTAAAGTTTTAGAAATTTAAGTTATATTTTAAAATAAAAATTATTTTTATCTGCTTATATTAAAAATTAGTTTTCATCAATTATAGAAAATAAATATAAAAAATAGATTTAATATTTTATAAAAATAATTTTATATTGTGTAATAATTTCAATTATATTTTTAGTCATAAAATTCTGACAACTAAGATTAAAGTTAATGACCGTGATAATAGTTAGAGTGTTATTTTCAAGGGATTGTTTATTAATGTTGTGTAATTTTTATCTAATAAATAGAATTGATATATTTTTTATAATGAATTTGATATTATATTTAAACATGTGTAAAAATATATTATCACTCATTTAATTGGTAATTAATTATATATAATATTAATAACACTTAATGTTTAAAACAACATTTTTTTACAAAACAATTTTTCTATATACCAAATGTTTTAATTTGAAATTTAGTTTTATTTTTTAGTAATTGAACCATGATTATATGAATATAAAATTTCATTTCTTAATATTAGTATTTTTAAATATTATTTTCCTTATATTATTAAGAAAATATAAATTTCTTTGGTAAAACTAAATAGCAAGGTAAAAACCAAAATGGTAAAATTTAAAAATCTAGTAGTAACAGACTTGAAACATATTTAAAACAAGATTTAAAATGAATTTTAGAGAACTTATCAAAATTATATCACTCAAACTTTATTATTTATCAATTTTGGATCCATTTTCCCATAACTAGTTTCATTCCATTATTGAAAAGGTGATGGGTATTTACAAAACGCCATTTTATTCACTAATAAAAGGAGATCATTTCCATGACATTTATCCACCCATTAGAAATACTTAGGTTGAAGAAAAATACATATTATTCTCTCATAAAAAATCTCACCATGTTCTATAATCCTTGTTCTTTACAAAAAACCAATCTAAGGAGCCCTAATGTGTTACCCATGGGAGAACATCTAAAAGGAGGCATAATGTTCTCAAATGAGATGTCTTAATTATTTTATTCTGATACCCACTAAAAACAATTAAATCCATGAAATTATGATACCCTCAGTATTAATCATATTCTAAAATGTTATCATAATAATGGAATATACATTTTTTACTTCCTCCAAAACCATTCAAAAAATGAATATGTCGTCATGCGTATGTGCAGAATACCGCTTCCATGAACATCGTGCCTGATTTTTCATCATCGACTTACACATATTCTTATAGAAGTATATTTAAAAAGTTAATATGATATTTATAACATTATTAAATTTAATATATTATAAAAAATTCATTATATTCATCCCGATCTATGGAAAATGAACACGTCGCTCCTGCGTATGTTCAAACTACCACCTTCACAAAAGTGACGTATTTCATTGTTCACTCTAGTATTTTATTATTTTTAAAAATATCTTATAATATGATTAAAAAACTTAATAAAAGATAAATAATATAATTTTACTTTTTCATTAATGGTACTATTTAAAAAGAATCACTTTCTTAACCATACTCACTCAAAGATTATATCTTGTTCTTTTTTAGGTCATTTTAACAACCTATATAAACAATATTATAAATTTCTATCATGGATAATTAAGGAAAAATAACTAATTATTATATTGTAAAATAACAATTAAATAAATATTTTTTGGGGTTCTATAACAGTATTGGTAATATCTAACCAGTTGTTAAGAATCCACCACTCATTCGTTAAAATTACCGAAACAAGATTGTTATTGACATCATCACCGCAATTCATAAATAAAATACTTATGAAATGAAACTAGAAAATTATAAATAATTATGAATAATATATTATATTACTAAAATTATCTTATAATAGATTAATTTGAATCTATAAATAAGAATTGACACCACCAATATGGAACTAGTAATAAACAAGCAATGAAACTGATAACATTCGATAATGGAAATAAAATTAAACAAACTAATATATTTGTAATAAATGATTATAAATTAAATTTATAAAAGTTTATATATATGAATAAGGTTATAAAATATTAAATTAATATATTTATTTTTATTATATATGAAGTTAGATCACGTTCACCTAGGTAATAATACAGGTTAGGGTACCATGGTCTCAATGTTAACTCCTTGAGACATGTTATATTTTGTGTACCATGTTTCCATTTATATTGTGTGATTTTGATTTAATTTACATAAATTTACTTTAATATATTTCTAATGTAATTAATGTGGTATAAATATCCTAATTAAGTTTCATTATTCAATCATGTTTTTATTCAAGTGTTACCCAAGTCGTAAGGGGTTTTTTCAACTCGATTTTTGTTCATTGAGTTATTGTTGTTCTTTTTGAAATTTATTCATATATGTTTGGTATATACTTAAATATGATTTTATTATGATATATTTATTATATTTATTTATATTTATTTATTATAAAATCCCTTTATAATGATTATTTATTTAAAACACGATGTTTGTAAGTGTTCTTTATCTCAACTTTCAATCCTTTATACATATTTATTATTATGCACCAAATGTTATTTTATGGTTTTATTAATACCACATTGAATTATATTATCATAATTCAAGTTTCATTAATGGGATTTAAAAATCTATTTCATTATCCCACCTTCATATTATTTTGATTCAAAATTTACCAAAGTCGTAAGTGTGTTTCTTAACTCAATACCCTTTCGTTGAGTTATAATACTAATTCTTAAACTCATTTGTTATAATATTGTTTTCTTGAACCCTAATAATTTATTTCATGATAATTTATCTTCATATATGAGGAAAATTAATTTTTAATTAAAAAAATTACCTTGATGAATTTCTTCCAAAAAAAGTATATCATTTTTAAGAATAATTCACATCCTCTTTAATAGTTTCCCCCTCCTTTCCCATATTTTTCATCCCCACTAATGTTATAATTATTAATTTGGAAGCCAAATTGTGTATTATTTTATGTGGTCATCATATTTTTATTTATACCTTTTTAAAATGAATTTTGGTCATCCTTTTTACAATGTTGGTTTTCAAAAAAGGTATTTTAAAGTATTAAAAAGATTTTTCTTCATTGATCATTTATTTTATCATCCATCCTAGTTTCATCTATAAAGTCTTTATGTATTTTTTAATGATCCATTATTGAATATTATATATAAAATTAAATATTTTCAAAAAAAATTATTTACATTTTTCAAAATGAATTCTGAGTGTAGCTCAAAACTTCCTCGTTTTATAGCTCCATTAAAAATGTTTAATAAAAAAACTTTTATGATTTCAATTTCATTTTCCTATTTATGTTGAAATATATTTACCTCCATGAGAGTTATGTTTCATGTATTACCTTCTAAATCCTCTCATACAAGTTTATATTGGGGAATTACGCTCTTGTAATATCCATTACCACTTTCGTCATGCCTAATCATCCACTTCGTATAAGCATGGTTTTTCTTCCAATACTTTTACTCTATGAATACCTTATTTTTCATTTCTTTTCTTAAAGGGAATTAACCTACATACCCATAAATTGATTGATTTGGGAAAATTATTGATTTATCCACATACCATTACTCAATATGGTGTTAGTTTGAGGGATTATTATATAGAAATGTATTCTATTTATTGGTTGGGGAAATATTAACAATCCATATACTTTTCATTTTAACATAAATATTTATTTATTTTTAGGGAATGATGGTAATGTATTGTATAATTAATTAATTTATTCATATTATGAATTCATTGGACTTAATTAGTTTTTTGGCGACTATGTAGCCCCTTGATGCATCTATAAGTCTCATAAGATTATATATCTTAAGTATTGGGAGTATGTATTCCCCATTATTTGAGATTTATTGGCATGAGGCTATGCCAATATCTTTATGATGTCTTGGAATAAGGCCTTAGAGGTAGTATTATTATGCCTAACAATATGAATTCTATAATTATCAAAATTGTTATTTATCTCCATGTGATAATTTATATTATTATGTTATCTATGAATTTGTATCAAGCTCATGTGGTTAGTTATATGGAATTATTTGACTATAATTTATTCACTTCTATATTATTCATTACTTGTTTATTATATGATAGGTTTTGGTTTACACCTTCCATTATGAATTATTTTATATCAAACTTCTTGTCGTAAACTAACCTATGTTTTCCTTTTATTTTATTCTTTTTCTTTATGTTGGTTATTCTAGTTTAGCCTTGGGACAAGTTACTTGTGAAAATTTATGAGTTTCTAGTGTTTTTTGAAGGTTTTTGGGCATGTTCTTAGTTTTCCCAAGGTTTAATCATGTATATACTAAGTGTGAAACTTATATATAAGGGGGTCACATGGTTTGAGCATAGTTAAACTAAGTGTCTAGCCTAAGTGTGCAGTTTTTTCAACTATTATTAGTGGGAAATTTCATAGTTTTCACATGGTTTGTTTAACTATGAGAGCTCACAATGCAACCAACCCAAAGAGAGGTATTTTTGGAATTTCTCATTATTTTTAATTTGGGTTTCTTCCCTTGGATTTATCCATTAAAATCACACAACATTGATGACTCTAATGAAGATTTTTGGATCCTTCAAGCTTCTATAAGGTGATTTTTATGTGTTTTCTTAGTGATTCATGAATGGTTTAAAGAGGTATGAGAACCTCATCTCTTCATCTTTAGTTTTCTACACTTTTCCTCTTCTTATATAACCCTAGGGTCCATGATTGACTTATTTTAATGCCTAATGTGGTGTGAAATTGTTACTTTTTCGTTTTAAGTTTCATGAGCCCTAGTAAGAGGGTCTTTTTGGTGGATTTCATCAAAGTCAACATGATTCCACCACTTGAGGTAGGTGTTCCCATTATTTTCCTTTCCAGAACATTCCATTGATGCTTGAACATTACTATATTTTTTCTAAAATGTGTTAGTCATTATTGGGGTGTGTTGGTTTGAACTTTTATAGCATTTTCATAATGGTGTTGTGGTAAAAAATTGGTTTCCAAAGGGTTTTCTTCAACACGCCTATGTATATATGTATGAAAAGTGTTTAATGAAATGTAAATTAGAATTTTTGAATGTAATTGGGTATTTTAAAGTATTTTTAGCTTATTTTGGACTTTAGTATCTTATTTTTCTTTGTGAATTGAGTTTCAAATATTCTTGTGATGCATCCTTACAGTTTTTTTCTTATGTGTGAGTAGTGGTTTTGGGTGATAAAGATAGTGGTGAATTTTTGAATTTGTTTTTGAGAAATTATATAGTTTTAAATGGGTGTTAAATTGGATTTTGTAACACCTATATGTTCATGAGGTGTACATATGGATGGTCTCCCAAATGATAATGGATTCCAATAAAAAATTCCCCTCTTAAAATTAGTTTTCAAAAATTATCCTCCTCCATTTATTTTCTTACTCAGTTCCCTTCTACAAATGATTCTCAAAGAATACCATTGGTTCTTAAATGGTTTTTTGATTTCAATTTATTTAAAATGTGGTTTTTAATGTAAGTTTTAAAGCTTTTAACATTTGGTATTTTGGAATGTGGTTTGGTAACTAAATGAGATAAAGGCCCTTTTGGAACCTTTTGGGAATGTTGCATTTTTTGACTTGGTTTTGAAAAATGGTTTGAAAGATTATTTTTTGTGAAGGCCCTATTGGTATTTTATAATATTTGGGAAATTGTTTTTGAAACTCATATTATGTTTTGGTATGGTCAACACTTGTGAATGAGTTAATGTGAGACAGGCACCTCTATGGTGGATCATATGAGGAGAGGGTCGTCACATAGGTGGTGTCAGTGGTTGGGAAAGGAAAGCATGGTGGTTGTGGGTTATTATTTTTAAGAAATGCATGTGAGGACCTACCCATTCACCATGTACTATTATCATGGGATTCCTATGTGTCATTTATAGGGTTGAGTAATGGTTTCCTATTGACCCCGATTAGATGGGTTGGTAACCCCTTGATCAGCTGATAGGCCAGGTGGATAGTGCCACTAGATTGGCTAGTTTAGAGTGACATATTGGTTATTGATTATAGAGATGCGCCGTATGTCGATAGGTGAGTCCAAACCGAGTACCTACAGGTATTTCATCTAGATATGTTTAGTAAATTCACATGATTATCTATATTTATGTCCCTATTTATTTATTCTATGCATAATTACTTGTTTTACTAGTATCTTCATGTTTGTACTTGTACTGTTTTTCTAATGTTTTTCCTTTTTATTCTACTTCCATTATGTATTCATCATATACCTTTTTATTACCTAGTTTGGACACTTTTATTTGAGATTTGGTTTTAAACTAGGGGTTTAAAAAGGATTTTTTTAAATATGAAAGTTGTGTGTGTTATTTTAAAAAGGGATTTTATGGTAGGTAGTGTTTGGTTATTTAAACCCATAAAACCCTACTTTAATAAATATATTTCAAACTAGTATTTTTGGACTGTTTCGGGAAAGTAAATGTATGGAATCTATGGTGATTACCTACTAAGAAGTTGTATGATCACACCCTACTTGTGCCCCTCGATGTTGGTAGACCAAAGATATTTTGCATCTTTGGGTTTATGGTTCAAGTTGTCTCAGAGAATGTTGGTATTGTTATTAGTGGTGATTAAGAGGTCGCATGGATATTGGGTTATTTGCGGTTTGGTATTAACCTTGCTTTAGTTTACGGTTTCGTTCAGTTCTATTGGGATTTTATTAATGTATTTATTATTATACAATTTTATTGGTCTTGCTACGTGCTTATTTTGGTTATTTAACCTTGGTTATCTTGGCCAAAATAAGTCCCACAATGATATCTTTGATACCTGGTGATAGTCGCTAGCCCTGGTGTATCGGGAACGCCTCTTAGGCCTTATCTTATACCATGTTGGGTGTCAGGTGGTATTAGAGAAACCATTTTTTATTTGGTGGTCTCACATGGAGTAGTGACCCATGTGGATCCTGAGTGCATGATTTTGGATATTTCTAGTGGATGGTTATTTTCTGAGTCATGTCACACTAACCATGTCATTAGTTAAACCAAAGATACTAGTTCCTTATCATAGTAGTTTAGAGAGAGTTGTATTTTGGTTCTTTTTTTTGTTGTCAGTGTATTTTAAAAAATAAAATGGTTTTCCAGGAAAAAGGAGTTTTCAAGGGAAAAATGTTTTAAAGGAGTGATTTTTTTAATGTGGGCTTTGGTCATTGAACAATATTTGAAAAGTGAGTTGGGTATTTTAAAATTGGATTTGAGATTCATAATGGGTTTTAAGTGGGAATCAAAATGATAGTTTTGCAAGAGAATTGTGGTATGGTTTTATGTTGTTTGGCTTATGATACGGTTGTTTTGGCATGGGGTGATATTTCGGTAGAGTTTTGGTGTATTTTGAATTTGTTTCTATGTTTTTATTTTTCTTATAATATGTCACCCAGCAATTACCACAGGGTTTCCAATGAGTTCTGTTCAGTTAAAGTCCCTTCCCAGAATCCAACTGGGGTTGTAGAGTTAAGGTCTTCATGGTTTTTACCACCTTTTATGGTGATTGAGGCCTATTATAGGTAGTTTAATGGATTAAAAAAGTTGAATCTATCTATAGGTCATTGGGAACTCCCGAAGTTGTGAGAGTGCATGTTGTTTTAAGTTTTTTTGAAGTTTTGGGTTTGGATCGGTGAAAGGTGATTATCCTATAATCATTACTAGTTAGGATTTCTTGGAAAGTGTTTAAGACCAATTTCATCTGATGTTTCATACCATATGAGGTGAATGTGAGGAAATTGGAAAAGATCTTAAGTTTTCAGTGGGTTCAGTGAATGGTGAAGGCCTATGTTGAGCATTTCAAAGAGTTGGCTTCTTTATCTCTAGAGATAACATTAGAGGATCATATGAATGCTCCTCTCTTCACCAGGGTTATTCATTCAGAAGTCAAGGATAAAGTTCTCTTGTATGGGGAAGCTCAGTTTGAGAATTTTGTGGATGAGGTGTTCTTAACTAAGTTGGTTCCTGGATTACAAGAAATTGGAAATTTGGTATCTCTTGTTACTTATAGAGGTTTCCCATTTGGCGAGGAGCATGTTCTAGAGAAACCTATTCCTGAGGAGTCTTCTTTTATTTTTATAGATTCTAATTCATTAGATCGATTGTTCATGTTCTTCCAATGTGGTCGAATTGGGAATTCAAATATTCCTTGTCACAAAACTCCAAAATCTTATCATCATTGTGTTTGTTTGGGTTTTCTGAAGAATTTTTTTAAAATGATATTCCAAAAGAAGAAGTTTTGGTTAGAGGATGTCAGCTCCTAACTATGGGGAAACAGATGCTTTAAGACAACATATCTTCAACCATAGGCCTCATAGTGAATATCTTTATGTGGTCATGAATAATTGAGTGTAGGGGTTTTGGCCCAGTTTTTCTCTCCAACATCATATTAGGATTATTTTAAGTTTATTTGTTCTATTTATCTTGGTTGTTGTAAGTTTCTCATCATTGTAAAGGGTTTGGTGGTTCCTTTTTCTTGTGACTCTATATTTTTGTTTGATAGATGTGAATATTTAAATGGTTAGTCTTGGGAATTGTTTTTAGTTTCAAATTATGTTTTTTGTGGATATGTTTGTGTTTTGAGGAAATAGTGGAACATGGGTTGGATGACTCTTTAGTTCAAGTTCTTTCTATGAGATTATCCCAATGTTGGGGTTTTTTGGTTTATATAGGGAGTTCATGGTCTCGGTGGTTATTCCGTTTGAATTATATGAGGATTTTTTGGGTTGGATCATGTTGGGTTTCCTGGTCCTAATGTTGGTTAGTGCTAGCTAGTTTCTTATGGTGGGGATAATCCTCTATTTTTCTTCTATGGTTCTTCATGTTGTGGTTTTCTCTATAATTTTTTGGATGTGACTTTTGGAGTGAAAGATCACATTGTGGGCCATTATTTCATTCAATATTGTCTTGTTTTGATATTGAGATTTATTCATCATGTGGATAAGTGACTTTATGGGGGAAGAAAGTTTATTTGGTGGGGATAATTTTCACACCCCAAACATGGTTTTACTTTTATTTTATTCTTTTATTGATTTTGGTTCTTTTGGTTGATCTACAGGTTGAGTTCCTAGTGAAAGTTTTTGAGTTTATGGAGTTTTTTAAAGGTTTCTAGGCCTGTGTAGGATTTGAACATGGATTGATCATAGTTAGATTAGGTGTATAACTTATACAGAATGAGGTCACATGGTTTGAGAATGGTTAAACTAAGTGTGCATCCCATGAAACTCTTGATAGTGGGGAATTTCATGTTTTTCACAATATTTGTTTAACCGTGCGAGCTAACCATGAAACCCACTCTAAAAGGGGTGTTTTTGGAATTTATCCTACATTTTAATTAGGGTTTCTTCCCTTGGATTTCCCCATTTGAACCCTAAGACATGGATGCCTCCCATAGATCTTTTTTTCTCATATAAGTTCCTCCAATGTGATTTTTATGTGGTTTCTTGGTGATTCTTGATCAGTTTAAAGAGGTATGAGATCCTCCTCTCTTCCACTTTGGTTTTCTTCCTACTCCTCTTCTACTGTAACCCTATGGGCCATATTTAACAAATTTTATGATTAGGGTGGTGAAAAATTGTGGGTTTTTCTTTCTAAGGGTCATGACCCATAGTAGGAGGGTCTTTTTGGTGGATTTCATCTAAGGAGACATGATTTCACCACTTGAGGTAGGTGTTTCCATTATTTTCCTATCTGAAACATGCCATTGATTCTTGATATTTCCTATATTGTTTCTAAAATTTTTTAGTCATGCTTGTGGTGTGTTGGTTTGAATTGTTGTGGAGTTTTCATAATGGTTTTGTGGTAAAAAAATTGTTTTCTGAAGGGTTTTCTTCAACATTCCTTTGAATATATGTATGCAAAGTGTTTTATTAAATTTCAATTATCCTTTTAGAATGAAATTGGGTGTTTTGGAGTTTTTTATCCTAGGTTTGACTTTTGTAACTTGGTTTTCTTTTTGGATTGGGTTTCATATATGCTTGTGATGCAACCTTGTGGTTTGGTTCTTGTGTGTGAGTTTCACTTTTGGGTGGTAAAGAAAGTGGTGACTTTCTAAATTGGTTTTTGAGCACTTATATGGTTTTAAATGGGTGTTCCATTGGGTGTGGTTACATATATATATTCCTGAGGTTCACATATGGATGAGATCCCAAATTATAATGGATTCCAATATAAAACACCCCTCTTAAACTCTGTTTTCAAAATTTATCCCCCTCTATTTCTTCTCTTCGTTGGTTCCCTTATCCAAATGATTCTCAAAAAACCCCATTGGTTCCTAAATGGTTATTTTGTTTCAATTGATTTCAAATTTAGTTTGAAATGTGATTTTCTAAATCTTTTCTCGTTTGGTAATTTGGAATATGGTTTGGTAACTGATGTTATTAATATTTTCATGACTTATTATATACTCCCTTTACTTATTTTGTATGAAATGTGCATAATTTGTGTGAAATATTAATGTTTTAATACTAAGTCTAATTTTTGAGCATTTTTAGAAGTATTCCAATTGAGTCAGTTAACTATTTTATTTATAACTCTCACTATACTAATCCAAATTGTGTTGTTCTTGTTTTTTAGGATTCCTAATACAATATAAAACATTTCATTAGAATGGATGATGAGCTAATTCTTCCATTTTAAGTCCCATATGGACCACACAAGGAGGCCTACAGAATCTATGATGAAACTGGGCCAGCCATGAATATTTAATTTCTGGGCTCAATTAGGAAGTCCAAATTCTTTTATTATCCTCCAACGTTCTGGGGATAATTAAAGGAGTATTTGATAAAAATTTTAAGACCCGACTCCAAGAACAAGAGGACCAAATGAAGCTTTGAAGTCCAGACCAGCATTCTGGCCGAGAATTAAAATCAGTATAGTATTCATGACATATCTCATGATGTAAGCATCAAATCGAGCTAAGATTTTTCAGTGTGAAATAGAAGATATATTTGGCCGACTTTGTGGAATAAATAATTCATCTTTGAAGGAATCTTCATATTCAAAAACCATTTCACATTTTGGACTTCAAAAATACTGGATTGAAATGGACATATTAAAATTGTTTAATTATCCAGCCATAACATTGGCTAAATAGGTCCACATTCCTCAAATATTTGAGCGTAGTCGACCAACTTTATTATCTACAACTTTGAAGAAGGATATTTCTCGATATTTGGCTGTCTGAATAGCCAAATGGGCGATGTAAGTGGAGGGACAGATTGGGAATGCAAACAGTCCACTCCTTGGGCTATAAATACTCTCCCCTTCTCTCCTTGAGAGGGATTGGAATTTAAGAAGAGAGGAGATCATATTAGAATGACCAAAGCCTTTCCAAAGGCTTGGGAGGAGCTTCAATACTCAAGTTTTTACTTGATAGACCTTTCCTCCTCTATTTGTTTTCATTTAGTTTTATGTTCTTCATTGTTGTAATTTTGTAAGTCCTTTCTTTTGTAATTCTGTTTTAATGAAAATTTCTTATTCAATATCTATTATTCTCATCCACCTTCTGTAGTTTAATATTAATTTTCTTAAAATAGTTTAAATTCAGTTGAATCCCCTTTCCTTCTTTTTCTTCCTCATTCAATCGAAAATCTGTTTTTAATTATCATCATTGTTCGTGTGTGTGTGTTCGATGTACCACTCTTTTATAATCCCTTTATTTTTCTTCTATTCTTAACTTATCATCATAATCATCATAACCAGAATATTAAACACTAAAGTGGATGAGTAAATATCTCATTGGGGTGAGTCAAAATTTAGGGATGTTAAGTGATTGAGAGTACTTTCTCGATGAGTATTCGTTAATTTAACATTGTGTATGTTGGACTTAATATGTCATGGATTAATGAAATATTTTGTTTAAAATGTAATTTCCATGGATTATTGGATCCATAAATACAATACCATAAACAAGTACTGATTGAGATTATAATCCTAGTTAAGTTAAGTCTTGGATTAAAGCTTTAACACTTAGGAATTCTAATCGATGTCACCTTGTGATATGGGTGTTAATTTAAATGCAATATAAAGAAAAGCTCAAGGATATCACAAGCTTAACTCCCTAATAATGAACTCACCCCCAATCTTTATCAATTTGTTAAATCAATTATAGTAAATTAATCATTTCAATGAATCTCTGCAAACAAACCCCCCTAATCAAAATACAATCAACTAAAAACAAACGGATATTACAATGTATCATCATCGAGGATTCAACCAGAGTGCTGCTGTACACATTAACAGAGCACTGAAACTTTGACCGGTCGATAGGCGACAATCGGCCGTGCATTTAAAATGGCGCCGTTTTTGGGGATGGTGCTTTAATTATTCATTAGTTTATAGTTATTCTAAAAAAAACCCAAAAAAAAAACAAAATTTAAAAAAATTGAAAACAAAGCACAAAGAAAAAATCGTCTTCCTCTTTCTTCAAAAATATCTCTGAATGCCCTGTAGCCTTCCAAACAATCCCTCAGTTTTTTTGACCCTGAAATTGAGCGAACACTTCGTCAACTTAGGAGGAACATAAGAGATAATCAAATAATTCAAGAACCAGTCTTTGTCCAACCAATTAAATTAGATATGGCCAATCCTAGGGAACAAACACTTAAAGAACTCACTGTCCCTGATATGAATTACCAACCTATTGGTATTCAATATCCAAACATAGAGGCTGACTTCGAACTCAAATAGGGTTTGACTCATCTTCTTCCTCATTTCCATGGGCTAGCTGGTGAGGATCCACATCTCCACCTTAAAGAGTTCCAAGTAGCGTGCTCTACCATGAAGCCTCAAAGGGTTTCTGAATAACAATTCAAGCTTCGAGCATTCCCTTTCTCCCTAGATGACACTACTAAGTCATGGCTTTACTACCTACCTCCTGGTTCCATAACCACATGGAATGGCATGAAGTGACTCTTCTTAGAGAAATTATTTCCTGCTTCTCATACTGCTTCTATTCGAAAGGAAATAAGTGGTATACGTCAATTCCCAAGTGAATCACTCCATGAGTACTGGGAGAGGTTCAAAAAGATTGTGGAAACCTGTCCACACCATCAAATCCCTGACCAACTCTTGATCCAATACTTCTATGAGGGGTTATTGGATATAGAGAGAACTCTCATAGATGACGCAAGTGGCGATTCTCTTGTTGATAAAACTCCTACAGCAACAAGAGATCTCATAAGTAACATGGCTGCAAACACACAACAATTCCATACTCGAGCACATTCTCAAGTCAAACAAGCCCAAGATAATCAATCAATTGAGCTGAACAAGATGACCGAGTAGATGAGTGAACTTACAGGTATTGTGTGACAACTAGTTGTGGCTAGCAAATCCCCAACCTCATCTTCTCCACAATCAATGTTTCCTGGACCTGTCATAAACTGTGGAATCTGCAACTCTCCATCTCATCCAACTAACACATGTCTACAACTTCAATAGGATCAATCTAATTCATCTAGACCAGTGGAGCTCAATACAACATATTCTCAGCGGAACACCAATCCTCAACTATCAGTTCAGTTTTTTAGAAACTTCATCCAACCTCACTCTAAGCCCTTCTCTTCTTCCTATAACCAAGGACATTGGTATGGTAATCCCATATCTCATCCTCCTCAATTCAATCCTCAAAACCAAAAGCAGTTTCAATATGGTCAAGGCGTTGGTAACTTCCAACAACCTTATCATTTTGTTCCTCAACCTCAAAGGAACAATCCTCCTCCTGGATTCCATTATCCTAGTGAGCCTTCCCAATTCCAAAACCAATACAATCGCTTTCCCAAGAACCAAATTCCAGGTAATCCCAATCTGGGACAAGCCTCTTCTTCCAAGAAACCATGGGAAAGTTTAGTAGAAGATCTTTCCTCCTTCACCCGTTCAAGCCTCAATAACATTGAAACCCGAATTGGTCAACTTGCATCCCACCTTAGTCAACAGAAACAAACCAATTATTCCCAACTTCCAGCTAAACTATTAACCAACCCCAAGGGTAATGTAAGTGAAATTGCACTTATATTGGGAAAGCAAATTTCTATGCCTCAAGATAAGTCTTCCAACACTCATTTGAATGTTGACCTAGAAAATTAAAATAAAAAGAAAATTGAAAAGGAATCTGAATCCATTCCCTCACCTCCTTCCATTCCACTTACAAATCCAATTCCTTTTCCTTAAGCTATTTCTAAGCCAAAGAAGTCCTTTGAACCTAATTCTGAAATGTTCAACATGTTTAGATGTGTTGAATTCAACATTCCCTTCTTAGATTCCATAAAAAAAATTACTAAGTATTCCAAGTTTCTCAAGGAGTTTTGTACCCACAAGAGGCAACTTAGGACCTTCGAAAATGTTTCAACCCAAGAGTCCATACCCATTAAGTGCAAAGATCTAGGGACCTTTACGGTTCCATGCCAAATTGGATGTTCGAACTTTGATGATGCACTCATAGACCTAGGAGCCTCAATTAATGTCATTCCCAAATCCATATTCTCCAAACTTGGTCTAGGTCCCTTACATCCAACGAATTCTGTCATTCAATTGGCCAATCGAAGCACAACCAGTCCTGATGGAATAATTGAGGATTTCCTTGTTTATGTGAATGATCTTATCTTCCCTACTGATTTATATGTCATTGACATGGAAGGTGAGACGAACTCTTCTCGATCTCCCCTAATTCTAGGAATACCATTCCTCATGACTTCTAGAACCCAGATTGATGTCCATTCGAGCATCTTTTCCATGGAATTAGGTGAACGATTGGTCAAGTCCAACATTTTCCATGCCATGCGATACCCATATGAGGATCACTATGCATTATCAATCCATTCTTCTAAGGACACTTCTAAGAGTCAATCGAACCCCAATCCACCATGTTATTCATGTTCTAATGACAAAGGATCTTGTGAAATCTGCACCATGATTAACAGATTCATAAATGGTGAAGTTGATGTGGAATTCTCATTCATAGACTCCATCAATCTAGAGGAACGTGAAAACTCTCTTGAATCCCACATCAACTCTGATCTCTACTGCTCCACCTTGGACAATATTAAGGAAAATGAATCTGAAGCAACTGAAGTCCCTTCATCCATTTCTGAGTTTCCTAACCCAAAAATGAATGATGAGACTGATCTGAAACCTCTTGATCTAAAACCTCTTCCTGAACACCTGAAATATGCATTCATTTTCCATGATCACTCTTATCCTGTAATTATCTCTTCTTCACTTACCGAAAATGAGGAGTCAAAACTTTTACAAGTGTTAGAAGAAAACAAAAAGGCCTTAGGGTGAACCCTAGATGACATACCAGGAATCAACCCTGCCCTTTGCATGCATCACATCCATCTTGAGGAATCATCCAAAACAATTAGACAACCACAAAGAAGACTCAATCCACTCATACTTGAGGTAGTTAGGTAAGCGATCACCAAACTTCTTCAATCTGGTATTATCTACCCAATTTTTGATAGTGAATGGGTTAGTCCAATTCAAGTTATACCTAAGAAGGGTGGGATAACTGTTATCACAAATGAACATGGGAAGGTAGTCACAACTTGAGTGAAGAACAAATGGCGTGTGTGCATCGACTATAGGAAATTGAATACTGAAACAAGAAAAGATCACTAACCTCTTCCATTCCTTGATCAAATGCAAGAAAGATTAGTCGGAAAGTCACACTATTGCTTTCTTGATAGATACACCGTCTACTTCCAAATCCCAATCGCACCTCAGGACCATAAAAAGACTACTTTCACATGCCCCTTTGGAACATATGCATATAGAAGAATGCCTTTTGGCCTTTGCAATACTCCTGCAACATTCCAGAGGTGTATGATGAGTATCTTTTCCGAATTCATCAAACACTGCATGGAAGTCTTCATGGATGACTTTACCATTTATAGTGAGTCATTTTAATCGTGCTTGAATTCACTCTCTCTAGTCCTCCAAAAGTGTGTCAAGTGCAACCTTGTGTTAAATTTTGAAAAATGTCACTTCATGGTTGCAAATGGGATTGTTCTAGGGCACATAGATTCCAAAGATGGTATTGAAGTTGATACTGCCAAAATTGAAGTGATACAATCACTTCCTGAACACACTTCTATTCGAGACATCCGTTCATTCCTCGGTCATGCCGGTTTCTATCGGCGATTCATCCATAACTTCAGTAAAATTTCCCTCCCACTCACTCGTTTGCTCCAAAATGATGTCACATTCCATTTTGATGAGGTTTGCAAGGGAACCTTCATTGAAATAAAAAATGCTCTTACATCTGCCCCGATAATCCAACCCCCAGATTGGTTCTTACCCTTTGAATTGATGTGTGATGCTTTTGATAGAGCTGTTGGGGTTGTTCTTGGTCAAAGAAGAGAAAATATTCCTCATGTCATCTATTATGACTCAAAAAAATTGGATGAAACTCAATCTCACTACACTATCACTGAAAAGGAACTTTTAGTAGTGTTTTTTGCCTTAGATAAATTCCGGACCTATCTCTTAGGTGCCAAAATCATCATCTTCACAGACCATTCTGCTATAAAGTTCTTACTCAAGAAACGTGATTCCAAACCAAGACTAATAAGATGGATCCTAATGCTCCAAGAGTTTGACCTTGAAATAAAATATAGACCAGGAAAAGAAAACCCTGTGGATGATCACTTGAGTAGAATTTCTAATTCTTCTCATTCTGAAATCATCGATCCTGAATTCCCCACTGAGCACCTTTCATCTCTCACTCCAAAAATACCATGGTATTCCCCAATTGTAAATTACTTGGTTTCTGGTGTTTTTCCTGATTTTTTTTCAAAAGAACAGAAAATGAAGTTGAAAAGTGATTCAAAATACTATTTTTGGGAGGAAAATAAACTTTGAAAAATTGGGGCAGACATGGTAATTAGGAGATGTGTTGATAAAGATGAACATTCCTCTATTTTATAATTCTGTCACTCAATGCCTAGTGGTGGACACTTTGGACCACAAAGTACCTCCCGAAAGGTCCTAGACTCTTGATTCTTCTAGCCTTCACTCTTCAAGGACTCACATGAGTTCTGTCAATCATGTCCCATTTTCCAAAAGTTTGGCACAATTTCCAAGAGAAATGAAATGCCCCAAAAGCCTTTAATTTTCTGTGAGATCTTCGATGTTTGGGGAATCAATTTCATGGAACCATTTACCCCTTCAAATGGATTATCATACATAATTATTGTATTTGATTATGTTTCTAGGTTGGTCGAGGCAAAACCCACTAGAAAGGATGATTCACATACTGTTAGTGAGTTCCTAAAGACACACATCTTCCATAGATTTGGCACGCCTCGTGCCTTGATAAGTGACTTAGGAACCCATTTTTGTAATAAAACCATGGAATCTTTTTTGAAAAATAATGGGGTTGTTCATAAAATTTCAACTACATATCACACCCAAAAAAATGGAATGGCTGAACTTTCTAATATAGAAGTGAAAAGAGTGCTTGAGAGAATTGTAAAACCCACCAGAAAAGACTGTCCTGAAAGACTTGGTGAAGCACTTTGGGCTTATCTAACTGCCTATAAAACACCCATTGAGATGTCTCTTTTTAGGCTAGTTTTTGGTAAAGCATGTCATCTACTAGTTGAAATCCAACATAAGTCTTTTTGGGCTGTGAAAAATTGTAATTTTGATTGTGAAAAATCTGGTGAAGAAAGATTGTTGCAATTGGCTGAACTGGAGGATCTTCGACTTGAATCCTATTAGAATTCCACTCTGTGCAAAGAAAAGGCTAAGGTACTCCATGAAAAACACATCCTAAAAAAGGTATTCCATGAAGGTGAAAAGGTATTGCTTTTCGACTCTAGATTTCGGCTTCACCCAAGTAAGATTAATTCTCGTTGGGAAGGTCCTTTTGTTATTACTAATGTTTACCCATTTGGTGCAGTGCAAGTCCAAGACCCCTCTTCCAAAAGGACATTCACGGTTAATGGACATCAGTTAAAGCATAACCATGAGATGATGCACAATCCTGGACCAACATCAACTTCCACTGGATCCCCAAATTCTCCAATCGACCTACCACTAGATGGAGATGGAAACCCGCCAAATCCAAACCAGGGGCACCTCTTTCCCTTTAACTCTCTCTCTATCTCTTCCTCTCTCTACCTCTTTCTTCTTCTTCCTCTCTCTTTTATTTTTTTTACCACTTTATTTTTCAAAACCTTTCTTTTTCACTTTCTCTTTTGTGTGAGTGTATCTTTATAAAAAAAATTAAAAACCTAAAAAACCAAAAAAACCAAAAAAACAATCACTTAAAAAAATACAAAAAAAATAGAGTCATGCTCACTCACCATAGAGTTTTGAAATTTTGTCCAACCATTTTGGGGATTTAACAGACATGTTTTTATCTCAAAAATTTTGTATTTTCATCATGACTTTGGATAAATAATTTTGTGTCAAAATTAACAAATTTTGAATGCTCAATTTTTGATTTGGAAAATGATTTTCCAAAACCATGAGGAATAAAATTTTATTTCATGCCAATGCCACCTATGGACATCTTTTCAAAATGTATGTTTTCACCCCCATTTGCGAGTCTTGAGTTTGTGGACCTTCGAGCTGAATTTCCTACCTTAGTGTGCATTAATATGATAGAGGCATTTTCTGGACCACATGAGAATCACAATAGCCAAATAGCCTCCCATTTCCCTTACATTAATCCTCATTTTGAAAGCCCCTTCGAGCCTATAAAAAACTTTTATTTGATAGCCACATTAAAAGACCAATACCTTTTCCCACCCAATATCAACATGGATTTTCATTGAATATTTTTTTTGAAATTTAAGTGTGGGGGGAATGGATTTCATTGTTTGGGTACCCTATTATTGATTTTCAATGAGTTATCATCTGCTTGAGGGAAAGAATCCATTTTAGTATGGGGGAGAGGTTGTCATTCAGTTTGTTTTGGGGAATGTAATGTACTTCCATTTATGAAATTTTGTAAATTTTATTGACAAGTGTTCAAAAAAAATGAAAAATGATGAAAAAAATAAAAAATTAAAAAAATGGGTTGTGTCTTGGGTAGGTCAAAAATTACTCTTCCTAAACCTTTGATCTTGTTATAACTATTACAATTAGTGTCATAAGGAGATCAAACATGAGTTGGGATATAAGAGTGAGATCTTTTCCAAGTTCAAATTTCGAAAAAAAAGAAAAAAATAACACTTGCATTATATTCTTATGTTAGTGGGAGAAGTTTTGTGGTTTGTAAATATTTTATATTCTCATACCCTTAAAATTTTCTTCCTCTATTTTTTCTTTCTTCACACAATAATTCCCTTGTAAATATGTGTTTTCATTTCCTTCCATGTTTTATTTCAAAAAAATGTGCATTGATTTTTCTATGTTGGTGTTTTAACCCTTTTCTTCTCTATCTTGGACATTATATTCCTACCATCCCATAGCCATATAAAAAAACCCATTAAAAAGACCTCTTGATTCTTGTTCACTTTGAATAGGTATTGGAAGCTGAGAGCTCTTTCAAACTCTATGATTTTCACTTTTGGTTGGTGAAGGAGTGAACCTCCACAAATGAATTTTATCATCTTGAGAGGTGTGAGTTTTGAGTGTCCACATTTTACATTTCTAAATTTGAGCATGAAAAAATGAATTAGTTTTGGAACATTGTTTCTGTAACAACTTGTGGTGGAATTCAAAATGGATGAGTGAAATAGTCTAAACCTCCCCTGATTGGAGAAAATAAAATTTTAATATTTGTTGGTGAGTGAAAATGATTTTGTCATGTTTTTTATTTGTTTCACATGAGGACATGAACAAGACTAAGTTTGGGGTAGTTGATGTTATTAATATTTTCATGACATATTATATACTCCCTTTACTGATTTTATATGAAATGTCCTTAATTTGTGTGAAATATTAATGTTTTAATACTAAGTCTCATTTTTGATCATTTTTAGAAGTAGTCCAATTGAGTCAGTTTACTATTTTATTTATAACTCTCACCCTACTGATACAAATTGTGTGGTTATTGATTTTTAGGATTCCTGATTCAATATAAAACATTTCATTATAAGGGATTATGAGCTAATTATTCCATTTTAAGTCCCATATGGACCACACAAGGAAGCCTACAGAATCTATGATGAAACTGGACTAGCCATTACGATTTAATTGCTGAGCTCATTCAGGATTTAAAAATTATTTTATTATTCTCCAAAGTTCGGGGGATAATTAAAGGAGTATTGGATAAAAATTTCAAGTCCCAAATCCAAGAACAATGGGCCCAAATAAAGCTTTGAAGTCCAGCCGACCATTCTGGAAGAGAATTAAAATCAGTATAGTATTCATGACATATCTTATGATGTAAGCATTAAATCGAGCTGATATTTTTCAGTGTTAAAGAGGAGATATAGTTGGCCGACTGTGTTGAATAAATAATTCTTCTTTGAAGGCATCTTCATATTCAAAAACCCTTTCACATTTTGGACTTCAAAAATACCGGATTGAAATGGACTGATTAAAATTGTTTAATCAGCCAGCCATAACTTTGGCTACATAGGTCAAAATTCCTCCAACAGTTGAGAGTAGTCGGAAATATTTATTATATAAAACTTTGAAGAAAGATATTTCGTGAGATTCGGCTTTCTGTATAGCCAATTGGGTGATGCAAGTGGAGGGACAGATTGGGAATGAAAATAGTCTACTCCTTGGGCTATAAATACTCTCCCCTTCTCTCTTTGAGAGGGGTTGGCATTTAAGAAGAGAGGAGATCATATTGTCATGACCAAAGCCTTTCCAAAGGCTTGGGAGGACCTTCCATACTCAAGTTTTCACTTGATATACCTTTCCTCCTCTCTTTGTTTTCATTTACTTTTATGTTCTTCATTTTTGTAATTTTGTAAGTCCTTTATTTTGTAATTCTGTTTTAATGAAAATTTCTTCTTCAATATCTATTATTTTCATCCACCTTCTATAGTTTAATATTAATGTTCTTAAAATATTTTAAATTCAGTTGAATCCCATTACCTTCTTTTTCTTCTTCATTCAATTGAAAATCCATTTTTAATTATCATCATTATTCGTGTGTCTGTGTTCGACGTACCACTCTTTTCTAATCCCTTTCTTTTTCTTATATTCTTAATTTATCATCATAATAATCATAACCAAACTATTAAACAATCAAATGTAGGAGTAAATATCTCATTGGTGTGAGTAAAAATTTAGGGATGTTAAGTGATTGAGAGTATTTGCTCGATGAGTATTTTTTTAATTTAACATTGTGTATGTTGGACTTAATATGTCTTGGATTAATGACATATTTTGTTTAACATGTGGTTTCCATGGATTATTGGATCCAGAAATACACTACCATAAACAAGTAATGATTGATATTAGAATCCTAGTTAATTTAAGGCTTGTATTAAAGCTTTAACACTTAGGAATTCTAATCGACGTCAGCTTGTGATGTGGGTGTTAATTTAAATGCAATATAAATCAAGCTCAAGGATATCACAAGCGTAAATCCCTAATAATGAACTCACCCCAAACTTTATCAATTTTTTAAATCAATTATAGTAAATCAATCATTTCAATTAAGATCTACAAACAAAACCCCCTAATCAAAATACAATCAACTAAAAACAAACGTCTATTACAAAGTATCATCACCGAGGATTCGACCCGAGTGTTGTTATACACATTAGCAGAGCACCAGAACTTTGACCGGTCGATAAGAGATAATAGGCCATGTGTTTCAGTAACTAAATGAGATATATTCCCTTTTGGAACCTTTCATGAATGTTCTATGTTTTCGACATGGTTTTGAAAAATGGTTTGAAAGATTATGTAGTGTGAAGGTCTGGTTGGTATTTTATAATGTTTGGGGAAGTGGTTTGAAATTATTATTATTTTAAGGCCTGGTTGGAAATTTTTAATGAGTTGTTGTGAGATGAGAACCTCTATGCTGGATCCTCCAAGGAGAGGGTCATGAGATAGGCGATTTCAGTGTTTTGGCTAAGAAATCATGGTAGATATGGGTTATTAGTTTGATACACACATGTGAGGACCTACCCATTCACCATGTACTATTATCATGGGATTCATGGGTGTCATATTGAGGGTAGAGTGATGTTTTCATATTAACCCTTATTATATGGGTTGGTACCCCTAGATTAACTGAGAGGCCAGGTGGGACGTTCCATTGGATTGACTAGTTTAGAGTGTCTAGTTGGTTATTGACTATGGAGCTACACCATACACTGGAATGTGAGTCCAAACCAAATACATCTAGGAATTTCTTCTAGATATGTTTAGTAAATGCCCATGATTATCTATTTGTATGTTCCTACTTATTTCTATCATTCATAGTTACTTGTTTTACTAGTATATGACTACTCATACTTGTACTATTTTCTAGTACTTTTCCTTATTATTCTATTTATATTTTGTTTTCAGCGTAGCCCTTTTTATTACCTAGTTTGGACACTTTTATTTGAGATTTTTTTAAATTGCGGTTTTAAAAAGGAAATTTTTTTTGAAAAAAGGAAAGTTGTGTGTGTTGTTTTAAAAAGGGAATTTTTGGTAGACTGTGTTTCATTCTTTAAATAGATAAAACCCTATTTTCATAAATGTATTTCAAAATAGTATTTTTGGACTATTTTTGGAAATGAAATTTATGGACACTATGGTTCTTATCTATTAATCTGTTGTATGCTCACACCCTACTTGTGCCACTCAGTGTCGGTAGACCTGATCTGTTTTGCAGGTTGATGTTTCTGGTTTATGTTGCCTCAAAGCGTGTTGGTATTTTGGTTAGTGGTGACCAAGAGGTCATGTGGAGATCATGTCAATTTTGGTTTGGTTTTAGTCTTTATTTAGTTTTAAGTTTTGTTCAGTAGTATTTAGATATTTTTTATGTATTTATTGTTATCTAGTTCTATTGGTCTTACTGCATGCTCAGTTTGGTTATTTGAACTTGGTTATCTTGGGATAAATTGTTCCCATAGTGATATCTTTGATGCTCAGTGCTAGTATTCATCTTGGGAGGATCTGGAATGCCTCTTGGGCCTTATCTCAAATAGGGTAATATGTATGGTCAGGTGGAATCCTGACCAGGTTCATGACACTTATCATATTTCCATTTCCCCAGTTAATGAAAAACTATTACGCATAATATGTATAGAATAAAATAGAATCTGTTGGAGAATTTATAGAAGGTATTGAATACTTCTTATGGATTAATTAGTTTTTTATATATTGGAAAAATTTCCATTATTTGATAAAGACATGGGATTTATTATCTCATGTTCTGTCAAAGTTTTCTAAATAT
This sequence comes from Viscum album, assembly GCA_963277665.1. Lineage (NCBI taxonomy): Eukaryota > Viridiplantae > Streptophyta > Magnoliopsida > Santalales > Viscaceae > Viscum > Viscum album. The sequence continues at coordinate 1,457,629,865 of OY728128.1, forward strand.
TTAAACCTAAAAGGTCATTGGAATGTATGTAATTCAACATTTTCTATAATTCATGTAATTATAGGATTTTTATGTATGTTCTGTCACCTAAGGGAGATTTAGATACAAGCTAAAATCCAAAACAAGTCAAGAATGAAAATCTAAGAAAAATTCAAGACTCCCAAATATCAAATCTAGATCATACCCTCTATCTTCATATGCCAACCATTTTAGATCTTATAAACATTTTATGAATATAACATTTACCTCTTGGGTATCAACCTCTCAGATAATGACCCCACCTATAAGGGATAGTTTTTTATGTATTTTCATTATCATAATATAAAGGTACTTTAATGTTTAAAGATATAGTATGATCATCCACATATTTTACTTGAAAAGTATATATAATTTCTGGATGAAACACAAACTGATCATTCTATAGTTCCAAGACAACCTCTATATTTATCACTTTAGTTGTGATCCTGAGTGCTTCATTCATTTTTTCATGACCCCCCTACACAGAGTAAGAGTCTGAGAAAATCATCTTTTTATTTCTTTTATTAGTTTATACATCACTAAAAAATGATTGTGTACTTATCCCATGAGTTATATGAACTATGATTGGATCCTTCTCTGAAATCACAACTCCCTTAGAAGCTCCCATAGAAGGGATCCCCCACATGATCTTTAATTTAATAGAAAAATAAAATAACTATTTATTTTTCCCTTTATAGTCACTTGATGTTTGAATAAGGTTATCCCACAACAACTAAAAATTAGTATCCTCTTAAGAAACTTTCTCACAATCACTCTGCCCATCCTCCTGATCACCACTCTCTTGAACCTAAATACCTTTAACAAGTGCATCCTTGAAGGTTTTTTCCCATAACATCTATACCCCTCATGTTCAATGTCAGTCCATGACCTTTTAATTATATTTATCTCTATATATACATTTATCTTCTCCTAAATTTAAGAAATATTACCATATCAAACCATATACTATTTTTTTACTCTAACTATTTCACTTTACTTCCCGTTTCTCAACTTCTGACATAGTGCTTTGGAACCCCTAGTATCATTACCAGTATTTTGAAAAAAAAAACAGTAGTAGCAAGAGAAATCTTTAATATTTTCTTCTATGTTGGAACCATATTCTATTGAATATGATCACTATCCAAACTTAAATTTCCAATAATTTTCCACTTTTTACTAATAGAACCCTACCCATGATGGTATCAACTCCATCCTTTCTAAGAGACAAAGGAAATTTTTCCTTAAAATTCCCTACATACCTCTTCCTTTATAAATTCTACACATCATGTCCATTATGTGAACAAAGTAAAAATGTTATATCCTTGAAAAAATTCTCTATAATATGTCAAATAACATTATAGTTAGACCAAGAATTGGAAAAATTATTATAAACAATTTAAAAATTAAAATAATATTCCGTGGTGGATAGGACCACCTTATTAATAAAAATAGAATTATGATTAATCTCTATATGTATTCTAGAATAATACCCCTACTGAGAATCCTTAGAGGCACGATCCATCCTAATAATAATTCCTGCAGTGATACTATTATCATGTAGGATTATTGGATACCAAAAAATCCAATTCAAATTGAATAATTTAATTTAGGCTTATACCTATGAGTTTCTAAATTTAAAAGTATTAAAATGATGTTCCCATTCTTATAGGCATAGCATATTCATATTAAGAGTAATTGAACCAAGACCCCACACCTTCTACTTCAAATCATCAGTGGAGAATAGAACATAACAATATTCATGCACCTTTGAAATGCATTTCCAACCATTAAAGCCCAAAATAGAAATAAGATGATTCAACAGGTATTAAACCTTCCATGGTTTACACCTAATAGGAAAAAACATCCTTTCAATAATCAAATGTTATAAAATATTAAACTTATCTAGGATTTCCTCTTTACTAGCACTGATATGAGGAGTGGTGTAACACCCCAATATTTCAATATGTAATTCTCCTTTAAATGAATACCATGTTGAATAGATTGTTTCAGACATAACATTGAACTAAAACAGGTTGTGAAATATTAGATAAGCATTATTAGAAAAATTATAATAATAATAAAACCTATATTAAATAAAAATATAGTAATAAATTAAACATTATTACATTTATAGGATAAATAATTAATATGATTTAATGTTAAAATGTATTCTTTTTCAAAGAATAGTTTTTTAAAATTATTTTTTATTTAATATTATTAAATTAAATTAATCAATTTTGAAATATGATTATTATATATATAATATTTCAATATATTAATATTTATTTAATTTGTAATTTATATGAAATAAAATTAAGAACACTTAAAATTTTAAAAGGTTATTTTCATTTAGAGGCAGTTTTTATTTATATTTTCATTAAAAAATAAATTTATAAATTTTATAATTATAATTTGATGAAATAAACTTCATTTTTAACTCATTATATCAAAATTATCTTAGATTTAATTTTTTAGGATTTTTTTGAATTGGTTGATTTTTAGGTGAACAATGAAAAATACTGTTTTTACAAATACAATCACTTTTATGAAATCATCATGATATTAGAATGAATTAAAAGTTTATAAAACCTTTTTCATAGACCAAATATTTTTTTAATGATCAATATAAAAAATCTAAAATGTTATGTTGAATTTATAAATCTATGTTTGACATTTTACAACCCATGTGATGTTTTAGTTTTAATAAAAGAACTTTTTTTTATGATTTTCTTTAGTTAAGTATTTAAAAGGTTACATTAGGTTTTGTATTGGTTTTAAATTCTTATAAATATAATTTTTTTAATAATAAAAAACAAATTTTATGATAATAAATACTAAACCTGATCTGGTGTAAATTCATTTTTATGCTTAAAATGGCACTACTCTAAAAATTGTTTTTCATTAAATTTTGTGTACTTATATTAAAATTTATTTATAACACATATATAAATTAAATCATATAAATAGGTTAAATTTTAAAATAATAATATTAAAATTAGGTAATAATTTAATCATTTTATTTTTAGTCATAAAAATAAGTTATCTAGGTAAACAATTTAGACATCGTGGTTAAGGTTAAATGTGATAAATGTTTAAACTAAGATATAAGGAAACAAATATCAATAAAACTTATATAAATTTTATTTTATGAGACTATTTCAACCCTAACTTATCCTATCTTCAAAATTTTTTCCATTTGGTTCTACTTTGACATGATATTGACATTTATACTATTTTTAAGTTAAGTGTATTTAATGAAATGTCACTCCCTCACTTAATATTATAAATATGTTGTTATAGTAATTATATGGGTAAAAATAAATTATGAATGAATATAGATGACTATAATTATGGGTAGTAAATTATATTTATTTATTATTTTAATTTTAATTTTAAACAATATTATAATTATCTAAAATGCTTATGCAACACCAATACAACACTTTTGCAAGTAGTAGAAAAGTGAAAATAAATGGTTTTAAAAATATTAAAAGTAATAATATTTGGATTAAATTAAGGCTTGAATAACTTTTAGTGATAAAAATTATAGGTAAAAAGTAATTTTATTTATTAAATTAGAATTCCATGGTTATATAGATAAAATTGAAGATAAATAATATGAGTAGTATTGGAAACAAATTTTAATGTTAAAAACTATTTTATTAATTGATATAAAATTCAAAAAAAAATTTATATTGAGTAAATTGGATGATAAATGGTCTATAATACCATAAGTTGTCCATTTACAGGTGACTTTTCATTTTAAAAATTACATTATTGACCCTTAAAGAATGAATATTTAAGAAAATTCTCTTGATTTTTTCCTATAAAATTGGACTGAATATAACCTTTACAAAGACACAAATGAGTTTAGTTTTATCTCAAAATTCTACAAAAATTCATAACCATAAAATTTTCCCAATCCCTTTGTGTGACTATAAACCTCTCTTCCAATGGACGTAAGTTCAATAAAAAAGATATCAAAGGAAGAGATAATTGTATTAACCGAGTTATTTTATGTTTTTACCTTCTTAAAACTCCTCCATATTTTCTATGACCATATTAAAATAATAAAATTAGTATAATTAGTTTATTTAAATATTATTATTCTGATTGAATTACCATTATCTACACCATTTCCATTCATTTAAATATTAAAGTGCCCCCTATGCGTACATGTGGAATACCACCTCCATGAACTACGTATTCCATTTTTCATCACCACCTTACATGGATAATTATAGAAGTTATATTTAATAAATAAACATAATATTTATAAAATAATTATTATTCTGAAAAATTAAACCTTTAAATACCTTCCTTCCTTCCCATTTATTAGAAAATGAAATCATTGCCCACGCGTACATGCAGACTTCTACCACCTCAAATGATGTATTTCATTTTCACCTATATCTAACAAGGATGGTTATAAAATGGGATTAATGAATAAATGTGTTATTTATAACATTATTAGGTTTTTTAAATTTAATTGGGCTTTTAGATTAATAACATTAACAATAAATGTTCATCCTAAAATTTATCCTCTTTAAACATGTATACCTAGATAATTTTATTAATTTGAATTTATATTTAACAACTTATTGAACTAATATTTTTCACTAATGTAATTATAAATTATATATATATATATATAGTTATAGAGATTATGTAACTATTTCATAAAACCTTTAACCACTGTCAACATACTGAAGAAGTTTTGGAAAAAATGACCAAACAACCTCAAGTGGTCAACGTAAAAAAATGAATGAAATATGATAATAAATAGACCATAAAAAATAAAATATAGTTGAAAAATGTGATTAATAATTAATTTAATAAATTTTATTTGAATATCTAGGATTTTATGATGTTTCCTATTGATATGGAATCCAAGTTAAGGATTTCTCATCTCAAACTTCCTTATTTGAGAAATATTTTTAATTATGAACCTATTTTTATTATATGGTGTGTATGATACCTATTTTAAATATTATATCATAATAAACTCATTAATAATGAAAAATAAAGTTCCATTTTAGGTTCACTCTTTCAATATGTTGTGATTAAATTATTATAAAATCAATAAGGGTTCATGGTCTAAATTTTGATTCCTTAAACATGTTTCATATTGTGAACCATGTTTTCTTTTATACGATGTAATTAATTCCTCATGAATATATTTTGACATAATATTTTATGTAATTAATTTTATTTATATAAAAATATCATATTCTAAATTTTTATTACTTTTTATTCGATTGCTACCAAATCCAAAAAGGGTTTATTTTATAATCTCATTTTTTATCAGGATTATTTATATTTCAATCACCATTGTGGGAATTATATGTTTTTTATTTCCTAAAACCCATATATTTTATTTTAATTTATTTTTTATAGTATTTTCATGTATTATTTCCATTTTACATATATTTAGTGCTTGAAAACTCTGAAGGAATATTTATAATAAAAATATTTCACCTTTTGGTCAGATTTCTTTCTCTTTCATATCCATATTCTTTATTTTTTTCAAGAAAGTTATTTTTTATAAATAAATGATTTATAAAGGTAAATATATGTTAACTTTGATTTTCTATTAAATTTTTTAAAAAGAACCTTTTTAACATTTCCCATATAATTTATTTTTTATTTTCTTTGCAAAATTGTGAAAATAATCTCTTTTAAAACATTTTCTGCATGAATGGATTTTCTTTCCATCGTGAACATTTTTCATGATTTTTATTCTTTTAAAAGTTTTTGTGGTTTTATAAAGTAATATATATTTCCATTATTCCTTTAATTTTTTTAAAATAAATGGTTTTTTCATAAGAGTTTTGAAAAGGGATTTCATTTTACTTATGTATATTTCTATCTTTGACTATATATTTGCTTACATAAGTATAATTTATTTTAAATATTCTATTATTGTAAAATATTTTGAAATTAATGTTTAAAATAATTTTAATATATCATGAAAAGAGTTTTGGAAGTTAATTTTAACTTTGTTTTTACAAAAAAGATACAAAATATTTAAATAAAATTGTATTTAATGTTTTAATTCCATTTTCCTCTATTTTTAAAAAAATTGTATTTACTATAAAATTTTCATTTTTTATGAATTTATGGCCTTATTTAATTACCTACTAATTTATGTTTTATACCTTAATTGGTTTCCAAATATTATTTTTAGTTCACTCACTTCCTTGTGATTTTGTTCTTTATCACTCTACATCTCCCATTTGACTTCATTTTTCTCCTTGATGTACATGTTATTTATTATCATGGATGTATTAAATTTTTTTATAATGTTTAATTAATAGTATACTCATTACTCTATATGGTGTTAATACCCCATCATACATAAATTAGATTGGATATTTTTCATTAGGAAGGATAGATCATTTATTGATTGAGGAAAATATTGATATTTTGTATACTAGTTTTCCGATAAGAATTTTTATTACTAAGGTATACTAATTATGTATTTTATTTTATACTAATTCCTTCATGTGATGAAGGGATTGGACTTATTTTTTTATGGGTGGGGACTAAAATTATATTTCCCCTCGATACATTAGTAGGTCTCATGAGACAAACTTGCTTAGATATCCAGTGTATGTTTGCCCAATTATTTATATTATCTTAGTTGAGGTCTTGATTGTATGTTTGGTGTCTTGGATGTGGCCTTGAAAATATGATTATTATGTCTTTAATTATTCATTCCATCACCATGAAATTATAAATTTGTTTCAATGTGATTTTTTATATTAGTATCCATGGATATATTTCTAACTTATGTGATTAATTTTATGGAATTATTTTATTATCATTTATTCTTTCCTTATTATTCATGAATTTTTTATTCTATTATAGATTTAGATGAATGGTACCCATTAATTAAAATTTTAACTCACCACTATTATGTTTTTGTTTCCTCGGGTTATGAAGAAGATTAATACACATGATATACCTGTAATGGTATCTTGTGTGGAGAATTTTATGGGAGATGTTTAAGACTTATTACAGAATAAGAAACTTTGGGTATAATGGAAAAATGTCAATTGGGTGAGAAAGATATGGGTTTTATGAATTAATATTTTTCCTGATTCTAAAAATATCTAAACATAAAATGTTATTGGTTATATAAGTTAATAAATTATTTCTGTTGATTATGGATAGTTAAAATTGGGTCATTCAGTTTGAATCAAGCTAGTATCTAAAGAGTATGTTTTTAGAACCAGGTCTGGGTTTACAGGTTTGAGGTATTATTGTTGGTATTAAAGAATAGTTTAGATAACTTTAGTGGTTATGATATTATCGATTAAGTGGAATTTAAGAGTTATAAATATCAGCATAGGTTGGAATTTTATGGTTGATCATAAGTTAAAAGGTATAAATCTCATTTTGAGGTTTCATGTGATGGGATATTAAGGTTATTAATTAAAATATGAGAAATTTTTATTAGTTTTTAATATATTATTGAGGTATATATAATCCTTAGGTTTGAAATGTGGTGTGATGTATTTTTAGGAATAATGTTATTATATTTCTGGGGACATATGCAATAAATTTATAGAAAAACTTTAGGGACAATATGTTCTTTGATGTTGAAGTAATTATGTAAGGGACTGAATCCTCCTGTCCTTTTATTTTGGTAGTTATGGGGGTTGGAGGTGTTGATAAGAGGCTCAGGGTAGAGCAAGGGAATTAGGCTATGAAATTTTAGCAGAAGTGGATTTTATTATATGGAGGGATATACTATGTCATAAGGTTATTTGATACTATATGGAGATCCCTGCGACAATGTTGGGTTTTGAGAGGAAGTATTTCTGAGCCAATATCTTTTTTTTCATAGTTATAACATGAGGAAGTTCTATGACAGAGGTAGACTTAATATTGTGTTATAGAGAGGCCAACTATAGTATAGGGGTTTTTTGGGTGAATTTTGGTGGTTCTGCTAATTTTGGGGTAGTTACACCATGGGGTTTGGGTTGTGGTGTAGCCTCCCTTTTAGAAAATAGGTCATGTGGGGTAGTGGGTTACCCTACTATGTGGTTATATTTCTATTTTATATGATTATATAGTTTAATCTGTGTTGTGTTTCTTGGACATAGGTTTGACTAGGTAGGTTGTGGTGTGGTCTCCTGTCTCGTACCAAAGTCTTTTCTTGTGTCATATCGTCTACACCATGGTACAGGGAGATGCTCCATGGTGTTGTGTTTTGTAGAATGCCTATAAATACACAAACACTCCTCAAAACTAGTTTTCTCCCAAGTTTCTCTCTCAAACCCTAGGCTCCCAAGAGTGCTTTTGACAATCTATGGTGATTCGAGGTGAGTTTCCCCCCTTTTCTAGTGATTTATTCTCCATTCAATTTTATTTCATTCTATACTATCTTTCCATGTTATGGTGTTTGATCTCCATTATTGTAATGGAGTTTATTTTGATGTTTATTGGTACAGTTGTGGCCTGGTGTTTTTGTAGGGATGTAACTTTATTATGGGATAGGTGATCAGAGATCTGTGTTGTGGTCCACTTCTCATTTGAATGACATTGATGGCTTGAGGTAGGGGATTCATTAATTCTCCTACTATATTATGTGAAATTGTAAAGTTATCATACTTTAGTTTCTTTAAAAAATGGTGTAATTAACCCTAATAAAGTATAAACTAGATAATGAAAATAAATGGTTTATGGTTAACGATCACATGTTTTTCCACCATCATAATTGTTTACCTCTTGATTTACTAGATAGAATTATATCTATGTAATGATTTATTTATCATGTTTTTTATGCTTGGGTTATCCTATTAATTTGATGGAATTGGTAAAGAACATAAAGATGGTAAACTTGTTAGTTGGTTAAAGAACTTAAGAGGAATTTTTAATAATCCCTTAGATTCTTATAATTTGATGAAAACTAAATTATATGTAATATATGTTTAATTAAATTATTATTCTATATACTAATTAAAATTAATAAATAACTTGAATTTGAAATTATTTTTATTGATGATAATGAAGAGGCATGTTAAATGGAAATTTGTTATTCCTTAAAGTTTTTTGAAATTGGAAGTTATGCCTAAAAGCATGTATAAATAAATGACAAATTTTAATAGATAATTCATTTTGTTACATGTATTAGTAACCTATAATAAATGAATCGATTAATTAAATATGGAATGAAACTAGTTGTTTGATAAAGATAAATATTTGGGGATAAGTGAGGCTGTTTTCTTATAAAGGACAAATGCCTTATGTTTAGGGTCAAGTGAGCTCGTGTGTATTTAAAGGCTAAATGACTTGTTTTTAGGGACTATTTTCCATGATGACCTTATATATTGTTTTTTTCCTTATGTTTTTATCTGGATGTGAAACTTGCTATGAAATGTGATGTGAGACTAGGATGGTTGTTGGTTGATGAGATATGGGAAGCGAGGTCTGGGTTTGTGGCAGAATTTGACAAATGAGATAGAGAAATGCGTAGTGATATGCATTATGGTATTGAGGATGGAACTAGGATTGAGGGAATAGGTTTAAGTAGGGATTTTCTATTATTGTGCTGAAAGCTGGATACTTTCTCGTTAATGTTTTTCTTAATGATTGAATTGCTAGTTTTCTTGTTTATCTATATTCCTTTCTACACTTCTTGAGGTAACTAGTTGTTATTGGTTATTAATATACTTATGGTAGATTATGATGTTTCCTAGATTACCTAAAATTATGGAATGATAATAATGTTTAATCGCATTTTAAACCATGAGGTTGGTGCTTTTTGGAATGAAAAATGATTTTAATCTTGAGAAACCATGAACTCAGTTGGATTATGCCTGGAGGGCATGGAATTCACTCTGATAGTTAATGAAATGTAAGTTGGAGAAATGTTGACTAATGTATAATGAATTAATTAACATTAGTTTAATTACTAAAAAATAAATAATTTATTGAATCTACTGGAATGATTGTGTGGTTATAGGATTCATAGTTCTTAGTGGTGGAAGTCAAGTGTCTGAGAGATGATAACTATAGTTGATCCTAAGACTATGATAATTACCATAGTGTGGTTGTGATATATATCATACCCTATAATTTTTATGATTTCATACGCCACACCACCCATGTTGATAGGGAAACTGAAACCTAGTGGACTATGGGAGGTGTTTTTACTAACATCTAGGTTGGAAAGAGATGGATGGTTGACTAAATCCTTTGTTCCTACTCTAATATTATAGTAGTATCATGTTCTAGTATGCATGGTGGTTAGTTTCCCCATATATTTGTGTAGAGGGATATAATAAATTATGGATATTTCAAACACATGTATCTCTAGTTATAGTATCCTAAGGATTGTTATAGGTATGATGTGTATTGTAAGTGATGGATTGAGATACATTATTCTATGTATGGGATTTGATAAATTTATGTATAATACCCAATGTTTGATAAATAACATACAAGTTGTGGTGGATCTTAAAAAAATACTCGGTTACTATCTAGAGAATTGGAATGGGATGATGAGATGATGTATTTTATGAGGTGCATGTTATGATACTTTAGATGAGGTGTTTTGAGATGGATTATTTAGAGAGAGATGGATCAGGATATGTGTCATTGGGGAAGAATGAAAAACCAGTGGGGAAGTGGTAATGGGGTTCCCATGTTTTTGTTACTATATTATGATCTCTAATATGTGTTACTTGGAGAGAGATATCCTTGGTGTGCCTGAGAACATAGTATACCTATTTAGGTGATGAGTTATCTTCACTTTTTTCCCTAGTCTTTATCATAATTTATTTATCATTTACATGAGAGGTTATGAGGAAGATTTTACTGAGTATACTTATTATGATCACCCTGTATAAATAAATAGCTTTTTAGGTCAACATGAGCATGTTAGATATTGGGATAGATATTAAAAGTTTGTTGTTGTTTAAAGCTGTTTAGGATTAATGGTCACTACCAAGTTTATATTTTGATACTTATAGTTTCTTTTCAATTGTATTAGTTATTGTATGACATTACATGTATATACTTGGGATATTTCTTTTATCTTTATGATAAGGATTTGATTTATTTACCTATCTGATATATATTTCCTCACTTTCTTTTAGAGGTTGATTCCACCCGTTGGTATATATGATATACCCTAAGTTATTGTTTTCGATCAATGACTTATTGAAGGTAGGATTCGAGTGTCACTATCTCCCTTATCTCATTATCATCCTAGGAGGGGTACCTTTGTGGGAAGGGGGTCATGATAGAGAGGAACACAAGTTTTAGGTAGAGGGATTAAATGGAGTTTAGAGTTAAGAACGTGTGATTCTTCATGGGTTGGTATGGTAAAATTTTTGGCTAAGTTTAGTAAGTGATGTAAAAAAGAAATATCAAATAATACATGTGTATTTATGGACCCCTATGATCTGATGCATAGACCTTTATGTTTACCAAGTTTTCTAAGAGAAGTGACACTGGTTGTGGGGTAGATACCTAGGAAAGGATCATGAATCATTATTAATTGATCCTATATTTTAAATGGTTATACCTTGGGATAAGATAAACCTTAAATAAAAATAAAGAAATTAATTAATTAATTAATGGTAAATATTCTATATTCTAGTTTTAGTAGTCTCTAACCATTTATCCTTTTGTATATATGGATCCAGGTCTATGCCCCCATCAATTTCATGTAGATGATGTTTAGTAGGACGTGATGGTATATCACTACAGAGTAATGGTTTATTATGGGGACACTTGGAGGATGATAGTCTAAGAGTTTTTATGCCATATCCTATAGAATCATGATGGTTCCTTTTTAGACTCTAGAAGAAGACTGGTTTGAGGTGGTTGTGATAGCTTTTAGCTTAATTCTTTCCCAGAAGGAGAACTTGTTTTTTTCATAAAGATGTTTCATGGTGCAGTGAGGTAGTGGTGGATCTTATTCCTTAGGGATCTCAAGGAGTCAGGAGACTTGTGGGAGAATTTCATAGACCGATTCTGAGTAGTGTTTCTTTCTTTGGCCATAAAGGTGTCTATTCACCAGTAAATTCTTACCATTCGACATGGGAGTTATATCATGTGAGAGTTTTGGATCCATTTTAGGACCCTTATCTTATATTATTAATATATATTTCTAGATGAGTAGGTTAGGGAGAGGTATTTCAAGGATTCCTTGCATCCAAAGATCCATTACCAAGTCACCCATTCATTTTTTGATATATATCATGGTGATGGTGAGTGTAGAGGTTTTTTAGAGTACACTAGTAAGAATTGGTTCATCTCAAGAGGGAAGTCATTAGGATTACTGATAAAGTATAGATTTGGAATGGGGTTTCCAATTGTCTAAAAATAAGAGCTTTAAGATAACCAGGGGTAGGTCCTAGTCCTCTTCATCATGTTTTTTTAGGGTGGTAGATCTTAGGCCTTTTCCATGGTATCAGATACTTGTTTTTCATATGGAGGATTAGGTCATCAATGAAGAGTTTTCCCAAAATTTCTAAGTAGGTAGTGTGCACTAGGTGTTCTACTTAGGTTCCTACATTGAGGCTGTTTTAGATGAGGAAGAAGTAACAAGATGCTCTATATTGGGATCAGTAGATAAGAGATGAGGTGAGTAGAAGAAAACCCTGAGATATTCCTAATCCCCAGAGAGAAGAGCATGGACATGGAGTCTATCTTCACTAGGTTTAGAGAGGCCATGGACTAGGTGATGTCTTGATTAATGGACTGGAATTGCCAGTGTTGGGTGAGCTGGATGTCGTTCATGGTACCCTTTACTTGTTTTCTACATGGGTGCATTTTTTTTGATTTTGAGGATACTCACTACTTCATATCACCTAACCTAATACATTACTTGAGACATGATGTAGATAGGTTTCTATTTCCCTTGTAATTGACTAAACAAGTTGGAGGTCGAGCTTATCTGTATGAAGTATATAAAGTTTGTAAGATAGTTTTGGGGAAACATATCTCTTTAAGATATTTCCAATGTTTAAAAATATTTCCCTATGAAATTATCGTTGATAAGGACTAACTATAAATGATGTAGGATAGTTTGAATTTATTTAGGAGACCAATATTGTTATATGACACTGATGGGGAGTTGTCCATGTTCATTGGTGAGAAATACCCACTGATGGGTCAAATGCGTGTTCTATCCTTGTCTTCCTTGATGGTTGAGATGATTTTAAGTTCATTGAAGGTCCATCCATTAGTGTTTTCTAGGATCTTTGATGAGTACCCAGATGTTTTTCTTAAGGAGGTTTTGTAATTACCCCTTGAAGAGAGATTGAGTTTGGGATACAACTATAATTAAGTTATTCTCTAATCACAATGTCTCCATATAGGATAGCTAAAAAACCTTTGTGATAAGTTGTTTTAACAAATTTTTTGTATTTATTGAAAAAAAAAATATTTTTAAAAGAATATTTTTGTTATTCAAAAATCAGAAAGATATCCATAGTAATGAAGATTCATTAGACTTGGAGTTTTTTTATAAAGTCAGATGTTTCTATTTGAAGAAGTTGTATTATTACTGAAGAGTTTTAAAAGAATATTGTGAAGTCATGACTTAGAAAGTTTTCACACTTTCAAAACTAATTTAAATGATGATTTGATGATCATAAAGTTTTCAGATGGGAATTCCATCGTAATGGGAATTCCATCGTAATGGGAAAATCCATCGTAATGGGAATTCCATCGTAATAATAATTCTATAATTATGAGGATTCCAATAGGATGAATATTAAAAAAATAGAATTCATAATCATAGATAATGAAATATAATTCATAATGAGATGATAAGAAAACATAATTTTTAATGAGCTGAGAAGGAAAAAAAATTCATAATGAGTTGAGAAGGATTTTTTTTATAATAACATAGAAGGAAATAGAATTCATTATCATTGATAAGGAAACGAAATTCATAATAAGTTGAGATGGAAATATAAATAATAATGATATTAAAAGGAAACATATTTCGTAATGAGTTGGGAAGGAAACAGAATTCGTAATGAGTTGAGAAGGAAACAGATTTGTAATGAGATGAGAATAAAATAGTTTTGCAATGATATGATTACGTAGAGGAATAAAAAATAAGATTCCATAAGTTTTAATAAAGATTTTAAGAGGTCAAAATTGAAATTAAAATTTTCATAAATCTCATTGAAATCTAAGGAGTATTGAAGAACTCAAAATTGAAGTCTGAATGAGATAGATTTTCAGATTTTTTGAAATCTGAGGAAGTGGGGAAAGTTTTAAAATTTCTCACTATTTCTTTTCTGAGTTTCCTATAAATACTTTATTAGATCATTTTTTCATTTTCAAATTTTCAAAAAAATATAAAAGGCATATCACTGAACAAATAAAGTGAATTTTTTTCTATCCAAATATCTCTTGAGGAGGATCAGACAGCTGAATGTTTGTTTATCAGTTTGAGCATTTAAGAAGAGTTTATGTTTTTCATATTGAGAATGGGTTCATTGTACTAATTCCATCAGATTAAGAGAACCTGATCTAGATCTATCATATTGAGATAATCAGATCTAGACTCATCGTATTGAGAGAATCATATCCAAATCCATTGTATTGAGAGAATCAGATCCAAACTCATCGTATTGAGAGAATCAGATCTAGATCCATCGTATTAAGAGAATCATATACAAACTCATCATATTGAGATAATCAGATCTAGATTTATCTTATTAAGAGAATCAAATCCAGACTCATTAGATTGAGAAAATTTAATCCATCCAAATCATACTGAGGATTCAGACTGAGCAATTGTGGCGTAGTTTCAACAAAGTCTTTATTATATTTTTTAGATCAATTTTTTTATAAGAAAAGATTGTAAACTGATGGGATTCATTATAATATTTTATATAAAGGGATATAAGGTTTCTAATTGTAGTTAGCATAAGTTTTATTCACTTCTTTATAATAATATCTTTCCATAGACCCACGAGAGTGGATATGGAAAGGATTTAGGTTCTAACACTGAGGTCAAAACTTATAAATCTTGTGTGATTTAATTGATTTCTTAATTTTTCATCCATGATTATTTACTAAAATTTTATAAGGAAATAAATGTTAACATGTTTCATGAGTTATGTTTCTAAAAGTTTCAAAAAAATTTAAAACTGAACAACTGATTCAACCACCCTTCTTAGTTGCTATTAAATCCTTTTTAACTTCAATTGGTATCAGAAATAAGGTTCTCTTGTTGAATCCTTATAATGGATAATATCAATTTTTTCGATAGTATAGGAATTCCTACATTTTATGGAAAAAATTATTATGGATGAAAAAATAGGATGATTCTAATCTCCCATATTTTGGCTTGAAAGTTATTGATTCTAATACTATTGGTTTTCCACCTATTGATAAATATTATCCTATGATGTTTTTTGATAATAGAAATATAGAAGTTGATGAAAAGGCTATAAATTCAATCCTTATGTCCATATCTGAGAATTTTTATCATAAGGTGATGGGTCTCAATAGTTCAAAAAGTATACGGGAAAAGTTGTAAAGTGTTTTCGAAGGGAATACTAAAGTTAAGTAAGAAAAGCTAAAAATATGGTGTAGTAAGTATAAAGACATCATAATGAGAGATGAATAAAATATTGATGAATACTTCACTATAGTAAATGAAACTGTTTACAATATCATAGGATTTAGAGATGTCCTGAAATATTCTACAATTGCGAAGAAACTTATGAGAAAATTTCTAGATAGGTTTGATTCTAAAATTTCATCCTTATAAGATAAGGATGATTTATCTCTTGATGAATTTCATAACATTATTTTTTACTTATGAAATAAGGAAATCTACAATTTTTAAAAATAAGATAAAATATGAAATGGATTTTTAATCTATGAGAAAGATGAAAATCCAATATATTGAATAAGATGAACCTTGTGAGTCCAAAGATAAGGAAGATGACGAATTGAATGATAAGATTATGTCTCTTATCTCTAAAAACAATCGAATAGGAAGATGGAAATTTGGAGGTAAACTTCCTCTCAAATTATTTGAGTGTTGGGGAATCATACACTTTGCTATGAAATTACCTAAGAAGAAAGTTAGATAATATTGAGATGATTTTGATGAAAACCCATGATGGAAGAAGTGGAACAAAAATAATAAAGAAGAAAAGTCTTCAAATAAATACAAGAAGAAGTTTATTGGGAACAAAATAATTATGTTGAGTAAGAAAGTTGAATTGGACTCAAATAGAAACAATTATTCTAAAGATTAAAGTTAAAAAATTATAATCTTCATCACAAATTTTGAGAAAACAAAAGATTCCTCAAAGATTAAAGAAGGTGGTGAAGAATCTTATAGAGAGTATCAACTTAGAACATAACTCATTACATGTATTGAAAAAAAACTCTCAAGAAATAAATTAGAGTTATGAATAAATATTGTTAAGAAGTTTTTGATAGAAGAACATATGTCATCAAGTAGGAGGAAGAATACATTCAAGAGATCTTAAGTTACAAACTTAGAATTGTTGAAAAAGTAAAAATGATTAAAGATCTCAATATGAAGTTGGAATCAAAGGAAGAAGAATTTAACACGTTTCAATAAAAACATCTTAATTCCAAAAGTACCATGAGTAAGATGAATGAAAATTTCAAAAAATCTTTAGAATTAAAATCTGATACTTTTAAAGTGGCTGAGAAGGCTTAATATGAGAATTAGGTGAAATCGTCTCGTACCAAAAACAATGTTTCATCTAATTATTTTAACATTTTAGGTACCAAAAAAGTATTGGGAAATAATGGGTGCAAAAAGGATGTGAGAAACCTACGAAATCAACAAAAGTATAAAACTCACTCAATAGAAAAGTTAGTCCTTGTCCTGAGTATTTTAGAGTTAAAATAAGTTACCAATATCAACAAAGTTTCTTTAAAGAAAGATATTTCTTAATAGAAAATCAAGATTTCATAGATATTACAGGTGTTGTTGAATCTATGGGAAGAAAGCTTATAATTGTTGGAATAACTTATCTCAACTTTGAAGGCAGTTTGAGAAAAGTGTAATAAATAGTAAAAGTAGAATGAGTAACTTTCCTAACTTACAGAAAGATGAAAATGTGAATTCTTAATATGTTAGAAACTTTCCAACCAATTTTTTTTTATTGTTTGGAAGAAGTTTGTGGATGATGTGATCAGTTTGGTTATCATGCTGAAAGATGTATGATAATCCTTCCATAAAAAATTCCTTATGAAAGGAATGAAAAGGAAACTGAAAAGAAGAAAGTTGAGGAAATATATTTTATTGTCGAGATAGATTTGAAAGTAAGTAAAAAAGAGAAAACCATTGATACTTGATAGTTTATTTTCTTCACATATTAAAGGTGACATAAAAATCTTGAAACATGTTTAAATTCATGATGGAGGAGAAGTTATCTTTGGTAACTATATTTCCTTAAAAATCAAAGGAATCATAATGACTGAAATTGAAGACAAATAATTGAAATCTAAGGAAGTTATATTTATTAATGGGATAAAAAATAACTTACTTAGTGAAAGTAAACTATTTAATTATAGAAAAGAAGTTTTTTTTGTAAATATTTTTGTATCATAAAAAGTTTAAAAGAAGGAAAAGTTATTACAAAAGGAGAAAGAACCAGTGGGAATCTCTTTCAAATAGAATATTTCAACAACTCATGTTGCTTGAGTGATGAAGTTGAAAAAAATCATGGCACCAAAGACTAGGCCACCTTGGGAATAAAAAATGAATAAACTCTCTAAAGTTGATGTTGTCTGGAATTTTCCCTAATTTAAAAGAAGATATGAAGAAGTTTGTATTACTTTCTAAAAAAGAAAGATGGCTAACAAAAGTCATAAGAGAATTGAGATTCAATCTACCAGACCACTTGATATTATTCATTCTAATTAATGTGGGCTGATGAGACATAAATAAAAAAAAGGGATTTATAATTTATCACTTTTATTGATGATTTCACTTGGATTAAAAACATCATGTATATGAAGCACAAGTTAGAGGCTATTGAAATTTTCAAATTTTTCAGAAAAGATATTAAGAAAGAAATGGGGGTTTCAATAAAGAAGTTGAGAATAGATAATGGTGTTGAATTAACAAACAATACTTTTGAAAATTAACTATGAAATCATGGTATACAACATTAGTATAGTGATTACTATACTCCAAAAGAATGGAGTAGCTGAAAGAAAGAATAAAAGTTTGGTGGAAATAGGAAGAAGTATGTTAGCAGAATATAAAATTTCAAAATTCTATTGGAGAGAAGCTGTTAGTATTGTTGTACATGTTTGAAATAGATGCTTGTTGAGACCAAAAACTAACATGAATACTTATAAAATGTGGTATAACAAAAACCTTCATTGAAATAATATATATTTTTTTGGATTCCATGTTTTCTCAAAATAAAAAATCCATATTTGGGAAAGTTTGAGGAGAAATCCAAGGAAGGAGATTTTATGGGTTATTCACCAAATGGAATAAGTTTCAAATGTTGGAAAAACATTTAAAAAAGTTGGTGGACTAATATGATGTGAAGGTAATTGAAAATAAAATTTCCTTAACAAAAATTATTGAAAATTATGAGGAGGATAAATTAGAGATTTCCAATAATAGTGAAAGTAATTCAAAATATCCTTACCAAGATTTATAAGAATCATGTGATGAGGAGATTTAAGTTGCGAAAGAAAATTTGAAATTTCCTACCTTACAAAAACATCCTGAATCCTAAAATATTATTAGGAATTAGAAAGCTCTAGTTCAGACCATTATGAAGTTGAGATTAGAAAATCAGACTTCTCTTATCTCAACAGTTAAACCAAAATCAGTTTTAGAGGCTATTTAACACAAATAATGGGTGGATTTTATGAATGTGGAGTTGGATCAGATTGAGGAGAATGAAACATGGGGACTTATTTCACATAAATTAAATAAAAACGTTATCATAACCAAGTAGGTTTACATAAACAAGTTAAATGAATATGGAAAAGTTTCAAGAAAGAAATCCAGGCTTGTTTATAAAAGATATGCCTTGGTAGAATTTGTGGATTTTGAAGAAAAATTTTCCCTCATTTCAAGGTTAGAAACTATTAGAATGTTTATTTTAGGGGCCAAAAATAGGAATTAAAAATTTTATCATATGGATGTAAAATCAACTTTCTTAAATGGTCAGATTCACGAAGAAGTTTACATTGAAAAATATTTTGGGTTGATACTTAATAAGGATGAAAAAAAAGTTTCTAAATTGAAGAAGGATTTGTATGGGATGAAACAAGCTCTATATTATTGGTATTATAAAATTGATTTTTTTTTAAAATGTTGAATTTTTATAAAGGAAATGTTTATAAAAACTTATATGTTAAATATGGTGACTTCAAAACTCTAATTGTAATTGTTTATGTGGATGATATAATTTTTTCTAGGGATAAAGAAGATATTTTTAAAACATTTTTTGGGAAAATTAATTAGAATTTTGAATTGTATATATTAGAATAATTAACTTCGTTCCTTTTATTACAAGTTCAAAAAAGGTAAAAATACATTTTCTTATATCAAGAAAAGTATGCCAGGGAATTTTTAAATATGTTTCAGATGGAAAAATAAAAAGATGTTTTAAACCCTATTTCAATGAGCACAAAGTTTAGTAAATATGTATCTGGAATAAGTGTGAATCAGAAATAATTTTGGAAGTTGATAGGAATTCTTGGTTAACTTACAGCCTCAAGGCCTAATATTGTTTGTGTTGTGTCTTTACGTGCCAGGTATATAAGTAATCCAAAAGAATCACATATATTGGAAGAAAAGATAATTATGATATATTTCAAAGGAACAACTTCACTTGGGTTGTTATACAAAAGAAATAGTGATATAAGGTTTCATGGTTATACTGATCCAGATTGGGATGGAGATTATAATGAAAGAAAATCAACCTCAGGAGGAACATTTTTCTTGGGTTAATGTTATGTGTGTTGGTATAGAAAGAAAAAATGTTTAGTAAATTTGAGAACAGGTGAATCTGAATATGTTTTAGCTACTTAGTCTTGTACTAAAATTTCGTGGATGAAAGTTTAGCTAGAATATTTGAAGGTAAAAGTTTCTAAACCATTGAAGATAGTTCATGATAATAAAAGTCAAATTGATCTTTCTAAAAAACCTATCCAACATTCAAGATAAAAACACATTTATATAAATTTTCTTTTTATAAAATGAGAAATTCGCTACTAGAGAAGTTTTTCTAGAATACATTTCACCAAAGTATCATATTGAAAATATCTTTACAAAATCAATGTCGAAAGAAAGGTTTGTGGAATTGAGGCTACAACTTCATGTTCAGACTCCTCCCATATCTTCCTAAACCTCATAATGAAGTACCCCCACTGTGATTTGGATTATGTTGAAAAAGTGGAAGATAATATTTTACTTATCTTTCTTAAATGAATTTGAAGCTTTTTTTATCATATAATGGTGGGAGAAAAAGAAAATTGAGAGAAGATAAGATAAAAGCGAGGAAATATTATCTTTACATTGCTGAAAAATTTTCTTTCCATTGAAGGATGTAATTCCTTCAAAAAATTTACTTTATCCAGTAGTGTGGTGTCATGGCACTCTCTTTTGAGAAATGATACATTTTGATAAATTTAAAGAAATTTATTTTTTTACAAAATATGGGTTTTGATTATTTTTGAGAGTTGGAAAAGTTATTAGTGAGGGTTTTCAACAAAATCAAAGGGGGAGATCAAAAAACCATTATTATGAATTGTTTTAACAAAATTCTTTTGTTTATTAAAAACTTACCTATTTATAAAATAATGTTTTTATTATTCAGGAATCAGACCCATATCCATCATAATGAATATTTATCAGACTCATAGCTTTTTAGAAATTCATATGTTGTTGTTTAAAGAAGTCGTATTATTGCTAAAGAGTTCTGAAAGAAGAATGTTAAATCAAAAGTTAGAATGTTTTCATAATTTCTAAACTAAGTAATATGTTTATTTTTTTATCATAAAGTTCTCACAAATCATGAAAAATCTCATGATGTTTTTTTTGAATAAATGGTGGAGAGGTTTGAATAATTTCAAAGTTGAAGTATGTAGATTCTACCATAATGGAAATTCGATCATAATGGGAAAATCCATCATAATGGGAATTCCATCATAATGAAAATTCCATCATTATTAAGATTCCATCAGGATTAAGCTAAATGAAATATAATTTTTAATCACTAATAAGGAAACCTATTTCAAAATTATATTAGAAGAAAACATAATTCGTAATGATATGAGAAGGAAACCGAATTCATAATGAGCTATGAAGGAAACATAATTCATAATCAGAGAGAAAGAAACAGAATTCGTAATCACTGAGAAGGAAATTTTTTTTGTAAGGAACTGAGAAGGAAACATAAATCATAATGAGATGAGAAGGAAATAGAATTCATAATGAGTTGAGAAGGAAACAAAATTCTTAATGAGTTGTGAAGGAAAAAGATTCATAATGAGATAATAAGGAAATATATTTGTAATGCTCTAATTATGAAGAAGACTCAAAAAGAATATTCCATATGTTTTAATGAAGATTTGAATAGTTAAAACCTAAAAATATATTTTTTGTAAATCTTAGAGAAATATAATGAGGATTGAATAGGTCAAAATTTAAGTTTAAATGCGAGATATTTTCAGAGTTTTTGAAATATGAGGAAGCAGGAAAAGTTTTCCAGTTTCCTACTCTTCCTTTTCTGAGTTGTCTAAAAATACTTGCTCAGATCATTCATTCATTGTCGAATTTTAACAAAAGTGAAAAAGGAAAATCATTGAATAAATCAAGTGAAAGTAATTTACTGTGATAGATATCATGAGGAGTATCAGATAGATGAATGTTTGTTAACCTGTTTGTGAATTTGAGAAGAGTTTGAGTTTTACAGATTGAGAATGGGTTCATTATATTGAGTCCATTTTATTGAGAGAATCAGATCCAGATCTATCATATTGAGAGAATCAGATCCAGACTCATTGTATTGAGAGAATCAAATCTAGATCCATCATATTGAGAGAATCAGAACCAAACTCATAGTATTGAGAGAATCGGATCCATATACATCATATTGAGAGAATCAAATCCAGACTCATTGTATTGAGAGAATTAGATCTAAACTTATTATATTAAGAGAATCAGATCCAGACTCATCAGATTGAGAAAATCGGATCCATCTAAATCAGACTGAGGATTCAAACTAAGCAATTGTGGAAAAATTTCAACAAAGTATTTATTTTTTTGTCGCAATAATTTTATAAGAAAACATTTTAAACTAATGAGAGTTAATATAATATTTCCTATTGGGTGATAGAAGGTGTCTAATGGGAGTTGACACAAGTTGTATTCACTTCTTCATAATAGTGGATTTACATAAACCCATGTGAGTGTCAATAACATAGATGTTGGTTATCACACTGAGATCGAACCTTGTAAATCTTATATGATTTATTTATTTTCTAATTTTTCATGCATGAGTATTTACTAATAGTTGATAAGGAAATAAATCTTAACAAATAGAAGGGGTTAAGTTTCTAAAGGTTTTTAAACATATAAAAAGGGAACAACTGATTCACCCCCCCTTCTCAGTTGTTATTCGATCCTTTGGAACTTCCATAGCACCATATAAGTTTTGAGAGTTGTGGGTAAAGTTATATGATCTATTATAAAGAGGTTTTTTAGCCAAATGGTCACCTTGAGGTGCAATAATTTTGTTCATAAAGGTGAAAAATGGAAGTTTGCATATATATATATCAGTTATTATCACTTAAACTAGGTGAAATTAAAGAATAACTATCCTATTCCATGGTTTGTTGATTTATTCGATCATTTGAAAGGATCTATTTGTTTCTTAAAGATCAATTTGTGGTTAGGGTATCATCAGATGTGGGTGAAAGATGAGGGTATTCTTAAGACCACTTTTCAATGTTGTTTTAGGCATTACAAGTTCGTTGTGATGTCATTCAGTTTGATGAAATATCTTTCTATATTCATCGATTTGATAAAAATAGTGTTCATAGAATTTCTGGATCAGTTTTTTGTGGTTTTTATTAATGACATCCTTGTTTACTTCACATATAAGAAAGAGAACATAGAGAATAAGTGGGTTGTTTTGGGAGTTCTTTATCAATATAATTTATTTGGGAAGCTATCAAAGTGTGATTTATTGTCTCATGAAGTTAATTTTTTAGGGAATGCCATTTCATAATGATTAATAGCTATGGATAATTCAAAGATCGAGGTTTTTGTTTCTTGGCCATCCCCCAATACCGTTATAGAGGTGAGAATTTTCGCTGGTCTTGCAGGATATTTTTGGAGGTTTATAGATGATTTAACTTGGTTTGTGACTCTAATGATTAATTTAACTTAAAAGGACCAGGTGTTCTTGTGGATTGACCAGTTTCAGGTAGATTTTGGGTACCTAAAGGAGAAGTTGGTCAGTGCTCCAGTCCTTTGTTTTGTTGGTACCACTTTGTGTATAAGGTTTTATTTGTTGTCAACAATTGTCAATAAAGATCAAAATATAGAAGGTGATGATAGGATTCATGTTATAAAGTGATCATGCAACATCTCACTATTCAAATAGAATCCTGCAATTTCTTACTTGAAGAATCAAATCATATGATTTTCATGAATTAAATAATGATGGTTGAAGAATAAGAGAGAGTGTGGAAGGGATTGGAATTATGATATGGCCATGAATTTCACATTGTATCTAAATCTGACGATGCTTTTCTGATTTTATTTCCCAAATATCATAAGTTTGGAGAACTTGTGATGAAAGCATTATGAAGGAAAGGGGGAGTAACGATGCTCCTAGTCATATACAATTTTGATTGGAAGTAAAGATGTTGGTGGAAGGCAGATAAGTTATAGTACTTTCTATGGAAACTCTAACGATGCTAAAGATGATCTATTAAAGGATATATATATCACGATAGTGGATTTTGTGATGAAAGAAAAAGAGTTTTCAAAGAATCCAAATCACATAAAAGAAGCATGAATGTTATGGAAGAAGTATATATTGAAGGTGGTGCTGTTCTCCACTGTTTGCCAAATTTTTGGGCCTAAAAATCAAAATATAAAGATATGTGTTTTTGGTAGAGAAATTTGTGCAATAAATTCAAGGGGGTTTGAATATTAGTGTTTTAAGTGCAGGGTCAAAAATGCCTATAAATAGGAGGTTACCCCTATCATTTGATAATTCTTGACACTTAGAAAAATCCCAAACTATGACATGTGGAAAAATTGAAGTATAGCGCGGTGCGTGAAAAGAAGAAGTGCTACGTGAAAAAGAACGTGATGCGTGAAAAAGAGAAGTTCTGCGCAAAAAAGAAGAATTGCACAAAAAGGATTTTTCACACCAAAAGGTATTTTTACGCACAAGGTTTGAATTTTACACGCAAGACACCTAGAAGGGTGTGTGAAAAATTTGGGGGGTCCCACAGGCCTTTGACAGGTGCTTAGAATTCTCAAAGAGGCTTCGCAAAGAAGGAGGTACCATGAACCATTTGGTTTTACGAAGAAAAGTAGTACCACACACACACGACTGGTATTTAACATCCTTATTGTGATTTGAGAAGAAAAGAAGAAAAATACATGCAACTAAACTCATATTTTCACAGAAATAAAGTAGTATACCAACACACTTAGGTGTTGGTATTTGGAATTAAAGTAAGAGAAGAAGAAGAAGAATAGAGTGCGCTCAATTGAAGATTGTGAATTATTCAGGGTAGTACAATTGTGATGATGCTTTGCTGAGATGATCTTCATTTCTTGAACAGTCACATAGGATTTTTTTATTCTGGCCAAGAAGAGAAGAAAGAGATTTAATGCATTCAGTTATTTCACTAAAGGATAATATTGAATACAAAAGATCATCAATTCAAGACTCTGATGCAAGAAATGTGTCATGCTGGATAGGAGACAAAGACTTCCATACTTATCTGTTGAAGAGACCTTCACATCTATAAACTAAGTGGGACTTCACCCAAGGTAGTGAGCTAGGGGGAGTCAATGGGAGTGACTCTAGGGAAGCTGTGAGCTATCCCTGAATAGTTGGGCAGTGATCCTGGGACAGAGTGACTATGCCCAAAACATTGTAATCCAAAACTAGTAAAGAATAGTGGAATTAGGTACGATCGACAACATGTCGGCGTATGCTCCTTGGATGTATCCCTTAGTGGTGAACCAAGTAAAAAAAATTTGTGCTGACCTTCTGCATGTGAATGTTTTAATTATTTCACATATCCATCATATAGGTTTAAACAAGTTCCTACTAATGTGGGAACAAAATTCAATAAATTATATAAAAAGTTGACACCCTAATTCACCCCTCTCTCAGGGTGGTTTAGGGTCCTTCATGTTTTCCAGTAGAGGGAGTTCAACCCAAGGTTTTTTGTGATTCATTGATTCTTAGTTTGGATTGTTTTCTAATGTATTAGAGATTAGTTCTTTCTTATGGGTATCAGTATTAACTTCCCCATGAGTGTAACTTTTCCACCCATAATCTTGAGTTAGCAGCAGTTGTGTTTTCTTTGAATTTCTGGTGACATTACCTTACCGATGATCATTTTGTAGTTTTACCAATCATAAGAGCTTGTGGTATGTCTTCTACTAGAAATTAGTAAATATTTTTTTCCTTTTAATTATTTTAAATATATTAAGAAATATTTCCAAATCTTAGTGTTGAGTCGGAGTGAGATTCCAAGGCCTGATGAGGACAAAATTAATATTATAAAAATATTAAATATATCAATATCACATGAGTGTAGTTTTACTAAAAAAGTGAAATAATTCCTGAAAAGTCTCTCAAACTAGAAATATAATTCCATGGTTAAATCTTTGACATAGGGTTTACCATAGGCATTACCTAATGTTTTTCGACACCAAACGTCTGGTTGAGGCAGTTGTTGGTGGTGCATTTTATTAAAATAAATAAATATTTTATTTTATTTTATTTTAAATTTGCAGGACATGAATCCCTATATTTATAAATTGTTATAAAAATTATCTAGGGTTATAATCATAAACCTTGGGATAATTGAGAGAATCTCTAAGTGTTCTTCATTAGTGGATTGCATCGGAATATGATAGGTGATCATATCGAGGTAGACCAAGAGGCAAAAAAATAAGTGGGACATCTCCTTCACTGGTGAATAAATTCCTCACCAACGATTGATCCCAATCAATATAGGGATTTCCAATTGTGTATTTTTCCCTTTGATTAAAATATTGAGCATTTATTATTTATTTGCTTTTGATATTTTATTATTTGATCTTTCGCATGATCCGAATATATGAATTAAATTGTTTAATTCAATTCATTCTTGATTATCAAATGTTCTCACTTCAATTTTCTAATTTAAGAAATCATTGGATTAGAATGCTTGACAAATGAGGGTTACACCTTTTTTATGCTCCCCCACCCGTTCTTCACATTCTTCTTCATTGACCATGGGGTTACGATTTGACATAGTTGGAGCAGGTTTGACCATGATTAAGCCCCTAGATTCTTGGTGGTTGTGTTCATGAAGAATGGATCAGTGTTTTGTGGATGGATTAGGATATATTATAGGTGATAATTTAGGGATTTGGGATCCAAAAGTAGCGATGAGTGATGGGACGTTCACAAGACATGTGGTGGCTTCGTGTGGATTGTCGGTTCCCATTTTTCGGTCACCAGTGGATAAAAACGATGATAGAAGGTGATATCATTTAGTTTTGGGTGCTCAAACTTTGATATCTTCCATAGAAAGGAAAGGTATGGAAACTAAATGAAGGAAATTCTAGGTATAGAAAAATCCTGACTACACACCATGTATTCTAAAAGAACACAAGGCATGTATCGCTCATAGTTGTCTTACTAGGGTTTCATGTAGGGTTAAGGATCACACACCATGTGGGCAGGCCCACACTCCATGTGAACCTCCTCGGGTGGCCAAGACATTTTCTAGTTGTAACGTGGATAAGACCCCATTTGATCAAACATTCCATGCAATATGGGAGTATACAGACATGGTCCAACACATGGGCACAACCAGGTTCATCGACTTGACCCAATTTACATGAACATGGCTAGGATCACCTGGGTAGGACTTGAGTGTCGGATACACATCGTGTACCATAGACACATGCAGTGTATTATGAAATAGATTTCAATAAATCTACAAATGAGAACATTAATAGGTTATTAGGTGGGGTCATATTCCATGAATACCCCCATACACACCATGTACATCCCTCCAAAAACTTATTATTCTCACACCTCCTTCTTTGGGACTCATATTTTGGACCACGAGTAGCCTATCCTAAGTGATTTTTCATATGGAAAGTGATGATTTCCTTCATTGTGGAATACAATATATAATACAAGATGTCATGAGTGTGATGATTCTTTAGTTGATTCTTGAAAAGGGTAGTGATCAAGGAAGGATCATTAGAGAGATGATGGGGTCAGAACTCCCCTGTCACATCTGGGCATGGGTACCCCAAACTCTTTATACAGATAGTGATGATACTCCCCTAAAATGGGTTTAATCCCTCTATCTACAGAGTTGTAACCCCCCATAATTGAGCTCTGGTGGGGTGCTGGTCCTCCATGGGATTTGTGGCTCCCTCGGTTGTGGAATGCAGTAGTGAGGAGAAGACCCCTCCACAAATTTTCTGCCGAGGTTTCATTTGATAATAGTCATCTGAGATGGACCTTTATAGTTGTATACTGACTCATTGAATTTTTATGGGCTATAAGATGGATATCCCCATTATCACTCATCTAGGTTTCTTTATGAGCATATATATGTGTATCTATTGGGTTTCAGTTACCTCATGATTTGGGTTGAGATGAACTTTTATTGTATATCTATATCATTACCTCTTCTATTTTTGGGGTTTCTTACTAGTATGTATATACTCACCCCTACATGGGATTTTACCACACGTGTTGTCTCTTACGAAGATAATATAAAGATTGGCGGTGAATTTTCTAGAGCTTAGGGATACTTGGTGTATTGAATGTTTATGGTGCCTAGGACTTGGAGATCAAAATCCAAGCTCTCTCAATTTTCATTTATTATAGTTTTAGTTAGGATGGGATATCATTTCTGGTTGGGTTTTTATTATTCCCCTTTGTTTCCCACTTTGGTTTATATTATAGTACTCTATCCTATTCCCTAGAGTTTATTTCATGCATTGTTTTCTCTTATTGTTGTTGTATTTTATATTCCTATACACTATTTCATAGAGAAATTTGGGTGCATGTGTACATATATATTAGTATAAGGCTCCCATTTTATTTTATTACCTCTTATAATTTTTTACCAGCCCCTAGACTATTGGAGACAGGCTTGAGGTTGTAGTGGTTCGAACTTTCATAGGCCAAGTGGGCCCCAGTGGGTCAGGTCGTTACAGAGTGGCATCAGAGAAAATTAATTCATTAGGATGGTGTTCATATTTTTACCATTACTAGGATTGGTTGGAACTTAGGGAAAAAAATTATAAGTGTATTGAGTATAGATTTTAATTTAGGTATCCTAGTGTTAGTGTGACGACTGATGTATCCATACACCATAACTTTGATTACCTTCTTGTCAAATTGGCATACTAAGACATTGGTTTCAGGGAACAATGGTACATGAATTAGATAGGATCGAGTCCTTTGACTATCCTTATTGATTAATATCCCCACATATATATTATCTTTTGACGATGGCATGTCTTGATTACTTTAAGGATGCCTTCGTGAAGACAACCAACTATGTTACTGATTCAGGATCAGGATAATGATCCGATGAGTGATGAGGACTTAATTAAAGGGATTTCTCAAGAGGTTTTTCCACTATTCATATAGGGATAAAAAACCCTATTATAGAATATAATATAGTACTTTTAACTCAAGTTGATGATGCACACAGGCTTAGTTAACTCTATGAGTTCCAACATCAGATCCCGCTGAGGTTCCATAGCGGGCTAGATCCCCAAGCGGTGGATAATTTTCTTGAGTCAATTATTTGAGTCTTTAGGCTCGTGTGGACCCTAAATAATTAGATTTTTGTTCTAGTATCTAGTATTTTCGATGGATCAGTAGGGAACTAGTGGATTTTGGTCACACAAGATCATGATGAGATGATACTATCCAAGTCAAACTTCAAGCAGCTATTTCTTGAGAAGTATTACCCATCATGCTTAAGATTAGTTTAGATCCATTATCTTATCAAGATATAGAAGAGTATTATTATGGTTTTTTAGTATGCCATGTGGTCCAACGACCTTACATGATATTAACTTGATATGTTTTGAGATTACTTCTTCTGGGAGAGGAAGTTCGGGTAAGGTCACCACACAGAAATTTGAGACAATGTGTAAAGACCCGTAAAATTCAAGGGAAATTTTTTCTTAATTTTCTTTAGAATTTTACAAGAGAACGGTTTCAGACGGCACCTGATTCCGAGGCCCGGAGTGCCCGGAATTAATTTCCGAAGTTTGGCTCGGGTACGTTCAGTGAACGAACGAGCGGGAATTCCTAACTTTTGATCCGGTGCTCGGAATTGAAATCCGAGGGCACCGATGAACTCGCAGCGCCGATATTCGCTTAACGAGACCTTTTCGGGAGTTGCGTTTGTTGCGGGTTGAAAGTTAAGTTTTGGGGTTTTCAGTTGAGTTAAATAAAATTTGTGTAAGACAATTTTTTTTTAGTTTGTTAAAAACCTACCAAAGGGGGTTGGAAGTGGGACCCACACCCACTTAACCTCCCTTGGGAGGATTAAGTGTGGTGGGGCCCACACGAACCCCTAGTCTCTTCAAATTCCCTTAACCCCCCTCTTTAATGGCTTAAGTTACTTATTTATTTTTGGGAGTTAACTCTTTTGAATTTCAAACATTTGAAATTCTTTTGTGTTATGTGTTAATAAAATAAGATGTAATCTTATTTGATTATGGGTTGTTTGTTTATTCCCTTGAGAGCTTTTTGAGAGCTTCCTCTTCATCTTCAAGCTCTGACGAAGAACGAAGAACGCTCAAACTCCGAGGAAGAACGACGCCTCTCTTCTTCGTCCTCGGTGTCAACAAGAGGGAACGCCGCTTCCTCCTCGGACCTTCTTCGTCGGCAAACGAAGATCCGCCAACGACGTGTCTCTTCGGGCATATCTCTTCGTCAACGGATTTGACGAACGACGACCGCGACGCCCGACCTCCGCGACGCCGTCTTCCGCGAAACGTAGACGAATCTTCGAATCTTTAACCCGAGGTAGGGGTTGTTGTTTTCATTTTGGTTTCCTTATTCCTTTTCTTGCTCGTGGATCGCATGTCTACGTGAGGCATTTAAATATTTTATATAAGTGTTATTGTTAACGCGAGGGGGGCCGGACCGCACGAACACGGCCGAACCCCCTCCGTCGTTCATGTTTATTCATGCGGGTGGAAGCAAGTGGCGTGGTGCCGTCGCACCACGCGGATGATCGTACAAATAATTTACGCGGCGCCGTCGCGCTACGTCAAGGAAAAATATTCAAGAACGCGACGCCGTCGCGCCGCGTTGAAAAGAATCATGGCACGGCGAAAGGGGCGCGGTGCCGTCGCACCGCGCCGGATGACGAACGCCGCGACCGGTTCCGGGCCGTGGCGGGACGAGTAGACCGCGGCCGGTTCCGGGCCGCGGCGGAAGAGAAGACCGGCGGCCGGGCCGCCGGCGTCGGAAGCCGAAGAAGGGGACCGGAAATTCCGGTCCCGTTTGAGAAAACCGGCCGGCCAGCTGGCCGGCCGGATGTCTTAAAAACCGGGGGAATTAATCCCCCGGCCAACCCATAAAAACCCCCTCTTAAAGAGGGGGGCGGTTCTTGAAGGAGGGGGGCAGCCGGCCCCTCTGGTTCTCTTGAATAAACCGGCCCCCACGTGGGGGCGGTTTCAATCAAGGGCGCGGCTATTGCCGCACCGTTTTTCCAGGAACCGCGGGGCTTAGCCCCGCGTGCCGCCACCTCGCGGCGACTGGCCGCCGCGGCCCGCCGCGCCGCCGCCCGCCGCCGACGCCGCCAGCCACCGCGCCGCCCAGGGGTGGGGGGGGGGGGGGGGTCGGGCCGGGTCGGCCCGGACCCGGACCCCCGTTTCGAACCAGATTTGGTTTTTCACCCATAACTTGAGCCTCGGACCTCCGAATGACGAACCGTCTGCGGCAACACGATCCTTGAATCGAGACGGTCGTTTCGGTATATCTCACTCAAGGTTTCGGTATACTTTGAGTTCGTCCGGGTTGGTTCGTTCACGAAACCAACCGGGCCTTCGGAGCAGAAATGCTCATTTCTTGAGCTACGGACGTCCGATTGACATGCCGTCAGTCGCGTAGTGTTCCTCTTAGTGAGACGGATCTTTTGGCATACTCCGCCCGAGGTTTGGACGCAGGTGGAGTACGGTCGGGTTGGTTTTGCCTTAAAAACCAACCGGGCCCCGGAGACGAAAATGCCAATAACTCTCAGACCGGGCGTCCGATCGACGCGCCGTCTGTTGCGTTGAGTTCCTGTTGACGATACGGAACTTTTGGATACATCAACTCTGGTCTTTGTGACAGTTGATGTATCAGCCTCTCGGCTCGTGGAGCGGACCCTCCGTACGAGCTTGCTGTGTGCGGGAACCCTAGTGCTGGCTGCGACTGTTCTTCTGCTACGACTGCTACTGTGACTGCGACGACGACAGTACAGAGATCCTGTGTGGATTCGACGACGACAGTACAGAGATCCTGTGTGGATTCGACGACGACAGTACAGAGATCCTATGTGGATTCGACGACGACGATTTCAGCACTCAGCGATCCTACGTGGATCAGTGCTACAGGTCCTGTGTGGGCCCGATCCTGTGTGGGTCCTTGCGCTCAGCGGTTCTGTGTGAGCCAGCGCCTACAGGTTCTGTGTGAGCCCGATCCTGTGTGGGTCTTCTGCGGGGGTTAGTTACCTATCGATCCTTCGTGGGTCCGACGACTTAGATGGATCAGTGATCATCTTTATCGTCCTTGAAGAAGTATACCTGTGTGAGCTGAATCCTGTTGCTTTCCTGTGTGGATTGTGTTGTGCGATCCTGTGTGGATTGTGTTTTACTTTCCTATGTGCAATACGTATACTTTCCTGCGTGGACTGAGTTGTACTTGGGCTCGGAGGTTGGAGCGTATTTTAATTGATGACTTAGGTATATGTATGGGCATATACCTAAGCAGTGTCGGTTGTTACTTCGTGATTGTACTTTTCTTCGTGGTTTATCCTTTGTGGATTTGAGAGACCTTCAGGGGTCTCGGGGTCCCTACTGAGTAGCTTATACTCACCCCTGCACGGGCTTTGCCCGCACTACGTTGTGTTGGTTGCAGACGACGGACAGCGTTGACCTTAGCTGAGGCTTGCAGAGCGGGACGGTGCCCGGAGGTGGACCACTGGGCGGAACGTGCTCGGAGCGGACGGCGGGACCCGTGGAGAAGAGGAGCTATCTGTACCCACCCTTCAGGTGGGATTCCCAGTGGACAGCTCGGAGTAGCGGCTTTTACTTTTCAGTTGCTGTTTTTCCCTTTTTGAGTTGTACTTTACTTTCAGTTTGGGTTTGTATTCTGGCCCATTTACTTTTCCGCACTTTCAGTCGTACTCTGCTTGTTTAATGTTTACTTTCCGCTTGTTTACTCTGTGGTGTGTGTTTACTTTTCAAAGGCAATGCCTTCCCTTTTTACCGGGATTTACGCCTTGGTGCTAGTCGCCAGCCCCTGGCCTATGGAAGGCGGGCTTGGGGTAGTCACGGCACGGACCCCGAGGGCGGGTCGTGACAAATTGGTATCAGAGGAGTTCGGTTCTACCGCGAACTCTGATCTTTTCTATGTGAAACAATAATGTTTAGCGTATTGAGTGTGGTTATCAGTCCAGGGAGTCCAGTGTTGGTGCGGCGGCCGACGTATCCGTACACCAGGACCCTGACTTCTGATTTCCGACTTAATGCACGAAAACATTGGTTGCGTGTGTGTTTCAAGTTTTCTTTGTGATTACTTATATCAGCTCACCAGGTATACTGTTCTGACCGTGGCGCACCTGTTTCCTTTTCAGGATGGCCCCACGACGGCAGCCAGCTAGGGTTCCGAGAGTCGAGCGAGACGACAGCCCACCGAGCGACGAGGCCTCGGTGCAGGGCCCTTTTCCAGTAGTGGCACCGGCGGTAGCTTTACCCGCCGATCCCCCGATGCTTCCAGCAGCAGCCGCTGACGATGCACGTCGCCTCAGCGCACTGCATGAGTTTCAGCGCCAGCGACTGCCCAGGTTTCGCGGGGAGACGGATCCTCAGGCAGCAGAGGACTGGCTGGAGGCAGTGGTTCGAGTGTTTAGGCTAGTGAGGACACCAGCAGACCTCATGGTGATCCTCGCTGCGAGCCTACTACACGCAGCAGCAGGACGATGGTGGAGCTTGATGCTCCAGGTTCACGATGAGGCATCCTTGCTCTGGACGGACTTCGAGAGCCTCTTCCGCTCTGAGTTCGTCCCGGCCACCCTCCGAGCGGTGCGCATCCAGGAGCTTCTACAGCTGCGGCAGGGCAGCATGACGGTCGCTCAGTACTCGGCGAGATTTACCGATCTCTCGCGCTACTCGACCGACATGGTACGAGACCCATTCTTCTGGGCCCGGACCTTCGAGCAGGGTTTGAGACACGAGATCAGGGCATCGCTGATCTCCCTCAGCATACCGACTCAGACAGGAGTACTGGAGCAGGCCCTTCTGATCGAGAGCTTCCTTGCTGAGTCTACACCAGCACAGCGACCCACCGCAGGGCGGCACGTGGCAGAGTCATCTGCAGCAGGCAGTCGACGGATGACTCAGGGGTCCAGACAGACCAGACCTTTAGGCAGACGACCTCAGGGCACTGGCTCAGCAGTGCGGGGCACACAGCGCGGAGCCAGTCTTACGAGAGGCAGACAGTGCTACTCGTGCGGCGGGCAGGGCCACATGGCTCGCGACTGCCCGACCCGTCGTGCTGAGGAGCAGTAGTCAGTTGATAGACCACCGAGGAAGAGGCAGAGGGTCGACCGTGGCGGTCCGCAGGGAGGAGGCGGACGAGGCAGAGGAGCTGGACGAGTAGCTGGTGGTGGCCGACGCTTTGAGGCTCTACCACCACCACCACCAGGAGGTCCACCCCGACCACAGGGAGCTGGCGGGCAGCGACAGGCACAACTCCAGGCAGCAGAGGCCTACGACCACGGCGCACCCGAGATGATTCGAGGTACTATCTGTGTCTATTCCACCCTTGCTGCAGTTCTTATAGACACAGGAGCGAGTCATTCTTTCATAGCCGCTGCCCTTGTTCGGAGCTCGGAGATTCCGACAGAGCCGTTGGCTCGATCCTTACGGCTAGAGACTCCTACGGGAGCAGACTCGACGATTACGCACTGGTGCCGGCAGTGTGAGCTTACTCTAGGAGGCGAGAGCTTCGGCTGGGATCTTCTTGTAGCAGCGTCGAGGCCTTACGACGTCATCTTGGGCATGGATTGGCTGTCTACGGTCCATGCACATATTGACTGTTTTAGGCGCAAG
This sequence comes from Viscum album, assembly GCA_963277665.1. NCBI lineage: Eukaryota > Viridiplantae > Streptophyta > Magnoliopsida > Santalales > Viscaceae > Viscum > Viscum album. The sequence continues at coordinate 1,457,664,456 of OY728128.1, forward strand.
GTGCGATGTGTACGCACCGACGGGAGCAGGTTCACCTTCACCGGCGAGAAGGGAGCCTTAGCAGCACAGGATGGACTTCCGCGGAGGAGAGGACAGCCTATCACTCATCAGTTGGCTAGCCTTATCCTTGGAGCAGTTGACGCGCGGAGTCCTGGTTTTCCTGCAGTGGTGGATCAGTTTGCGGACGTTTTTCCCGACGACGTTCCAGGGCTACCTCCTCGCAGAGAGGTAGACTTTTATATTGACTTATACCCCGGGACAGCCCCGATATCCACACCAGCATATCGGATGGCCCCCGCTGAGCTTCGAGAGCTACGGGTACAGTTGGAGGACTTGCAGGGCAAGGGGTTCATCCGACCTAGTGTTTCACCCTGGGCTTCCCCGATATTGTTCGCCAAGAAGGCGGACGGGAGCTTGCGACTTTGTGTTGACTATCGTCGCCTGAACCAGGTGACAGTGAGGAACAAGTATCCGCTACCGAGGATTGATGACCTCTTTGATCAACTCAAGGGAGCACGGTGGTTCTCAAAAATAGACCTCAGGTCAGGCTATCATCAGCTCAGAGTCAGAGACGAGGATGTGCAGAAGACGGCCTTCAGATGTCGGTATGGCCACTATGAGTTCTTGGTTATGCCTTTCGGTGTAACAAATGCTCCAGCAGTGTTCATGGCTCTCATGAACAGGATCTTTCAGCCATACCTCGATCGGTTTGTCGTGGTCTTCATCGACGACATTCTGATTTACTCTACGACAGAGGAGGAGCACGCCTATCACTTGCGAGTTGTTCTTGACACACTCCGAGAACACCAGCTTTATGGTAAGCACTCGAAGTGCCAGTTCTGGATATGTGAGGTCCACTTTTTGGGACACGTTATCTCTGAGGCGGGAGTTGCAGTGGATCCCGCAAAGATTGAGGCTGTGTTAGCATGGGAGCCACCCAGGAGCGTGACTGAGGTTCGGAGTTTCTTGGGACTAGCTGGATACTATCGGAGATTTGTGCCGAACTTCTCCAGAGTTGCGGCATCACTCACAGCTTTGACGAAGAAGGGGAAACCCTTCGTGTGGTCAGACAGATGTCAGCAGAGCTTTCAGGAGCTGAGACAGAGATTGACTAGCGCACCTATCTTGAGGTTGCCTGAGGAGGGAGTAGGGTACGTAGTCTACTGCGATGCATCAGGGACCGGACTCGGATGTGTTCTGATGCAGGAGCGGGCAGTGATCGCCTATGGATCACGACAGTTGAGGCCGCATGAGCAGAACTACGCTACCCATGACCTGGAGTTAGCAGCAGTGGTCTTCGCTCTGAAGACATGGCGACACTATCTGATGGGCGAGCGCTTTACAGTCTTTTCCGATCATCAGAGTCTCAGGTATATCTTCTCGCAGAAGGACCTGAACCTGAGACAGCGTCGATGGCTCGAGTTCCTCCAGGACTATGACTTTGAGATAGTCTATACTCCTGGGAAGGGGAACGTAGTAGCCGATGCCCTCAGCAGGAGGACGGGCATTCAGCTACTCGAGGAGGCGACGGAGCAGATAGCCTCTTTGCAGATATCCTTCATGGATAGAGATGGAGTAGCCTTTCTTCAGTCTCTCACAGTCACTCCTCTACTACTGCAGCGAGTCAGGGAGGCACAGCACGAGGACGCTGACTGTGAGACACGGCGTGCACAGATATCCTCGGGACAGGCACCTGATGGTTTCTCCCTTGGAGCAGAGAACGACATCCTTTTCAGAGGACGTACCATGGTACCAGTCGCTTTGCGAGAAGAAGTTCTGAGGGAGTTTCACACTTCTCCTTTGGCGGTACATCCTGGAGTGGCGAAGATGTACCAGGATCTCAGACGACAGCACTGGTGGCCGGGCATGAAGAAGGCTGTAGCAGAGTTCGTTTCTCGATGCCTTACCTGTCAGTAGGTGAAGGCAGAGCATCAGGTACCAGCAGGCTTGGTACAGCCCTTAGAGGTTCCGGAGTGGAAGTGGGACGTCATATCTATGGACTTCGTGACTGGACTTCCACGCACATCCAGAGGTCACGACTCCATCTGGGTGATTGTTGACCGACTCACCAAGTCGGCACACTTCTTACCGATCAGAGAGCAGGGCTCAGTAGAGAGCTTGGGACGTCTCTACGTTCAGGAGATTGTGCGGCTCCACGGCGTGCCATCATCTATCGTCTCCGATCGAGATGCCCGCTTTACTTCCCGGCTTTGGAAGGGGTTACAGGAAGCGTTCGGGACGCAGCTACGTCTTAGCACAGCTTTTCACCCTCAGACGGATGGTCAGACGGAGAGGACCATTCAGACACTCGAGGACATGCTCCGCGCATGTGTCCTCGACTTTGGTCGTATCTGGGAGGAACACCTACCCTTGGTGGAGTTCGCTTACAACAACAGCTACCACTCCACCATCGGGATGGCACCGTACGAGGCGTTGTACGGCCGACCATGTAGATCTCCTTTGTGCTGGACAGACCCTGGGGAGTCAGCACTGGTGGGATCGGAGATGGTCCAGGCCACGACAGAGAAGGTCCAGGTCATCCAGGAGCGGATGAGGACAGCTCAGAGCCGGCAGAAGTCATACGCTGACAGGAGGCGGAGGCCACTGGAGTTCGAGGATGGCGACCACGTCTTCTTGCGGGTCTCACCTCGACGTGGTATTCGGAGATTTGGCCGAGGCGGCAAGTTATCTCCGCGCTTCATCGGACCCTTCCAGATTCTCAGCAGGATTGGCGAGGTGGCTTATCGCCTGGCTCTACCACCTCAGTTGCACCGGGTGCACGACGTCTTCCACGTATCCCAGCTGAGGAGATACGTGCACGACCCGACGCACATCATTGACCATGGGGAGCTTGACGTTGACGATGGGGCGACTTTTACGGAGGTCCCGGTGGAGATAGAGGATCGACAGGAGCGGGTCCTGCGTGGGCGATCGATTCCTCTTGTGCGCATCAGATGGCAGCACGGGAATCTCCAGGAGAGCACATGGGAGCGGGAGGCTCAGATGCGTGCTCAGTACCCTCTTTTGTTTCCCTAGTTTTTGTTGTATCTTTACGGGGACGTAAAGCCCTGAGGTGGGAGTAATGTAAAGACCCGTAAAATTCAAGGGAAATTTTTTCTTAATTTTCTTTAGAATTTTACAAGAGCACGGTTTCAGACGGCACCTGATTCCGAGGCCCAGAGTGCCTGGAATTAATTTCCGAAGTTTGGCTCGGGTACGTTCAGTGAACGAACGAGCAGGAATTCCTAACTTTTGATCCGGTGCTCGGAATTGAAATCCGAGGGCACCGATGAACTCGCAGCGCCGATATTCGCTTAACGAGACCTTTTCGGGAGTTGCGTTTGTTGCGGGTTGAAAGTTAAGTTTTGGGGTTTTCAGTTGAGTTAAATAAAATTTGTGTAAGATAAATTTTTTTTTAGTTTGTTAAAAACCTACCAAAGGGGGTTGGAAGTGGGACCCACACCCACTTAACCTCCCTTGGGAGGATTAAGTGTGGTGGGGCCCACACGAACCCCTAGTCTCTTCAAATTCCCTTAACCCCCCTCTTTAATGGCTTAAGTTACTTATTTATTTTTGGGAGTTAACTCTTTTGAATTTCAAACATTTGAAATTCTTTTGTGTTATGTGTTAATAAAATAAGATGTAATATTATTTGATTATGGGTTGTTTGTTTATTCCCTTGAGAGCTTTTTGAGAGCTTCCTCTTCATCTTCAAGCTCTGACGAAGAACGAAGAACGCTCAAACTCTGACGAAGAACGACGCCTCTCTTCTTCGTCCTCGGTGTCAACAAGAGGGAACGCCGCTTCCTCCTCGGACATTCTTCGTCGGCAAACGAAGATCCGCCAACGACGTGTCTCTTCGGGCATATCTCTTCGTCAATGGATTTGACGAACGACGACTGCGACGCCCGACCTCCGCGACGCCGTCTTCCGCGAAACGTAGACGAATCTTCGAATCTTTAACCCGAGGTAGGGGTTGTTGTTTTCATTTTGGTTTCCTTATTCCTTTTCTTGCTCGTGGATCGCATGTCTACGTGAGGCATTTAAATATTTTATATAAGTGTTATTGTTAACGCGAGGGGGGCCGGACCGCACGAACACGGCCGAACCCCCCTCCGTCGTTCATGTTTATTCATGCGGGTGGAAGCAAGTGGCGTGGTGTCGTCGCACCACGCGGATGATCGTACAAATAATTTACGCGGCGCCGTCGCGCTACGTCAAGGAAAAATCTTCAAGAACGCGACGCCGTCGCGCCGCGTTGAAAAGAATCATGGCACGGCGAAAGGGGCGCGGTGCCGTCGCACCGTGCCGGATGACGAACGCCGCGGCCGGTTCCGGGCCGCGGCGGGACGAGGAGACCGCGGCCGGTTCCGTGCCGCGGCGGAAGAGAAGACCGGCGGCCGGGCCGCCGGCGTCGGAAGCCGAAGAAGGGGACCGGAAACTCCGGTCCCGTTTGAGAAAACCGGCCGGCCAGCTGGCCGGCCGGATGTCTTAAAAACCTGGGGAATTAATCCCCCGACCAACCCATAAAAACCCCCCTCTTAAAGAGGGGGGCGGTTCTTGAAGGAGGGGGGCAGCCGGCCCCCCTGGTTCTCTTGAATAAACCGGCCCCCACGTGGGGGCGGTTTCAATCAAGGGCGCGGCTATTGCCGCGCCGTTTTTCCAGGAACCGCGGGGCTTAGCCCCGCGTGCCGCCACCTCGCGGCGACTGGCCGCCGCGGCCTGCCGTGCCGCCGCGCCGCCGCGCCGCCCAGGGGGGGGGGGTCGGCCCGGACCCGGACCCCCGTTTCGAACCAGATTTGGTTTTTCGCCCATAACTTGAGCCTCGGACCTCTGAATGACGAACCGTCTACGGCAACACGATCCTTGAATCGAGACGGTCGTTTCGGTATATCGCACTCAAGGTTTCGGTATACTTTGAGTTCGGCCGGGTTGGTTCGTTCACGAAACCAACCGGGCCTTCGGAGCAGAAACACTCATTTCTTGAGCTACGGACGTCCGATTGACATGCCGTCAGTCGCGTAGTGTTCCTCTTAGTGAGACGGATCTTTTGGCATACTCCGCCCGAGGTTTGGACGCAGGTGGAGTACGGTCGGGTTGGTTTTGCCTTAAAAACCAACCGGGCCCCGGAGACGAAAATGCCAATAACTCTCAGACCGGGCGTCCGATCGACGCGCCGTCTGTTGCGTTGAGTTCCTGTTGACGATACAGAACTTTTGGATACATCAACTCTGGTCTTTGTGACAGTTGATGTATCAGCCTCTCGGCTCGTGGAGCGGACCCTCCGTACGAGCTTGCTGTGTGCGGGAACCATAGTGCTGGCTGCGACTGTTCTTCTGCTACGACTGCTACTGTGACTGCGACGACGACAGTACAGAGATCCTGTGTGGATTCGACGACGACAGTACAGAGATCCTGTGTGGATTCGACGACGACAGTACAGAGATCCTGTGTGGATTCGACGACGACGACTTCAGCACTCAGCGATCCTACGTGGATCAGTGCTACAGGTCCTGTGTGGGCCCGATCCTGTGTGGGTCCTTGCGCTCAGCGGTTCTGTGTGAGCCAGCGCCTACAGGTTCTGTGTGAGCCCGATCCTGTGTGGGTCTTCTGCGGGGGTTAGTTACCTATCGATCCTTCGTGGGTCCGACGACTTAGATGGATCAGTGATCATCTTTATCGTCCTTGAAGAAGTATACCTGTGTGAGCTGAATCCTGTTGCTTTCCTGTGTGGATTGTGTTGTGCGATCCTGTGTGGATTATGTTTTACTTTCCTATGTGGAATACGTATACTTTCCTGCGTGGACTGAGTTGTACTTGGGCTCGGAGGTTGGAGCGTATTTGAATTTATGACTTAGGTATATGTATGGGCATATACCTAAGCAGTGTCGGTTGTTACTTCGTGATTGTACTTTTCTTCGTGGTTTATCCTTTGTGGATTTGAGAGACCTTCAGGGGTCTCGGGGTCCCTACTGAGTAGCTTATACTCACCCCTGCACGGGCTTTGCCCGCACTACGTTGTGTTGGTTGCAGACGACGGACAGCGTTGACCTTAGCTGAGTCTTGCAGAGCGGGACGGTGCCCGGAGGTGGACCACTGGGCGGAACGTGCTCGGAGCGGACGGCGGGACCCGTGGAGCAGAGGAGCTATCTGTACCCACCCTTCAGGTGGGATTCCCAGTGGACAGCTCGGAGTAGCGGCTTTTACTTTTCAGTTGCTGTTTTTCCCTTTTTGAGTTGTACTTTACTTTCAGTTTGGGTTTGTATTCTGGCCCATTTACTTTTCCGCACTTTCAGTCGTACTCTGCTTGTTTAGTGTTTACTTTCCGCTTGTTTACTCTGTGGTGTGTGTTTACTTTTCAAAGGCAATGCCTTCCCTTTTTACCGGGATTTACGCCTTGGTGCTAGTCGCCAGCCCCTGGCCTATGGAAGGCGGGCTTGGGGTAGTCACGGCACGGACCCCGAGGGCGGGTCGTGACACAATGTGATATCCTTATGCATGTAAACTTATACTAGAGTGATATAGAAGAATTTGGTGACTGAGAGATTCCTAGAAGAGGGATGTTGGGTAGATAGACCATGTAGTGGGCATCATGTGGCGGAGTCGTCTGTAGTAGGTAGCAGGCTTCAGATGTCGAGGTATCGACGGAACAGGCACTCACATTCTCATACTCAGATGCATGATTATATGGATTAGGGATATAATAGAGGATCCAATCATTATATAGAGGGAAAATTCTATTCTTAACATGAGTGAGGTCACTTGTATTGTGATTACCTTACCCCTCGTGCTAATTAGGATAGATAGAAAATAGATGAACCTCCATGGTAGAGGTAGTTCCATGACCAAGGATCTCCCAAAAATGTCCAGGTAGGCCATAAAAAAGGCCAAACTAGAAGAGGAGTAGGATCCTCTCAAGAGGGTGTATTAGCTAGCATTGGAGGACACTATGAGATGTTTCCACCACCATGTGGCCCACGTCAGGCTCAAGGAGATGGTGATTGGGGCCGTAGGAAGTTGTAGGTCATGAAGGGCTATGACCAAGCTATACATGATATGATATAAGGTATGACATGTGTTATTATACTCTTTCATCATTACTTATTGACAAAAGTGTGAGTCATTTCTTTATCTTCTAATTCCTGGAGAGAGAGTTGGAGCTTTGAGCTGAGACTTTAACCCAATAGATATGGTTGGAGGTTTCTATGGGGGATAATTCTTCAATATCGCATATCTACCAGTAGTGCGAGATATATCTTGGTGGAGAGAGTTTCTCATCGGACTTTTTGGTCATCAAGATGAGACCTTACGACATAATCTTGGGTATATATTGGTTGTATATGGTTTGAACCTAGATTATATTTCATCACATATGAGTTAGATGCCTTCGAACAGGTGGAATGATATTCTCTTTTGTAGGCAAGAGAGATCTCATGGTGAAGTGAGTGGGTCTTATGGGCAGGAAGATGCAACCCATCAATCATTAGTTTGAGAGTTTATTCCTTGGAAGAACGGGATCTTTAGGCATATGGATTTCTTTTGTAGTGGAGTATTTTATGTAAATCTTCCATAAGGATGTTTCAGGACTACCTCTGAGGTGGGAGATGGACTTATGCACAAAATTTCACCTGAGGACCACTCTAATATATTTAAAAACATATTAGATGGTCCAAATCAATATTTGGGTGCTGAGGGTGTAGTTGGACAACCTTTTAGGGAAGGGATTTATCAAACCCAATGTGTCCCCATGGGAAGATCTAGTTTTGTTCATGAAAAAAGAAGATGTGAGATTGAGGCACTGTATTTATTATCATCACTTGAACAAGGTAATAATTAATAACAGGTACCCCTTACAAAGGATTGATGACCTTTTTGATTAGTTATGTGGTGTGAGTTGGTTCTTGAAGATTGATCTTAGGTCTGACTACCACCAATTTAGGGTTCATGTGGCTGATATTCTGAAGACAAAATTACAATGTCTCTATGGAAACTATGAGTTCTTGGTGATTCCTTTTAGTGTGAATAATTCCCCCACAATATTTATGGCATTGAAAAAGATAATCTTCCTTCTATACTTGGACTAATTTGTGTTTTTATTCATTCATGACATACTTATTCACTCTGTGGTAGAGGAGGAGCATTAAGAGCACCTAAGGATGGTTCTAGACTTACTCTAGGAGTACCATCTTTATAGTAAAGTCTCAAAGTGTCAGTTTTGGATTTGTGAGGTTTACTTTATAGGGAATTTCATATCTGGGAATAGAGTACCTATAGACCTAGAAAATATTAATGTAGTGCTTTCTTTGGATCCACCCAAGAGCATGACATTGGTGTAGAGTTTTCTGAGCTTGGAGGGGTACTACAGAAGTTCATACATGAATTTTCCAGAATAGTATCCTCTTTGACCACCCTGAAATTGAAAGGGAATACATTTATCTAGATCGAATAGTGTCAGATATCCTTCAAGTAGTTGAGGTAAAAATTGACTAGTTATGATATGTTGATACTACCAGGGGAGGGTGTAGAGTGCATAGTGTTTTGGGATACCCATGAAGCTAGGATCGAATAACTATTAATGAAGAGGCGATCAATAATGGAATATGGGTTGAGGCTGTTGAGACCCTATGAGAATAGTTATGTGGCTCATTAATTGAATTTGGAAGTAGTATTTTTCACTCTAAATATGTGAGGTACAATCTTATTGGAGAGAACTTTATTGTTTACTTAGACCATCAGAGTCTCAGATGTATCTTCATGAAGAGAGACCTTAACCTAAGATAGAGGAATTATTTGGAGTTCCTACTGGACTATGACTTTGAGATAGTTTATAAATGATTCAAATTTTCCATGTATTATTTTTTAATCTTGTATGGATTATTTTCTAGACCAAGCACTGAGAGGGTGTGAGATTCTGAGGCCCAATGTTCCCAGAATAAATATTTGAAATATATTAAATATATTAAAAAGAACGTCCACACAGTTTTCCTAAAAAATGGAATAACTTCTAAATGGGGACACATATCAGAAATCCAAGGGCATTGTTGAGTTTAGAATATGGGTTTTACCCTAGGAATGAGATAACCTTTATTGACATGGGCCATTTATGGAAAAGTCATCACAGTCATGGAATGAATAAAATAATAAAATAACTTATTTTATTTTTATTATGTTGATGTAGTGACCTAATATATTCTTTAAATAAGTGGTTATGGGGAATTCATAGGTTTAGCGCTAAAATCCTTAGATCCAGAGGACCATTAGAGATCCATCGAATGAGATTCCATTAGTAGATGATAACCAGATTGGAGATCGATGTCCGGTGCAAGATGAATTCAAATTATCTCACCAATGATCATGGAACAACTCCGTTCTTCATCAAATATTGATCCAAATTGATGTAGGACGTTAATTTTACTGGTTTGTTTCCCCATTCTTAATTTATATGATGAATGTGAAGCAGTCGACTGACTGATTGAGTTGGAAATCATGCATATTTTGGGATGGGTCATTTGTAGGATTGTTTCAAGAGATTTTATTCATGATAATTGGATCCTTTTCTTATTTTTTCTAATTGAGATAGATATAGGCTAGCATAAACATTGGTCAAGGTTCATTCCTTGTGTTTTTGTTTTTTCATTTCTCCCCCTTTTCTTTGTTCATCACAGGCGTTCTTCATTTGGCCCACGGTTCGACATCCACCGAGGAGTCAATTGTGGCACACACATTTCTTGGTGTAATTATTCGATATTGTAGATCTGGGATTATCAAAAAATGATGATGGTGAGATGGTAGAAATGGAAGTGGATCAGACAACATAGGTACATAGATTTCATGTTCTTTTCTATGCGATGAAGAACACTGTTTGAAGGCATTTTATGAAATAATCAAAGAACATGATGATGATGTTCATCGATGGAAAGGATCAACTGACTTGGTTCCTTATTTTTATGGGAAAGGTATGAAGGAAATGGTTTTCAAAGCACCATAGAAGACACACAAAAACTAGATTTAGTAATCTTGAAGTTTCTGCACTACATGATGTGTAACATGAAGCCACAAACTATGTGGGACCCTCCTCGCAGTGGCTAGGGTTTTAGATAAAATTAAGTATCACACGACGTGTGACCTTGTCACACGGTATGTGACCTCTCTTTGATTTTTCAACATGTACCTCAGAGGGTATAGAGACATGGGATGTAGTACATGAGCATGTCGTGTACTCCTACATGGACACAACCTAGGAAATTTTAGATAGGCTAATCCTTGTATTGGGAAAACCACATGTTGTGTACTCTTACATGGACATGGACATGATACATAGGTCATTTACACATGTAGGACCCATGGTCTAAGAGACATAGTGTGTACTCCTAAAAACATGGATTAGAGCCCTTTTCTTCTATATCTTGTAAAAAATAATTAGGGTGAATTCTCCCTATCCTTTCCCTAATGGTTAGTATGGAATCACCTCATACACTTAGAAAAACAATCCTTTCAATAGTTCATATTAGATAGAGTTCTTGGAATCCCTCTGTGAGGACCGAAGTGAGATCCTCTATTCATCTTCATTCCCTAAGTAGAGTTCTTGGTATTATCATGACCAAAACTACACGGGTTCCGATCCTCTACTTATAGTGTTAATCCAAATTGAGTTGTTTTTATACCCCATGGACTTGGTAGTGATCCTCATATATGTATCGTATCTATTTGGACTTTCAATGTGTACTTCCTATGGAAAGACCCAATAAGAAATACCTCTCATATAGACATTATCAGTTCTATCATACTCATGGAGTGTGTTCTCAAATATGAGTGCTTCATGGAACCTTAAATCTAGAATTGTAGGTTGTAATTACGATAGTGACTTACCTTTAGACTGTGTGTCTTTATTGAGTATATCAAGATATTCTTGTTGTATGTGCTATAGATATATACCTGTGTAGAGATGACTATACTTATTTTCTTGTTCTCTTTGTGGTTTTGGAATGTCCTATTGGGTATTTTTATGCTCACCCCTATATGGGATTCTAAAATATTCTGTCATGAGTGCTCTCAAATGATGTGTAATTTTTAATTCTTTGGTGTAGTAGAGTGGCTTACCAAAATCATCTCTCAAAGAGAAAGTTATTAAAACAACATATTAAAGGTATTATGAAAATAAATATAAAATAAATAAGTAACTTAGAAGGATGGGGTGGGTTTATGTTTTTAAAATAAGAAGAATAAGTTTTCTAGAAGAATATTGTATTTTTTTATTTGTTTTTGAAATGAGGTTTGATTAATAAAACCCAACGGGAAGTTGTTTTTTAGAAAAATATTTTAAAAAGAGTAATAGTTTTGAATATACAACTTACGTATTAATCATTAAAATTTATATTAATATCTAATTAATTATGATCCCCTAATATTATAACCCTCGAACCCTACGGGAGTTAACTTAACCAAAATGATGAAATGAATTGAACCCTAGGCTAGATTTGGAACACGCAATCGTAGCACCCTACATTGAATTTCATTCCAATACTAGCTTATTGTCAGTGATAAATTAGGTCACATATAAATTCTAGAAATGTGGATGAATTGAGTTTATTGATTATATTTGAACTCTACAAATTAATCCTGTATGGGTTTGTTTTACCGATTAAGGTCGCACTCTCATAATTCACACAATTCTCAACATCATGTGTTTTGTGTTAATTGTTCAATTGCTTGATTAGTTTAATTTAAATTAGAAAATCAATTAATATATAATATTAAATGAATTATAGTTTTTCATTAATTAAAAATAAATTAATTTTTAAGGTAAGAGGTAGATCAATTACTAAAAAGAACTAATCTTCCATGGGCGGTGTAGTCATCATAGAAATGTTTTTCATTTGCAAAGGTCGTGTAAAGGGTATAACCCAATCACGTTTATAATTTTAATTTAAATCCCAAATATTAATATTAATAGAAGAATAAAATTGAAAAAAATAGAATAAATGGAAGAGAAACTAATATTTTATTGAAAGAACAACAATATTACAACACAGAAGAGAAAGATAAGAGCATTCTGGAGCAGATCCTAGCTTGATAGATTCCCTCCTCCAATGGTGAATTAAATTGGAAAGGAACCAATTATTCTCTACTCCCAATACACTATAGCACATATAAACACATCAAAATGATAAAAAAACACATTTATTGAGTAGAGTGGAGGCTAGGTTACAAGAGTTTTCAAGAGTGAATGGGGAAATTATGGAAAATATTTTATTCCAAGTTGCACCGCTTGTTTGACCTTTAAAACCAATGAACCAACTTTCCTTAAAGAAGTATGATTTTTGATAAATTTTCCACTCTATCTTTATCCAAATTTGGGCCCCATCCAGGCATATATGAATAAGTTATGACCCAAATATAGAACTAATGTCCAATCTGGCGAGTCCATCCCATCTTTGACTTCATGACCCTTTTAATCTAATCAAATGTGCAATTTAGCTCTCATATCCTAAATAAAATTTGTAGACAATTAATTCAGGAAAAAATTTAAAAAAGATTAATTTAATATAATATATATATATATATATAAATATTTATGTCTGAATTACTATAGTGCACTTTAAAGGGTAAAACTGTAATTTTCATCAAAATTTCAAATGAATGATTTAATCCCAAGTATTTTATAAATAAACATATTTAACATAATATGAGGAAATTATATCATTTATCATAAATAAAATACTCAATATTGTTTTTATAAACTCCCCCAGACTTACCCTTTTGCACTTCTGGGCAAACTCACAGATCATGTATTCAAAAAAAACATTGTGACACAATATGCATATTCATATTCCTCAATACATTGTGAAAATATAGGAAAATTAAGTTTCCCATTAGGATTCAATATCAATAAACTTGAAATTCATTATATCATAATGTGTATCAAAATAAAATCCAGTGAGATTAATGACACTAATCACAGAAAAACAAGTTATGGGTCCACCATTCCATTAATTCCCCATTTTTTGTGTGTGCCAACCATTTCAATATCATATCTCCACACTTTATTTAGTATATTCAGGTCAATTAAAATAATTATTCTTACCTTTTCTAATTCACTGAACCTATTATACATTAATTTGTAATCAAATTTCAAGACCCACTCAATTAAGCATTCCTGAAAGTCAGACCTTAAGTTCCCAACCTAGATATCCCCGAATGTTGTACACTTTTCCACTCCCCTATTTATTAATATATATATTTTTATTTTAATTTGATTTTTTCATAGTTTTTTAGGGAGTAAAACTATAGGATGTTAGGTACACATGCATAGGTCAATTCGGTACAATAGTAAAATTTATCAGAAGAGAAACGAACGTATGGAGGAACCATTGATATAAGATAATCTTTTTTACCTAACTTGGCTATACCTTAAATTAAGTAGGAAAAATTTCACAAGTCGTGATTTCATGAAAAATTGGGTGGAGAAATCAATGACACAATTTACCATGAACAAATTTCACAAAGAATGGTGTCATAATATAAAAGGTTTTATAATGACACAACCAATCATATCATTGAAGACTTAAATTTTTATAAAAATTAACCCCTAATAATGAAATATTTCTCATTATTATCATTCCACCAATGAATTTTGAAAACATGAATTTTCCATTTGTTTCATATGTAAATGAGAATGTTACATGATATATATTTTTTTGGTTTTTTTGTTGTTATTTTTTTTTGAAGTTTTTTACCAAAACCTTAACACAAAACACATAGAAAAACAAAAAAAATGAAAATCCTAAATATATACCCCAAAATACCCCAAATTATTATCCCCTAACCCACACTTAAAATATTGCATTATCCTAAATGTGAACCTATGAGAAGATATGTGCACATGAAATGTATAATTTTAAATAGGACAAGTAATATAAAATTGAAAGGGTTATGAACAACCTGATATTTTCAAGTGATGATGGGGTCATGAGATGTGATGAAATCGACTACATAAGTAGGAAGTCCCTCAATGTATTACTTAAAATGTTTCCCATTGATGGTAAATCTCCTTCTAGTATCCTCTTGCGTGATCTCCACTACAACATAAGGAAAAAAATTTGATACAACATAAGGACCTAACCATCTGGAATGTAACTTACCGGGTATCATCTTTAGTCTTGAACCGTAGATTAGAACTTTCTCTCCTACATGAAACTCCCTTTATTGGATCATTCTATCATGAGATAATTTAAATATTTCTTTGTAGAACCTTGAGTTCTTATACGATGACAACTGAATCTCCTCAATCTCTTGAATTCACATATTCCTTTGAAATCTGGCTTGGGCCAAGTCCATGTTGCATTTCTTTATATCCCAATAATCCAAATGTTAGAATTCCATGGGGAGATAATAATAATAACCAAAAAAATTGAAATGGGGACATACTTATGGGGGTCTTGTATGATATCCTATAAATCCCAAACACGTCATCTTTGTGCTTGCTTCAATCATTCCTATTCGGATAAATGATTTTATCTAAAATTTGATTCAACTCCTGATTTGAAACCTTAGTCTGGCCATTTTTTTGGGGGTGGTATGGTGTTGAGGTTTTGTGTGTCACCTCATAATTTTGAAGGAGGGAATCCAAATTCTGATTACAAAAGTGTGTCCCTTGGTTACTAATGATGGCCTATGGTACTCCAAACCTATAAAAAGATATGCTTTGAAAAGTTTTACTACAAAATGATAACCATCAGTCCAAGTAGCCTTATACTCCATCCATTTTCTCACGTAATCAATAGAGAATAAAATTTACAAGAAACTAAGAGAACTTAGAAAAGGACCCATAAAATAAAATCCTAAAAAATAAAAAATCTCACAGAAAAATATGGGTTGTTGGGGAATCTCATATCTCCTCAAAATGTTTCCAATGTGTTGGAAACATGAGCATAACTTATAAAACACATTATCATCATGGAATAATCTAGGACAATATAATCCAAGGCATAAGAGTTTCCTAGTTTTCCATTGAGTTATAAAGTGTGCTTTACATGAAAGTGTATGGTATAAATACAGAACAGACTCAAAATCATGATAAGAAACACACCTTCTAATAACTTGATAACTGAATATGCTCTAGAGGTAGGGATCATCCCAAACATAAAATTTTGACTCACTATTTAACTTTTTGGACTTGATGTTTCTTTAAATTTGTTAGAATTTCAGAGTAAATAAGGCAGTTAACTAAATCAGTATACAAAGGATGCATACCTGAGATATAATAAAGATGCTCATCAGGGAAAGTGTCCCGAAGTGGTACCTAGTTTAAGGTTTCCGCCTCTAATGTCTAAGTAATACTACTCATGTGGTCCACCACTAAGTTTTCTAAACCATTCTTATCCTTTATCTCAATCTAAAATTCTTGAAGGAGGATCATCCATCAGATAATCTCAGGATTCACATATGGATTTTTTAAGAGGCACCTCAGAGCTGCATGATTAGAAAAAATAACTACTTTAGATCCTAATAAATATAAACGGAATTTATATAAAGAAAATATGATGAAAATAAAATCCTTTTATGTGGTTTTTTAGTTTTATTGGGCCGAATATAATGTCCTTAAAGCATAGTAAATCAAATGTGAACGTCCTTCCACCCTCTGTGATAAGACAGCTCCAACTGTGACGTTTGAAGAATCACACATAAGCTCAAATGGAATGTCCCACCATGGGGGTTTTATGATCAGTGGAGTGGTCAAAAACTTCTTTATGTCATCAAATGAATTCCTACAAGAATCATCAAACACAAAATAAGAATCCTTTTGAAGTAATCATGACATAGGAAGATTAATCTTACTAAAATCTTTGATGAAGCGCTGATAAAATTATGCATTCCCTAGTAAAGATATAACATCATGCACACATGAAATATAGGGAAAGGATGAAATAATATATACCTTATATCTATCAAAATATATCCCTGGTTTTGACGCTACATGACCTAAGACAATTCCATGATCTACCATGAAATGACACTTTTCAAAGTCCAAGAACAGATTCTTCTCAATACAACAATTAAACCCATTTCCCAAAATAAAGATACACTCATAAAAGGAAGATCTACACACTATAAAATCATCCATAAATACCTCTATGTAGGTCTCAATGAAATCAGAAAAATTACTCACCATGCATCTCTAGAAGGTTCCTTAGGAATTTCATAGTCTAAATAGAATCCTTCAGTAGGAAAATATACTGAATGGACATGTGAATGTTTTCTTCTCATGATCCTACGGAGCTATAGAAACCTGAAAATATCCAAAAAAATCCATCCAAGAAACAATAATTTGTTTTCTCAGCTAGTATCTCAAGCATTTGATCAATAAATGGGAGGGGGAAATGGTCCTTGTGAGTGGATTTATTTCGTTTCCTATAATCAATACACACATGCCAACTGTTTTTCATCATCATTGAAAATAATTCCACTCTCTCATTTCTAACAACAATAACACCACTTTTATTTGGCACAACCTGAATAAAAATAACCCACTGGGAATCTGAAATGGGATAAATTATACTTGCCTCAAGAAAATTTTAAACTTATTTTTTAACAACTTCTAGAAGAGATGGATTTAGTCTCTTTTGTGGATGCCTAACCAGTTTATCTCCATCCTCTAAAAGAATCCTATACATGAAAATGGAGGGGCTAATCCCAGATGTGCCATCTAAGGTCCACCTGATTTCCCTGATGTTCTCCCTAAAAAGATTGAAAATATATTCTTCATGCTCAAAATGAAGATTGTTATAAATGATAACATGTAATCTCTCACCACATAATAATTATGAGTATTTCATATTTGTTGTAAATGGCATGAGTTCCAATGAATGGGGTGCTGTATAGATGGATACATGGAAGGAATTAAAATATGTGCATAATTAACATCAGTATCAAAATATACATTATAAAAATCAGAGAACAATGCATCAAATCCATCAGCATACTCAACAACCAAGTCATAATCAGAGTGAACATGATCAAAATCAGAACATGAATCCATTTCAGAGTAAACTTTAAGATAAGTTTGTGCATTAGAAATATGTGTGGAAGTGATCTTAGATATCAAAATAGAACCAATTCTCATAATATCTCTAAGAACATCACAATCAAATTCCATGGGGTTTTTACTTGGTGGTTCAAAATGGGAGATAACAAATGTAGAATAGTCATCTAAGGGGTACTTCATGGAATTTATAACATTAAATATCAAAAATTCATCTCCAAAATCCATGTAAAGTTTCCCCTCATGGAAATTTATTATAGTTTTTGTATTTTTGAGGAAGGTACTACCTAAGATAATGGGAGAATGAGAATTTACCCGATCATCCTCTATGTTAAGAACATATAAATCTTCTGGAAATAACATGTATCTTACCTGAAAAAGTACATACTCAAGGACTCTTGTTGGATATTATGTATCTCTATTAACCAACTGCACCACTACTCTCATCAAATTCAACACTCAAACCTATAAAGAAGAGAATACAGAGTGAGGCCTCACATTTATAGAAGCACCTAAATCAAATAAAGTATTATAGTAGTGTAAATCCCCTATGGTTCATGGTGTGGTGAATGTATCTATATCCTTTCACTTTTTTGGCATTGCTTGAGTTGGTGTAATGAGTTCTAAAACAATCCTTCCAATATTAATCTTCTCATTTCCCTTGAACCCTCTTCAATTAGTACAATGTTCTTTTAAGAATTTGGTATACCTTGGGATATTCTTAATGGATTCAATTAGGGGGATGTTTATCTCAACATGATTGAATGTGTCCAAAACATATTTTTGTATCACATATTCATCCATATTTTGGGTTTGAAAAACTATATTTGGAAAAGGAATGGGTTTAAGAGAACATCATCAATTTTTTTCTTACTATTGTCTTTCTCCTTAGGCTTCTCATGAATTGGACTTGAATGGGGCTTCTCCAGTGTTGAGGTGAATCCCACTGGAATGGCAGGTGTAGATGAATCAGTCATTTGATTTCCAATTCTCAATTTTATGGCACTAACATTCCACTTGGGATTTGGATTAGGTTTGGAAGGATGATTTATAGAGTTCTTACTTACCAATTCATTGAGGGTGTTGGCAATCTGGCTCATTTGTGTCTTCATCTCCATCAACTCCAAACCTCAAATCTTCAGCTCATTCTATTGATTAATAATTATTTTTAAAAAAAATTTCATCAATGTTAGAATCTACCTTTGGTTGGGGATTACATTTTTTTTGGCTTTTTGATGTTTGGGATTCAAATCTCCTTTGGGGTTGTTGGAAACCCTGTTTGTAAGGTAGAGGCTATTGGAAGTTTTATTGAAAAGGGAGACTTTTTTGATGTCCAAAGCTAGACCTCATGTCTAATTTATCCTTCCACCAGTGGTCTTATGTTTGTTAAAAGGAATAATATCTCTTCTAGGGATGTGTTTGTTGTTGTTGTTGATATGGTCTCCCGAGTAATATGGATGTGCAATCCTTGGTCTCTTCTAATTGGGGGAAACAATCATTAGGGTGGTCTATTTCAGTGAAAATTCCACAAGGCCTTATAGAAGAGAGTTGAGATGAATTTTGTTCCAAAGAAATTTGTCCCACCATACAGGTCAATTATTCCAAATTATTATCAATAAAATTATTTTCAAGAGAATAAGGACATACCAGATGTACTCCTCTAACATGCGGTGTACCTCGATCGACAAATTGTACGAAGTTTTGTACCATCTTTTCGATCAATGCATGTGTGACCCCTGGTGTTTTGTCCACCAATGATCCTATAGCCATGACATCAACCATGATTCTCTCCATAGGTGTAAGGAATTCATAGAAGTACTAGATGAGGAGCTGCTCATTGGTTTGGTGATGTGGATAGCTTGTGCACAACTTGTTGAATTTCTCCCAGTACTCATACATTGACTCCCCTTTTCTTGATCCATGATATCTCCTTAAGAATGGAAGTGGTCCTCGATGATGGAAAAAATCTTTACAAGAAAGGAAATTTTGAATCATTCCAACATGTTACATATTCAGGCTGTAAATAATGCATCCAGTCTTTTGTAGTTTTATCAAGTCAGAATGGGAATACTCTTAGTTTTATTTGATCTCTATAGACATTTCTTGGTTTTAAGATTAATAAAAACACAATAAATTATTTTAAATGTTTGTTTGGATCCACTCCAAATAAGCCATGAAAATTTAGAAGAAGGTTAATTAACCCAGATTTCAATTCAAAGACTGATTCAATGTTTTGGTATGCAATATAATTTGGTTGATAGTTAATATCTAGTACATCCAATTCTCAAATGGTTCTATTAAGTTAATTATTATTTATTTCTCCCATTAGTTATTGTTTAATGTTTGAATTATAAGTGTTTGAAATTTTAGTTTTCCCATAATGGAGGAATTCTATAGTTGGGTAAATTTTGACACTTCAGGTAGACTGAGATTGTCTAATTTGAGTCCAAAAGCTACGTTCAATCTTAGAGTCTAGAACAAAGAGATCCTTAGGATGATATCGTATCATAAATCATAGAAATTAATAATATTAGAGCATAATATCATGATAATAAGTTTTAATTGATGGTCTAATAGAGAAGAAAAGGGAGAGGAAAGAGAGAAAGAAGAAAAAAACAAACAAAAATTGAGAAAGGGGAAAGAAGAAAGAAGAAAGAAGAGAAAAAAAATGATAAAATGAAAAAAAATACATATAATTAGTTGAATAAAATAATTTCCTACCTATAAATACTTATAATTTTAGATATTCTATCGTGGGTACTCTCAAATGATGTTTAATGTCTTACATCTTTGGTGCAACAGAGTAGCTGACCAAGGTAATCTCTCAAATAAGCAATAATTAAAACAAATTCTTAAAGGTATTATGAAAATAAAGATAAAATAAATAAGTAACATAGAAATATGGGGGTGGGTTTATGTTTGTAAAATAATAATAATCAGTTTTCTGGAAGAAGATTGTATCTTTTTTTTTGAAATGAAGTTTTATTAATAAAACACAACAAGAAGATGTTTTTTTAGAAAACTATTTTAAAAAGCATAACCAATATGACCATACATATTCAATTACTTATTAATCATTATCATTTATATTAATATCCACTTAATTATAATCCCATAATTTGATAACCCTCAAACCTTGTGAAAGTTAACTTAACCACAATGATGAAATGAATTGAACCCTATGCTAGCTTTAGATCATGCAAACATAGCACCCTGTGTTGATTGTCATTATAATACTAGATTATGGTTAGTAGTAAATTAGGTCATATATCCATTATATAAATGTGGTTGAATTTATTTTAGAGATTATATTTTAACTATAAAAATTAATTTCATGTGGTTTTGTTTTAGCGATTAAGGTCATTGTCTCAAAATTCACAAAAAATCTCTACCTCTCATGTTTTGTGTTAATTATTCAATTGATTAATTAGTTTCATTTAAATTATACAATAAATTAATAGATCATATTAAGTGAATTAAATTATACCATTTATTCAAAATAAATTAACGAATAAGGTAAGAGTTAGATCAAATACTAAAAAGAACTACTCTTCCATGAGTGGTGTAGTCATAGTTGAAATATTTTTCATTTTCAAAGGTCGTGGAAAGGGTATAACTTAGTCATGTTTCCAATATTGATTTTAAGACCAAATAATAAGATTAATAGAAGAATAACATTGAAAATAAAAGAAGAAATGGAAGATAAACATATAGTTTATTGAAATAACAACAATATTACAACAAAGAAGAGAAAGATAAGAGAATTTTGGAGGAGATCCTAGATTGATAGATTCCCTCCTCCAATAGTGAATTGAATTGGAAAGAAACCCATTATTATCTACTCCCAATACTATATTGAATAATCAACCCCTCCAAATGAGAAAAACACACATTTATAGAGTGGATGGGAGGTTGGGTTACAAGTTGTTTCAAATGTGAATGGGGAAATTCGTCCAAATATTTTATTTCAAGTTGTACAGAATGTTTAACCACGAAAACACATGAACCTAATATCCTTACATAAGGATTATTTGTTAGAACCTTTGTGCTCTATATTCTCTCAAAATTTTGTCCCAATCCAAGAAACAATTAATAAGTTATGGACAAAATACCTAATTGATATCAAATCTTGCGAGTCCATCCCATCTTTTACTTCATGTCACTTTCACTCCAATAAAATGCATGATTTAGCTGTCATGTCCTAAATGAAAGTTGTATAACATTAATTCAGAAAAACATTTACAAAATTTTAATTTAAAAAATAAATATAAAAATATTTATGTATAAATTACTATAGTTAACTTTAAAGGGTAAAAATAGAATTTTCATTAAATTTTCAAATGAATGATCTAATACCAAATACATTATAAATAAACATATTTTAGACAATATGAGGAAATTATATCATTTATTATCAATAAAACACTCAATTAAATTCTATTTTATCAACTTCACCTGCTTGTGTCGTGTCTTTTGTAGATAATAAACCATTTGATAGAGTCCTAAATAGACCAGGACTAGACGGTGCTTAGTGAGACTAGAGAGACCGAGGTGTGTTCCTACAACACTTTGACAGCATTCCACAGAATTACTTTCCGATTGGGATTATTTTTAGACTCTTTGTAGTGGGATTGTATTTGGAAATTTTTACATTCCTTTAATTCCTATCATACTCTAGTTGTGGGATTTAGATGTATGTATTCATGATTGTTCAGTTGTTTTTACATTTCAGTATTGTATGGGCATGGAGATGTGTGTGTGTGTACATGTACTTAGGCTAAGTCCTCCCGTGTTAGTGATATTGTAATGCCCCGACCCTAGATACCCAAATTCGGTGCATTATTACATAAAAATGGCATGATCACAAGGAAATCATGTCTCTAAAGACCGATCAGTTAAGTATTATTGGAAACAAGATTTATACATAAGTTCAACTTTACAACTTGAAACGAAATACAACATAAATTTATTCCATTAGAAACATCCAAGCCTCCTAGATTATGCCTTCAAGTCACTCATAACTAACTTTTTTATATCCTGGGAAAATGAAACATAAGAAAGGGGTGAGCTCAAACACTCAGTAAGGGTAAGAAATACAATGGAAGATAACATAAATATTAAGCATGGTGAATAATTGAAACCACATGCCTTTACCAATAATAAACATGAATACTTTTATGGAAGGAAAATGAGCTGAGTAAATAATGCCATAATAAAACAAAATCATGGGTATTCTACTAGTAGAATGACCACATGAACCATCAATATTATTTTCATAATGAGGGAATGTATAGTGTCGGACATTCTGCAACATTCTTTCAATGCCTCGGCCAAGACGTCTAAAAATGATTAAGGCCTCGGCCAAAACCTATATCAAATTAGGAAAGGCCACGACCAATTCCACATCTATTTTTCTCTTGAGACCTACCAATGCATCGAGGAGCTATAGCGGGATCTGCCCGTCACTTACTAAGTCCAATACATTCCTCATATGAAAAGGTTGAAATATAACATATACATTCATATTAAAACTAGCATACGAAATGTCAATACTTTAACCATATACCATGAATGGTATAAAAATAGCACATCCATAGTCAAAAATATCACAAAACCTTCAATACAATATGGAAGTTTTGTATCATAATAAATCAACTTCAAATAAACTTAAAATCCATCAAAGGATGTTGACATAGATGAAATCAAAACCTTTTTTTGGGAAATATATCTTTCTATTTTGAAATTGTTTAAGAGTTACATAATTATAAAGAAAAAATTTATTTTTAAAATATTCTTATAATATTGTAAGGGAATCTTCGACAATGTTATAATGGCAGAAAATAGCCGCACCCGCCGTATAAGTTAAAAAAACATTCTTACCTTAATTTTGTCGAAAAGGTCATAAAGTACATTGTTTGGAAAACAACTGAAAGATTCCTTTCAAAACATATAAGTTCAAATAAGGGTATAAATGACATTAAATCATTGTCTTGTAAATAGTAAAAATGTTTTGAAATATATATTTTTAAGAAACATGGATGTGGATAATATAGAGGTCCCAGAAGATACTTACGTAAAAACAACCTCAGATAATAAGGAGATTGTAGAATTAACCCTTACCATGTACTTTTACTTGGTCGAGGGTAGGTTAACCTCCTATATAATGGTGAAATAATTGTTATAAAATTATTAAAGAACTATTCATATTAATATGATTTCATATATGATCATATAATATTGCTTTTGTAATAATATTTTAGTATTATCGTCATTTTGGGTGTTAACTGATTCATTTTACTTTATATGATTTGTTATTTAAGTAATGTTTGTTATGGATAGGATGTATCTTATTCATATTCATAATGATATTAATTATTTAAATATTATTTTTAATCATCAAACGAAAATTAGTCTTAAATGGATACGATGAGGAATGAATCTCATCGTGTTCATGGAGACGGTAATCTGTACGTTTGCACGAGCGACAATTTCATTCTTTTGATATTAAAATAATATATAATTGGATGTTATATCATATATAAAAAATCATTATCATGTTATATTTATTATTTACATCAATTATACATCATTATTATACCCATTCAAATAATAATTTATTTAATAACAACTATACCACGATGTGGAGACGGTAAGCTATATGTACGCACGTATGGTGACATGTCATTCAAAGGATGGATTGAATAATGAATATGGTTGTATAATATTTATAATAACATCACAGTATATAGAATATACTGGATTTATGATTTTATAATAGAAACAACAAAGAAAGAGGAAGTGGAAGAAGAAAGGAACTTGAAAGAGGTGATGAAATATTTACCTATTCTTCAGGTTCTTCCTTTTGATTTGATCAAAAGGGATCCTTAGGTTGGATTTATGACTAAAATAAGGAATCTAGTATGATGGGAGGACTGTTTATAGTTTATTTGGATAGGGTTTGGCCAAGCCAAAAGGCTTTGAAGGTGTGAATTTGAGGGAAGGGGGAGTGCCTTTTATAAGAGGGGTGAGGGGCACCTTAAGAAAAGCTAGAAATATAATTTTATAAAAAATAATTTTCGGTTTCTAATGGCTCCAAAATGAATTATTTAAAGGCTAAGGTGGTATGGGTCAAAAAACACTCAACCAATAGGTTTTAGACAGGTTTGTGTCACTATATTAACCTTATCTTTTAGATTTAACTCTTAGAAAAATAGTGAAAGTAATTGAATTACTTTGAAGAAATAACGTACTATGAAATCTTGGGGTGTTACATTCTTTCCTCCTTAAATAAATTGCGTCCTCACAAATTGAAATTGTTCTTTGAAAATAAAAGGTTGAAAATAGAAAATACCTTTCTTGGAAAACCCACTTCAGAAATTGGGTTAATAAAATTTAGCTTTAATAAGAGGAAAAGGGGAATGAAAAAGTCACCAACAAATTATGATATTGATTGGGGGAACATTTGTGGAAATTAGAGACACATAATTGGAGGAAAAAAATAAATATTTATAGGGAGTGGTTGAGGTCATCAGTCACAAACAATTGTAGAATTAAGGGCCTCAAATCCATCAATCTGTGATGATTTAAAATTTCATCAGTTCAACAAAACATAAGGTATGAGGATAACACATTTTTAGTTTTAAGATCCCTTACCTAATGTTTAAGAATTAATTTATTCATAGAATAAGAGAAGAAAAACATATATAATTGGCAAGTAGAGTTCCATCCTTTGACTAATTTCTACCACAAAGTCATATTTCACTCTAAAAGATAATAGAAGTTAAAAAAATATTCTATTTATATTATTTGTATAGGGTTCCAAAAAAATTAATTTATAATTCATCTACCGGTCCTTAAAAAACTACATTATTTAATCTAGGACATCACATGGGCCAGTAGTAGGTGATACACCCTTATCACCCTTCGGTTACGGGTTCAAGTCTCACGGCCTTGCCGGACGCGACGGGTTGTCGCCCGACCACCGGGTTGTCCTTTTTATGGAAATCTAAAAATAATCTCAAACTAGAATTATCCAAAATACTTCTATCCAAACTCACAGTCCAAAATTTATAAGGAAGGTAAACACAATGAAGATCCTTTTTCCACGTAATAACATGTGAACACCTTCATCATGTATTCTTTTAAAACACTACAACATCCTGAATTACCATAAAACCTTATTGATTACATTCATGCTCCCTTATTCCTTATAGAATACTGGATATAATCTTTTTATGCAAAAATGTTGTAAACTCCAACAATGATGGAATATACAAATCATTAATCAGTTTCAAGGTAGTGAATAATATCTAATATAATTTATCCAAATCAATCATATATTATTCCAAAATCACCAACTCTGTATCAGAACCATATTATGGTTTATCTTTCTCTCAACCATATATTTTCCCAAAATTTAATTAGCTATTGAGTCACTTTTATTGGTTCCACACAATCTCAAGTCCTTTATGAAATAGTACTACAATACAATCCTTATATACTCTATAATTATTATAACATGTACATCACTAATACAATACTAAAATGACACAACACTTTAATAACAACATATTAAATATAATCAATCCTCTTCATATTCGGTAGTATCATAACTTTATTATTAACTAATAACAGAATTTGGGGTATACTATGATGATTTGTACATTGATTCACGTAGTGTCCCAAATCCTTACGGATGAATCAATGTACATTTGAAACTTTTTTCTTACCCTTGCAATCACGTAATTGGTGTCCTTTTTCTCCACACTTATAAAAAACTCCCATTCCCTTCAAGCATTTACCAAGGTGATTCTTTCAAAAGTTATCACATATGGGAAAATCCTTCTTTTCCCTCTTCTCTTTATCCATATTTATCTCTTCCATACTTTTCTTCTCTTGCTTCCCTTCAAATCCATGGGACTCAGAGAATTATTTACTTATCTTATTAACACATGATATTATTTCTTCATATGTTGAGAATACATGGGAGAAAATTTACCTTCTAAATGTTGTTTTAACACCATGAAAGATATGATCCTTCTTACTCTTTGGATCACACGTATTGATGGAGTTCACATTCCTTGTACTGGGCACCATTTCTATACAATGGAATACACTAGGTCAGTTTATGAATTGTAATGAATAATTCTAAACTTGTAAAATACATAATGTAAAATGAACAGTTTATGGATATAATCCATAATCATAAAAAATATTTTCTTTGAGGAGGTATATACACATAAATCCTTCATAATTATTTGTAAATAAAATGAGAATTATCCAAAGCATATCCCCCGGGAGTGTCGTAACCAAGAGTGCAGCGAGACCTGTTGTCGTGCACCAGTTCCCATTTGAGTCTAGCTTAAAGTGGTGTTTTCGGGTCTTACCCTTAGGTACATCTGTTCCAGAGCCGCCTCTACCTTCTCGTATCCAAATAGGGATGTATTTTTTGGAAAACTCACAAAATCTCTACAATACCAAAATTATAGGAAGTTCTTCTATACTAATCCTCAAAGTCTATCTTAGGGATATGTGTTCTAATCAGAGTTTATCTAAATCTAGTTTCCAAGGTTTGTAATAAACTTCCTCTGATACCAACTGTAATGCCCCAACCCTAGTTACCCAGAGTTGGTGCATTATTATATAACATTGTCATGATCACAAGGAAATATTATCTTGAAAGACCGATCAGTTTAGTATTATTGGAAACAATATTCACACGTAAGTTCAACTTTACAACTTGAAATGAAATATAACACAAATTTATTCCATTAGAAACATCCATGCCTCCTAGATTATGCCTGCAAGTCACTCATAACTAACTTTTTCATATCCTAGGAAAATAAAACATAAGAAATGGGTGATCTTAAACACTCATTAAGGGTAAGAAATACAACGGAACATAACATAAATATTAAGCATGGTGAATAATTGAAACCATATGACTTTACCAATAATAAACATAAATACTTTTATGGCAGGAATATGAGCTGAGTAAATAATACCATAATAAAACATAATCATGGGTATTCTACTAGTCGAATGACCATATGAACCATCAATATTATTTTCATAATGAGGGAATGTATAATTTCGTACATTCTGAAACATTTTGTCAAGGCATCGACCAAGACATCTAAAAATGATTAAGGCCTCGACCAAAACCATATATCAAATTTGGAAAGGCCTCAATAAATTCCATATCTAGTTGTCTCATTAGACCTACCGATGTATCGAGGAGCTATATTGGGCTCCAACCATCACTTACTAATTCCAATACATTCCTCATATGAAAAGGTTGAAATATAACATAAAAATTCATATTAAAACTAGGATATGAAATGTCAATACTTTAACCATAAAAGATGAATGGTATAAAAATATCACATCCATAGTGAAACATATCACAAAACCTTCAATACAATATGGAATTTTTGTATCATAATAAATCAACATCAAATAAACTTAAAATCCATCAAAGGATGTTCACATAGATGAAATCAAAACCTTTTTTAGAGAAATATCTCTTTCTATTTTGAAATCATTTAAGAGTTACATAATTATCAAGAAAAAATTTATTTTTAAAATATTCTTATAATCTTGTAAGGGAAGATTCAATGATGTTATAATGGTGGAAAATAGCCGCACCTGCCGTATAAGTTAAACAAACATTCTTACCTTAATTTTGTCAAATGGTCATAAAGTACCTTGTTTGGAAAACGACTGAAAGATTCCTTTCAAAACATATAAGTTAAAATAAGGGTATAAATGATGTTAACTCGTTTTCTAGTAAATAGTAAAAATGTTTTGAAATACATTTTTAATAATCATGGATGTGGATGATAAAGAGGTCCCAGTAGATACTTACATAAAACAACCTCAGATAATAAAGAGATTATTGAATTAACCCTTACCTTTTACTTTTCCTTGGTCGAGGGTAAATTAAACTCCTGTATAATGGTGAAATAATTGTTATTAAATTATTCAAGAACTATATACATTAATATGATATCATATATGATCTTCTAATATTTCTTTATTAATAATATTTTAGTATTATTGTCATTTCGGGTGTTAACTGATTCGTTTTCCTTTATATGATTTGTTATGTAAGTAATTTTTGTTATGGATATGATGTATCTTATTAATATTAAGAATTATATTAAGTCTTTAAACATTATTTTTAATCATCAAATGAAAATTAGTCTTGAATGGATACTATGGGGAATGAATCTCATCGTGTTCGTGGAGACGGTAATCCGTACGTACGCCCGAACAACAATTTCATTCATTTGATATTAAAATAATATATAATTGGATGGTATATCATATATAAAATATCATTATCATGTTATATTTATTATTTACATCAATTATACATCATTATTATACCCATCCAAATAATAATGTATTGAATAACAATTATACCACGATGTGGAGACGGTAAGCCGTACGTACGCACGTATGGTGACATGTCATTCAAAGGATGGATAGAATATGAATATGGTTTTACCATATT
Source organism: Viscum album (assembly GCA_963277665.1). Lineage (NCBI taxonomy): Eukaryota > Viridiplantae > Streptophyta > Magnoliopsida > Santalales > Viscaceae > Viscum > Viscum album. The sequence continues at coordinate 1,457,693,015 of OY728128.1, forward strand.
TATAATAACATCACAGTATATATAAGATACTGGAGTTATTATTTTATAATGTAAAAAAACAAAGAAAGAGGAAGTGGAAGAAGAAAGGAACTTGAAAGAGGTGATGAAATATTTACCTCTTCTTCAGGTTCTTCCTTTTGATTTGATCAAAAGGGATCCTTAGGTTGGCTTTCTGACTAAAGGAAGGCCTCTAGGATGAAGGGTGGAAAGTTGAGAGGGTATTTAGGTAGGGGTTTTCTGATCCAAAATGATTTGAAGGTGTGAATTTTAGGGAAGGAGGAGTGCCCTTTTATAAGAGGGGTGAGGGGAACCTTTGGAAAAGCTAAAAATATTATTTTATAATAAAATAATTTTCAGTTTCTAAGGGATAAAAAATGAATTATTTAAAGTATAAGGTGGGGATGGGTTGAAAACCACTCAAATAGTAGGTTTTAGACAGGTTTGGGTTGCTATATTAACCATATCTTTTAGATTTAACTCTTAGTTAAATAGTTTGACATTTACCATGTCTCTTTGTATTTTTATATTATATGGTTAATAAAATTACTATATACTTACAATAGAACCCCAAGTGGTTCATTAATGATAAAACAATAATTATATAAGTATTTTTTTCCAAACCATATATTTTTAGGAATAGAATATCAATTAATAATATAATATTTGTTTTAAAAAACTCTTTTATGTCAATTTTGACACTATTTGCTATTTTTTTAAAATTCATAACAACATTATTAATTCGAAAAAAATTCATTTAATCAACCCTAAAATGTCATATTAACCTATAAAATTAGTGTAATTCAAAAAAAGTCTCAAATTACATTTATTTGGATATTTATAATATCAATTATTTTAATATTTCATTAATAAGGTAATTACTGCATCACCATTGTGTCATAAATAAATTAAATTATTTAATGTATAAAAAATATAAATAAAATACAATTATTTCGGAAATATTTTTATCTTTAAAAAGAATATTTATATTTTAAAATATGACTTATATAACCTCATTTAAAAATTGATTTACTAAAAGATATTTGTTTTTGTCATTTTTTCATTTACTTTAAGTTAATTAAAATAAAGTGTCATTATAATTCATAAGTGGATCCATGGGGTCCCAAAATCATTTGAAGTATTTACATTGTCGTCCATGACTCATCCAATAAGTTTAGGACATATGTTAAGGTAATTTTGTATTATTATAATATTATTTTTACTTTGAATTACCCTATTTACCTTTAACTGCCGTAAATAAAATTCAAAAGTTATTATTCACCAAAAATAATTTTCATCTTATTGAACTACATTTTACTTACTAATATCAACTGTTTCTCTCATATTTTTGAAATTCAATTCACAGAAGTGGTAAAATTAATTTTTTCGCAAATTTGCAAATGCTCTTAGGAGGTGGGTAAAGATGGTAAAAAGTTCGATAAAATTTTTATATATCTAAAATTATTACAAACTGACTTCAGTTAATTAAATTGATCTTATATAGGTATTATGTATCTATTTTGAACTAAAACAAATTTTAATAAAATAAATAATTATTTAAATAAAAATTTCGATTTTAAACAATAACTTAGTGTTTTTCACTATTCATCAAAAATTGAAAGTTTTCAGAAAATACCAAAAATTCAACCTAAGATAATTTTAATATTCTGAATTCAAAAATGAATTCTATTTTACCAATTTCAAATCATAGAAGTTTGCATTAATTAATTTAAAATTAATTCCCGTTGTCAAAACCAAAAAGCATATTTTTAAGAAATAATAACTATCAAAAGATTGACACTTGTTTATGTCCAATTTCAAAATGAAATTACTTATAATGACCATCATTGGATTAAATGGTAAAAATATAATTCAATTATACTTCCAAACCATTAAAAGTTTTAATTCAACACTATAAATTATTTTTATTAAAAAAGTTGTTTTCAGTTAAAATATATTATTTTCACTATTCTCCCAAATATAGAAGTTATCAGAAAAGCACCAAAAATTTATTGAAACTAAATTCTTATGTCCCAATTCTCAAAAAGAAGTTTATTTTTTCAAATTTAATATATAAAAGTTTTCAATATTGGATTTAAAAAGGGTTCACCATTAAAAGGCGGTAAAATTGCATTTTTTTTGAAAAATATTTCTTTTATCTGAAAAAATGAATTTGTTCTTACATTATGTCTAAGAAACTCATAATATGGATTCTAAAATTATAAGGATTATATAAAGTTCAAAATTCAGTTAATACTATTCATAACCGCTTTTGAATGGCTAGTTTGGTAATTCATGGTGCGCTTGAACTTAGTGTTGCGTGTAGTGCAAGTTATTTAATTACTTTGAAGAAATAATGTACTATGAAATATTGGGGTGTTACAGATATGCCTACTCAGTGTTAGTCGCTATCCTCTGGCCTATTAGAGGTGGGATTGAGGAGTTGTGGCATGAGAAACAATTTGATGGTTCATGATAGAGTGGTATTAAAGGTAGTCGGCTCTAACTTAGGACTGAAGTTTATGAGATTGGTTTGGGGAAACAATGTTAAGTGTTTTGAGTTTAGTTTTTAGGACAAGGACTCTAGTGTCGGTGCGAAAACTGGCGTATCCATACACCAGAACTCTAATCACCTACTTTTCAAATCAATATATGAGAACACTAGTTGTTGGGAAAATAATGGTACTTGCATTATATAGTAATGGGTTTTGGTTTCCATGCCATTATTTAGTTTGATCTCCAGATATAATAATTGAATATGGTACATATTGTTTACTTTGAGGATACCTCTATGATGTATACTAGCTCATATTTAGCATCAGGATCATGAGGATTATACTCTCAGGGATGATGTGCTGATATATGGACCAGTTCTAGAGATGTTACCTCTAGGTGGTGTACCAGCTATACAACCACATGCAGAGTAGCACATGGTACCCATAGTACCAACATATGAGGTGTTCAAGTTGAGTGAACTTCATGGGTTTTCACTACTGGAAAAATACCCTATACCAACAGTTTGGAGGACCGTGGCCAAGTAAGCCGTGAGGATAGGTCTATACCAACAATTTTGGGAAAACCGTTGGTATAGAACAATTCCAACAATTTTCAAAAACTGTTGGTATAAGTAATAAGAAAATCTATACCAACGGTTCCATAAAACTATTGTTATATGTATTTAAAAAAAAACATTTTGTGGGATTTGATCCCAGGACCTCTATTTTATGGTTGAATTACCTAACCACTAACCTCACATGATTTTTGTGAACGTAATTTCATAAATATATATATGTATTATCATAAATATTTTAAATTTTTATTTATTTAATGTTCTCCATAAGAAAATTCCATTAAAAATACATTTACCTATACCAATGGTTTTGAGAACCGTTGGTATAGGTCCTTTGATTTTGGGACCTATACCAACGGTTTTGGCCAAAACCATTGGTATAGGTCCATATAAGTGACTTGTACTAACTGTTTTGGCCAAACCATTGGTATAGGTCCAAATTAATTAACTATACCAATGGTTTGGCCAAAACCGTTGGTATAAGTCATATTTATAGTAGTGTTTAGTGATAGATACCCCTTAGGTTCTAAGGAGAGCCTGACCCATACATGGATGAAGAATATCTTGAGGTGGAAATGTGAGTTTTCCTTTTCGTTAGGACACCAGAAGATCAGATGGTGATCCTGGCGGAGATCCTTCTTCATGGATCAACTAGACGATGGTGGGGGTTAGAGACCCATTCTTATGATCAGTTGACTCTAGCATGGTCATATTTTGAGCTCCTGTTCAAAGAGAAGTTATCTCCAACAATGTTGTGGGCTATATGTATCCATGATCTTCTAAATCTCTCATAGAGAAGCATGACTATATCTGAGTATTAATCAAGGTTTAACAACCTATCCATGTACTCGATGGATATGGTTTATGAATAGTTCTTTAGGGAATATACCTTTGAGTGAGGGATGTGTAGAGACATATGATCTAATGTTATCCCTCTATGAATTCCTACTTATGTTGGAGTTCTAGAGTGATCTTTGGTGGTTGAGAGTTTCTTGGATGTGCAGATACAACCAGTGGTTACCGATAGTGGAAAATCAGAAGAAGATACATCAGTAGATGGGAGTTGACATTCATCTCAAGGGCCTGTATGTGTGATATATTTTAGGAGGAGGTCCTAAGATAAAGGTTATGTAATTAAGGGATCTTAGCATGGGTCTATTCATCCCAGGGATAGGTGGTGCTACTTATGTGACAGTAGGGGACATAGTGCCTAAGATTTTCTAACCCACTATACAGTTGATAGGGAGACTATAGATGGGCCACTGAGAAAGAAAAAATTGTAGGAATAAATATTTCTATAGGTTGGTAGATGTGGAAGTGGACTTGGGAGAGAAAAAGGAGGTGGTAGATGCTTTGAATTATTACCACCAGCACCCCCAAGTGGTCTACGACAGCCTTAGGGAGCTCAAGGACAAGGGTGGGGACAACTATAGGCATTCAAAGCGTATGATCCAGAGGCACTGAGAATGATATGATGTATGATATGTGTCTTTTCTACATTAGTTTCAGTACTTATGGACACATGTATGAGTCATTTTTTTCTTACCACATATCTTTTTTAAGACTTAGTGATTCCGATTGAGCCCTTGAATCGAACCTTGCCCTTGGAGACTCTTACTGGAGGCGACACAGTGATCACACACTTGCACTGACAATGTTACTTGACTCTTGGAGGTGACACTACTGGAATTTAAGTTATTTGTGATGTTATATTTGCGACGGGATCCTTTCGCAAATGAGCTTTTGCGACGAGGTCCCGTCACAAATAGCTCATTGTAGAAAACAACGTCACAAATAGTATTTTTTACAACAGGACATTGAAAAAAAATTATTTGAGATAGGAAATAGTCCCGTCGCAAATAATTCTCTGATTATATCGATTATATATATAAAAACCTGTTGCGATGGGCCCATCACAAATAATTATTTACGACGGTCCTGTTTTCCCGTCGCAAATACTGATTTAAAAAATATATAAACTATTTGCAATGGAGTCCCATCATAAAAGAGCCCATCACAAATACTTAATAAAATAGAAAATATATATAGAGTCAATAAAATTATGATAAATTAATATTATAAAATTATAATAATATTAATACTATTAATATAAATAATATTATATTATATAATAATAATACTAATATTAATAAAATAAAAAACATATATTATTATAATATTAATAATAAAATAATATTAATAATATAATAATGTTATTATTAGTATTAATATTTATGAAAAATTAAAATTAATATTATTAAAATAATAAATAAATATTAAAATATTAAAATTCTCAAAATTTGCAAAACATATAAAAAAATAATAATTTATTATTATTATTATTAGTAAAATAAAAAAACATTAAAAAATATAATACTAATAACAAATAATAAAATAAAAAATAATAAAATATTAAAATTAATAAAAAAAATTAAATAAAAAATTAAATTATGCAATATTCACACCAATATAAAAGACAAGCTATAAATAGTTAATATTACAAACTTTAAATTCAAATGTTTTTAACATTAAAAAAAATCACGGGTAGGATAGTCTTTTGGAGGAGGTGGAGGAGCTGGAGGAGATGGTGGAGGAAACTCCATCCCTAAACTACGAGTCAGATGTCGCATATACTCCATTTGCTCGTGATGCTACTGCTCCCTTTGACGTGTCTTTTCCTCGCACTGTTGTTGCTGCTGCTAACACCTCTCTTCATACTACTTATGAAAACTCTCTATAATCTCACTCTAAGATTGCAGCTACTCCTGATACTATGATCCAGAAGATGATGCCTCTCCACGAGCTCCTCTCGAGCTGGATGCTGACATTGCAACAGTACCATAATAAGACTCAAGAGTCAAATGAGAGCCAATACCAACTACTCAGCCCTTCTCAAAGCATACTGGGTTGCCTGCATCCATGCCACCTCATCAAAATGGTGGCCACTAGTCTGATCAGCCGTCTCGACCTGACTCTCAACATGTGTCTGAGAGAGGTCGCGACCTCATATGACTCCTTCAGTTCCAATTTAAAATTAAAATAGAGAAAATATTATATATAGTTAATTTTCAAACTGAAAAAGAAATAATACTAACCACAATCTGACGCTCGTGATCACCTCTAATATCTCCAGTGGTTGTATAACTATACATCCTCTGATAAACGTTGTACTCCATAATATCGGTTTCCTCTACTGCCTATTTGAATATAAAATAAAAATTTTATATTTAAATTTCTCTAAAATATTTAAAAAAAGTAGTTATCAGATGCTCTCTATATGTACTGAATGCATGACTACCGGATTGATGTGTCACCTCCTGTCTCTCCCGGTTCTGTATGCCCAATGAATATCTCCTCTGAAATTCACCACCCTACCAGAGTGAACATAATCCATCCCAAACTTGAGATGAAACGTACTATGGTCGGTGGGCTCTACACAACTCATCAAATATTGTCACTCATGCTTTCTTCATGGTCTTCCTTCCCAAATTGTGCAAAAACTGATGGAAACAGTCACACATAGACACCACCCATACTGCGTGGATAGCGTCATGCATGCTATCATCAATGAGATACCATAAACTATACTAATAATATTTAATATCAAGTTATTAATGAAATAAATTTCAAAATAAATATTATTTATTTATGTACAAACCAATGACTGAACATACCGAGATTCACATCAATGGTAATATATTCCCATGTGATCCATGGCTGAGAAAAATAATTGTGCAACATTGTGCTCCCCTATCTAATAGCTATATGTGAAAAAATATGAAAAAATAACAAATAATAAAACAATTAGTATATAAATAAATTAATGAAAGCTAACTAAAATACACAGGTTATCGTACCTCCACATGAATGTTTCGAAGCCAAGATGTGGACATCACTCAGGGATAGGATCAGGAATCATTAGTCACACAAGATAGCACCCCTCCACGTACCCCCTGAACCGCCAGTTGGATGAGGATCATATGATCCCAAATCCTCGTCATCCAAAGGTATCTCAGCCTCCTACAACTTGTGAAATAGATCATTGTCCATCTAAAACACAAAATGATTGTTGTTAGAAAATAGTTAAAAATAACTATTATATTTAGATATATATTAGTTTTGATTATAACCAGTATTTAATTTTGTCAATGTTCACCTTCATCATCATTTTCATATCTGATGATGTCAATGTATTCATATTCCTCCTCGACATCATCAATATTAATATGAGTTTCAGTTTCATCATCTTTTGTCATTTAAAATTCATTTTTAACATCATTAACATCATCATCACCATCAACCCATAATTGTGGAGTGTCATCATCGATATTCACGTCTCTTTGTGAAAAATATGGATTTTAAGTAGTCTCTTGAAAATTTTTTATTCCTTCCACTTCAACAGAACCACATTCAGTTTGAGTAAACTAATTTTCCCAGATTTCATTTTTTTATGCTCCACCAATCACTCAGGTCTCTTGAAGTAGCACATTACTTTGCATAAAAAATTTTATGTGCCTATTGAGCTAGTAAAAATGGTTCATTTAATGTAATAATACATTTATATTTATTATCAATGATTCCATGAGTCGAATGAACACACAAGCCTCTCTCAGTGTCCAACCATCGACATTTAAACATCATTATGTAATTTTTTCCTAGATAACCCAGTTCAATAATTTCATCCAACATTCCGTAAAAATCAATGTCAGTTTCTCTATGATGAGATCCTCTCAAGAAAGATCCATTTTTCATTGATTTTTTATTCCCCATATGTACGTGTATGAAATCGAAAACCATTCACCACATATGAATTATAATATTTAACCATTTTGGATGGTGGGTTACTCTATATACACAGTTTCTTATCAATTTTATCATCATGTTGAGACACCAAAAAATTTGTAAAACAAATATCAATATAATAAATAATAAGCAGAATTTATATGCTAAACCATCAATAATTTATGTTACCAGTTTTTGAAACCATTGAGATTTTTTTTGCCGGTATTCTTTAAGAGCAGTTATTGTAATTTGAGGAAATTGTTTCTTGATATAATTATCATATAAACTAAAAAAAAGTTTACTTACTATAACATAAATTATAGAATAAGTTATAGAAGCACTCACAGTACAAATGATGTCATTTCTTCACAGTTGAGAAGAACATATGTTGAGATCTGTGATGTTGATCATCTGAAAGCCATCGTTAATGAACTCCACCAAATCCAAGATCTAGATGATTAAAACTTGATAATTTATTGTCCATTTCATCACCAAAATTCCCTTAATTCCATCCCATTCCTTTTTTTTTGAGTGAAATTCGTATTCAAAATAATGAGAGTAGAAAAAAAGAAATTTTCTCTTGCAAATAAGCTTAAGCAATTGATCCTTCAACTGATGCTTTGTTACATAATTTTTTCTTCAATTTATGAATTCATCTCTCAAATGGATACATCCATTAAAACAATAATGGACCTCCACATTTACTTCATGTGGAAAATGTAATATCAAATGTACCATAGAGTCAAAGAAAGTCGGCGGAAAGATTTTTTCCAGTTACATATAATTACAAAAACATCTTCTTCCAGTTTCCTTAGTGCATCATAGTCTATTGTCACCACATAATATCTCAGAAAAAAATGATATGTCTGTTATCGAATCCCAAATCATAGAATTCAACAAACCTTTAAATCCAATCAACATAAGTCTTTCCTTTATAACATGATAATTACGAATTTTTTATCTAGTAATATGACCATTATTAACACATCTTCCCAAATTGGAAGCATAGACATATGGAAATCTCAAATCTACAATCCACTGAAAAAATAATAAGCGACTCTCTTTGGACAATGTATAGGCTGCTTTTGGCTTCATTAACCTCTATGATCTGACATTTTAAAACAGTTCAAGTTCTGGTCACCTACAAATTCAGGAAAGATCTAATTAGGCTTTTACTTTATCCTTGGTCTTACCTGATGTATCCAAAATTATATGAAATAAATTATCAAAAATGTTCTTCTCAATACGCATGAAATCCAACATGTGGAAAACCAACAAATTAGACCAATATGGAAGATCCCAAAAAATGTTCTGTTTTATCCAATTGTGTTCTTTTCCAAAGCCATGAATTTTATCTTGGTTTATTATTGGTTCAAATGTGATGGGAGGTAATAAAAATAAAACTGATTTTAAATCTATACCTGTGATCATTTTTGGAGGTGCATCCCTTTCAATTGTGTCTTTTCTAAAATGAGATTTGTTTCTCCGAAATGGATGATCGGTTGGAAGAAATCTGCGATGACAGTCAAAATAGAAAAGTTTTTTTCCATTAAAGAGAATAAATTATTTTTTGTCTTTCATACAGTAATGACATGATTTTGGACTAAGTGTACTCTAGCTAGATAACATTCCATATGCAGGGAAGTCACTAATTGTCCACATCAATATAGATTTTACTAGGAAATTTTGTTTCACAGCAACATCATATGTACTAACACCATTACTCTATAATGAATTTAACTCAACAATCAATGGTTTTAAATAAACATAAATATTATTTTTTGGATGTCCTTGGATTAATAAGGTAAAAAAGATATAAGGCTCCTTCATTAACATCCATGGAGGTAAATTGTACGGAGTTATAAAGACTGGCCAACATGAATATTGAATACTATAAGAACCAAACAGACAGAAACTGTCATTAGAAAGACCCAATCACATGTTCCAAGATTCTAAAGAAAAAACGGATGCACTCGGTCAAAATGTTTCCATGAATCACCATCAGATAGATGATTCAAGATTTTACCAGTTGAAATCTTGGTTTTGTGCCATGACATCATTGTCACTATGTTCTGAGACATAAATAAACACTACAACCAGGGTATAAGTTGGAAATATCTCAACTTTTTTACAGGAATTGATCTAGACTTCCCTGGTTGGGCTTCTTTATACCTCAATTGTCCACATGTGGGACAACTATCCAATGACTCATTTTCACCAGAATATAAGATGCAATAATTTGTACATGCATGAATCTTCTGATAACTAAGTCCCAAATTACGAACCATCCCCTTCCCCTCATAGTAATTTACAGGAAACACATTTACTTCAGGTAACAGTGTTTTAACCAATTTAAATATCTGATCAAAATAGTTGTTTGACATTCTATTATCTGATTTAATAGCCATAAATTTTGCAACTACTTCTAATTTTCTTATCTTGCAACCAGGATATAATGCATCCTCATCAGACCTTAATAAGTCATAAAATTCGGATGGTGCCAACTCAAGAGTTAAATCAATATCATCATGAGTTTCAGTTTTTTGAACAGATGGACCTACAACATCATGTACTAAATTTTAAAACTGTAATGGATCTGGAATTAAATTATTAGTATCTTCTCTGGAACTGCATTCATCGTTTTGATACCAAGAAACATAATCTGGTTGAAAAAAAAATGCAAGAGATGTCCCCCAATGTTTTCAAATATGTCAAATGTTCTCAGAGCACATTTTTATAAGGACACTTAATTGTGCCTTCTGAAACAGATTCTGATTTTGATGATGCAAATGATAAGAAATATTCAACACCCTCAATATATATAGGATTTGAACCAGAACCATTTGTATTTTTGTGCTGATTTATCCAAGCATTGTCATATAATAATGACTATTGTTGACATCCTTGTTCTATATTTTTCTAAAAAATATAAAATCATTACTGTTTATGAATAATTTGAAATAAGAAAAACACTATCCAAAAAAGAGAAGATAAATAATTACAGATACTTCTTACTAATTACCACTAATTTTGAAAAACATAATTTCTAGTGGATTGGTGGATACTATTTTGTTTGACAGATCATTTACTTGCAACTTTCTCCAACTAAAATCACAAGGAAAAATCTGCTCGGAGCTACGAATGTCTATTCTTATGCATACGAGAATGCATAAGTGTACCTCCAACCAGATTCTTCATTGTGATTTCAGTGTGAGAAAGATGTAAAGTAAATGATTCGTCAGATAAAAGAGCCCCCTTTTTCGTCGATGAATCATCTTCTTGCAACTGTCACCGCCTGAAAACATTATAAAAAATGTGGTACTATGAATGCATATCCAAACTCGTGCATACGAGATTATATATGCATACGTAGAAGAATATTTTTCATAATGTTTTGAGTCGGTGAGAGTTAAAAGGAGAAGAGTTATCGAGCAAAATGAGTGCCGCCAATCCACTAGAAATTGTGTAAATTCTTACAATTTATTCCAATTATTCCAATTATTCCAATTATTATTATTTATTACTATTTATTACTAATTATTATTATTTATTACTATTTATTACTAAATATTACAAATTATTACTAATTATTAATATTTATTACTATTTATTACTAATTATTACTATTTATTACAAATAATTACTATTTATTACTATTTATTACTAATTATTACTAATTATTACTAATTATTACTATTTATTTCTAATTATTACTATTTATTATTATTTATTACTAATTATAACTAATTATTACTATTTTTTACTATTTATTACTAATTATTACTAATTATTACTAATTATTACTAATTAATAATAATTATAATTATTTATTACTATTTATTACTAATTATTACTAATTATTACTATTTATTACTAATTATTACGAATTATTACTAATTATTACTAATTATTACTAATTATTACTAATTATTAGTAATTATTACTAATTATTGCTAATTATTACTAATTATTACTATTTATTACTATTTATTACTATTTATTGCTAATTATTACTATTTATTATTAATTATTACTATTTATTACTATTTATTACGAATTATTGCTAATTATTACTAATTATTATTAATCGTTACTAATTATTACAATTAATTACTAATTATTACTAATTATTACTATTTATTACTAATTATAACTATTTGTTACTAATTATTACTAATTATTACCAATTCTTACTAATTCTTACTAATTATTACTAATTATTACCATTTTTGACTATTTATTACTATTTATTACTATTTATTAGTATTTATTACTATTTATTTCTATTTATTACTAATTATTACTATTTATTACTAATTTTTACTAATTATTACTAATTATTACAAATTATTACTAATTATTACTATTTATTAATAATTATTACTAATTATTACTAATTATTACTATTTATTACTATTTATTACTATTTATTACTATTTAGTACTATTTATTACTATTTATTACAAATTGTTACTAATTATTACTAATTATTACTAATTATTACTAATTATTACTAATTATTACTAATTGTTACTAATTATTACTAATTATTACTAATTATTACTAATTATTACTAATTATTAGTATTTATTACTAATTATTACTAATTATTACTAATTATTACTATTTATTACTAATTATTATTATTTATTACTAATTATTACTAATTATTACTAATTATTACTATTTATTACTAATTATTACTAATTATTACTAATTATTACTAATTATTAGTATTTATTAGTATTTATTACTATTTATTACTTTTTATTACTATTTATTACTATTTATTACTATTTATTACTGATTATTACTAATTATTACTATTTATTAAAAATTATTACTAATTATTACTAATTATTAGTATTTATTTCTAATTGTTATTATTTATTATTTATTATTAGTATTTATTACTAATTATTAGTATTTATTACTAATTATTACTAATTGTTACTAATTATTCCTAGATATTACTAATTATTACTAATTATTACTAATTATTCTTATTTATTCATAATTACTCCCATTTATTACTATTTATGACTATTTATTACTAATTATTACTATTTATTTCTATTTATTACTAATTATTAGTATTTATTACCAATTATTAGTATTTATTACTATTTATTAATATTTATTAGTATTTATTAGTATTTATTACTATTTGTTACTATTTGTTACTAATTATTACTATTTAATACTAATTATTACTAATTATTACTGATTATTACTAATTATTACTGATTATTACTAATTATTAATAATTATTAATAATTATTACTAATTATTACTATTTATTTCTAATTATTACAAATTATTACTATTTATTACTATTTATTACTATTTGTTACTATTTATTACTAATTATTAATATTTATTACTAATTATTACTAATATATTACTAATTATTGCAAATTATTACTAATTATTACTAATTATTTGTATTTATCAGTAATTATTTTAATTATTAGTATTTATTAGTAATTATTACATATTATTAGTATTTATTATTAATTATTGGTATTTATTACTAATTATTAGTATTTATTACTATTTTTTACTAATTATTATTATTTCTTCCTAATTATTACTAATTAATGCTAATTATTACTAATTAGCACTAATTACTACTAATTAGCGTTAATTACTATTAATTGCTGAAAATTATAGCTACTAATTACTAATTAACGCTAATTATTTATCTTCATTACTAATTATCATTAATAATTCTTAATTACTACTAATTACTAATAATTAGTACTAATAATTTCAATTTATTATAACAGATAAATTATGATGAGAAAACAATCTAAATCTAATTTAATTACAACTAATTAACAATAATTAAAATTAATATAAAAAAATGAAATAAATATTAAATTAAATTAAACATAAATACCTTTAAACTTGATTTCTTATAAGTGTAGACGACGTCAAAACTTGTTCATAAAAAAAATTTACTCAGAGAAACTTTAACTCTAAAATTAGTGTTTAGAGAGAGAAAGAAAGTTGAAATTAAGAGGAAGAATGAAAAAAACGGATGGGGTGTATACAGGTTAGATTATTTGCGATGGTACTATTTGCGACGGGATGCCCGTCGCAAATACTTTCGACCACATTAATTACTGTTGGGGGTTAAAAGGGTATTTACGATGGGTCTCGTCGCAAATAGTGACCTACCAACACACTATTTGCGACAGAGGCATATACCTGTCGCAAATAGTATTTACCGCCGCCGAGTATTTGCGACCGGGGTGGCACCCCCCGTCGCAAATACCCTTCCCGCGGTTTGGCGTGAAAACCGCGCAAAACCTTTTGCGACGGAACCCCTTATCCCGTCGCAAATAACTTATTATTTGCAACGAGATAAGTTCCACGTCACAAATAAATCTTTTCAACAGACTATTTGCGACAGGATCTATCCTCGTTGCAAATAGCCCGTCGCAAAAAGTCATTTTTCTCGTAGTGTGAGAGTTTCTGTTGGAATCTCTTTATTGCGGAAATGAGGCCTTATGATGTCATCTTACGTATGGACTGGTTATCTACAGTTCATGTCAAGATTGACTATTTCAAGAAGAAGATGCAGTGTGTCCACAATGATGGGACATGGTTATCCTTTTTTAGTGAAAAGGAAACCCAGACATCATAGGATGGACTCATGCATAGGAGGGTGAAACCGATTACTCACTAGTTGGATAACATGACCCTTGGTTTGGTGGATGCTATGAGTTATCAGTTCCCAGTAGTGGTGATGGAGTATGCTGGCGTCTTCCCTGAGAATGTTCTTATCTTACCTCCCCACCATGAGATAGACTTCTGTGTTGATCTACACCTCGAGAGAGAATCAATATCAACCCAAACATATTGGATGAATCCTGCAGAGCTTCGAAAGCTAAGGGTGTAGTTTTGGGACTTATAGAGGAAGGGCTTTGTTAGACCTAGAGTTTCACCCTGGGCAACCCCAGTGTTGTTCTGTCACACCCATCTTTTCTAATTTATTTTATTTTATTTTATTTCTTTGTGTCAGGTAATTCTGGTCCAAACCTGGCAATTTTTTTAGTTCATTGTGTTTGGGCCTTGTTTGCGACCAGCGCAACGTGGTCGAAGAGCGGCCTCGCTTGGTTCGTCGCGCGGCCCCGCCCGGTTCACCGCACGACTTGCTGATGTTAAATTAATGAAATAAAATGAGCTAACAATTGTCTTGATAATAATAATCATAATAATGTCATTGAGATTGTTATTATTATTATTATTATTATTATTATTATTATTATCATTATCATTTTTATTATTGCTTTAGTTTTATTATTATTATTATTAGTTCAAATTATAGCTTTATTTTTTTTATTTTTTTATTTTGTTTTGTTTTTATTTGTTTTTCTTTTATTTTTTTCCCCTTATTATGGTTTGGCAGCACACCCTTTTTTTTCTCTCTTCCGCTCGGGCCACCCCCTGTTTTCCTCTTCTCCCCGTCGCGGCACCCCCCCTCCCATCTCCTTCTTCTCCCCATCGCGCCGCCACTGCCTCCCCCTTTGAGTGCCCGTCGCTATGCCTTCTCCCTCCGAACAAGCCAGAAGACCCGCGCCTCCCTCCCACTGCCTGCCGCAGTCGAATCAACTTCCTCTTGCTCCTGCTCGGACTCATGCCGCACCCCACCTGGTTCAACTCTCCCTCTCCCGGAGACCCCCGCCAGACCAGCCATTACCCGGTTGAGACCTCCACGACTCCCCCTCGGCCCATCGCAGCCTCCTCCCTCTAGCGCGCCGCCTCCCTACACCAGCTGCGACCCCTCTTTGCACCGCTCCCCTTATTCCCGCCGTCCGTCGGAACTCTCCATCGGTGTACCACTGCCTTGTCTCCCTTTTTCGGAGACCCCGCTGACCGGCCAACCCCCTTATCCTCTGGATGATCCTTTTTTCCCTTCTCCGGCATGATGCAACACTACGACAACTCACCTGGTCGCGACTCCCTTGGTCGCGCCTTCTTCCGGCACGGTTCCAGCCGGCACAACACCTTCCGAAACTATACATCTTGCTCGGAAGGCTCTTCGGACCATTCCTATAGGTGCTAAATACCTCTATTGGTAATTCATCTTTTTGTTTAAGTTGTATAAAGGGGTTTTGGTTTAGAATTTGGTTCAATTTTTTTGTAATTAGCTTGATCTTTTGGTGTTAGTTTATTCGAGTTGATTGCGGCGATTTTGATGCACGTTTGGAGCATTGCTATGATACTTGAGGTTTTTCGACGCTGAGGTGGGTGGTTCCATGCCTTTGCATCATTTAGATAATTTAATTTGTTTGTTTAGTTTAATTTAATATGTTCTATGAATTAATTGCATGGTGTGATCTATGTTTATAATGTTTTGGCGTGTTCGTTTGATGAAAATTGGGTTTTCGAAATAGTATGATTTTGTTGTCTATATGCGTGTTGTTGTATAAATGATTTGTTGTGTTTAATAGGTTGTGCGAAAGGCATTTTAAATTTTTTTTGACATGTGTGGGTGATGAAAATTGCACTCTTTAGAAATGGTTATGTTATTTTCCATTTCGATCATGTTGTGGAAAATTTTTTAAGTGTTTAATAATTGTTTATAGAGTTCCAATGAGGTTTTAGAAGGGTCAATTTGTGAAATTGATTTTGTAATGGTTTCTTTTGCATGCGATATGTTTTATAAATTGAGGAATTGTTTATTTAAGTGGTGTTTTGAGTGCGAAACATGGTTAAAAAGGGTTTTGAGGGTTGTTTGGCAGGTGCAAAAGGTGTTTCCAAGTCACTTTAAGTGTTTGTGTTTTTAAATAGATATTTTCAAAGTATATGAATCACTTTTGGTGTGTTTCCCTTGTTTTGTACTTTTGAAGTTGGAATGCAAAATTGTTTGAATAATGGAAAACAAGTTTTGACATGGTTACCTCATGTATCAAGTTTTAAAGTGACGCCTCTATATAAAATCAAGCTGTTTTTGGTGTAAAGTCTTCTTGGTTTTTCTTGAAATGATTTCAATAATAACTCATATGATTTATTGGTACATTTATATGACGCTAAAATGGTGCTTTGTAGGAGTTGAATACGCATTCATTTTTAAAGTGGTGTATTTTTATAAAATGAGACATGTTGTGTTCGTGTGTCTTTGAAATAGTGCTTTGGTATGCAAATGGTGACTTTTGTGTGCAATATCTTGTTTGGTGTACGATATGAGAAAGAAATATACTATGTAAACATGAAACTTGATTGAGCACATGGGAAAACCCTGGGTATCTAGGTAGGAAGACTAGAAATAGTGCGCTAGTGAACCGGATGGGTGTCGTCCCTGTTTCACTTAGCTGGATTGACGATTGCAACACTAACTAAACATATGATATCTGATGGTCGTGGCCTTCTAAGCCACGTGTTCTGAGGGTCGTGGCTTTCTAAGCCACGTTTTTTGAGGTTCGTGGCCTCCTAAACTACGTTTCACCAAGACATGAGGTTCTAGGGTCCCACTCGAGCTAGATGAGCCTTAGGGGATTTACCCATAGTGCTCTACCATCTTTGGCGTGGTGCCTTCCATTGGCATATGGAGGACCACTTGGGTGTGAGTGTGTGTGTGTGTGTATGTGTGTGTGTGTGAGTATGTGTGTGTGTGTGTGAGTGTGTGTGTGTGTGTGCCCATAAATGAACTTTTCTCTTCCTCTTTAAAATCGTGTTTGTGAAATGAGTTTTTTTAGTGTTTTCCTTTAGCATTTGGTTTGTAAATGTTTTCTTTAAAAGAATTTCGAAAGTATAACTTGAATAAGAACATTAAATTGTCCTTTTGATGTTGTGGAATGAAACCTTTTTATTGGGTGACGTCCTACTGGGGATTTCGCTCACAACCTGCATACACCTTCGGGTGTGTGTAGACTTTGTTTCTTGTGTATTCCAGGTTGTGACTTCATGGTCAGTGATGGTGGTTCAGGTTGCAGTTGGTCTTCTCATGCAGAATGGTGTTGACGTGGCCTCTCTTCTTCCGGGACGTTTGAGTATGAGTTTTAGTTTCCGTTGTCGTCTTTTCTTTTTAGTTATTGTTTCGAGTTGTAGGCTTTAAACCGCTTTATAGTTTAAAGTCGTGTTTGGTTGTCTATTTTTCTAGTTTCAGTTTATTTATCTGGCTAGTTGTTTTTCTGTCTTTTATTTCGGTTAAATCATTCCCATGTAAGGTTTGACACCCGAGCACTTGTGCCAGCCCGTGGGGATCGGGAACGCCCTTCGGGCCTTGCCGAGGACCGGGTCGGGCGTCGGGTCGGATGGCGATCCGGCCTGGTTCGTGACATGTTCACCAAGAAGATAGACATAATCTTGAGGTTGTGCATTAGCTATTGGTGCTTGAAATAGGTGGGTGTGAAGAATAAGTATCCAGTACCAAGGATCAATGACCACTTTGATAAGTTTACAAGGGCATGATGATTCTTGAAGGTTTACCTTAGGCCGGGCTATGAATTGTTTCTAGTATGGGATGAGGATATACCAAAGACAAAATTGAGATGTCTCTGTAGTCTCTGTGAGTACTTGGTGATTCCCTTTGGAATGATGAAGTCCCCAATAGTTTTTATGGGACCCATGAAACAGATCTTTTAGCCTTTATTGGACCGGTTTATGTTAATCTCCATCGACGATGTCTTTGTGTACTCTGTGTCTGAGGAGGAACACATGAGTCACTTGAGAATGGTTCTGGGTGTACTGCAAGAGCACCAGATTTATGGGAAGCTCTCAAAGTTCCTATTCTGGATTCAGGTAGTCCACTTTCTGGGACATGTTATCACATCAGATGGAGTGGTAGTGGACCCATCCATAGTTGAGACAATGTTAGCTTGGGAGCCACACAAGAGCGTGATAGAGGTAAGAAACTTCCTTGGGTTAGAAGGCTATTCTCAAAAATTCATACCCAAATTCTCCAGGATATCATCACCCATGATAGATTTAACATGAAAGGGGAATCCTTTCATGTGGATGGATAGGTTTTAATAGGTTTTTTATCAGTTGAGGTAGAAATTGACAACCACTCCCATCATGAGATTTTCAGAGGAGGGTGTCGAGTATATAGTGTTCTGCAATGAATTAGGAACTGGGCTTGGTGGTGTTCTAATGCAGAGGTAGGTAATTATATTCTATGGTTCATGCTAGTTGAGACCACATGAGAATAACTATAAAACTTATGATCTTGAGTAAGCAGCGATAATGTTTGCAGAAACACTATGAAAAAAAATGATCTTTTACGATGGGTTATTTGCAACGGGAATAGATCCTGTCGCAAATAGTTTATCGAAGAGGTTATTTGCAACGGTATTAGGGGTACCGTCGCAAAAGGTTTGGCACGATTTGGCGCGGTTTGCGCACCAAACCACGAGAAGGGTATTTGCGATGGGGAGGCACCCCTGATCGCAAATACCCGGTGGTGGTGAATACTATTTGCGACGTGATATTCCCCCATCGCAAATATTGTGTCGGCAGAACACTATTTGCGACGAGACCTGTCTCAAATATCCTTTTAACCGCCAACAGTTATTAATGCGGCCGAAAGTATTTGCGACGGGATCCGTCGCAAATAGTACCGTCGAAACTAATCTAACCTATATATACCCCTCATTCGTTTTTTTCATTCTTCCCCTTAATTCCTACTTTCTTTCTCTCTCTCTCTCTCAACTCTAATTTTAGAGTGAAAATTTCTCTGAGTTAATTTTTTTTACGATGAAGTTGTGAAGTCATCTACACCTATAAGAGATCAAGTTTAAAGGTATTTATGTTTTATTTAATTTAATACTTATTTCATTTTTTTATATTAACTTTCATTATTTTTAATTAGTTGTAATTTAATTAGATTTAGATTGTTTTGTCATCAGAATTTATTTGTAATAATAAATTTAAATTATTAGTACCAATTATTAATAATTAGAAGTAATTAGGAATTATTAAAGATAAGTAACAATGAATATAAACAATTAGCGGTAATTAGTAATTAGTAGCAGTAATTTGCGGTAACTTGTAGTAATTAATAATAATTAACGCTAATTAGTAATAATTAGCGGTAATTAGTAATAATTAGGAATAAATAGTAATAATTAGTAAAAAATAGTAATAAATACTAATAATTAGTAATAAATACTAATAATTAGTAATAAATACTAATAATTAGTAATAAATACTAATAATTAGTAACAATTAGTAAGAATTAGTAACAATTATTAAGAATTGGTAACAATTAGTAACAATTAGTAACCAGTAGTCATAATTAGTAATAATTAGAGGTAATTAGGGGTAAATAGGAATAAATAGGAATAAATAGGAATAAATAGGAATAAATAGGAATAAATAGGAATAAATAGCAATAAATAGAAATAAAGAGCAATAATTAGCAATAAATAGCAATAAATAGCAATAAATAGCAATAAAAAGAAATAAAAAGCAATAAAAAGCAATAAAAAGCAATAAAAAGCAATAAATAACAATAATTAGCAATAATTAGCAATAATTAGTTATTAATATTAATAAATAGTAATAATTAGTAATAATTAGTAATAAATCACAATAAATAGTAGTAAATAGTAATAAACAATAATAAACAGTAATAAATAGTAATAAATTGTAATAAATTGTAATAAATAGTCATAATTAGTAATAATTAGTAACAATTAGTAATAATTAGTAATAATTAGTAATAATTAGTTATAAATAGTAACACACACTAATAACTAGTAATAAAAAGTAATAAAAAGTAATAATTAGTAATAATTAGTAATAATTAGTCATAAATAGTAATAAATTTTAATAAATAGTAATAATTAGTAATAATTAGTAATAATTAGTAATAAATTGTAATAATTAGTAATAATTTGGAATAAATAGGAAAAAATAGGAAAAAATAGGGAAAAATAGGAATAAATAGTAATAATTAGTGGTAATTGCTAATAATTAGTAATAATTAGAAATAATTAGGAATAATTAGAAATAATTAGTAATAATTAGTAATAATTAGAAGTAAATAGTAATAAATAGTAATAAATTGTAATAAATAGTTATAAATAGTAATAAATAGTAATAAATAGTTATAATTAGAAATAAATAGTAATAAATAGTAATAAATAGTAATAAATAGTAATAAATAGTAATAATTAGTAATAATTAGTAATAATTAGTAATAAATAGTAATAAATAGTAATAATTAGTAATAATTAGAAATAAATAGGAATAAATAGGAATAAATAGGAATAAATAAGAATAATTAGCAATAATTAGGAATAAATAGGAATAAATAGTAATAATTAGCAATAATTAGGAATAATTATCAATAATTAGAAATAATTAGGAATAATTAGGAATAATTAGGAATAATTAGGAATAATTAGGAATAATTAGCATTAATTAGAAATAATTAGCAATAATTAGCAATAATTAGCAATAATTAACAATAATTAGCAATAATTAGCAATAATTATAAATAATTAGAAATAATTAGCAATTATTACCAATAATTAGGAATAATTAGGAATAATTAGGAATAATTAGAAATAATTATGAATAATTAGTAATAATTAAGAATAATTAGAAATAATTAGCAATAATTAGGAATAATTAGGAATAATTAGGAATAATTAGGAATAATTATCAATAATTAGAAATAATTAGAAATAATAAGGAATAATTAGAAACAATTAGGAATAATTAATAATAATTAGGAATAATTAGGAATAATTAGCAATAATTAGGAATAATTAGGAATAATTAAGAATAATTAGGAATAAATTGTAATACATTGTAAGAACTTGGAATAATTTCCAGTGGATTGGAGGCACTCATTTTGCTTGATGACTCTTCTCCTTTTAACTCTCATCGACTCAAAATATTATGAAAAGTGTTCTTCTACGTATGCATATCCAATCTCGTATGCTTAAGATTAGATATGCATTCGTAGGACCACATTTCTCATAATGTTTTCTGGCGATGACAGTTTCAAGAAGACAATTCTCTTTTGTCCGATAACTCATTTACTTGCATCTTTTTCACACTGAAATCACATTGAAGAATCTAGTCAGTGGTTCTATTATGCATTCTCATATGCATGAGAATGGATATGCGTACCTCTGAGAAGATTCTTCATTATGATTTCAGTGTGAGAAAGTTTCAAGTAAATGAGATGTCAGACAAAAGAGTAGCCGCCAATCCACTGGAAATTGTGTCACTCGTAATTAGTGGTAAATAGTAAGTAGCTGTAATTATTTATCTTATCTTTTTTGGATAGTGTTTTCTTTATTTAAAATTATTCAAAAATAGTAATGATTTTATATTTTGTAGAAAAATATGGAATAAGAAAGTTGACAACAGTCATTAATAGATTATCGCGCTTGGATAAATCAGCGCAGAAATCCAAACGGTTCTGGATTAAATCCTATATATATTGAGGGTGTTACATATTTCTTATCATTTTCATCATTTAAACCAAAATTTGTTTCAGAATGAATAATTACGTTTCCTTGTAAAAATTGTGCTCTGAGAACGTTTGACACATTTGAAAATATTGGGGGACATCTCTTACATTTTGGTTTTCAACCAGATTATGTTTTTGGTATTAACACAGTGAATGAAGTTCCAAAAAAGATACTAATAATTTGATTCCAGATCAATAACAGTTTCAAAATTTGGTACATGATGTTGCAGGTCCATCTGTTACACAAACTAAAACTTTGGATGATATTGATTTAACTCCTAAGTTGGCACAATCTGAATTTTATGAGTTGTTGAGATTTGCTAAGGATGCATTATATACTGGTTGCAAGATAATAAAATTAGAAGCAATTGAAAAATTTATGGCTATTAAATTAGATAATGGAATGTCAAACAACTGTTTTGATTAGATATTTTCCTTGGTTAAAAAACTGTTACCTGGAGGAAATGTGTTTCCTGTAAATTACAATGAGAGAAAGAAGCTAGTTCATAATCTGGGCCTTAGTTATCAGAAGATTCATGCATGTGAAAATGATTGCATCTTATATTCTGGTAAAAATGAGTCATTGAATAGTTGTCCCACATGTGGACAATCGAGGTATAAAGAAGCTCAACCGGGGAAGTCTGGATTGATTATTGTAAAACAGTTGAGATATTTCCCACTTACACCCAGGTTGCAGCATTTATTTATGTCTCATTACACAACGATAATGATGTCATGGCGCAAAACTAATATTTCAATCGGTAAAACTTTGAATCATCCATCTGATGGTGATTCATGGAAACATTTTGACTGAGTGCATTTGTCTTTTTCTTTAGAAGCCCAGAATGTGTGATTGGGTATTTCTACTAACGGTTTCTATCCGTTTGGTTCTTATGATAGTCAGTATCCATGTTGGCATGTATTTATAACTCCGTAAAATTTACCTCCATAGATGCTGATGAAGGAGCCTTATATTTTTTGACCTTATTAATCCTAGGACATCCAAAAAATAATATTTATGTTTATTTGAAACCATTGATTGATGAGTTAAATTCATTTTGGAGTAATGGTGTGAGTACATATTATGTTTCTATGAAACAAAATTTCCCACTAAAAGCTACATTGATGGAGACAATTAGTGACTTACTAGAATATGAAATGTTATCTCGCTGGAGTACACATGGTCTGAAATCATGTCCTTATTGTATAGAAGACAATAAAGTGTTTATGCTCATCAATGAAAAAAACCTTTCTATTTTGACTTCCATCACAGATTTCTTCCAAATGATCATCATTTTCGGAGGAATAAATCTCATTTCAGAAAAGACACAATTGAAAGGGATGAACCTCTAATATTATCTCAGGTACAGAGTTATAATTAGTTTTATTTTCATTACCCCCAATCACACTTAGAACAACAATAAACCAATAAAAAAGTCATGGATTTGGAAAAAAACACAATTGGATAAAACAGATCATTTTTTGGGATCTTTCATATTGGTCTGATTTGTTGGTCTGACACATGTTGGATGTAATGCATATTGAGAAGAACCGTTTTGATAATTTAATTCATACAGTTTTGGATATGCCAGGTAAGACCAAAGATAATGTAAATACATAATTAGATCATGCCCAAATTTTCAGGCGACCAGAACTTGAACTGTTTAAAAATATCAGATCACAGAGGTTAATGAAGCCAAAAGCAGCTTATACACTATCCAAAGAGAGTCACTTATTATTTTATTAGTGGATTGTATATTTGAGACTTCCAGATGTCTATGCTTCCAATTTGGGAAGATGTGTTAATAATGGTCATATGACCGGATTAAAAAGTCATCATTGTTATGTTATAATGGAAATACTTATGCCGATTGGATTAAGAGGTTTGTTGAATTCTATTATTTGGGATTCGATAACAGACATATCATATCTTTTTTGAGACATTTCTGTGGCGACAACAGACTATGATTCATAAATCAAACTGGAAGAAGAAGTTGTTGTAATTATATATAAACAAGAAAAAATATTCCCACCGGATTTCTTTGACTCAATGGAACATATGATTTTAAATTTTCCACCTGAAGAAAAATGTGGAGGTCTGGTACAGTTTCGATGGATGTACCCATTCGAGAGATGCATGAAAAAATTAAAGAAAATGTATGTAACAAAGTATCAGTTGAAGGATCAATTGCTAAAACGTATTTGCAAGAGGAAATTTCTTTTTTCTTCTCTCATTATTTTGAATCTGAATATCCCTAAAAAAACCACATTGGATAGAATGAGGGGAATTTTGATGATGAAATGGAGAATCAATTATCTTTTTTTAATCAGCCAGAGCATGGATTCAGCGGAGTTCATGAACAATGGCTTTCAGATGATGAACCTCATAGAGCTCATACATATTTTCTTATCAACTGTGAAGAAATGACATCATTTGTACTATGAGTGATTCTATCACTTATTCTATAATTTATGTTATAGTAAGTAAACATATTTTATTTATAGGTTATATAATAATCATATAAAGAAACAAATTCAACAAATTACAACAGCTTCTCTTGAAAACCCCTGATAATTTTTTTAATGGTTTCAAAAACTGGTAACATAAATTTTTGATGGTTTAACAAGTCAATTTATTTTATTATTTATTATATTTATAATTTTTTTTACAAATTTTCAGGTGTCTAAACATACTGATAAAATTAATAAGAGACTGTGTATATTGAGTAACCCATTATCCCAAAAGGTTAAATCTTATAATGCATATGTGGTGAATGGTTTTAGATTTTATACACATGCATATGGGGAATAAGAAAACAATGAACCATGAAGTTTTCTTAAGAGGATCTCATAATAGATAAACTGAAGTTGACTTTTATAGCGTGCTAGATGAAATTTTTGAACCTTGTTATCTCGAACAAAATTACAAAACGATATTTAAATGTCGATCGTTGGATACCGAGAGAGGCTTGCATGTTTATTCAACTCATGAAATAATTGATATTAAATATAAAAGTATTATTTCAATAAATGAACCATTTTTACTGGATCAACATTCACATAAAATTTATTATGCAAAGTATTGTGCTACTTCAAGAGACCTCAGTGATTGGTGTGGCATAATAAAAATGAAATCTCAGGAAAATCAGTTTACTCAAAGTGAATTTGGTTTCGCTAAAGTTCAAGGAATTGAAATTTTTCATGAGACTACTCAAAATCCATATTTTTCACAAAGAGACATGAATATCGATGATAAAACCCCACAATTAAGGGTTAATGATGATGATGATGTTAATGGTGTTAAAAATGAATTTGAAATGGCAAGAGATGTTGAAACTAAAAATCATATAGGTATTGATGATCCCGAAGAGTAATATGAAGACATTGAAATCATCAGATATAAAGATGATGATAAAGGTGAACATTAACAGAGTTAAATGCTGGTTATAATCATAACTAATTTATATCTATATATAACAGTTATTTTCAACTATTTTCTAACCGTAATAGTTTTGTGTTTTAGATGGATGATGATCTATTTCGTGAGTTGTAAGAGGCTGAGCTACCTTTGGATGAGGAGGATTTGGGATCATCTGACCCTTAGCCAATTGGCAGTTTAGGGAGTATGCGAAGGGTGCACGATCTTGCATGACTGATGATTGCTAACCCTATCCCCGAGTGACGTCCATGTATTGGCTTCGATCCATGCATATGAAGGTATGGTAATCTTTGTATTTTAGTTAGCTTTCATTAATTTATTTATATACTAATTGTTTGATTATTTGTTATTTTTTCACAGTTTTTCGCATATAGCTATTAGACAGGGGAGCGATATCTTGCGCATTTATTTTTCTCAGCCATGGATCACATGGAAACTGATTCCCATTGATGTACAACTTGACATGTTCAATCATTGTCTGGTACGTAAATAAATAATATTTATTTTGAAATTTATTTCATTAATAACATGATATTATAAATTATTTATAGGGTTTATGGTATCCCATTGATGATAGAATGCGTGATTATATCCACATGGCATGAGAGGTGTCTATGCATGACCATTTTCATCAGTTTTTACACAATTTGAGAAGGACGACCATGAAGAAAGCAGGAGTGGCAGTATGTTATGAGTCATGTAAATACCACCAACCAGAGTACATTTCATCTCACATTTGGGATGGATTATGTTCACACTGGTTGGGTGGTGGATTTCATAGGAGATCCCCATTAGGCCGACAGAACCGGGAGAGAGGAGGTGACACATCGAGCTGGTAGTCGTACATTTTGTACGCATAGAGAGAATCTGGTAAGTACTTTTTTAAATATTTTATATAACATTAAATATAATTAGTTTATTTTATATTCATATAGGCAGTCGAGCAACCCAATATTATGGAGTACGATGTTTATTGGAGGATGTACAGTGATCCAACCAATGGAGAGATTAGAGGTGATCTCCAGCGTCATATTGTGGTTAGTATTATTATTTTTTAGTTTTAAAATTAAATGCTTATAATATTTTCACTATTTTAAATTCAAATTGGAACTGAAGGAGTCATATAAGGCCATGACCTCTTAGACACAGGCTAATAGTCGGACTGAGATGGATGATCAGGCTAGTGCCCACAATTTTGATGAGGCGACATGAATGTAGGCGACCCAATATGGCTTCAAGAAGGGTTGAGTAGTTAGTATCAAATCTCATTTGACTCATGGTACTTCTAAGATGTTGGCTTCCAGTTCGATAGGAGCTCGTGGTGAGGCATCATCTTTTGGCTCACAACATCAGGAGGAGCTGCAAGCTCAGAGTGAGCTTATAGAGAGTTTGCGTAAGCAGTAGGGAGAGATGCGTCAGCAGCAGCAGCATCACTTCGAGGAGGAGACGCGTCGAAGGTTCCAGCAGTAGCATGAGCAGATGGAGTACCTGCGCCGTCTAACTCATAGTTTAGGGATGAAGTTTTTTCAACCATCTCCTCCACCTCCTCCAGAAGACTATCCCCTAGTGATTTTTTGTTATGTTAAAAACATTTAAATTCAAAGTTTGTTTTAATATAAACTATTTACAGTTTCTGTCGTTTATATTGATGAGAATATTGCATAATTTAATTTTTTTTAAATTTTTAAATTTTTAAATTTTATTATTTATTATTAGTATTATATTTTCTAATGTTTTTTTATTTTAATAATAATAATAATAATAATAATTTTTTGTTTTTTTATTTTATTTTCAAATATTGGGAATTTTAATATTTTATATATTTTTTTTATTTTAATAATATTAATATTATTTTTTCATTAATTTATCATAATTTTATTGAATATTTTTTTATTTTATTATGTATTTGCAATGGGCCCTTTTGTGATGGGAACCCATCACAAATGGTTTATATATATTTTTAAATAACTATTTGTGATGGGAAAATGGGACTATCGCAAATACTTTTTTATAACTGGCCCATCGCAAAAGGTTTTGATATATATAAGATATCTAATTGGAGAACTATTTTTGACGGGAAAACCGGTCCGTCGTGAATACTATTTGAGACGGCCCATCGCAACCGTTTTTTGTATATATAATGTATATAATCGGAGAACTATTTACAACAGAATGTTTTATCATCGCAAATAATATTTTTTTTGCGACACCATTTTCTACAACGAACTATTTGCGACGGGACCCCATCACAAAAACTCATTTGCGATGGGATTCAATCACAAATAGCTCATCACAAATACCTCAAATTCCAGTAGTGTAAATATATGGTGACATTACCTAATGGGAGAGCTATATATCATATATTCTAATCCAAAGAGTCTCAAGTATATCTTCTCTTAGAAGGATCTTAAATTGAAACAATGAAAATGGATATAGTTCCTCCAATATTATGACTTTGAGATTGTTTATACTCCTGTTAAGGGGAATGTGGTAGTAGATCCTCTCAATAGGATATGTTTTTCACAGTTTCTGAATGAGGCTTCAAAGTAATTGGCCCCATTGTAGTTATCCTTTATGGATGGATATGGATAAACTTACCTCCAATAAATGGTTGTTACTCCTCTGATATTACAGTGAGTCCTGAGGCACAATTTTGGGATGTTAACTATGAAACCCTACGTACTCAGATATCCACTAGAAATGCTTCTGATGGATGTTCTAATGGTGTGGAGCATATCATTCTTTTTAAAATATGTATAATGGTACCAGTGATGTTTTGGGAGGAAGTACTAAGAGAGTTTCATACATATCCTTTAGTGGTACATATAGGTGTGGAAAATATGTACCAAGACCTATGATGTTAGTTTCTGTGGCTAGGGATGAAGAAGGGAGTTTCAAAGTTTGTCTCTCAATGAATTACTTGTTATCAAGTGAAGGTTGAACACCAAGTTCTAGCATGTTTAGCTTGACCCATTAAGGTACCTGAGTAAAAGTGTGATGGGATATCCATATAATTAGTGATGTTATTACCATTTTAGTCCAGGGGACATGTTTCCATATAGGTGATCATAGAAAAACTCACCAAGTCGCCCCACTTATTAGCAATTTGGGATCACATTTCAATAGAGATATTGGGATGCCTCTACATGTAGAAGATAGTTCGACTCCATGGAGTTCCAATGACAATCATTTCTGACTGTGATGCGTGCTTCACACCCCAGTTGTGGATGGAATTTTAGGAAGTGTTTGGAACTCAGTTATTCTTGAGCACAACATTTCACCCCCAAAATGATGGACAGATAAGGTGGACCATATAGGATCTAAAGTACATTTTGTGAGCATGCATGTTGGACTTTGGCCGTAGTTGGAAGGATCACCTACTTCTAGTGTAGTTTTCATACAACAACATCTAACATTCCACCATCAGTATAGAACCATTTAAGTATTTGTATAGGTGACCCTATAGGTCACCACATTACCAGAATGACCAAAGATCTTCAACACTTATGGGACCATATTTGGTATGAGAAACTACCGAGAAGGTGAAAATCATCTAATAGTAGATAAAGACTGCAAAGATCAATCATAATTTTTATGCGAAAAGATGATGAAGGCCTTTAGAGTTTAAGTTGGGAGACCATGTGTTCCTATAGGTTTCACCTCAATGTGGATTATAGAGATTTGGTTGGGGAGGAAAACTATCTCCAAGATTCATTGGCCATTTCCAGATACTTCATAGAGTTAAGGAGGTGGCATACTAGTTAGCTCTACCTCCTAAGTTTGACTGGGTACACGAAGTCTTCCATGTATCGTAGATGAGGAGGTACGCGAACAAACCATCCCACATTATCTATTAGGGAAAGCTGGACATTCAGGATGGAAAAACCTTTGCTGAGTACCTGATATAGATTGAGGATTGATAGGAGTGGATCTTTAATGGTCATGTGATTCCTTTAGTGTGTGTCTCGTGATAACACATAAATCTTCAAGAGAGAACCTTGGAGAGGAAGGCTCGGATACATGCTCAATACCTAAATCTCTTTGTGTAGCCCTTGTTTTGGATTTTGGAGACGTAAATCCCTAAGGTGGGGAGAATTTAATGACTTGGATTTTACAAGTATTATTTTTTCATTTTGTATGAATTTTTTTTGAGGCTAGGAGCTAAGACGACATGTGATTTAGAGGACCGGTGTTCCTGAAATAAATGTTTAAAATATATTGAATATATTAAATAGCATAGGCACATAGTTTTCCTAAAAAATAATGATAACTTTTAAATGGGGGATCAGATAATAAATACGAGGGCACTATTGAGTTTAGAATGCAGGTTTTACCCTAGGCACAACATAAAATTTTTCAGCGCGTGCTATTTGTGGAAAAGTCATCACGGGCATGGAATGAATAAAATAATTAAATAAATTATTTTATTTTTATTCTATTGATGTAGAAACCTAATATATTATTTAAATAAGTAGTTATGGGTAATTACTAGGTTTAGATGCTAAAACCTAGAGATTTATAGGACCATTAGAGAGGCATCATACAAGATTCTATTGGCTAATGATGACTGGATCAGAGATCAGCAACCAGTGCTAGAAGAATTAAATGGATCTCACAAATGATCATGGAAGAGCTCCATTATTTATTTGAGATCTATCCAAATTAAGTTAATATGTTTGTTTTTATTGGTTTCCTTTCCCATTCTTAATTTATATTATGAACAAAAATCAATCGACTAGTGGATTGATTCGCAGATTATGCATATTGTGGGACATGCCATTTGCGAGATTGTTTTGGGATATTTTCTTCATTCTTATTTGATCATTTACTTTTCATTCTAACGATGATGGATTGAGTCCAACAAAAAAATTTGATGAGTTTCATTCCTCATGTATGTGGTCGTGCATTTATCCCCTTTTTCTTCATTCATCACGGGTGTTCTTCGTTTGACTCGTGGTTTGAAATCCACTTGAGGAATTAATCATTGCACACACATTTCTTATCACAATGATTCAATATCATCGATCTGGGATAGACACAACATAAAAGTGGTGTGATAATGAAAATGGTAGTGGATCAGGAGAAATAGTTACCTAGTTTTTATATACTTTGGTGTGCAATGAAGAAAATAATTCGAAGGTGTTTTTAGAATGAATCAAAGAGCCAGATGATGTTTTTTATCCATGGAAAGTCTCAACTGACCTGGTTCCTTAGTTTTTTGGGTGAGGTGCGGCCAAAATAGTGGCTGGAGCACTGGGGAAGACACGCGGAAACCAGATATGGGAATCTGGAAATTTCCGCACTACACAACATGTAACGCAGAGCCACATTCCATGTGGTCCCATACTAGAGGAATCTAGGGTTTCATAGAAATTTAGGTATCACATGGAATGTGACTCTATCACCCAACATGTGACATACCCCTGATTGCTCAGCGTGTTACTTGGAGGTTACATAGACACAGGTTGGAGTACACATGAACGCCATGTACTCCTATACAAACATGTCCTAGTCAATTGTATACAGGCTAAGCCATGTACCAGTACATGGAAAGAGTACACATGAAAACTACAAACCATGTATTAGTACACAAACATGAACATGAGACATGATCCATTTACACAGGTAGGACTCGAGGTCGAAGGGACACGATGTGTACCCATTATTCACACCAGATACTTCTAAAGAAATGGCTTGAAACCCTTTTCCTCTATATATTGGAAAAGTTTTGTTAGGGTGTGTTCCCCATATTCTTTACCTCAGGGTTAGTATGGGATCAATTTTTACACTTAGGACATTGATCCATTCAGCATGACATCTTGGATAGAGTTGTTGGAATCCCTCTGTGAGGCCTGGAGTGAGATCCACTATTTATCTTTGTACCCTAGGTAAAGTTCTTGGTATCTTCATGACCAAAACTATGTGGGATCCAATCCTCTACTTAATGGGTTAATATAGATTAAGTTGTTGGTATACCCCATGGCCTTGGGAGTGATCCTCATCTGTGTGTCACATCTCTTCAAAATTTTAGTGTGTACTTCATATGGAGATATTGTATGTGCACTACCTATCAAGTATATTTCTTCAGTGCTATCCGACTTGTGGAGTATGTTATCCAATATTAGTGCTTCATGGAACATTCACTAGAATCCTAGGTTGGCATTACGATTGTGACTTTCCTTTAGACTATGTGTCTTTGTTGAGTATATCTGAATATTCTTGTTGTATGTGCTGTATACATATACCTTTTTATAAAAATTATATAGTGTTAGGCCCATATAATCTATGATAATTTAGAGGATATCTGAGCATTCTTCGTTGGTGGATCACATTGGAGGATGGTGAGTGATCAGATCAAGGTGGATTGAGAGGTAGTGAATGAAGTGGGACTTATCCTTCTCTATCAAATTCATTCTTAACCAATGATCGATCCCAATCAAGTAAAGGCACTTAAATTGTGTATTTTACCAATTTGATTAAAATATTAATCATTTTTTTCATCTTTTTTTGATCAATGATTATTTGAACCTTTGCTTGAGCCTGATATATGAATTAAATTGTTCAATTCAATTTATTATTGAATATTCCATTTTCTCACCTCCTTTTACTTGTTTATATAATAATTAGATGAAAATGATTATAAAATGATGGTTACACCTTTGATTTTATTCTTTATCCCCACTCGTTCCCCACATTAATCATCGTTGGACCACAGGTTCATGATTCGACATTGTTAGGGTGGGTTCGAGTGCGATCAAACCCCTAGATTCATGGTGGTTGTATGCATAAAGAATAGATTAGTGTTCTGAAAATATATTAGGATGAATTATAGGTGAGACTTCATGGATATGAGATCCAAGAGAAGTAATGGGATACGAGATGCATGAAAACTTCTTGTGGATTGCTGGTTTCCATTTTATGGCCACCAGAGGATAAGAAACAATGGACGAAGGTGACTTCTTTCAATTTTGGGCAGTCAAATAATGAGATCTATAGTGGAAAGGTTGGATATAGAAACCATGTGAAGGAAAATTGGGATATATAAAAATATCAACTAAAGACCTTGTATTCTAGAAGAATACATGACATGTATCCCTCCTGACTACACCGGTTGGGTTTCTGGTGGAGTTAAGGATCATATGCCACGTGGCTGGGCCCATACACTCTATGACCGTCCTGGGTGGCCAAGCCATGTGCCAGTTAGAAAAAACACACGACCCTATATGGTCATAAACATCATGTACTCTGAGAGTATATGGGGACAAGCTGACACATGAGCACATGTAAGTACATGACAAGGTACACATGCATGACCCAAAATACACAGCCATGACTAGGAGCGCATGGGAAGGCCCTGAGCAGCTGAGACACATTTTGTACCACATTTTAATGTTGTATATGATGAAATTGATTCCAATACATGTCTAGAGAATAACAAAACCATAAAATTATTTGGGGTCACACACCATGCGGACCACCAAACACACCGTGAACTTCTGTCTAAAAACTTCATCAGAGAGATACTGGGGTTATAACTCACCTGTCACACCAGTATGCAGATCCCCCATACTCCTTATACATATAAAGATGGTGATCCCCTACAATGGGAATGGTTCATCCATATATAGAGTGCCAATACCCGTTATTCGAGCTCTGGTAGGGTGAAATTCCTCCATAGAAGTTGTGGAACCCTCCTTTATGGAGTGTAGTAGTGCGGAGCGAGCCCCTCCAAATATTTTCTTATGAGGTTGCATCTGATGTTGGACATCAAAGATGGAACTTTGGAGATATAGGCTGAATTTTCAACTTTGGATAGTCTATAAGATGGATATCCCCTTTCTCTATCATCTGGGTTTCTTTATGAGTATATATATATATGTGTGTATCTATTGGGTTTCTTTTCCCACATAATTTGGGTTGAGTTGGATTTTTATTGTATCTCTTTATCACTTCCTCTTTGATTTTTAGGGAATTATAATGGGTATGTAATCACCACTATATGGTATTTGCTTACATATGTAATTTATTATAAATATTATGGTTAAATTGGCAGTGACTTTGTTAGATATTAGGGATAGTTGGGTGAATTAACTATGTATGATGGTCAGGACTTAGATATCAAAAGCCTGAGAACTCTCAGTTTTCATTTATTCTAGTTGTAGTTGGGTTGGGACTTCATTTTTTGTTTGTAATGTATTTTCCCATTTATTTTTCACTTTTTTTATACTTTTGTACTCTATTGTGTTCCCTAGAGTTTATTTCCTACAAGCTTTTCTCTAGTCGTTTCTTTCTTTTATATTCCTTTGCACTGTTTCATGGAGAAGGTTGTGTGAATGCGTACTAGTAAATTAGGATAAGGCCTCCTATTTTATGTTATTAATTATCAACAATTATCTCTAGACCCTAGAATATTGGATTTGGTATTAGGTTTGTGTCGGCTCGACCTTTATCCTTCCAGGAGGGACTTGGTGGGTCGGGTCATTACACAATGTGACTTGAAATTGCAGCAGTGATGGTGGATATAATTCTTGAAGCATTATGAATTTGAGATTTCATATACACCAGTAAAGTTTAATGTTGTAGCTGATGCATTGAGTATGAAGTCATTTTGTGATTCTGTTCATGAATCTGGATATTCGTGGAGAATAATGGAAGATATCTTAAATATGCATCTTGATATGGGAGAGGATGGAGGTATAAATTGTCTTTTCTAGATGACAATGCAATAATATTTGGTGAAATAGGTGGAGGAGACCCAACTAGAGGATTCTAAGGCGGAGTTTTTGAGAGACCAAGTTGTTTTTTGTGATTCCCCCAACGGTTCATCTAAATATCAACAAAACCAAGTGTTATTCTAGGGGGATATTTTTTCCCCTTTAGTAATGAATGAGATGATTTTACATGAGTTATGTAGATCAAACTTAGTGGTATATATTATCATGAAAAAAATGAAACGATATTTGAGAGGATAGTTTTGGTGTCTTGGGTAAAATAATGTGGTTGTAGAGTTTATGTTTTAATGTTTGGTCTGCCAAAAGGGGAAGGCTGAACACCATTTTCTTGGTGGTTTTCCCCATTCGTTGGATGTTCCTTTGTGAAAGTGGGAGGACATCTCAATGGAATTCACTACTAGTTTACCTTGATATTAGGAGAATTTTATGCTATATGGGTGATAATATACTTTTTTATGAAATCATCTCACTTTATATATGTCACAAATCGTCCCCCGGGGCTCATGCCGTGACTACTCCAAGTGAACCTTCCATTGGCCAGGGGCTATAGACTAGCACCAAAGGCTTAATTCAGCGAACCTCTCGTACCCTCGACTCTGTGGGAACTGGCCCAAGCCCAAGGGTTGGCCACCTTGGGCCTAGATGGGGGCGTGCGGTGCGCAGGTGGGCATGCCAGCCCTATACCTCGTTACCCATACAACTTGTTTTTCCAACGAGCATGTACCCTACTGGTACAGGCTCCTGCTTGGCATCCAAAAGGCCCAGGATCGAATCCGGGCAGGGGCGAATTACCCAGGCACTGTAGCAGTACTGTAGCAGGTACTGTTGTAGCAGCAGCACTGTAGCAGCAGCAGCACTGTAGCGGCGGAGGGACTATATCAGACACTGTAGCGGTGGCGATACTGTAGCGGGTACTGTAGCAGCGCGGGTACTGTAGCAGTACTCTTCACCGAGGGGTCCTTTGGGCCAATAATTGGGCTTTCAAGCCTTGTATTCAGGCCACTTGGCCTTGGGCCTTCGGGCTATGTAATGGGTCTCCCTTTACCCAGTCTAAAGAGGTATTTGCTTTCAAATAATAAATAGAGGCTTCGGCCCCAACCTTTTAAAAAAGTAAACACACACAATAGAGCACACAAATAGATACAAAACACTAAGTAATCTTGTATAAAAAAAGTGTGCTGAAAAGTAAAAGGGGCCAGAAATACTAGCCAAACTGTAAAGTACAAGGAACTGGAAGTATAAGTACAACTGAAGAAAAGGAAAAACAACTGCTGGGTCATCCTCCAGAATTCCTACCAGAAGGGTAGGTAAAGATAGCCTTCTCAGCACTCCATGTTCGCCAGTCTCCTTTGTGTACCGATCGTCATAAGGTCTACCTCCGGGTAACATCCAGTCCTAGTACTCTCAGCCTCAGTCAGCCCTGTCCTTCTTCTGTATCCAACACAATAAGGTGCAGGCATAGCCTGTGTAGGGGTGAGTATAACGATACTCAGTAGGGACCCCGATAACCTATAGGTCTCACAAAATCCAACAAATATAAACCAAAAAGTATGAAAATAAACATATAACCTTACATAGGAATATTCCCATACATATACCTAAGTTATCAAGTGATCTATCACAATCATGAGGAAAATATAGAAAAACTGACTCAGCTCAACCAGGATTTTATTCACATTATTGAAACATTGGATACTAGAGAACTCCTCCTATATTAAGTATAGTGGGTCCTCCACAACCCCAAGCGTGCTTCCCAATAACCATGGAATTCCGAGGTATTCCACATATCAAGTATCGTGGGTCTGCTGCATCATAGAGAGGCGCTCTCCACCGTGTGTTTGCCGCCACACCCAGGTGCTCCCCCTCATAGCCTGTTGAGGTACTCCTCCTGTCGATTACCATGGGTCTTCCATGACACCAAGATCACCCCTCCACCATGGGTCTACTGCCACAACTGGGCGCTACCCACTGGGCCAGTTGAGTCATTCCGAGTCAAACTGTCTGCAGTCAACTGGTCTCAGTTTGCTACTAGGTCTCTGCACTCTGCTCACTCATCTCCGATAGGATCTGCTCCACGAGATACTGTTTGATACTCCAACTATCATTAAGTCCCACGAAGAAGTATCTAAAAGGTCTATCACATCATAGGGGTCTCAAAACAACAAATAGTGCCTTGATCAGATGCACGGTCTGTGAGTTACTAGCCCTTTAGTCAAAGGAGACCAGTTTGATTCGTGCACGATCCAAATTGACCGAATATCAACTATACCCCAAACTCCATTGGGGTATACTCAAAGGGACCATCATGCTCCAATATTACCAGCGCCACTGACGGTTCGTCAAACGGACTTTCGGTGCCAAAGATATTGCCAAAAGAAAGTGAAGGGTCGTAGAGGGCCCGTGTCCGGTCTGACCCGGTCGGGCCGACCCGGACCGAACCAGTCTGAGCCGACCCGGTTCAGGTCGACTCGGGCTGACCCGTTAGGTCTGGACCAACCCATTGGATGGGCTATTTTGTTTGGTTCGACCCAGCCCGTTGGGACCAACCCAGCAGGCCGCGAGAGGCTGCGGAGAGCCGAGAGGGCGTAGGCCGACCATTGGTCAGTGCGAGGGCATTTCATCCCGGAGGGCACCGTGAGGGAGGCTTGGCCCGGGGTGTGGGGCCGGTTCGGATTAGTGGGACGCGGGGCGCGACTTGGGGCCAGTACGGCTGGGGCACGACGCGACCAGGGTGTGGCGCGACCGGGGCACAACATGACCAGGGTGGCGTGGCTGGGAGGCCAGGGTGGCGCGGACAGGGCCGGTTCGGCCGGGGCGTGGCGTGAACTAGGCGGTGCGGCCGTGGAAGGTTAAGTCGGGGCACGACACGAATAGGGTGGGTTCGGCTGGGAGGGCCACAACGTCCGTGGGCTGGTTCG
Organism: Viscum album; assembly: GCA_963277665.1. Lineage (NCBI taxonomy): Eukaryota > Viridiplantae > Streptophyta > Magnoliopsida > Santalales > Viscaceae > Viscum > Viscum album. Next base: position 1,457,730,393 of record OY728128.1, read on the forward strand.
GCCGAGAGGGCGGCGGCGGCTGGGGGCAGGATCAGCCGTGGCGCAGCGCGACCGGGGCACGGCATGGCTAGGGTAGGTTCAGCCGGCGGGTTGCGCAACCGGTGGGCGGCACGGCCTGGGCGTCTTGGAAGCCGGTGGGTGGCACGGTTCGGCCCGGGGCAGCAGAGCCGGTTCGGTCGGAGTGCTGGAGCATCTCGGGGACGATGCGGGTCACGGAGGCCGTAGGTAGCGCTGCCATTACCTTTGTCGCCTTCGACGACTTTTTCCTCTTCCCCCATTTAGAAGATAACCATAAAAGAGAACGGTGGAGGAGTCAGGACATGTTGGTTTGGTCCACACCCTCCACGTTTAGGGTGGTAACATATCTCTCACAAGAACGAAGCACAACAAACTCTCCCGTAATGATCAATCCTGAAAACTGCAAAAGGAAAACATATGCGGATCAACTAGTTAGAAGTTAATCCGCGTTCTTTGTTTTAGAAGGAAAAAATCATAGGATTAATATCATATTCAAATAAAATCCCTACTTTGTTCGAAGTTGGTTGATGTTGGCGTGAGAAGGTGGACGTCGATTCGTTGTAGAAGAACACGTCCTACGTCGAAGGAGGTTCTAAGGAATAAAGTCAAAGTCGAGGTCGTTCTTCATTAGTGGAGCATTCTTCGTCAAGAGGTGAAGTTCTTATTCGACGAACTTTATTTCTCCCAAGCTCTATCCTCTCCGAATTCCACCCAAATGCCAAGTGAGCCCCAAAATAATAGTTTAAGAAAACTATTATTTTGTTGGAAAAATTTCAAAAAGGATAAGTAATCACTTGGTTGGCACAATAAATGGAATGTGCATTGTCACAATAAAGGTGGAAGAGGTCAAGAGGCTCTCCCTCATTTATGAAGGAGTTGAGAGGTTTTCCTCTCCCACCATTATTAGGGGGGTTGGGTGGTCCCCGCTCCCAATTTCAAATTGGGAGGTTTTGAATTCTCGGGTGGTCCCCACCACAATAACCTCTCATGGTAGGTTAAGGTGTGGTGGTCCCCACCTCCAACTTCCACATGGGTAGTTACAATAGATAAACTAAAATAAAACATGTGTTCATTTTATTTTATTACTTCCATGAAAAACCCAAAAACTAACTTCCACCCTCGACCAACTGCCTTCAAGGTGAAAGTATTCTCAATCGAATATCGACACTGTGAGTCCAACGGTGTCCTTAGATTTCAATTACGAGCACCGGTTCAAAAGTTATAAAAACCCGCTCGAACTTTCACTGAAAGTACCCAAAAAAAACTTTAGAAATTGATTCCGGGCACACCGGGCCTCAGAATCACGTGCTATCAATTTTTTCGGACCCGTAAAATTCCCATTTAATTAAAAAAATTACATTGAAATTAAGGGTCTTTACATTATCCCCACCTCAGGGCTTTACGTATCCATAAGCTACAATTCAAACTAAGGGAACAAGTGAGGGTACTGAGCAAGAATATGAGCCTCCCGCTCCCATGTGCTCTCCTAGAGGTTCCAATGCTGCCAATGAATGTTCATTAGAGGTATTTACTATCCATGAAGTACCCACTCCTGTCGATCCTCAATCTCTACTGGAACCTCCATAAAAGTCACCCCATCATCGACATCAAGCTCGCCATGGTCGATGATGTGAGAAAGGTCGTGCATGAATCTCCTCAGCTGGGATACATAGAAGATGTTGTGAACCCGATGCAACTGAGGTGGAAGAGCTAAGCGATAAACCACCTCTCCAAATCTACTGAGGACCTAAAAAGGTCCGATGAATATCAGAGATAACTTTCCACCTCGGCCAAATATCCATAGACCTCATCGGGGTGAGACCCGTAGAAAGATGTGGTCGCCATCCTCGAAATCCAGAGGTCTACATCTGCTGTTAGCATATGACTTCTGCCTGCTCTATGCATTCTTCATCCACTCCTGTATTATCTGTACCTTCTCTGTGTTAACCCGTACCATCTCTGGACCCACTAGTGCTGACTCTGCTGGGTCAGTCCAGCACAATGGTTTTCTCCAAGGTCACCCGTATAACGCCTCAAAAGGTGTCATTCCAATGGTGGAGTGATAGCTGTTGTTGTATTCAAACTCTACCAAAGGTAAGTGATCCCCCCAACTGTGACCAAAATCCAGGACATAAGCGCACAACATGTCCTCGAGAGTCTGAATGGTCCACTCAGTCTGACCATCCGTCTGAGGATAGAAGGCGGTGCTCAAATGAAGATGTGTACCAAAAGCTTTCTTCAACCCCTTCCATAGCCAGGAAGTAAAAAGTACATCACGTTCAGAGACAATAGTTGAAGTTACTCCATGTATCTGCACAATATTCTGCACATACAGGCATCCCAAGCTCTCTACTGAACCCTGCTCCCTGATCAGTAGGAAGTGGGATGACTTGGTGAGTCGATCAACGATTACCCAAATTGAGTCATGTACCCTAGAGGTACGTGGAAGTCATGTCACGAAGTCCATGGATATCCCATCACACTTCCACTCTAGGACCTCTAAAGGCTGAACCAAGCCTGCTGGTACCTAGTACTCTGCCTTCACTTGCTGAAAAGTGAGGCACTGAGAGACAAACTCTGCAACTGAATTCTTCATTCCTAGCCACCAATGCTGTTGTTGGAGATCCTAGTACATCTTTTCCACTCCTGGATGTACCGCTTGAGGGGATGTGTGGAACTCCCTCAACACTTCCTCTTGAAGTGACACTGGTACTATAGTACGTCCTTTGAAGAGGATGACATGCTCCCCATCATCAGAAAATCCATTAGGTGCCTGCCCTGTGGATATCTGAGCACGTCGTGTCTCGCAGTCAGCTTCCCCATGTTTCACCTCCCTGACTCGCTGAAGAAGTGGGGGAGTGACTGTAGGAGACTGAAGGAAGGTTGCTTCATCTCTATCCACAAAGGAAATCTGTAAAGTAGCCAGCGACTCCGTTGCCTCACCTAGTAGCTGTATAGCAGATCTCTTGCTGAGTGCATCTGAAACAACGTTCCGCTTCCCAAGATTATAGACTATCTCAAAGTCATATTCTTAGAGGAACTCAAGAAAATGTCGTTGTCTTAGGTTCAGGTCCTTCTGAGAGAAGATATACGCGAGACTCTTGTGATCAGAGTACACGGTAAAGCGTTCTCCCTTCAGATAGTGCTGCCACACCTTCAAGGCGATGTCCACTACAGCTAACTCCAGTTCATGGGTAGCGTAGTTCTGCTCACGCTATCTCAGCTGTCATGAACCATATGTGATCACTGATTGCTCCTGTATCAGCACACATCCGATTCCGGTCCCTAATGTGTCACAGTAGATTACATACCCTATGCCCTCCTCTAGAAGCCTCAAGATGGGGGCACTAGTCAGCCTTTGCCTCAGCTCTTGGAAGCTCTGCTGGCATCTCTCCGACCACATGAGGGGTTCCCAATTCTTTGTCAAGGATGATAGTGGTGATGCGACTCTAGAGAAATCTGGCACGAACCTCTGGTAGTATCCATCCAAACCCAAGAAACTCTGTACCTTTTTCACACTCCTGGGTGGCTCCCAAGCAAGTACCGCCTCAATCTTCATTGGATCCACTGTAACTCTAGCCTCCAAGATGACATTTCCCAAAAAGTGAAACTATCAGATCCAGAACTAGCACTTCGAGAGATTACCATAAATTTGGTGCTCTCGTAGTGTGTCCAGTACTACCAGCAAATGGTAGTCATGCTCCTCCTCAGTAGTCGAGTAGATTAGAATGTTGTCGATGAAGACTATGACAAAGCGATCAAGGTATGGCTGAAAGATCATGTTCATGAGTCCCATAAACACTTCTAAAGCATTGGTTACACCAAATGGCATAACCAATAACTCGTAGTGGTCGTACCGACATTTTAAGGCTATCTTCTGCACATCCTCACCTCGAACTCTGAGCTGGTGATAGCCTGATCTGAGGTCTATCTCCAAGAACCACCATGCTCCCTTAAACTGATCAAAGAAGTCATCAATCCTCAGGAGTGGGTACTTGTTCTTCACGGTCACCTAGTTCAGGCATCGATAGTCAACACAAAGCCTCAAGATCCCATCCGCCTTCTTGGAGAAAAAAATCGGGGCTGCCCAGGGAGAAACACTGGGCCAGATGAATCCCTTCCCCAACAAGTCCTCTAGCTGTACCCATAGCTCACGAAGCTCCGTGGGATCCATACGATATGCTGGTGTAGATATCAGTGTCGTACTGGGGTAAAAGTCAATGTAAAATTCCACCTCTCTGCGAGGAGGTATACCTAGGTCATCATCAGGGAAAACATCAGTGTACTAGTCAACCACTATAGGATAGCCCAGAATCTCCACATGGATCGCTCTGAGGGTAAGGCAAGCTAACTGATGAGTGATCGGATGCACTCTTCTTTGATTAAGTCCATCCAATGATGTAAAGTATCCCTTCTCGCTGGTGAAGGTAAACTTGGTCCCATCTGTTCGGACACACCGCACTTTGCGCCTAATAAAGTCAATATGAGCATGGAATGTAGATAACCAGTCCATACACAAGATGACGTCGTAAGGCTTCGATACCACTACTAGGAGATCCTAGCCGAAGCTCTCTCCTCCTAGAGTAAGCTCACACTGCTGGCAGCATTGTGTAATTGTCGAATCCACTCCTGTAAGAGTCTATAGCAGAAAGGATCGAGCCAACGACTCCATTGAAAACTCGGAGCTCCAAAGGAGAGGAGTGGAAATGAAAGAGTGACTAGAACCTGTGTCTATAAGTACTACAACTATGGTGGAGTAGACACATATTGTACCTTGAATAATCTCTAGATCACCCTGACCGTATGCCTCAGCTGCCTAGAGCTGAGCTCTCCCCTATCCACCTGCTCCCTGCGGTCGGGTTGGATATCCCGGTGGTGGTGGCACTAATACCTCGAATCATTGTCCACTGCTAGATACATGGCCAATTCCTCTGCCACGTCCGCCTGCTCCCTACGGACCACCTCGATCGAATCTCTTTCTCTGCCTGGGCAGTCCTTCGACAGTATGCTGATCATCCGAACGGTGGGTCAGGCAATCACGAGCCATGTAACCCTTCCTACCGCATGCATAACACTGTCCACTCCTGGAATGTATGTCTCCACTTTGGGTGCCATGCACAACCGATCCTAAATCATACGGTTGTCCACCTATAGGTCTAGTCCTCTTGGGCCTATGCGACATCTGTCTGATGCAAGCTTTAGAAGACTCCTCTACATGTCGACTGGTGGTGGATCTCGCTGCTGGAGACTGATCAACAAGGAAACTCTCCACTAGAAGGGCTCTCTCTAACACCCCTGCCTATGTCGGAATGTGGAGTGAGATCAACGAAGCCCTGATCCCCCGCTTGAGTCCCTGCTCGAAGGTCTGGGCCCTGAAAAATGTGTCCCGCACCATATTGGTGGAGTAGCGTGAGATGTATTTGAACCTCGATGAGTAATGAGCTACAGTCATGCTGCCCTTCTATAGATGAAGTATCTCCTGTATGTGCACTGCATGGAGAGTCACTGGAAAAAACTCTTCCTAAAAGAAGATATCAAAGTCTGCCGAGATAAGCGTCACCTCGTCATGAACCTAGAGCATCAAGCTCCACCATCTTCTTGCTGCTGCCTATCGTAGGCTAGTAGAAAGGATTACCATGAGGTTTGCTGGTGTCCCTACCAGTTGAAAAACTCTCACCATAGCCTCCAGCCAATCCTCAGTAGTCTGTCAGTCCGTCTCTCCCCTGAACCTGGGTGGCCTCTGGTGTTGGAACTTGTGCAATGAGCTCAAGCAGTATGCACTGTCTGCTGCTGGGGATGGTGGAATCAGTGGACCAACATGGAGTGGTACCACTGGTGCCTCCGCTGAAAAATGGCCCTACACTGAGGCCTCATCACTTGGTGGGCTATCTGTATGTACAAATCTCAGAACTCTAGCCAGCTGTCTACTTGGAGGCATCCTAAAAATAAATAGGTGTTCTATGGTTAAAAAAGGTATAACTTTTGATCTGACCTAGTGAGCTAACTTAAAGAAAAATTTTAAAAACACACACACAATCAGTGTTTTTGTGTACTAAGTCGGAAATCAGAATTTAGGGTCTTGGTGTATGGATACGTCGGCCGCCACACCAATACTGGACTCCTTGAACTGAAAACCACACTCACTACACTTAACACTATTTATTCATAGAAAATATCAGATTCCTAAGTTCTGTGGTAGAATTGTCTCCTCTGATACCAATTTGTCACAACCCGTCCCCCGGGGTTCGTGTCGTGACTACCCCAAGCCCACATTCCATAGGCCAGGAGCTGGGAACTAGCACCAAAGGCATAATTCCCATAACTGAGAAGGCGTTGCCTTTATAACCTATAAAGGCACAAAAAAGAGCACACAACTAGATACAAAACACTAAGTAAACTTGTATAACAAAAGACTGCTGAAAAGTAAAAGGAGCCGGAAATACAAGACCAAATGTAAAGTACAAGGATCTGGAAGTACAAGTACAACTAAAGAAAAGGAAAAACATCTGCTGGGTTGTCCTCTGAAATTCCTACCAGAAGGGTAGGTATGGATAGCCTCCTCATCACTCCACATCTGTCAGTCTACTCCATGTAAAGAATCATCGTAAGGTCCACCACCGAGTAATGTCCAGTTCTAATACTCTTATCCTTAGTCAGTACTGTCTCTCATCTGCATGCAACACAACAAGGTGCAGGCATAACCCATGTAGGGATGAGTATAACGATACTCAGTAGGGACCCCGAGACCCTCTAGGTCTCACAAAATCAAATAAGGATAAACCACAAAGTATGAAAATCAACAGATAACATTACTTAGGTATATTCCCAGATATATATATATACCTAAGTTATCGAGTGATTTTTCTCAATCATGAGGAAAACACAGAAAAACTGACTCAGCTCAACCAGGATTTTATTTACATTATCGAAACCTCGGATGTTGGAGAACACCTCCTCTGTCGAGTACAATGGGCCTTCCGTGACACCAAGTGTGCTTCCCACTAACCTTAGACTGCAGAGGTACTTCTCTTATCGAGTACCGTGGGTCTTTTGCGTCACACAAAGGTGCTCTCCACCGTGGGTATGCTGCCACACTTAGGCGCCCCCCTCATAGCCTGCCGAGGTAATCCTTATATTGAGTACCATGGGTATGCCACATCACCAAACACACTCCTCCACCATGGGTATTCTGCCACAACCAGGCGCTCCCCACTAGGCCAGTTGAGTCACTCCGAGTCAAATGGTAAGCAGTCATCAGGTCTCTTCCAGCTACTAGGTCTCCACAATCTGGTCTCTCATCTCTGAAAGGATATTCTCCACGAGATACTGGTCGATACTCCAACTATCACGAAGTCCCACAAAGAAGTATCTCAAAGGTCTGTCATGTCATAGGGGTCTCAATGCAATAGACGGTGCGTCAATCGAACGCACGGTTTGTGAGTTATTAGACCTTTAGTCTCGGGAGCCCGATTGGATTCGTGCACGATCCAACCTGACCGAATCTCAACTTTACCACAAACTTCAGTGGGGTATATTCAAAGGGACCTTCACGCTCCAAGATTACAGGCGCCACCGATAGTTCGTCAAATAGACGTCTGGTACCAAAGATATGGCCAAAAGAAACTAAAGGGTCGTAGTGTCCCCAAGTCTAGTCCGACCCAGCCCTACCCAGTCTGGGATGACCCAGTTCAGGTCAACCCGGAATGACCCATCAGATCTGGCCTGACTTGTTGGGTGGGCTAGCCCATTAGGTTTGGCCTGGCCCGCTGGGCCCAGCCCAGTAGGTCGTAGAGAGCCGAGAAGGCGTGGACCGGCCACGAGGGTGCGGACCGGCCGCGGGTCGACGTGAGGGTGGTTTGGCCCGGATGGCGCCAAGAGGGAGGCTCGACCCGGGGTGCGCGGCCAGTTCGGCTCGGAGGGATGCGGGGGCTCGGCTCTGGGCCGGTTTGGCCGGGGCGCAGCGTGGCTGGGGCGGGTTCGGCCGGTAGGGCCATAGTGGCCGGGGGATGGGTCGCCCGGGAGGGCCTCGACAGTCAAAGGATGGTTTGGTCAGGACACAACACAACTGGGGTGTATCGCGGCTCATGCCGATTCATCCGGTGGGCGGTGTGATCAGGGCGGCTCGGAAGCCAGTGGGCAGCGCAGTTCGGCCCTGGGCGGCGGGGCTAGTTCAGCCAGAGCGGCAGAGTGTCGTGGGGGCGGTGTGGGTCGCAGAGGCTGTAGGTAGTGCGGCCGTTTCCTTTGTCGCCTTCGACACTGTTGTCGCCTTCCTTCGTTTCTAAGAACACCGCAAAATAGAACGACGGAGGCGTCGAGCCATGTTGGTTTGGTCTGCACCCTCCGTGTTTAGGGAGGTATCATTTGTCTCACAAGAACGAAGCACAACAAACCCTCCCGCAATGATCAATCCTAAAACCCGCTAAAGGAAAACATATGCGGATCAAATAGTTAGAATTTGATCTGAATTCTTTGTTTTGGAAGGAAAGAATCACTGGAATAATATAATATTCAAATAAAATCCCTACTTTGTTCGAAGTTGGTTGACATTTGCGTGAGAAGGAAGACATCGATTTGTTGAATACGAACACGTCCTACATCGAAGGAGGTTCTAGGGAAGAAAGTCCAATTCGAGGTCTTTCTTCATCGGTGGAGCGTTCTTCATCGGGAGATGAAGTTATTTGTTGGAGAAATTTTTTTCTCCCAGGCTCTCTCCTCTCCCAATTCCACCCAAATTCCAAGTGAGCCCCAAAATAATAGATTAAGAAAACTATTATTTTGTTGGAAAAAATTTCAAAAAGGATAATTAATCACTTGGTTGGCGCATTAAATGGCTTGTGCATTGGCACAATAAAGGTGGAGGAGGTCAAGAGGCTCTCCCTCATTTATGAGGGAGTTAAGAGGTTTTCCTATCCCACTATTATTGGGGGTGGGGGTCGGGTAGTCCCCGCTCCCAATATCAAATTTGGAGGTTTTGAAATCTTGGGTGGTCCCCACCATAATAACCTCTCATGGTAGGTTAAGGTGTGGTGGTCCCCACCTCCAACTTTCACCTGGGTAGTTACAACAGATAAAATAAAATAAAACACGTGTTCATTTTATTTTATTACTTCCACGAAAAACCCAAAAACTAACTTCCACCATTGACCAACTGCCATTGAGGTGAAAGTCTTCTTAAGCAAATACCGGTGCTGCGAGTTCAAAAGTGTCCTTAGATTTCAATTCCGAGAACCAGTTCAAAAGTTATAAAAACACGCTCAAACTTTCACTGAACGTACCCGAACAAAACTTCAGAAATTGTTTCCGGACACACTGGGCCTCAGAATCACGTGCTGCCAATTTTTGAGAACTCATAAAATTCCCATTTAATTAAAAAAATAATTTTCCTGGAAATTCCAGGTCTTTACAATATCGGTTAAGGAGTTTAACTTAGTGGAAATTTTATTGAGGAATTATTTAGATGAGGTGGTGAGACTTCACAGAGGCTCAAGGAGGATCATCTCTGATCGTGATCCTTATTTTACTATGTAGAGAGGTCTCTAAAATTCTTTTAGCTCTTAGTTATTCATTAACACATTTTTTTAAAAAAAATCTTGGTCATATAGAATTGACTATCCAAACTTTTGAGGGATCGTTGCGTTCTTGTGTCTTAGATTTTTGAGGTTTGTTGATGAGGCACCCATCCTTGGTCGAGTTTTCTTATAAAAATAGTTTTCAATCCACCATGGGCACTGAATAGTTTGAAGCATTGTATGGTTAGACTTTTGATTCATAATTTTATTGGACTGGGGTTTGAGAGTCTACAATTCCTAGTCCGAAGCTAGTGCAGAACATGATAGAGATGGTTGAGGTAATTTATGAAAGAATGAAAGTATTGGAGGATCATGATAAGTAATATGTTGATCATATAAGGAGACCTATTGAGTTTGATGTTAAAAGAAATATGTTCCTGAAGGTGAATCCTCATTGAGGGTAGTGAAGGTTTAGTCATGGGATTATACTTTCTCTTGGGTTTTTGGGCCTTTCCAGGTGTTGGCCTATGTTAGAGCTGTGTCACATCAGATAACACTTCCACTATATATGATATAGATTCATAAAATTTTCCATGTGTCGCATCTTTGATATTATCTTCATTATGGATCCCATGCTATCAATTTGGGTGAGATCAATATTGATGATGATGCAAACTTTATGGTGGCATGTGGTGATCTAGGACCACTAGGAGAAGGTGTTGCGTGGGCATGTTATTCCATTGGTTCATTTCATGTGAAAAAATGATGGTGTGGAAGAGAGTAATTTGGAACATGAGTCACAAACACATTCTTAGTACCCAAAGATTTTTTTTAGTTTTTATATTATAGTGATTCTTGTTTTGTTGAAGTTTACCTTTTCTGGTTAATGATATGGTTTGATCTTCCTTGATTTTTTTGTCAATGACCTTGATCTTTTTTGAGATTTATCTTCCCTAGGAGTGTGTTTAGGATCTGGTTGTTATTTTTTCATTGTTTTGTTCCTCTAAGAGAGGTGGTTGAGCTACTATTTTGGAGATATTCTTGAGAGGTATCTCATGGAGTGGATATTCAGGAAACCATTTTCCTCTATTCATCTCTGGGGTTGGTTTTAAATTATCTACGATGAGAGTAGTTTTAGAGGTATTTGATGTATGTAATTGGATCCTTTTAGCCATTTCCCTTGAGAGTTTTAGGTTTTATAGGTTCCTAGGTGAGTATTGAGTTGGATCAACAGAGTTAGGCTATAAAATTTTAGCTGAAGGAAATTATATGTTATGGAGGTATATACCTTTCCGTAAGGTTAGTTGTTACAACATGAAGATTCTAGTTGCGGTGTAGGGTATCAGGAGGAAGTATTTTGGATCCACTTCCATTTTTGGCATAGCTACACCATGGAACCGGGTTATGGTTTAGGCTGATTTAGTCCTATGGCGTGGTGAAGAAAACTGTGAAATAGGGGTACGAGGGGTGAATTTGGGTGGTTATTCCAATTTTAGGGTAGCTGCACCAGGGGGTTAGAATATGACGTAGCCTCCCTTTCGGAAAATAGGTCCTATAGTGTAGTGGTTTACCCTATGCCATGGTTATATTCCTATTTTATAGAATATTTGGTGTTATCTGTGATGTTTATCATACATGGGTTTGATTGGACAGGTTGTGGTGTGGTTTCCTATCTTGCATCATAGTCCTGTCTGGTGTCATCTCTTCTACACTATGGTGAAGGGAGTTGCGCTGCGGTGATGTGTTTTATAGAATTACTATAAATATTAAAACCCACTCCAAACCCACTTTTATACCAAGTTTATCTATCTAACCCTAGGTTCTGAAGAGTTAGTTTTGAAGGACATTGATGTCTCTTTCAATTAAGAATAAACTCTTGCCTTCTAGGAATCACTATATGGAGATCTGAGGTGATTTATTGCTATTTTAAAGAGGTTTATTCTAAATTTGATCTTGTTTCATACCATGTTATCTTTTTTTTGTTATAGAGTTTAATCTCTATAATTCTAATGGAGTATATTATTATTTTTGTTGGCACGTTTGTGACATGGTGTTCTTAGAGGGACGTATCTCTGTTGTAGGAGAGGTGATCAGAGATCTACATTGTGGTTTTATTCTAATTTTAAGAATGTTGAAATCTTGAGGAATGTGATTCATTGATTCTCGTTCTATATTATGTTCAATCACAATTTTATCATAGTTTACATTATTTGGGTGGTATTGGAATTAAACCTAATAAAGGATAAACCATATAATGTAAAAAAATGGTTTATGGTCAAATATCACATGTTTTTACACTATGATAACAGTTTACCTATTGATTTAATAGATAGTCTACTATCTATGTTATGGTTTTTTTAGAATAATTGTTTTTATTGGGTAATCATGTTAATTTTATGAAATTGGTAGATAACATAAGGCAAGTAAACCTGTTAGTTTGATAAAGAACTTAACATGCATGTTTAATTATCCCCAGATTCTAAAAATTTTATGGAAATAAAATGATGTTTAATCAACAATTTCTTCAATGTGATAATGAAATTGGCTAAATAACTTGAATATAGAATGATTTATTTTGATGATAATTAAGAGGTACATTAAATTGAAATTTTTTCTTCCTTAAAGTTTGTTGAAACTAGAATTTATGACTGAAAGCATGTTTAAATTAATGATAGATTATAATATATGATGCCTTTGGTTACCCATAATAGTAACTTGTAATAAATGATTAAGTAGATTCATGATGGAATAAAATACTTTTTTTGATAAATATAATTTTTTGGGATGAGTGAGCCAATTTTCTTATGAAATGTGAATGCATTTTGTTTAAGGGTAAGTAATCCCATGTGCATGTAAAGTCTAATGCCTTATTTTTATGGAATAGTTTTTGTGTTGAACAAATCTATTGTTTTTTATTTATGTATTTCTTTAAATGTGAGAATTTTCATGTGATGTGATGTGATCCTAGGATGGCTGTTGGATGAGGAGATATGGGTAAGGAGGCATGGGTATGTGGGAGCAGTTGATTCCTATGATAATGAGATGCATGGTGATATACATGATGATTTTAGGGATGAAACAAAGTTCGAGAAAATGGGTTGAATATGGGATTGCCCATTATTGCACTAAAAGCTAGATTATTTCTTGTTAATGTTCCAATTAATGGCTGAATCATTGGGTTATTATTTATCTTTATTCCTTTCCCCACTGCTTGAGGAAACTAGTTGTGCATGGTTATGGATCTTCTTATGGTAGCATAGTATGTTTCCTAAAGAACTTGGAATTTTGGGACGATAATAATGTTTAATCATATTTTAAATCATGGGATTGGTCCTTATCAGAATCCAAAATATGTTAATCTTGAGAAATTGTGGATTCAGATGTATTATTCCTGGAGGACATGGAATTCCCTCTTATAGTTAAAGAAATTTAATTTAGAGTAATGTTAACTAATGTAAAATGAATTAATTAATGTAATTTTAATTTCTAAAAATTAAATAAGTAATTTATTGAAACTCCTTGAATGCTTGTGTGGATATAGGATTCATAGTTCATAGTGGTGGAAGTCCGGTTTCTAAGAGACAATTTCTGCAGTTGAGCCTAAGACTAAGATAATTCCCATAGTGTGGTTGTGAGATATATTATATCCTATAAGTTTTATGATTTTATATACTACCCCACCCATGTAGGTAGGGATACCAAAACCTAGTTGACTTTGGGAGGGTGTTTTCCCCAATATCCAGGTTGGCGAGGGATAGATGGCTGACTACCCACTCTGGCCTCACTCCCTTCTCCTAGTAGTATTATGTTATGGTATACTTGATGATTACTTTCCCCTTATATATGTGTAGAGGGATGTAATGGATTGTGATTATTTCACACAGACATATCTTTAGATATAATATAAAAAGGATTATTATAGTTATTACATGTATGGACTATGATGGATCAAGATAAATTACATCGTCTATAGACTGTGATGTCTTGATGTATAATACCCAATGTATGATACACAACATACGAGCTGTGGTGGCTCTAAAAAACAAATCTGTTATTATATGGAGATATGGAATGGGGTGATGAGATGATGTGATGCATAAGTTAAATGTTATAATAATTTATACCAAGTTTTTTTGGGCTGTATTCTTTAGAGAGAGATGTATCAGGACCTGTGATGTTGGGGCAGAGTAGAAAACTAGTAGGGAAGTTGTATCGGGGTACCCATGTTTTTGTGAATATATTAAGATCTCTTTTTCTGTGTTACTTTTTGAGAGATAACCTCGATGAGGCTGGGAACATAGTATACCTATTTAATTGATGAGTTACCTTTAATGTTTTTCAATGGTGTAACAACCCAAGATTTTATAATATATTCCTTTTTAAATAAATTAAATCTCTTTGATATACTGTGATACATGCAACCCTGAGTCTAAAACAACTGTAAAATAATATACCATTATAATATAGCCGTTATATTGGTGGGTATGAATAAGAATAACTAAATAATGAAAATTATATGGTTTAAACATATATAAATAAATTTATTTTTCATCAATTTATTATAAATAAAAATTAGAATCATTTGAAAGTAAAGAAATGATTTTTTTTGAAAAACTATATTTTTTCTAAAACATTGGTTTGTCGCGTTTTGTGAACTTATGTTAAAATTAATTTTTGGAACCAATAAATTTTACTTGATAAAATTAAATTCATTTTTTTAAATAATCATGTCATAATTATCTTAGAGTTTTTTTGACAGTTTTCTAAAAAGATTATTTTTTCGAGGAATAGTGAAAACATATAATTTTTTATTAAAAAAAAAATTTTCATTTAAAGAATTTACAAAGTTAAATTTTTCATAAATTTATTTAAAAAGTAAAATTAGTTCAATTTCATCATAATTAATATATTTTATCTCATTTTAATAAATTTTATGTTTATTTTTTATATAAAAAATTTCCATACTTATGAACACTTTTCTTTGGAAAATCGTTTTTTCATCGCATTTGTGAGTTTAATTTTAAATTTAATTCTGCCATATCAATGAATTTAATTTGAAAAAATATATTAAATATTTTTAATAATAATAATTAATATTATATAATAATTTTAACTTAATTTTTGTTCATAATGAATATTAAAAACAGTAAAAATTAATCACTACAAATAAGGTTAAAACAGGTTTACCGAGGATTAAACTAAGAAGATACGGGTTAAAATGACATAAAACTTTTCCAATTAATATTGGATAAAAAAATTTAGAACTCAAATCATCTAAGGTTCTATAATGATCAATTTTTGATTCTTTTTTCATGTGAAAAATATGGTTATAATTTATTCTTTTTAAAATTTTCAACTATGTCCTCTCCCCCACTTATAAAAGGGAACCCCTATCCTCTCCCATTAACACTTAAAAATCCATTTGGTTTGTCAAATAACTAAAGAAATAAATTCCTTAAATTCATTAAAATTACCTAGATTCCTTTTTTTATCATAAAACCAATCTTGGAAGGCTTTAGGTATAAACCTAAATAAGTTCTCCGAAGGGGAGGTATAGTTCTTAACCATGAATCTTCATTTTATCTCTCCCTATACCCCCAAAAAATATTATAAAACTATGATAAAATAATAACACCAATGTATACCATATAATTACATGTTATTATTTTAATTTCACAACCTATATCCATCTTCTATTCTATCAAATTGAAAACAAAACTATCGATTATGTGTATGAAAGACTACCGCATTACGAACTGATGTGATTCATTTTCCATTACCTTCTATCACATCTAGATATAATGATGGATTTAATGTATATATATTATATTTAAGACTTACTTATAATTCTAGGATTATAATATAAAATATAATTTCTTTACTTTTAATCCATTGTAAAATGATAACGTCGCTCGTGTGTACGTGTGAACTATCGCCTCCACAAAGCGTTGTGAAATGTTTTTCATTTTATTTTGAAAAGGATTGTAATAATGATATATTTAATTAATATATATTTTATATATGATTATAATTTAAATTTGAAATATTAATTTACTTTATTTAATTTCATCTATTAAAAAATGGAAACAATGTTCATGCATACATACAACTTACCGTCTCCATGAACGGTGAAACTCATTTTTTACCTATATATTTCATAGTCTATTAAAAACACTTATATAATGAAAATATATGATATTTATATAATGCTTTAAATTTTGGATATGATTTAACCATGGTCAAAGTACAATTACCCAAACTACTGAACCAAAACATACATGAAAAACTAAGTAGTTATCACCTGTAATAATGACTTTAACAAATAATTCTTAATAAAAAAGTGATAAAAAGTTATAAGTAATGATATATGATATGATATATTATTATTATTTAATATTTTTATATTAAATATATATTTATTATATATGAGGTTCGAACATGTATGAAGGAAATTAGACTAGAGGTAAGGGTTTCTTGTCTCACTTTTACTCCTATGAGACATATGTCATATTCACCACTTATTTATTTTGTGTGGGGTATATAATAAACCTTATATTTTCTTATATCATGAATATATATATCTTCATGGTATTTAATGTTTTTATTTGAAGTTATTTCTTTCAGGGGGATTATGATTCAAAAGTTACCAAATTGGTAAGAGTTTATTTCACAATCTCAACATTATTCAAGATAGTTTTTGTTTAAGTCTACCTTGGGGGAATTTTTTTGATATATCTATCTTAAACCTAATATATTTTTATTATCACATGATTATTAATGAACTTTTAATGTAATATTACTATTTTACTCTCTTTATTACTTAAAGTGTTTGAGGGTTTTTTAAGAAAATATTACTTTATTTCTCTCTTCGATCAAAAAATATTTTTATTCCATATCTATGTTTTTTAAAAAACTTTTAAAAAATATATTTTAACATTCATAAAATTATTCATTAAATAAATTTTTACCAATTTTGGACTTTTCCTAGATGGGTTTAAAAGGAATCTTCTTGTCTTTTTCAGAATGAGGTACATTTTAGCCTTTTTACAATAACATGAAAAGAATGTTTTTTTACTTATATGACATTTATGAAATTACGAACCATAATGAACACTATTTTTTTAAATTTTACTATACAATTTTCTATTATTAATTTCAAATTGTTTTTCCCTAATATTCCGAAAATATTTAGTTTCTGAATGTGATTTTAAAAATGAAAAGGTTATTTTCCTCAAGAATGTTTCTTATGAAAATTTTATAGTATTTTTATTTATCAACAATAATAACCCTTATTTTAATTTTGATCCAATGATGATATGTTTTAATAATACCATTATTATTCTTTATATAGATGGTTTATGATAAGTTTGACCAGGAAATGCATTAACATCCATATGATAGTCTTTCAATATGAATGTTTATGTTGATTATGTTTATTTATTGGGTAAATTATTAATATTAAAATGATAGTTTTCCAATATTATTGTTTATATTGATTACGTTTATTGATTGAAAAAATTATTTACATTCATATGCTAGTTTTAAAATAAGAATGTTTATGTTGATTATGTTTATTGATTGGGAAAATTATTAACATTTTAAAGGATATTTTTTCAATATAAATGTTTATATTAATTATGTTTCCCCCCTTTCATATGAGTAATGCATTGGAATTAGTAAGTGCTGTTTGAATCCCACTATTTCCCCTTGATGAATATGTAGGTCTCATGAGACAAACTATCTTGGGTATTTGGATGAGGTCTTACCCATTTAGATAATATTCCTTGGCATGAGGACCCTAAAATATTTTTATGATATCCAACATTATGCATTTCTTCATTATGTGATTAGTTGTTGATGTCCATGTGATTATTAAATTAGTTAGAACATCCATGGACAAGTTTCAATCCTATGTGATTATTTATATAGAATTATTTTTATAATCATTTATTCTAATCATATAATTATTCATGTCCAAGTTATTTATTAAATGATATGTGTTTCAGGTATTTACCTTTCCATATTGATTATGGATCATTTGATCAAGATATATTATGATATACACATACCCTTATTAATAATTAAAGCTTAGCCATTTCTTATTTTTCCTTTCCCCAAGATTCTAAGAAGTGTATTATGATTGATTTACAAGGATATGATAAAGGTAATAATGGTGTTGTCGGAGAAAGTTCTATGTTGTATTTTATGTTTCAAAATGTAATTTGAGTTTCAATTATGTTTTTAGTTTTTTAAGACAACTAGACTATTCGGTCCTTTGGGATATAATTAATTGTATCTAATAAGAATATAATAAAGTAACATCCAAATATGGGATACTAGGGGATGGGTATTATAGTTGGTATTTGAGAAAGCTTATTAGAAACCTTGAGAACCAGATTTATAAAAACATAGATTAGAGAACACAACCCTATGACTCAATTTGGGGATAAGTCTAATTATATGATAACATCATAAAGTTTTGGTAAGGTAGATATTATATATATTTACTAGTAATAAATCCTTTTCTAGATACAACAAGTGGATGTGTATTTGGAATAGTTGTACCTAAATGTAATAACTCAGAAAAGGGTGCATTGGGATTTAACTCAATCGTCACTTGGTTAAAAACAATGAGCCATGATGCACACTTGGTTTGATACTTTTTGGGGATATTCTAGGGTAAATTCACATTTTATTTATGAGCCATCATGAAGGATTTAAATAGATAATGACAATAATAACATATATTAAATCTATGGTATCATAGATTGAAAATAAGGTTTCATGATTTAGACATCTTATATATGATTTTTCATAATTAGGATTACTGTTTCTCACACAATGATTTTTGGTTTTAGTCAATGGATATAACTAGGAGGAATGATGTTAAGGTTGAATGTGATGGAAAATATAGAGATTCTGAGAAACTAAAAAGGATTTTGACTGAATTATAAGATATTGTAATTATTCTTGATCAGTTATCCTGATATATATTCAATAACCTATAAATTAACCAACTCTCAGACTCACTAAAGAAGAGAATGATGGAGTCCACTAAGATCTTGATTGGTAGATACTATAGAGGAAATAAAGAAAAATTTTCTTTATATTAGAAATATAGAAAGTGAAACCAAGGATAATGTCTCAAAGGAATGGTAAAATGTTTTATGTGTGTAAAAGAAGGTCATGGAGAAAATAATTTTTGATGAAAAGTGTGGAATTAAATTGAGGGAAATAAATTTCATCATATAGATCTATTTATAGTTTTTTGTCTTAAATGTGAGGAACCTGAGTGTTATCCAAGAAAATTCCCTATTTTAAATGTTAACTCCTAGTATAAGGAAGGACCTGTGTTATACCAATAATTGAAGTAAAATGGTTGAAGTATTTATTTATTTGGATCCAGAATTATGTTATAGAAATATTTTTATTAGTGGTATTTTGGTTATAAGATTCATGAAACATCTCAGGATTGTTTTAATTTTTGGAAGAATATATGTCTGCATCAAAATTAAACTAATAGTTATGGATACCATCACAAATTTATGATTTTTAATTTTGATTATAAGTTTAAAGTCTTAGATACCCCTTTTGAGGTTTTATGGGATGAAAGTACCTTAGAGGAATTTATTGAGTTCTAATATATGTTTGTAGAATATATGACCCTTATGTATAATTTTTTTTAATGAGAAGGTTATTTGAGGAATAATGATTTTAGTTATTATGGATATATGTTCAATTTTATTAAAAACCTTTAGGTTTAATATAATCATTGATATTAAGGTAATAATAATAATAAATTAAGGTTATTTGATTATGTGAAAAATAAGTCGTATAGGAATCCTTTGCAGTTAAAAAGTGATTTCACAAATAATGTTATTTTGTAGGATGTTCATAATATTTTTGGGAACATTATTAGTGTTATATTAATACAGATCTTAGTTAAAAGGAAAATATGTCACATCCTCCAAGGCTACAGGGCTTGAAACCAAAACTGATGGGTGACAAGGGTGCAACACCTACCATTGTCCTATTTGATATCCTGGATAGTATGGCATTTTTAAAAATGAATTGATGGAAAAATATTAAGTTGATTTTTGGAATAATATTATAAGATACAATCTTTTCATTTTTTGTGATTTTGAAGTTATATATGATATTTAGGGAGAATTTTTACTGGCTTGAGGTATATAAAACCTCTAGGTTTAACATATTGGATTATCAAGTAAGAATTATATTATGTTTTTAGAGATGTAAGATGGTTTTAATGATATATACTTATGTAATGGATTATGTTTAACCTTGTGTGTTAATATTGAGGTTTTAGATATTAATGTATTATATTAGACAACTTGTTGTAACCATTTTTATTTTGGTAAATATTTAGAGATATATGGAAAGAATTCTCATTATTTTATGGATTATATGATATATTAAAAGTTAATTTTAGTGCTTCAGGCCTAAAAAATTCATCTTGGATATTCATTTCTTAGAGTAATAAATGAATTGGAAATTGATCAAAGTATAACCAAATGATGAAATTATGCTTATGAAATAAAAAGATATTAAGTATATTTTTATGTGTTCACTATATTGATATTAAAATAATCCCTTAAATATAGTAAAAGGATCTTAAAATAAAATTTTATACATTTACCATCATTTCTGATGAATCAATGGTCTTTTCCACACCTCATCGATTTATGATTTTTTGGTTGCTAACTTCCTCTTAAACATTCACTTTCTTGTGATCAATAATATTTCTCACTCTCTCTAATTATTTAATACTTTCCTCCATATTACGTTAATTTTTTAATACCAAGAAACCTATTAATGTGTTATTCTAGACAACCTTCATACATTTATTTCTCTCTTATCAAGTGGAAGTTTTATTATCCCTTTTTACAATGTAGGGTTTCAAAAAAGGCATTTTCTAATTCCAAACCTTTGATTTCTGAACGCAAGATAAAATTGTGAGGAAACAGAATTTATTTCTGATGGGGATAATATAACACCTTGATATTTTATGACATATTCATTTTTTTTAAAATTTAATCTTTTCAATATCTTGTGATACACACAATCCTGAATTTAAAAAACCCATAAAATAGTATGGCATTATAACATAATTGTTAAATTGATGGATATGAATAGGACTAAATAATTTATGAAAATTATATGGTTTATACATTTATAAATAAATTTATTTTTTACCATATGATTATAAATGAAAATAAAAATCATTTGAAATAAAAATAAATGTTTTTCTTAAAAATGTATTTTTTTATAAAAAGAGTATCATTTTGTTTTGCGCACTTATGTTTAAAATTATTTTTCACCACTTTTAAAATTTATTTGAAAAAATTAAACTAATTTTTGAAATCTTAATTTCATAATTATAATAGATTAATTTTTTTATAATTTTCTAAAAATATTATTTTTTTGATGAATAGTGAAAAATATTGATTTTTGTTGAAATGTGCCTTTTTCATTTAAGGAATTTTCAAAGTTATATTTTGTTTAAACTTATTTTAAATGTAATATTTATTCAATTATATCATAATTTTCAAATTTATGTAATAAAAATTAATTTAATGTTGTTTTTCAATGCAAACATGTTTTCTTGTTATGAAAACTTTTCTTTGGAAAACCATTTTTTCATCGCATCTCTGGGTTTAATTTTAAATTAAATTCGACCAATTATATGAATTGAATTTGAAAAAATAGATTTTATATTTGGAATCATAACAATTAATATTATATAATATGTTCAACTTAATATTTTTTTATAATGAATAATAAAAACATTAAAAATTAATTACCGCGGTTAATGTTGAAACAGGTTTACCAGGGGTTAAACTAGGACGATAAGGGTAAAAATGACATAAAAATCAAAAAATTTATATTTATGCACTAATTTAGACCTTATATAATCTAATATTTTATACTGATCCATGTTTTATCCTTTTGACATTTTAAAAATGTGGGTATAATTTATTCTTTTCAAGAATTACAATATGTTATCTCCACCACTTATAAAGGCAAACCTCCTCTCCCATCCCATTAACACTTAAAAATCCATTAAATTTTAAAAACAAATAACCAAAATGACTTTCTTAAATCCCTAAAAATTATATATAGCCCTTTTTTTACCATAAAAACATTCAAGTAAGGTTATAGGTATAAACAAAAAAGGTTATCTGAAGAAGAGTTATAATTATTAACCACGAGTCTTTATTTTATTTCTTCCTCTTCTCCATCCAAATATTATAAAAATATTAATAAATAATAAAAAATTATCTAAATTATATATATATTAATATTTTTATGATATAACCTATATCTATCTCCTCTTCCATCAAATGGGAAACAAAATAGTTCATCGTGTGTACGACAGACTGCCGCCTCACGAACCAATGTAATTTGTTTTCCATCACCAACTCTCACAGATGAATATAATGATGGATTTAATATATATATATATATATTATATAGGTCATAATTATACTTCTAGAGTTATAATATCACATATAACATCATAAATTTCAATTCATTGGAAAACAATAACGTTGCTTGTGCGTATGTGTAGAGTACCTCCTCCACGAAGTGATGTGAGGAATTTGTTATTTTATTTAGATATAGATAGTAATAAGGATATGTGTAATGAATATATATGATATATATGATATAATATTTATTATTTTAAGGTGAAATATTATTTAACTTTACTTTTTTTAATCCGTTAAAAAATGGATACAACATTCATGCATACGTATGACCTACCGCTGTCTTGAACGATGTAACTCATTTTTTAAATTTAAATTTTATGGAGTATTATAAAAACTTATATAATGAATAAATATGATAATTATATAATTTTTAACATTTTGAGGATTATTTAATAACGGTCAAAGTATAAGGACCAAAACCACCTAACCAAAACATGCATGAAAAATAAAGCAATTATCATACAGAATAGAGATTTTAACAAAGAATTATTAACAAACAGGTGATAAAAAGTTATAAGTAAATAATATATGGTATTATATATATATATATTATTATTTAATAAATTTATAATAAATTTATATTTATTATACATGAGGTTTAAAGACATAAAAAGGAAATCAGACCTAAGGTAAGAGTTTCGCATCTCACTTTTACTTCCTTGAGACATATGCCATATCCACCACTTGTTTCTTTGGTGTGATGTATATAATACAACTTTTATATGTTATATAATTAATCTATTTATATTAATGTACTTTAAACGTTTTAGTTTAAGTTATTTCTTTTAAGGGGATTATGATTCAAAATTTACCAAAGTGGTAAGGGTTTATTTCATAATCTCTTCATTTTATGAGATTTTTTATGTTTAAGAATCCCTTGGGGTAATTGTATGATATTTATATCTTAAACCCCATAAATTTTATTATCCTCTATTAATTCATGAAATTTTCAAGTAATAGTACAATTTTACTCTCTTTGGTACTTAAAGTGGCTGAGAAAACATTTTTAAGAAAAGATGAATTTATTTTTCACATAAGTCAAAAATAATTTTTCATCCATGTCCATGTCTTCCAAAAATATTTTAAATTTTTTTACCATTCTAAAAATTATTTATTTTTTAAAATTTAATCCATGTTTTACTTTTTACAAAAAATGGTTTGAAAGGAATCTTCTTTTAATTTTATGAATGGGGTATTTTTTAACCTTTTTATAATAATGTAAAAAAGAATGTTTTTTTAACTTATACGACACACACAAAATTAAATACCACCATGACCACTCATTATTTTGAATATTAATTTAAAATTACACATGATTATTTTAAAATATATATTTTTTCATAATATTATGTAAATTTTATTATTTAAAATAGTCTTTTCAAAGTGAAAAGAGTATTTTCCTCAAGAATATTTTTAATGAAATTTTAAGGTATTTCTGTTTATCAATGATAAAAACCATATTTTAATTTTTCTCTATTGGTTATATGTTATAATGATACCATCATTATCCTTTCTCAATGTGGTTTATGATAGGTTTAACTGGGTAATTTATTTACATTTTATGCTAGTTTTGCAATTCAAATGTTTATGTTGACTATTTTTTTGATTGGGGAAATTATTAAACTTTTATTCTAGTTTTACAGTAAGAATGGTTATGTTGATTATGTTTATGTTTTGGAGAATTTTATTAACATTCGTATTCTAGTTTTCTAATGTGAATACTTATATTGATTATGTTTATTGATTGAGGAAATTTTTAACATTTCGTATGCTAGTTTTTCAATATGAATATTTACATCGATTATGTTTCTAGAAATTCATATGAGGAATTAATTGGACTTATTAAGTGATTTGAGGGGCCACTATATCCCCTATATGAATTGGTATGTCTCATTAGGCAAACAAGATTGGGTATTTGGTTGAGGCCTTACCCATTTTTGTAATATATCTTGGTATGAGGCCTTGAAAGTATATTTATAATGCCCGATATTAGGAATTCCATCATTATGAGATTAATTATTGATGTCCATGTGATTATTATATTCATTATAATATCTATGGATAATTTTCAAGCCCATGTGATCATTTATATGGAATTATTTTGATCATTATTTATCCTTGCCATATTATTCTTCATGTTTATTTTATTGATTAAATGGAATATTTTTAAATTATTTACCTTGCTATATTGATTATGACTTATTTTTTCATGATATATTCCATTTTATGCATACCCCTATTGTGTATTTAAGTCCACCCCTTTCTTATGTTCCATTTCCCCATGATGCTAGAAAGTGTATTATGATTGATATACAGGGATATGCTAAATGGAATAATGGTGTTCTCCAATAAAATTATATTTTGTATTTTATGTTTTCAAATTTAATTTGAGTTTCAAGTATGTTTCTAGTTTTCCAAGACTAATAAACTATTTATCCCTATGAGATTCGATCACTTGTATCTTACACCAATGTAATAAAGTAACTATATACTATACACTATTAGGGTAAGAGTCTTTACAACAAGTATTTATCATGTTTTTTTTATATTTTTTATGAGAGGATTTAGAGAGGATCTTACTGAGTATACATATTATTCTCACCCTTTATATACATTTAAAACATTTTTTAGGTTAGTAGGATAAAGTTGGAGATCGGTCTAGATATTACTAGTTTATGGTTGTTCCAGAGATGTTTGGGATTCATGGTCAATGTCGAGTTTATATTTTGGTACTTATAGTTCCTTTTTAGTTGTATTAGTTCTTGTATGAAATTACATGTATGTAAATGGGATACTTATTTTATATTTACGAGAATAATTTGATTGTTGTACCTATCTTATCTCTCTTTCCTCACTTTATTTTATATGGTATTGCCTCTCAATTGTATATATGATATACCCTTAGTGCTTGTTTCCAAACCATGGCCTATTATAGGTGGGCTTTAGGTTTCACCATATACCTAATCTCATTACCATCCCATAAGGGGTATCTTTTAGGGGATGGGGTTATGTAAAATTATGGTTAGTTGGGACAAATAGCTATCATATAAAGGTAAATGGGAAATTATTTACTAGAATGGGATTTTATGTCAAAGAAGTTGATATTATATGAGGGGTAAATATTGAGTTAATTTTTGGAAGAATATATGATTTTTTTGTGGTGATTTAGGTTATTTTTGATAAAATATTAGTATATTTCAAAGAATATTGATTAAGTCATATAATTGTTTTGTATAGATTTATGAGTGATTAATGTTAGTTGAAGATAAATGATAGGTTGATTTTGGAAGAATAAGTAATCAAATTTATAATATTTTTGGGTTTCGAATTTGATTAGAAATATTTCTAAGAGTTTTAGGATTAATTATTTATGGAATGATTTAATATTAAAATTTATTTTTATTATTAAGGATTTAATGATTAATGTATTATTTATTCATATAAAGTTTTATTCATTTTTCATTGGGTATTATATTTTATTTTTCTAACCATTTTTGGTTTTAGTGAGTGTTTAGAGACTTGGGGAATAAATTTTCATCCATTTTATAGATATTATTATCCATTAAAATTTAATATTAGTTCCTCAGATATGAAAAATCTATCATGGTTGTTTATCATTTAGAATAAGATATTTAATAGAGGTTGAAAGATGCTCGAAACACAACCAAAGGAGAAATTTTTCTTATTGAATAGAAAGCAATCAACCAAGTACATTTTCTCATATTATCAATATTTATGGTAAAGTAATTAATCAACTCAATAAATATTAAGATAAATATATCAAGTATTATGTTGAAAATATCGCTCAGATATCAAGGTATTCTTTTGGAAACTCATTCAAAAGTATGAATCTTATAATGATATATACATGGTTTTAGAAATATTTATTTCAGAAATACTAACTTTCCTAATAGTGTATTAGAAATTAATTATCATGAAACAATATTCATCTTATTATTACCACATTATAATATACTTATTTTAGCAAGAATAAATTAAAATTACACGGGAAAAAAATATTTGGGGGGGGGGGAGAATGTAACACGTTTAGATTTCAATATGTAGTTCTCTTTTTAATAAATATTATACTGAATAATTTTTTCACATGAAACACTGAACTAAAATGATCCATGATATATTAGAAAAAAATTATAAATATAATTATATGAAGAATAGAACCACTTTTAAATTATTTTAAGTTGGGGATGAAGCCTTTATTTATTATGAAAGAAAAGACAACTTTATATATAGGTAGAGGGATACCCATTACATATCTCATTGTCCCAAAGCCAAGTGGACCATGAGCATGGCCTAAAGAGCTAGTTCAACATCATTCCTACATCATCGCCCTCTTGCATCATGCCTACATCACTACCTGTGTCATAAATCCTCAAAGGGGCTTGCCAAGATTCGAATCCTAGTCTTTTGGCTGAAGGATTACAGGGTTTATGAATCAGGTTCTACCCCAACTATAATAGCATCTTCTAAATGAAAAGATATTAATTAATTAGTAATGATTACATTTATAGGATAAATAATTAATATGATTTAATATTAAAAAGATTTTTTTTCAAAGAAAAGTTTTTTTAAAAAACAATTGTTGTGAATTAAATCCTAATAAATTAAATTAATACCTTTTAAATTATTATTATGATATAAATAATATTTAAATATATTAACAATTATTTAATTATAACTTGTTATGAAATAATACTAAGAACACATAAAATTCTAAAACTACCTTTTTCTACAGAATCATATTTTATTAATGTTTTAATTTAAAAACTAAACCTATAAATTGTATATTTTTAATTTTACTAAATTAACTTCATTTTTTAATTGATAATTTCAAAATTAATTAATGGTGAATTTTTGGGATTTTTCTGAACTGGTTGATTTTAGGTGAATAGTAAAATAAATTGTTATTGCAAATATTATTACTTTTATGAAAAAATCATGAAATAAGAATGAATTAAAAAGTTTATGAAACATTTTTCGTACAAAAAAATGTTTTAAGCATTAAAATAAAAAATTTAAAAATTTTAATATGAATTTGGAAATCTATATTTGACATTTTTAAACCCAAGTGATATTTTATTTTTATTAAAAGAACTAATTTTTATCCTTTTCTTTAATTAAGTATCTACATGGTAACATTTTGTTTTATATTGGTTTTAAAGTCAAATAAATCTCATTTTTTATTCAAAAAGAAATAAATTTCTTTATAATCAATATTATACATGATCTTGGGGTAAATTCATTTTTATGCTTAAAAGGAATTTATCTAAAAAATGTTTCTCATTGCGTTTTATGTACTTATATTAAAAGTAATTTTTATCAACTATAAAAATTAAATCATGTAAAATGGGTTTCATATTTTAAATCAAAAAATTCAAATTTGGTAATAATTTCACTTTTATCTTTATCTATAAAGATAAGTTACCTAGCTAAACATTTAGCCGCCATTGTTAAGATGTAATGTGGTAAATGGTTAAAGTAAGATATAATGCCAAAAATATCAATAAAACTTGTCTAAATTTGATTTTATTAGTGTATTTTAACCATAGATTATCCGATATTAATTTTTTTCCATTTTTATCCACTTTCCTTTGATAATGAAATTTATATTATTTTAAAGTTAAGAGTGTTTAAAAAAATGTCACTCTTTCTCAGATGATATGTCAAATATTTTTTTATGATAATGATAAGAATAAAAATAAAAAATTTAATAATATAGATGAATATAATTATGGTTATGAAATTATATTTATGTTTTTATTTTATTTTTAAATTTAAATAATATCATAATTATTTAAAGTGCTTATGAAACATTGATAAAACACTTGTGAAAGGAGCAGAGAATTCAAAGTAAATGATTTTGAAATTATTAAAAGTAATAATATTTGGATTAAATTAACACTTTAATGAATTATAGGGATAAACATGATAGGTAAGAAGTAATTTTAATGATTTTTTTTGTTATCTAGAAACCATTAATGACAAATTATGTGAGTAGTCTTGAAAATAAATTTAAATTGTATTTAATGATAAAAAATATTTTTTTATTGATTTAAAAATCACTAAAAATTATTATACCAAGTCAAGTGGTTGAGAAATGATTGATAATACATGACATGGTCTATTTATGAGCCAATTTGAATTTTTAAAATTATATCCTTAACCCTTAAAGATTGAATATTTTTTAAAACACCTTTTATTTTTACCTATAAAATGGGACTCAATCTAACATTTCTAAAGACACATATGAGCTTGGTTTTATCTAAAAATAATTCCCCAAACCCTCTCTATATCACCTTTATAGTCCCATGGTGTGAACATAAATCAATATTCCAAAGGCCTTAAGTTCAATCTATTGGAGTTTGTGTTCTAGAACAAATTTTTTATACTTTAGATTTCATGTATATTAAAAGAAGTGAATGTAAAATAAAACATCTTATTACATATTGTTCATTGTTATCCCTGAATTTAATGTAATAATTCCAAAGAATATTTGTAATTTTTAAAAGGTTATAACAATTTCCCACTATGATTATAACATTGAAATGATATGAAGATATTCTTAAATATTGTTATATGGTTGGATAAAATTCTATGATGGGACACAGAATATATTGAATGTCAGGTGTGGGCACTTATAAGTAGATGAGACTTTATCCTATGATGTTTTCACATGGTAATCTCGAAGATGAGATGTTATAAGAGTAGACTCGTTAGTATTAATTCTATATGTTTCTGTGTCATTGGATATTTCTATCTACGAGTGTTTGTAATGAACCTTATACTTTAAGATTATTATTAATGCATGTCACGGATCACATATTTATATGTACTAACAAAAATTGTGACACCATATGTTCATGGGAAGTTGGGTACATTTATTTAATCTTGAATGATATGTTATTAATAAATAATTTGAGGAAGGATTATTCCCTTCCATCATTATGAAAGATGATATCTTAACCTTTTTATTGAAATGGAACCATCACATTAAATTACATGTCCATGGTGTATAGATGAGTTCATTTTAGATAGTCAAAGAAGGATATTTCAAGAACATTGGTCCATGAAATGGGTGTGAAATGTTCTTGATAGAATATTATGACAAAAGGATTACATTATACATTCAATATTCATATGTGGTTGTTTTCATTATAATACATCTTTTTCCTCAATGGGTTCCTTGACCCATTTATAGATAGAAATATTGGAATTTAGGCAGTCCTGCCTAATTCTACAAAAGGAAGAGGGTTAGAGGGTCACACAAAAGGTGTTTCCTTTGATCTTAGTTAAATATTATTTATATTTAACAATTAGAATAAATATTATTCACTAGAAAAAGTATTAATATTTGTGCTGGTTTTATTGATCAATATAAATTATCAAATAAATATTTATTCATAAGGTAATTATTTAATTATGTGAATATATAATATTTATTTATCTCTTATTATTCACATGATAATAAATAATTATTTTTTTATTAAATAAAATATTTATTTATTTACATTTATATTAAATAAAAATTTATTCTCCAAAATGGGAATATAATTATTATTTATTTATTTATTGAAGAAGTAATATTTATTTAGATATTTATCCAAGAATTCAAAAAATGTCTAGGAGGAAAAGAAAACCAGGTTTTGTTTGGTGATAAATATTTATTTACCAAATAATAAAATAATATTTATCATTGCATGAGTTTGTAAAATCCATAAAATAAAATAAATATATTATTATATTATATGGTATGGGGTTCGTTATGGGTTTAATATATTATTAAGCACCTTTTTACACTTCATTAAATATAAAACCCTAATTAAGGGTCTATGAATAGGATGTTGTGTTAGTTTAAAATAGGTTAGTCATTGTGTACAACATTGATCTCAATATATTTTTCCTCCTCTATTCCTCTTAATACTATGAATAATAAAAGAGATTCTTTCAAGACTGAAGGAACATCAAGCGATCAAGGAAAAAAAGCATGATGATCAATAAACAGTATTAACGCATGAAATATCATTAATATTATTCAAATAATGAAGTATAATGTGTGGATCATTAGTAGAAAAGATCTTCTTTGTGTCCTTATGAGGCAATGAAAATAAACCAATTGGGTTTATATGATCAACAACACCAATAAAGAATTTTCTCAGGAACGAAGTAATCTTTTTCTCGTGTTTTAAATTTATTTTAAATTAACATGAAAAATATTTTTTCTCTTGGTTCTGGAGAAATTATTTATAAATATTCATTAGAATTTTTTTTGGTCATGACAATTATTTCATGTAAATTATGAAGGATCTGTTAAATTCAAAAAAATATGAGTTGGCCGTAAGCCCAATAGGTGATTCCACTACATCTAAAATCAACAAGTGTCATCAAGTTGTTCATGTTCAATTTATAATTATTTATTTATTTCTGATCATTTATGTGCTTAAAATTTAGTTTTTATTTAAAAAAATTTATTCTCACAATCCAAATATTGAGATATCATCTTCCCCTATTCATTTCTCATTAATATAACCCATATATGGATAACAATTAATAAACAACATATGAGGAACCCATCCAGAGATCTTGGAGATTTTTCTTGGATCATATAAAAGTATATAATGAGTAGCCCGAAGGTATATGTTGTGTATCTTAGTATAATATAACAATATTAACCATATATTTCGTGGATCATCATGAAATAATGACATTTTAATGTATTAAATAAACTTTATCTGTCGACCCGAATACACCTGCACATGACATATTGGACTACACACTATATAACCAGGCTACATGCTGCATAGTCCATGAGAATTTGTGGTGAAAATATATGCAGTCAAATATGAATCACATATTAATTACATGATGCATAAGGACTGGAATCCATGTTATAAGGAGGTTATATAGTGTCTACCAGTTGTAAGCATCATGTACTTTAGAAGTTTCTATGAATAAATATATTCCCAGTCCCTAGATGTGTATCTTGGACACACAAAATGTAAGATACGTGTTGTGTATCTTTATTTACAGGTTGTTTACCAAAATTATTTATTTAGAAAATTGAAATTAATTTATTACTCTCTAAAAATCATCATTATGTGTTCCATGTTCCATTTACTGAATCATACATTCCATATGATAGGTTTTATTAAATTCTTAATTATTTTATTTGTAAAATTTTGAACTGCATGTTGTGTATAATCGTAATATATCAACTACCTCCCATGTATTAAAAACAATAGGCATTATTCCCATCTGAAGATGACTATGGTCACCAGGTCTCATGACCCCATTGAATTTGATTCTGAATGGTATGGTGATTATGATGATTCTTATCAACATGATTACGTTTTTTTATTTTCTTTGGTTTCTCTTGGCATGAGGACGTGAATGCTTGTATGAACCCATCCTTCTCATCTATGTGTTTTGTTTTTATTTAACAAAATGGATCTACCCTAACATTTATATGTTAATTAACATGTGTTCAATGTTCCATCTTTTGGATCTTACACTTCATTTAATTATAAAAAAACATGTATGTTATATGTGGCATGAGTAGACTTTATAGGATCTCAATACATGCCAAGAAGTTTGAATAGGTACTCACAAATTTGATTCCAAGTATAAGTTGTGTTCTTATTTTATTAAATTTTAAATAATATTAGTCTATTTAATTTATTTAAAATAATAGTGGATGGGTATATCCAGTACAGATCAAATGAAGATCAAGATAAATGAATTTATTGATTAATCAGATTAATTCACATGTGTTTTATCTTAATAAAATAACAAATTAAAATGAATGATAGGAAATTATTTTAAATGCATATTTATTGCACTAGTGGATGACCGTGAGATTATACCAATGTATGTATGTGTGTAGTATATTTTTATTTAATTATTTAATTTGTTTTTATAATAATAATTATTAAATTAATTTGATGGTATAAGATTCATCCCTCCCTCTTTATTTTTCATAGGACTGCTTTCCTATAAATTCTTTTATGCAAAATCCAACATTTTTACCTTAACCTGCATGTAATGTAAATTCATTATATGTATGGAGCTTCCAGGTTCATAAAGATAGTTTAATAGAAAGTCAAGGAAAAACCAAATAAAAGAGATGCATAGGATAGAGGTGGAATGCTAAAAATTGAGCCTAGACCGACTCAAGGATTCCCCCCTCAAGGTCAATGGTTTGTTTATTATCATCTCAATAAACAAAATACTCATTATAGATTATTATCATTCCATTTTTTATTCATTTACTTATTTTTTTATGATTTATGATTTATTTTATGGATATAAGAGCATGATCACATAAATAAATGGATTAATATGCAAAGATATAACAAAAATTAAATAATTTTTTGAAAATGTTTTATCAGAACATGGTTAATCACTTAAGTAAAATCCACTTAATATTAAAAAGATATGTAAATGGATAACATTATAAATTTTATGTATAATAAAAAATTCCTAAAGATAATATTAAGTCAATAAAAATTTTATTACCATATTTAGAATGAAACTACAGAACTAAGTATTCAGATGACCCTTGTTAGGAAACTTAATTTTATTATGGAGTTCAAATGATGGTTTTGGGTTACCTGAATAAAGTTATAATTAATAAGATAATCCCTTGATAGAATTTATGTATCTTGGAGGAATGTGTTGGGGAAATATGAGTTATTATTTCATAATTGGGGAGTCCACTCAACACACCTAGGAACAACGAGCTTGTTGTTTTCCTACCTAAATACATTCGAGTAAATGATCGGGCCCTTACTTAGGTTATGAGAAGGGAAATATAAATATTATCCAATATAATATCCACATAATAGGGAATTCTAAGATCAATGGTGAGGGCCTTTGTGAATTGATAAAATAGTGGGACACTAAATAAAATTAAAAATTTTATGTCTCGCATAATTTTTAATCAAGTAAAGTAATAATAATGTAATGACCCCAACTTTTTACATATTTGTTTCCCAAATTTGTGGGTTATTTTATTTTATACTCAAAAAAACAATATTCTTTAATTAAATAAGTGTGTATAATCAAATGATGCCATTGGGTTTCCACTGTTATATGACCATTGGTCAATATGACCGTTGGAAACTAAAATCTTAACATTACAATTATTGTTTATAAATACAAATGATATTGGTTAATTAATACAGAAAGAAGAGTCGATGGCCTCATATAGTAGATTTGGTCCATATGAATCTCATATGTTAGAGCTTGAGAAGGAGTTTGCATCTCTGGGCTTTGCTCTGGACCAAGCCCAAGTCTAACTTCAACATGTGAAGCTTGAACAGAATTGCCTATGGGAGAAGTTCAAGCTGATAGAAATCACCACTTGGGAAATGTTGTCTAAGCCACCCCAAAATTATATCACCATAGCGCACCTTACACTCAGGTCCTATACTGGTGTTATAAGGGGCTATGTAACGAGACATTAACTACTTTGTTATTTAAATAATTAATAATGTGATTTGATTTTCAAAAACGGTCTTCTACAATTGTGTTTAGTAAGAAATTTAGAGCCTAATAAGATCAACTTAATTTTTAGTGAATAGTAAAGTATGAATAATAACATACCCTTATGAAGAGTAATGAATAGTAAATTGGCCAAAAAATAAAAACTTCACCCATGAATGTATAAATACATTTTAACCATCTTAAAAGTTAAAAAAATGATCATAGTATAAGTTTTGGTATTTTTGTATGTCATAAATAATTTATTTACACTTTTATAATTAATTTAATAATTTAAAATGGAAATTTATTTTCATAAAATGTAATCATAAATTTTTACTTTATTGTATTATGGTTATATGATAATTTTATGGGACCTTGATTACTTTATTAAGGTGTCACAAAATGAGTTATAGTTTTAAAGTTTTATTTTTGGAATTAATAATGATTTCATTTAAAAATTAAATTAAAAATATTTAGAAAAATATTTTCATAAAATGCAGTTTATTTTTGAATTCAGAGCATCGATATTAGTTTAGATTGAAATTTTGGGATTTTTTTGAAACAATTGATTTTTCAGTGAATAGTAAAAATAGAGTTTTGAGTTTCGGGTGTTTAATGATATCGTTGATGATGTAATCATGATTTAATAAATATGGTAGACTTGTGAATAGTAATATATGTTATTAGGTGTACCAATTGGCCAATACTATGGGAAAATTCCCTGGGCAATCCCATGATTTTGCAAATACCACCGATGAGGTGTCCCTTGAAAATTAATTTAATATTACCTCACTTTTCCTCAAAATACCATGCCATTCCCTAATTCATTTCATTACAAGTTCCTCATCAATAAATATATGGTCTTTTTACCTCCCAAAGAGTCCTCCCAAGGTGCCCTCAGGACTCCCAAGGTCCCAACCTTCAATCATTCGAAGTTACTCTTCAAGGTAAGGGAACCTTTTACGTTTCTCTTTTAAGTCATGACTTCCTTTATGTTATATCTTCTAGTTTTCATCTTATTATGTTGGGGTATGTTATTAAATATCCTTATTACTGTAAATTTCATTTAAAAATGATGAGATACTCTTTCCTCTCTAATCAATTGATTTTATAGATTTTTAAGTGACGGCGTTAGGCTGCCGGATTTTTGTAAAAGAAATCACATTTTCTCTTTTATTTCAAGTTTCCTTTTCATGTGGTATGTCATTAAAATATCCACAACATGATATTATTTATATTTTATTCTATCCCTCTACTGTAAAATGATTCATTTATGGATGAGAGACCCTTGTCCCCTCTCTTTTTGATATTTTCTAAAACCATGTTATATAGTCGTTATGTTGTAGAAATTTCGTCTCAAAATCTCTCTCTTTCTCAAGAAATTATCTATTTTTATTTATATGAATACCGAAATCTATTTTCATTTCTAGGGGTATTAATCCAGACATAAAATTGACCTATTTTATTCTAGAATTGACATACATATAACCCTCACTCACTTTCCATGGGTTATAAATGACATAATGATCTTATTTTTAAGAACTTTTAAAACGTCACGATTTTGAAATGAAACCCATTTATTTTATTTAATATGGGTTATTTATGAAATTTTTGATTATGATATATTTTTATCACATGAAAAAAATACATATTAAGGGTGCACTCTGATAGCACTCTAATTCATTGGGTAAATAATTTAATCTCTAGAGATGACAAGTTTCACGATACCTTGGTGAATAACCTTGATAATTTTTTATGAAACCTTGGGGATGAACCTTGGTGATATATTAATGAATGTATAAATGAAATAATGTAGCCACATATTCAAGTTATGATTCATGTTCTTTTTATTGCAATATTCCTCTTTTTTCCATTTCTCATGTATTTATGTTTTCTTTTTATCAAGTTCTTATTGATATCACAAGTAAACCAATTCCCTTGTTTACGCTTACATGGCCTTCTGCTAAACCCTTACTTTGATGTGTGTCTCCTAGTTATGAGATTAGGTAATTGTAAATAGGATGAAATTTTCAAGAATATTTTCAAGGGGTTTTGAAAGATTGTTTTAAGTTTTCATGTTTTATTGTTTCTGATTTCCAAGACACTAGACTTTATAGATCATCTGTTTGTAAAATGTAATGAAAAGTTATGCAATAAAAAGGCGGGATGCTATAGTTGGTATCAAAGGATTGTTTAGTTATTTATTTAAATTAGGATATAAAAACTTTAGGAATAACCCACTTGAAAATTTTAAATATAGGAATACTTCCTGGTATTTTGGTGAGTATTGATTAAGTGGTTTATCAAGCAAATACATCCCTGACTAGATGTGAGAAGGTAGAGGCGGCTCTGGCACAGATGTACCTAGGAGTGAACAATCTGACAAGGAGTTTTGGGCTAGACTCGTGGTATCTCGGTATATGACAACGAGCCTTACAGCACTCTTGGTTACAACACTACTGGGGGATATGTTTGGTTAATTATAATATTTTTATGAATCGTTATGAAGGATTTATAGAGAAATGTAATTATTTAATCATGAAGTTTTAAGACATAACATCCTTTATAGTTAAAATATTCATAAATAAAATGAGTTTCTCACTATGGTTTTATTCTTTTAGAAAATGGAGGGAAATGGGAGGAACCGTACAAATGGTGACCGCAATGGACCAGGCACTGACAGCCCTCCGATGTAAGCTGGAATGGAAACTTTCATGGGAATGATGAAACAACTGGCTCAAGTTATGGGAAATAACATGAATCAAGCTGAGAGACCAATATCACTGCGAAGGGAATTTTTTTGTTGAATCCTTTATGAGTCAATGACCACCAACCTTCAGTGGATCTACTGACCCATTGATTGTTGAATAGTGGATCAACTCTATAGAGAAGATATTTTCTATTCTCCACTGTTCAGAGCAAGGGAAGGTCACCCTAGCTGTCTATCACTTAGAGGGAGAAGCTGATTAGTGGTAGGAACTAATTACAAACATGAGGCCAAGAGTAGAGGTTGAAGCTATGGAGTGAGAAGAGTTCATAGGAATCTTCTTTAGTAAGTATTTTTCTCATTCCATGATAACAAGAATGGAGAAGGATTTTCTTGAGCTGATGGAGAAGGATATTGAATCTATGGGAAGTTGTGAGGTGAATTTCACAAGGATTTGACATTACACCTATAGATTTGTCATAGATCCAAATAGTAAGGTTGATAGATTCTTTGGTGGACTGAGACCTCATCTACGGAAGAATCTAGCCAACTGAGACTATGATAGCTATGAGGAGATTGTGCAGAGTGAGATGAAAGTCGAGCTGGAGCTTGGTGAGATGCAGTGGTCTCATAAATCCAATGAGAAGAAGAGATCGATGGATCCAATCTTAGGGATGAATTTTGATCAGGGAACTGGAGGCAAGAAAGTGCAATATCCCACGTTTAATAAATATGGGAAGAATTATTCGGGTAACTGCCTGCTCGGGAGCGAGAAATGCTAAATTTTGGAAGAGATGGCCATATTTCATGGAATTTTTGTAGTGAGATGAAGCCTCAACTTCTTAACACTAACAATAAGGAGAATATGGTGCCAACCCTACCTGATGTCCAATGCTATAAGTGTGGACAACATGGGAACTTTTCCAATCACTGTCCAAATCCGAGGGTAGTGGAGGGGAACCACCATCAACCTCATCAAAGGCCAGGGGAGCAAGGTCATGCTTTTTCTATCATGACAACTGAAGTTGAATCTCTAAATGATGTGGTGGCAGGTACTCTTGTTGTTATCTCAAAGCTATCAAGTACTTTGTTTTATTTTGGATCTATGCATTCCTTTATTTCCTCCAAGTTTTCAAAGAATTTAGAATCAACCCCTAATTTTCTAAAAATAGAGTTATCAGTTAAGACTCCTGGTGGGATTATCCAAGCATCGTCGGTGTTTATAAACTCTTGTGTTTACTTTGGTGAGCACAATATTATCAAAAATCAATTAGTCATTCACATGATGGAATTCAACATTATACTAGGGATGGACTAACTCTCAAAGTATAATGCTAAGATCAAATGCAGAAGTAAGAAAATATCAGTAGTCTTTAATGAAAAACCTACAATTATCTTACAAGGAGAGATATTTCAACCTGATCTTTGTCTAGAAGAACCTCCTATATCCTTAATTATGGAGTTTATCGGTGAAGAAGAAGAAGGATATGAGATTTTAAGGATAGAAAATGTCCCCATCTTCCAGGAATACATTGATGTATTTTTTGAGGAGTTGCCCAGACCTCCCCAAGAATGGGAGGTAGAGTTCTCCATTAAAATCGTACCTGGATCTCATATGATATCAAAGACCTTGTATAGGATAGAAAATTCATAGCTGGAGGAATTAAAGAAAAAACTCCAAGATCTTTTGGATAAAGGGTTTATCTGACCGGGTGTGTCTGGGAGAACCTGTTATCTTTGTGAAGAAGAAGGATGGATCGATGCAGCTATGTATTGATTATAGAGAACTAAACATGATCACAGTAAATAAAAAATACCCTCTAACAAGAATTGATGAATTATTTGAGAAAATTTGGGGGGCTAAATTCTTCTCTAAGATTGATATTCGTTCTGGTTATCATCAATTGAGGGTGAAGAAAGAAGATATTCCAAAAACTGCCTTTCGATCAAGATATGGGCATTATGATTTTTCTGTTATGCCCTTCGGACTGACTAATTCACCTGATATTTTTATGGATTTGAAGAATAGAGTCTTTAAGAACTACCTTGATAATTTTATGGTAGTTTTTATTGATGAAATTCTAATATATTACAAAAGTCACAAGGAGCATGAGGATAATCTAAGGGTTATTTTGCAAACTCTGTGGAAGGATATGATTTTTGAAAATTTCAATAAATGTGAATTTTGGTTGCAATAAGTTGCTTTCTTGGGCACATTGTAACCAATGAAGAAATCAGAGTTGACCCTACAAAGACAAAAGTTATAGAGGAGTGACCTTATCCTACAACAATAACTGCGACTCATAGTTTCCTTGGATTAACGGGATATTATAGGAGGTTTGTGAAAACATTTCACAAATTTCTAATCCATTAACCAAGTTAACTCGAAAAGGGGTCGAGTTCATCTAGAAAAAGGAGTGTAAGGAAAGTTTCCAAGAGCGGAAGAAGAGATTGGTTACTACACCCATGTTAACTTTTCCCTCCAGTAGAGAAGGATTCATTATTTTTAGCGATGCATCACTAAAAGGGATTGGGTGAATCCTCATGAAAAATGACAATCATTTCTTATGCATCTCGAAAATTGAAGAATCATGAGCAGAACTATCCTACACATGATTTGCAGCTGGCTGTAGTCATTTTTTTATGAAGATATGGAGGCACTATATGTATGGAGATAAAAGTGAAATATACATAGAACATCAAAGTTTGAAGTATATTTTCACAAAAAAAGAACTGAACATGAGACAAAGGATATGGTGGTAACTTCTTAAATACTATGATTGTTCAATTCATTATCATCCCGGAAAAGAAAACATATTCGTTAATGCATTAAGTTGGAAATACCCAACTGTTTTTTCCATTCTGAGGATTCAAAGAGATCCTTTGATCAATAACCTAGTAATTGTGGACATGTGAATTATAAGGGAAGGTACATCATCAACCCTAACCCAAATTATTTCTCAACCATCATTACTAGAGAACATAAAAAAAGCTCATAAAAAATATCCTTTGTTACAGAATAAGTTTGAGGCTATGAAGGATTGAAAGTTTCATAAGTTCAATATTGATTAAGAAGGTGTATTGAAATTTCATGCAAGTATATGTGTTCTATATATTCCGGAAATAAAGAAGGAGCTGATGTATGGAGCCCATATATCTAATTTCTCTATATATCTTAGAAGCACAAAAATGTATAGGGAACTTCGTGATCATTTTTGGGGGGATAATATGAAAATGGATATTTATGACTACACTTCAAGGTGTCTGGTATGTCAGCAAGTGAAGGCATATCAACATATTATTAAAGGGGTATTACAACGACTACCCATACCAGCAGGGAAGTGGGACAACATCACTATGTACTTCGTCACTGGTCTCCCGAGAACTTCCAATAGAAACAATGCGATATGGGTTATTGTGGACCGTCTAACCAAGACTGCGCATTTTTTCTCTATTCAGGAATATTTCTCTCTTGATCAACTTGCAAGGATTTACATGAATGAAGTGGTAAGGATACATGGAGTTCCACTTTCTATCGTATCTAATCATGATCCAAGGTTCACATCAAAATTCTGGAGAAGTCTTCAAAATGATCTGAGCACTAAATTGAATTTCAATATGACATATCACCCCCAAACTAATGTCCAATTTGAATAGACTATTCAAACACTTGAGGACATGATGAGAACATGCTCAATGGAATTTAAAGGTGGATGGGATCAACATCTCCCTTTAGTTGAGTTCACTTACAACAATATCTTCCAATCAAGCATTTAAATGGCACCCTACGAAGCTCTCTATGGGAAGCGATGTAGAACTCCTACTTGTTGGGATGAAGCTGGTGAGAGAAAGCTTCTTGGGCTTGATCTTGTGCAAGAGATGATAGAAGAAGTCCATGCCATCTAGAAACACATTAAGGCTACTCAGAGTCGGGAAAAGAGCTATGCTAACAACCATCGAAGGAACTTGGAGTTTGATGTTGGTGAAAAATTCTTTCTTCGGATTTCACCCTAGAAATGAGTCATGAGGTTTGGGAAGAAAGGGAAGCTAAGACCTAGGTACATTTCTCCCTATGAAATACTTGATCGCATAGGAGAAGTGGTCTATCATCTTGCACTTCCCACAAATCTATCAAAAGTTCACGATGTTTTCCACGTATCCCTCTTGAGGAAGTACATACCTCACCCTTCACATGTATTAAATCCAAAGGTGGTACAACTGGAACATGACCTCTCTTATGAGGAGCAGTCAGTGGAGATCTTGGATCGTAGAGAAAAGGTTCTACACAAAAATAATACCTACCATGTTAAGGTTTTGTGGAGGTACCATAAATATAAAGAAGCCATGTGGGAACTAGAGGAGTCTGTGAGGCAGAAGTACCCACACCTTTCCTCTTATGAGGGTACGAGTTAAAATTTTAGGGGAAAAATTTCTTAAGGGAAGAAGAATGTAACGACCCAAACTTTTTACATATTTGTTTCCTAAATTTGTGTGTTATTTTATTTTATTCTCAACAAAACTATATTCTTTAATTAATGAAGTGAGTATAATTAAATGAGACCGTTGGGTTTCGACTGTTATATGACTGTTGGTCAAAATGATCATAGGAAACTAAACTCTTAACATTACAATTATTGTTTATAAATACAAGTGATCTTGGTTAATTAATAAAGAAAGAAGAGTCGATGGCCACATCCAGTAGACTTGGGACATTGAAGCCCATCTGTCAAAACTTGGGAAGGAGGCTACATCTCTGGGATTTTCTCTGGACCAAACCCAAGATGAACTTCAACATGTAAAGATTGAACGAAATTGCCTATGGGATAAGTTCAAGCTGATAGAAATCACCACTCGAGCAATGTTGGCCGATCCACCCTAAGATTCTATCACCATAGAACACCTTACACTTAGGTCCTATACTAGTTTTATAAGGGTCTATGTAATGATACCTTAGATACTCTGTGTAATCCTTTTATATAAATAAATTTTTTACTTCTTATTATGGTAAAATTTGTGAATTTCAAATGTCAGGATAAATATAAGATGGATTTATAGAAGTTCCATATTATTGATGAATTTTGTAAAAAGGGCTATTTTAAAATATTTTGGTATTCTTTAAATAATTATTATTGTGATTTGATTTTCAAAAATGGTATTCTATAGTTGTGTTTAGTAAGAAATTTAGAGTCTAATAAGTTCAACTTAATTTTTAGTGAATAGTAAAGTACGAATAGTAATACACCCTTATGAATAGTAATGAATAGGAATGAATATTAAATCGTCCAAAAAAATAGAAACTTCACCCTTGAATGTATAAATACATTTTAGACATCTTAAAAGTAAAAAAAATGATCATAGTATATGTTTTGGTATTTTTGTATGTCGTAAATAATTTATTTACAATTTTATAATTAATTTAATAATTTAAAATGGAAATTTATTTTCATAAAATTTAATCATAAATTTTTACTTTATTGTATTATGGTTATACGATAATTTTATGAGACCTTGATTACTTTCTTAAGGTGTTGAAAATTGAGTTATAGTTTTAAAGTCCAATTTTTGGAATAAATAATGATTTTATTTAAAAATTAAATTAAAAATTATTAGAAAATTATTTTCATAAAATTTAGTTCATTTTTAAATTCAGAGCATCAATATTAGGTTAGAGTAAATTTTTGGTATTTTTCTGAAACAATTGATTCTTTTTGGGGAATAGTAAAAATACAGTTGTGAGTTTTGGGTGTTTAATGACATCATTGATTATGTAATCATGATGTAATAAATCTGGTATAATTTTGAATAGTAATATATGTTTTTATTTTTCCTAAGTTTCCAATACCATGGGAAAATACCATGGGCAAGCCCATGGTTTTTCAAATACAACCGATGAGGTGTCCCTTGGAAATTAATTAAGTATTCCCTCACTTTTCCAATAAATACCAAGCCATTCCCTCATTAATTTTATTACAAGTTCCTCATAAATGTATATATGGTATTTTTACCTCCCAAAGAGTCCTCCCAAGGTTCCCTCAAAAATCCCAAGGTCCCGACCTTCAATCTTTCAATGTTTCTCTTCAAGGTAAGGGAACCTTTCACCTTCCTCTTTTAAGTCATGACTTCCTTTATGTTATGTCTTCTAGTTTTCATCTTATTATGTTGGGGTATGTTCTTACATATTATTATTAATGTCCATTTCATTTCCAAATTATTAGAGACCCTTTCTATCTCATCAATTTATTTTCTGAATTTTTAAGTGATGCCGTTATACATCCGAATTTTTGTAAAAGAAATCACATTTTCTCTTTTCTTTCAAGTTTCCTTTTCAGGTGGTATGTCATTAAAATATCCACAAAATGATCTTATTTATATTTTATTATATCCCTATACTGTAAAATTGTTAATTTATGTATAGTAGACCCTTTTCCTATCTCTTTTAAATATTTTCTAAAACAATTTAATATAACCGTTATGCTGTAGAAGTTTCGTCTCAAAATATATCTCTTTCTCAAGAAATTATCTTGTTTTATTTAAGTGAATACCTAAATATAT